>CM050999.1:26871255-26876255 GCA_027704905.1 Muraenolepis orangiensis
CACACACAATCGATGGAGGTTAATCGATTGGAGTGATGAGTAATGACATTGATATACAGAGTAACACATTAATGGACCCAAAAGCAGAAGTACACGGAACTGACAAGTGTTGTAAAAGAGTAGCGAACCTATTGTTTGATAATTAATGGATCAATAATATGGATGGATGGATGAAAAGATGGATAACAAGAAACAGGCAGGTTTCAGGCCATACAGACATACATACATAACCATTCATAGATGCATGAGAATGTTGCATTGCTAGATATCTCCATCCATGTATCAACGCCATCAACGCTCCATGTGTCAACCATGACAAACACCACGGGTCCAGGTCCTGGAGAACTGCGTGGAGGCGGAGAAGATAGTGAACCGCTACGAGGGGCTGGCCTCGGACCTGCTGGACTGGATAGAGACCACCATCGCCGTCATCAGCAACCAGAAGTTCGCCAACTCCCTGACCGGCGTTCAGCAGCAGCTGCAGGCCTTCACCACCTACTGCACCATCGAGAAGCCCATCAAGTAGGCGGACATTTTATGTGTTTTTACGGATCCTTTTAGTGTGCGCTCCAACTTCCTGCCCATTACCTTGATCAGACTCCCTCAGGAGCAGCTCAGGAAATGGACAGCTGTAGTTTTTGGGTTGGCAGGAGATGCTGGATAATACATCATCAGAGACAATGGACCACAGTAGATAAATGCTGACTTTCAGTGCTGTAGACTTTCAGTGTGTTCAGCAGAAGAAAGACATTGGTCGTTGGCTTTTGGTCGTTTCATGACAACAGTGTAGAATTATACTGGCCTTGTTGTTTTAATGGTCACAGAGCACCACACACACACACACACACACACACACACACACACACACACACACACACACACACACACACACACACACCATAATGTTACGAGTTCTGACTGTGTTTTACCTGGCCATGACACATCAGATATGAAAACAGATGTGAAAACAGATGTGTCACAGCATGCACAGCGCCCCCAAGTGGCGGGAGGGTGTCATTAGACATAATAGAGGCATTTAGATCTTAGCATGCATGTGTGGGGCATGCCTGCCACGCCACAATTTGAAAATGTACCAATTCCCATCTACTCTACAGCCTGGTCTTAACCAAGCCCTGAGTTATTTGTCCAGCATGCTTGGGATCTGTACTACACACACACACACACACACACACACACACACACACACACACGCACACAATGTGCTGGTTGACTCATAGCCATGCAAACACCATGTGTCATCTCCAATAAGCACACACAGAGAGAGATTACAATACAATATGTTTCATAGCACACTGAGTCAGGGAGCTTGGTTCTGGTCTGAGGCCCACTTTCCTTTTTACACACACACACACGCACACACACACATGCACACACATGTGTAAACAGGACACTAACACACACAAACACAAGCTAGTGTACAGCTTAACCCCCTCCTCACAAGACCCACTTTCACTTTCACTTTCTCTTGTCTCCACCAGGTTTCAGGAGAAAGGGAACCTGGAGGTTCTGCTCTTCACCATTCAGAGCAAACTGAGGGCCAACAATCAGAAGCCATACGTTCCTCACGATGGGAAACTCATTTCCGACATCAATAAGGTGAACCGGCGTCATCGGACGCTTTTTCGATTATATTGTAATGATTCTGATGATTGGTTGGTTTTTCCAAGAACTTCTAAATCTAAATGATTGAATCCTCTTTATTGGTCACATACATGTAAACACACACACACAGTGAAATGTGTTTCTCTGCATTTAACCCATCCTAGTATTAGGAGCAGTGGGCAGCTATTGTTTATACAGCTGCCCGGGCAGCAGTGTAGGGGTCTGGTGCCTTGCTCAAGGGCACCTCGGCCTCAGTGCCTATTTGTTTCGGGGACTTGAACAGGCGACCTTCCAGTCCCAACAGACTGAGCTATCCTGCCGCCACACTTTAAAGCTAGAACAAGATTGGTTGAACATACGCGGGGGGGGGGGATTCAATACAACATACAATAGAACATAAATGATCCAACACCAAAAAAAACAACAAAATCTTTTCATTATTGAAACCTATTTACCCATTTGACCTGTACACCCCCAACTGGCTGACGGTAGAGTTACATCTTATATTCTTCATTCGATTCCATTCCCTCCAATCTTCCAGGCGTGGGAGAGGCTGGAGAAGGCGGAGCACGAGAGGGGCGTGGCCCTGCGCAAGGAGCTGATTCGCCAGGAGAAGCTGGAGCTGTTGGCCCAGAGGTTCGACCACAAGACCACCATGAGGCAGGCGTGGCTCAACGAGAACCAGAGGCTGGTCTCGCAGGTGAGGGACACAAGCCCACAAGTTTAGGGTTCCAAGATTAAAAGGGTGAAAACAAAGGATAATATGAAATCTGTTTAACTCTGGCGTCCCTCTCAATGTTCTCCTCCTCCTGTGTCCCTTCCTCCCTTGCTCTGCTCATCCTATCCTCACCTCCTCCTCTCCTTACCTCCTCATTTCTCCTCCTTTCCCATTAATTTCCTTCACCTAAATGTGTTCTTACCACGTTTCTCCTCCTTATCCCTTTGTCTAATTCCTCTCCACTCCCCCCCCTCGCCTCTCCTCCCACACCTCCACTCTCCCCTTTGCATTACCGGTTCTCCTCAACCCCTTTCCCACCTCCTCCTCCTCCTCCTCCTCCTCCTCCTCCTCCTCCGCCAGGACAACTTTGGCTACGACCTCCCGGCGGTGGAGGCGGCCATGAAGAAGCACGAGGCCATCGAGGCGGACATCGCCTCGTACGAGGACCGCATCGGCGTGGTGGTGGAGCTGTCCACCGAGATGGAGACGGAGGGCTACTACGACATCCGGCGGATCCTGGCGCGCAAGGAGAACATCCTGGGCCAGTGGGGGCTCCTGAAGGAGCTGGTGGTGGGCAGGAGGACGCGGCTGGAGGAGAAC
Source organism: Muraenolepis orangiensis (assembly GCA_027704905.1). NCBI lineage: Eukaryota > Metazoa > Chordata > Actinopteri > Gadiformes > Muraenolepididae > Muraenolepis > Muraenolepis orangiensis. The sequence continues at coordinate 26,874,197 of CM050999.1, forward strand.
CTGGCCCTCCAGAAGACCTTCCAGGACATGGTGTACATGATCGACTGGATGGAGGACACCCAGGTGCACCCCGGGAGGGCCCTTTGGGGGAACCGTAGTATAGGGGAACTGTAGGGAATCGTAGGGAGATTTTCAATGTTTACATTTTAGCTTTAGACCTGAGATAAGAATTGAAGATAAGAATCAGAAACGGAATATGGGGGCAAATATTTCTTCCCAAGAAAAAAAGACATCGCTCTCCCCTCGCCGTCTTCCTCTCCTCTTTTGAAATAGCTTTTTGCACAATATGTATATATTTTTAAACTACTTATTTTACCCTGAGGGAAATTAGTTCTCTGCATTTGACCCATCCTAGTGTTAGGAGCAGTGGGCAGCCATTAGTACAGCGCCCGGGGAGCAGTGTAGGGGGTGCCTTGCTCAAGGGCACTTAGGCAGTAACCTGGTGTTTCCGGGTCTTGAACCGGCGACCTTGCGGCTCCCAAGCCAAGTCCTTATCCACTGAGCTACTGCCCCCCAAAATATCATCCATCAGTCACTTTATAGTTCTTATCAGTGTGTATAGTATAGTGTTGTTTAAAGTATATAGTAGGTAATAAATATTCGGTAGTATATAGCATTGTTAATCGTACGTATAGTATTGCATCGTTTTATACAGTATAGTATTGTTGTTGAAATTCATACTGCGGGAGGCAATGGGGACTAAGAATGGTCCATTGTACAAAAAAACAACATCTTGAATCTCGAATCTCCTTTCCTCTCTTCCTCTCGTCCATCTCCTCCAGGCCCAGCTGCTGTCTAAGGACTTCGGGAAGCACTTGCTGGAGGTGGACGACCTCCTGCAGAAGCACAGTCTGCAGGAGGTCGACATCACCGTACAGGCGGAGCGGGTCGAGACACTCAACGCTGCCGCCCTCAAATTCACCACCCTGGAAGGTAGCATGATGGTTGACACACACACAATACACCCGTCTTCTCCTCTCCTCTCCTCTCCTATACTATCCTCCCTTCCTATCCTTGCCTATCCTCCCTCTCTCCTCTACTCTCCTCCCCTCTCATATCCTATCCTACCTCCTATCCTCCCCTCTCCTCTCCTCTCATCCTGTCCTCTCCTCTCTTCTTCTTTCCTCTCCTCTACTCTCCTCTCCTCTCGTCCCCTCTCTTCTCGTCCCCTCTCATATCCTATCCTACCTCCAATCCTCCCCTCCCCTCTCCTCTCCTCCTGTCCTCTCCTCTCTTCTTCTCTCCTCTCCTCTACTCTCCTCTCCTCTCATCCCCTCTCTTCTCCTCCCCTCTCATATCCTATCCTACCTCCTATCCTCCCCTCTCCTCTCCTCTCCTCTCCTCTCTTCTCCTCCCCTCTCATATCCTATCCTACCTCCTATCCTATCCTCCTCCTCTCCTCTCCTCTCCTCTCCTCTCCTCTCCTCTCCTCTCCTCTCCTCTCCTCTCCTCTCCTCTCCTCTCCTCTCCTCTCCTCTCCTCTCCTCTCCTCTCCTCTCGTCCCCCTCTCTTCTCTTCCCCTCTCTTATCCTCTCCTCTCCTCTCCTCCCCTCTCTTTTCTTCTCTAGTTCTCTCCTTTCTGCTGTCTTCTATATTCTTGTCTCCTTTTCCTAATGCTCTTCCTAACCTCTCCTCTCGTCACCATCTACCTCCACTATGTCTTAGTCTTCCTACATCTAGAAACGATTTTAAAAAGCGGTGAACATTTTAACAGTTCAAATTCAGCTAAATGTAATTCCTGGTTTAATTTGCATTTGTATCCCACACACTAGGTTACCGGCCGTGCGACCCCCAGGTGATCTGCAACCGGGTCAACCATGTGTCTTCCTGTCTGGAGGAGCTGAAGCAGCTAGCAGCTAAGAGGCGCGAGGAGCTGGAGGAGTCCAGACAGCTCTGGGCCTTCTTCCAGGTGGGTGGGGGGGGGGGGGGCTTCATTCACCTAACGACAGTTAAAACCCCATGACTGGGGTCCTACAGTGGCTCAACCCACTCATCATATAGGCCAGTGTTTCCCAAAGTGTGGCCCGCGGTTCACTGGGGGGGCCGCAAAGGTACTGCG
>CM050999.1:26881255-26883755 GCA_027704905.1 Muraenolepis orangiensis
CGTCTGCCAAGCTATCGTTGACCTTGGCACATTTAGCCTTTCTCAGGGAGGCCATCTGTCCTGACTCGAACAAGACTAGTGAGGTCATCGCTCGATGTATTTTTGAGGTTGTTGTCTCTCGTGGTTATTGATTCAACATATTTCATCCTTGGATGTGACTTGCTCTTACTGCCTTTTTTCTTTGAAATTGCACCAGTTCTGTGTGACACAGTAGGGTATTCAGCCCTACTTCATAGAGATATACCGATCAATACATTGAACATAATACGTCCCACATGACCAAGCCACCTCCAAGATGGCGGCTCAACGCTCCTTTAGGTGTATTCTATACATACCATCATTGCCTATGGTGTACAGAAGTAGTCCCAGGACGTTGGTGGTCATGTGACCACACCTCACCGTGACTCATTTCGTCTCACAGCATCTTGCTAATACCCTTTGCCCGGAAAATGTTCGGTCGCTCCCTGACATAGATTATAACCTGCATGTTTCATATATATATATATATATATATACAATGAATACAAACACAATAAAATATATACTTCATGAAAAACATTAATAATAAAATAAATAAATAAATACATTTAATAAAATAAAAATAATAATAAATAAATGACTGATTGATATACCAAAAAAATAAGTCAGCAAATATACAACTCAACATTCTAATATATGGAATGCATCGATAAACACAACAAAGTTAAAGTGTGTCTTTTGCCACATCCCCCGCATGATAATAGTGTCTTTGACCCGAGGTTCTCGATGCCCGGTGACTGTGGTCCTGTATTTATGAGGCTGCTTTTGTATGAGGTCATGGAGTCAGCCGCCATCTCTCTTCCCGCCAAGCTCTCTTGCTCCCTCTTAAGTAGCAGCGCCGCCCATTACCTCACACCGGCCACTGTGTGTGTGTGTGTGTGTGTGTGTGTGTGTGTGTGTGTGTGTGTGTGTGTGTGGTGTGTGTAGGTGTGTAGGTGTGTGTGTGTGTGTGTGTGTGTGTGGACCAGCAACAGAAGAACATATTGTGTATGACGATAACCAGACCGGAGCTGGTTGCATGGACCACCCTAACCTCCCCCCCCCCCCCCCTGCCTCTACACCCTCCACTCAACCCCCTTAACCTCTGTCCCACACCTCCTCCTATTCCTCTCCTCTCCATCACTCTTCTTTCACCTCTTTTCTCTCTGTCGCCTCTTTGTCCTCGTCCGATCATCTCTTTCCCAAATGACTCCTTTCCTCCATCACATCCTTGTCTCCTCTCCCCTCTCCCCTGTGTAACTGTTGACTGTCTACCCCAGCTCTGCCCTGCCCTGCCTTCCGCTCCCCTCCGTCCTCGCCCTCACGTCGACCCCCACATGTCCTCAATCCCCCAGCTCCATGCCACTTTCCCATGTGTCGCTCTATGCCCCCTCCCCCCCATCCATGTCTTCCTCCACTGTCCTATTAACTATTTAAGAATTTAGTCGCTTTTAGACAATTGTATCAAAAGTGTCTTACAGTGAGTATTAGGTAGGGGTTAGGGGTAGTGATGGGAATTCCGGCTCTTTTGAGTGAGCCGGCTCATTTGGCTCGGCTCACCAAGAAGAGCCGGCTCTTTCGGCTCCCAAACGGCTCTTCTATTTTACCACATATACCTTTTATTTACATGAAAGAGGTGATGGTTCTTGATGTCCAGCAATCAGTGGTAAGGCAAACTGCAGTAGCTTCCTTAACCCTGGCCTGCAGTGAAGCACGTTCTCTATCATACAGTCTCGGAATGGTTTTTTGAGAGTGTTTTCCTGCTTGGAGGAACATACATTGGATTGAGAGCCTGTGTGAAGCTTCGGAATCCCTTGTCCTCCACAATGGAAAATGGTTGGAAATCACTTGCAATCATTTTGGCCAATTCTTCATCCACTATGTTCTGTCTAGCTGGGGTCATTCATTGCCTTTGCCATTGCCATTCATTGCATATAAATTGGCTTATTGAGGTCTGTGTAGCTGTTGGTTTTTGGGTACCTGATGCATGGGGGTAGATCCTGTAGCTGCAGCAACAACAGGTGGAGTAGACACACAGAAGCAGAAGCAGGCAGTCTGACCTGCCTTTTTTCTTCCAACTGAACTGTTGGATGCACAGTTCTCAAGTGCCTGTGGAGGTGGTTTGTGGACCCTGCTCTATATGAGAGCTTCATGTTGCAAATTCTGCATTCTGCCTTTGTGTTTGCACAATTGTTAAAATGCAGCCAAATGCTGCTTCTTTTCCTACTTTCACTCATCTTATTTGCGCGACGCAAACTGACACTTCACCGTGTGAAGTGTCACCTCTCCCTCTGTTCAGCTATCAGCACTGAGCACACGCCGCCCCTCCCTCCTTATCTATCCTCACGTGATGCACAGCATGACATGCAGTCATGACAGTGACATTCAGTCACTGCATGTACGCGGAGCACCCGTAAAAAAAATAAATAACGGCTCGTTCGCGGGTGCGAGCCGGCTCCCGTCGTTCACTAAAAAGAGCCGG
>CM050999.1:26888755-26893755 GCA_027704905.1 Muraenolepis orangiensis
GATGGAGAGTGAGAGATGGGGGGGGGGAGAGAGAGAGAGAGAGATTATGTGAGATTAATGAGCAAGTAGTGAGTGAATTCAGAGATTGGGGCGGCAGCATAGCTCAGGAGGTAGAGCGGTCGCCTTGCATGGCTGACTCCGCCGTTGGTGGTTGAATATGTGTATGAATGGGTGAATGTGTTGCTTGACTTGTAAAGCACTGTGTCAAAAAGCATCACCATTGCACACACACACACACACACACACACACACACACACACAGTCACAATCTTTCGATGTAAAGCACTTTGGGTGTCTTGAAAAGTGCTATTCAGATTCGATTCAGATTCAGATTCAGATTCAGATTACTTTATTAATCCCGAGGGAAATTAAGGTGCAACAGTTGACACAGGGGGAATAAATGCACACACAAAAATACTAATACCTATGCTAAAAAACAAAACAACAACTAACTAAATAAAACTATTATCAACAAAAATATAGTTAAAATAATTCTAAATGAAATCTAAATGTATTGATAAATGAAGATAAATTTACAGTATTATTACAGTAATACGTAGGTATATACAATACACAATATATACAATACACTATATAAATGCCATGAATTATTATTTTTATTATTATTGAAGTCCAGATTAAAAAGTCTCATTTTATTTTGGATGGGAAAGGAACACCCAATGGGAAAGTTTTGAACTGCTGGTTAAAACAGCACAGGACCAAACCGTGAACGAAAGAGAGCTCAGAATACTGCACCATGTGTTTATGTATTTACTTATTACAGTCAGCCAATACATAAAGTCCAGTCAGTGCACCAATGTCAACCCCAATCTCCCATTCCAAGGTCCATGCAAATGATCCAGGACAAATAGCACAGGACAAGCTAAAGCAATAGAAAACATTAGGCTCAAGTACTTCTTAGTTACAGAATATAGTACAAATATAATGTATTTAAAGCATTAAAAACAGTACAGTATCATGTTATTAATCAATAAAGAGAAATCATTACATCATGTTTTTTACATGTTTTATGCTAGACCTGTAGTAGAGGTATCTGTTATTTTTGAAGATGTCTTCCGCCCGGTTGCAGGCTAAGTGCTAGCTGCATTGGTAGAGAGAAACGCTGAGGATAAACAGAGCCTGACTATAATGGGTGTGGTCCGCTTAGCCATAGCAATGAGAGAGAGAGAGAGAGAGAGAGAGAGAGAGAGAGAGAGAGAGAGAGAGAGAGAGAGAGAGAGAGAGAGAGAGAGAGAGAGAGAGAGAGAGAGAGAGAGAGAGAGAGAGAGAGAGAGAGAGAGAGAGTTTCCGTTTGTGTGGGCCTTTAAACCTTGTTTAAGAGAGAGAGAGAGAGAGAGAGAGAGAGAGAGGGAGCAAGAGAGCAGACGGAGATTGATGGAGTAGATCTGACAGTTGCAGTGTATTGTTGTACATGTAACATACGCACACTGATGCACCCACTCTGTAACGCAGTATCTCCTTACTGCAGTACTACCTACAGTATTACACTGTAGTCCTGAAGAACAGCTCCCCCATCTGTAACCTGAAAACCTGAAAACCTGAAAAAGACATACGTGTGTGTGTGTGTGTGTGTGTGTGTGTGTGTGTGTGTGTGTGTGTGTGTGTGTGTGTGTGTGTGTGTGTGTATATGCATGTGAGTGTAAGTCTCTGTGTGAGTGTGTGTATGTGTCTGCTTGTCTCCATATATGTGTGTGTGTGTGTGTGGGCGCATGCATCTTTATGTGTCTATCCGCGGGTGTGTGTCTGCTTGTCTCCATGTGTGTGTGTGTGTGTTTGTGTGTGTGTGTGTGTGTGTGTGTGTATGTGTGTGTGTGTGTCTGCTTGTCTCCATATGTTTGTGTGTGTGTGTGTCTGCTTGTCTCCATATGTGTGTGTGTGTGTGTATGTGTGTGTGTGTGTGTGTGTGTGTGTGTGTGTGTGTGTGTGTGTGTGTGTGTCTGAGCTCCACAGGGCTTCTGCTCTCCCCAGTAGCCTGAGGGTCTTGAATCAGGGCGAGGAACGTCTCATCTTAAATATATATCAAAGCCCTCAGAGGGCACAGATCTCTGCACCCATCTGCCTCCCCCCCCCCACAACCCCCCGCCCCCCACCCCCATACCCCACCCCACCTCCTCCCCGCTCTCTCTCTTTGTCTGACACAATAGACATATAGCCCTTGAATGATAGGTTTCAATTGGACCGTCATTCAGTTAACACAATTGCGAGTATGAAACGGGAAATTAGGATAACCTAATTCCCCGTTTTATACTCGCAATTTATTAAGAATTATTCAGAAGGCCAATGTTAGTCAAACATGTCCACTGCCGGCGTGTCCACGCAAGTTTTTATTAACCGTATTTATATTTTAATTTACCGTCGTTACATATTTACGTCATATTCATAGTTATTTCACTCACTTACTCAAAAACAACTTGCAGTTGTGTTGTAATTCGTTGATCACATCCACGGTGCTAGAAGACATAGCTCCAAAAAAATGACATTCATAACAAAACACATCAAATCTCCTGGGAATATATACTGTATATATAATATATACTGTATATATAATATATACAGAACAAATAAAAGAAGGACAGAAATAATCGAAGCAAAGGAAGGCCTTTTTATGTTAATATTAGTGCTCACTATTCTTAGTCATTTTATTGTGTTTGTTTGCTATATTTTTAACAATGTAGCATTCTGAGATTAAAAAATATATACATCATTATGTTTTGCAATATAAATAAAATAAATGTGTATTATTCTAAAGAGAAGGAAGGAAAGAAACAAGGGGGAAAAAAGACAGAAGGAATGAAGGCAAGAGGTTAATATAGTAAGAAAGGAAGGAAGGAAATATGGAAACAACAAAGAACAAAAGACAGAACGAAACAAAGAAAGAGAGAATGAACAAAGGAAGGAAAGGAAAGGTGAATAAAACATAAAAGAAAAAAAGAAAAGCAAGCCAGTGGAACACACCTCTGCCCACCTCTGTCAGGAGTCGGCCCTGGCGCTGGTGGAGCTGCCCACCACGGTGGAGACGGTGGAGGCGGCGCTGCGGAAGCACAAGGACTTCACCACCACCATGGAGCTCAACCTGCACCGCATCAAGGCGGTGATCGAGGCCGGGGAGAGCCTCATCAGTCAGAACAACATCTACTCCGACCGCATTCGCCAGCGCGTCGACGCCCTGGCCAGCAGGTGAGCCCTGAGGCCTGCGCCCAGATTCAAGAGTTTAAGATTTTTTATTTGACATTTGCAATAAGCACAATGGCATGCTTACTCCCCATTCCCTCCCTGCAGTATGCATTTCTACTAATACTATCAAAATACTATACACAATGAAAAAATCACAATAAAAGAATAATGATGGCTGATGGATGATATGTACCAATAGCTTCATCTGCAGCCTTATCTCATGTACACATCAAACGGGTAAAACTGGGAAAATATATTTTATTATTATTTTTATACATAAAACAATGGTTGTTATAGTTATGTTTATGGATTTTTTTTGCTTGGTTAATTTATGTATTCAATACATTCATATAATGTATCCTTCTGATACATCTGGGGAGGCTGAGTGAGGGTGACGATTGAGATGCAGTTTGACCAATGGGCTTATGTTGTAGCCTACGGGACCGACCAATGGTGGCAAGGTGAACGAGAAGGCGGGACATTAGGAGAAATCTCAAAGTTTTGGAAAGTAATACGACTGAAGGAAGCAAAAGCTGAATCCTGGACTTTTTTAGTAATTTTCGCAATCCTGGCCCGACACATTTTTTATGTGCCGAAAAGAGGACTATGTCCTGGTAAAAGATGGTAAATACTCTCTAGTATCTCTCTAATTATTAAACTTTCTTTAGACCCCAAACATCTAACATTAGACTCAAACATTAGTGGAGGCGCGTGTTATGAATTGGTCCTTATGGTTGCTAAGGTGATTATGCTAAGCAGCTAGCTAACAGAATAGGATGCTGATCGTAACAATGGGGTGTGAGGGTCCGAGGAGGCGCCTGTTGAACAGAGCAGCCTGGCAGCATTTAGGACAGAGATCACACCTTACCGTGGCAATCCACGTGACAGCTAAGGCCGCCATTGTGTGTGTGTGTGTGTGTGTGTGTGTGTGTGTGTGTGTGTGTGTGTGTGTGTGTGTGTGTGTGGCGGGTGTTTATTCGTCCAACCAGGGTCACGTTTCATAGGTCAATAGGAACAACCAACCATATGGACTTTGGAGTTGTTTTTTGCAACAGATTCTTTTTGTTTTTTTCACATCAAAGTGCTAATTCTCATTTTCAGTCAATTGTGTTTGTATAGCCCTTAATCACAGTTACAGTCTCAAAGGGCTTCACAGGCCACATGTTAACCCTAACTCTACAACACCCCCCAAACCCTTAAGCTCCTAAAGCACCCTCTCGCTCCTCTATTAACCCCCGCCATCCTCTCCCAGGGGGAACCAGAACCGAGACCTGGCCCAGCAGTGGTTGGAGAAACTCAACGTGCAGTGGGTGCTTCAGAGGTTCCACCAGGACTGTCACGAGGTGAGAAACAAACGCACCCGCTCCTCTGTCTGGAGTTGTTCCCTGTGGTGAGATGAATCTGTTTGAATGCTAGAAAAACAGGGCTTCTGGTTGGAGGGTTTGGTTTAGGAGATGGAAGATGTGTCTAAATCTAAATCTAAAGCTGGAGGATTCAATCCTCTTTTAGGGTCACATGTACACACAGTGAAATTAGTTTCTCTGCATTTAATCCATCCTAGTATTAGGGGCAGTGGGCAGCTATTGTACATACAGCGCCCGGGAGAAGTGTAGGGGTCTGGTGCCTTGCTCAAGGCGACCGGCGACCTTCCGGTTTCCAACAGACTGACCTACTGCCGCCCCAGAAGCATCTCCGCTTATAGCTGCGGTAGCTGATGGTCCGACTGTAGTTGTTAGTCTGACGCTAAGGGGTGGGTTGGCAGTGAAGGTTAAGAGACATTTCCTTGTGCTTTGTCCTGCATTATA
>CM050999.1:26908755-26911255 GCA_027704905.1 Muraenolepis orangiensis
CACACTCATCCTTTACTGCTCTATATCCACCCCGTCCTCCACATCCACCTCTTCCTCTACCTCATCCACCTCCTCCTGCACCTCCTCCTCCTCCTCCTCCACATCCACCTCCTCCTCTACCTCATCCACCTCCTCCTGCACCTCCTCCTCCTCCTCCACATCCACCTCCTCCTCTACCTCATCCACCTCCTCCTGCACCTCCTCCTCCTCCTCCACATCCACCTCCTCCTCTACCTCATCCACCTCATCCTGCACCTCCTCCTCCACATCCACCTCCTCCTCTACCTCATCCACCTCCTCCTGCACCTCCTCCTCCTCTTCCACATCCACCCCCTCCTCTACCTCATCCACCCCCTCCTCTTCCTCATCCACCTCCTCCTCTACCTCATCCACCTTCTCCTGCACCTCCTCCACATCCACCTCCTCTTCTACCTCATCCACCTCCTCCTCTACCTCATCCACCTCCTCCACCCTCCACCTCCCCTTGCCGCCCCCTCCCCCAGACCATGGAGTGCAAGATGGAGGAGTGGTACCGGGAGGTGGGGGAGCTGCAGGTGCAGGCCACCTCAATGAGCCAGCAGGGTCAGGTCAAGGAGACGGTTGCCGAGCGCCAGGCCACCGTGGAGACCCGGATGGTGCGGCTGATCGAGCCGCTGAAGGAGCGCCGGCGCCTCCTGCTGGCCTCCAAGGAGGTGCACCAGGTCCGCCGAGACCTGGAGGACGAGATTGTGAGTAGCAGGGACCTCAGGGACAGGTGCTCACAAGTATAGATAAACGCACACACACACACACACACTCACACACACACACACACACACTCACACACACCTACCCATATATATATATATATATATATATATACACATTTGCTCATACAATATCACATCATCATTCATACATGTCTAAATGTGTATGTGCATACACACACAAGACACATGCACCTTTGGGTGCAAGTCACATACACATGGCGACTTGGCGCGTGGGAACTGGAGGGTACCCGGTTCAAGTTCCCCGAAACACCTGAGCACTGCTAAGGTGCCCTTGAGCAAGGCATGAGACCCCTACACCGCTCCCCTGGCAGACACCAGCTATTGGCTGGCGTAAATAGGTGGGTGTGGTCCATCCACTCCTACTGTTAAGTGTGTACTGTGTGTGGTGATGTTGTTGTTGTTGTTGTTGTTTCAGCTGTGGATCCAGGAGCGCCTCCCCATGGCCATGTCCCAGCAACACGGCTCCACCCTGCAGTCTGTCCAGCAACTCATGAAGAAGAACCAGGTACACCAGGAGCTCACTTTACCGCCCGTTACGCCGCGTGCACACAGCAGCGTTGGAAGCGTCAAATCAGACGCTTCCCTGACTTTGACGCTGGGGTGACTCAACGCTTTTGCCGAACTGAATTGTGGGTCGCGTTCCGAAAGACAAAAGTTGACAAATGTTCAACTGTTCAACGGATCGCCGGACTCGACGGTCGGAGCGCTAGCCAATCAAACGACAGCAACGGCACAGTCGGGCGAGTCATTCGTCCGGGGCGGGAGATAATGTGATTGGTTGTTGGTCGCGATAACCCACGCGCCAGACACGCCTACCGGCACGCGTTGACAGGAGTCGACGCAACGCTGCTGTGTGCACGCGGCGTTACAGCCAAGCCCCCCGAGGCGTTACAGCCAAGCCACCCAAGGCGTTAGAGCCAAGCCCCCAAGGTGTTTCAGCCAAGCCACCCAAGGTGTTAGAGCCAAGCCCCCCGAGGCTTGATGAAGTACATTCAATGTTACCCCATTACAGTTGGCTACAATATCCTTTATGTTCACTACAGTAACTCAAGAATATGTGAAGCAACTGTATAACAGTAACATGGTAACTCAGTAATGTGTGATGTAACTGTATTACAGAAAACTAAGTAACTCAATCATTTGTGATGTAACTGTATTTCAGTAACAAAGTAACTCAATAGTATCTGAAGTAACTGTATTACAGTCACAAAGTAATTCGGTAATATGTAAAGTAACCATATTACAGTAACATAGTAACTCAATCATATGTGAAGTAACTGTAGCACAGTAACAAAGTAACTGAATAGTATGTGAAGTTACTGTATTACAGTAACATAATAACTCAACATTGTGTGATGTAACTGTATGACACACGTATTACATAGTAACTCAATAATATATGCTGTTACTGTATATAACAGTAACATAGTCATTCAAATAATGAATACTAATAGTTCTGCTAAGTGACTCTCATGTTAGAGATCTTACCTGTATTTACCTTGTCTTATTTTGTGTTCATCTGCGCTGTTCAGTCCACTGTAGCGGTTGTGAAACTCCTGCATTTCCCTCCGGTGATTCCTAAAGTATCGTCTTAGCGTCTTAGCTCAATCACAGCTTCATTCATACTCCTGTCTATCCTCCCTCCTCCTCCCCCTCCTCCCCCTCCTCCCCCTCCTCCCCCTCCTCCCCCTCCTCCCCGCCTACTGCCTCCACCCTCCAACCTCCTGCCT
>CM050999.1:26916255-27011255 GCA_027704905.1 Muraenolepis orangiensis
CTACCTCTCTCTACCTCTCTCCCTCTCTCTCTCTCTCTCTCTCTCTCTCTCTCTCTCTCTCTCTCTCTCGCTCTCTCTCTCTCTCTCTCTACCTCTCTCTCTCTCTCTACCTCTCTCTCTCTACCTCTCTCTCCCTCAGGTGCGCCAGCTCCAGGAGAGCGCCGCCCAGCTGAGGACGGTGTACGCCGGTGAGAAGGCGGAGGCCATCGCCTACCGCGAGCAGGAGGTGATGCTCACCTGGAAGGAGCTGCTGACCTACTGCGAGGAGTGCCGGGTGCAGATCACCACCGCCACGGACAAGCTGCGGTTCTTCGGCATGGTGCGCGACCAGATCATGTGGATGGACTCCATCATCTGCCAGATCGCCACAGGAGACAAGCCCAGGTACACAAGGGGACAAGTCCAGGTACACAAGGGACAAGCCCAGGTACACAAGGGGACAAGCCCAGGTACACAAGGGACAAGCCCAGGTACACAAGGGACAAGCCCAGGTACACAAGGGACAAGCTCAGGTACACAAGGGACAAACCCAGGTACACAAGGGACAAGCCCAGGTACACAAGAGACAAGCCCAGGTACACAAGGGACAAGCCCAGGTACACAAGAGACAAGCCCAGGTACACAAGGGACAAGTCCAGTTACACAGGAGCATTTCAACACCAATGACTTTAAGGGACATACAGTGTGTGTGTCCTTTGGTATAGCCAATGTTATACTAATGCCAATTAACTCGTTTTGTATATAAACTGAAGCTCGGGACATATGGATTCTGCATGTACATGAGATGATTGCTGTTATTAAATTAGCTAGAATTCGAGTAAAATAGCAACTTCCAAGATTTCACTGCCATTTCAGTAACCTACAATATGTCAATGTAACTGACAGGTGACACTGCCGCAAGTCGTTAACATGGCTACTTTAGGGCTCCACCCGAAGACAAGGACACAGGGTGATGAGGAAACCGGGTTAATTGTAGAGTGTGTAGATGTTGATGTAGATGAACAGGGCAGATGGTCCATGCCAGTGCTCTCTCATCAAGTGTGAGGTGGGCCCTGATTACCAAGGACCCACGAGTGTGCAGCCTCTCGGGGCCTCAGAATATTTTTAAACCAGCCACCAATCACACACACTCCACACACTCCCTGTCTCAAGGCATCCTGAGTGGATGACATGCTACAACATATACCCCTTTGACTCATGACCAAACAGTCATGAGTGTCTGGGGTGGCGGCTGACGTCTGTTGTCTGTCTCCTGGGGTGGTGGTGGTGGTGGTTGGACTGCAGGGATGTGTCGTCGGTGGAGGTGCTGATGAACTACCACCACGGTCTGAAGAACGAGGTGGAGGCCCGCAGCAGAAGCCTGCTGGAGTGCATCGAGATGGGGAAGACCCTGCTGGCCGTCAGGAACCCTGCGGCTGAGGAGGTGAGCGGGCCGGAGGTTATCATGAGATTAGGTGAGACGTTGGATGGAGGACAGCTGAGGAGGGGTGGGATGAGATTAAGGGGGAAACAGGAGGACATATTAGAGCTGAGATGAGGCAACATGAGATTATGTCATCAGGAAAGATTTGATTAAGAGACATGATATTAGGATACATTATATTAGGAGACATGAGATTAGGAGACATTAGATTAGGAGACATGAGATTAGGAGACATGAGATGAAGATACATGAGATGAAGATACATTATATTAGGAGAGATGAGATAAGGAGATATGCGATTCAATGAGATTCGATTCAATGAGACACAGAACACATTGAGAGGCAAAACTAAACAACATTTTTGTTTCATGAATTAGTAATAATAATAAGATATCCTCTGATATTATATAATATGATCTGATATGATATGATTTTTGATGCTAAAAAATGATGATATGATGGTCACTCCGACTCCAAAATTTGAATTCTCAGATCAAGGAGAAGCTGGACAAGGTTGTTACTAAGCAACACGAACTGTCTGAGAAGTGGGACAAACACTGGGAGGAGTTACAGCATTGTGAGTGTAAACACACATGGGCATTAAACACACACACACACACACACACACACACACTCCTCATCAACCCACTCGGAACATTTTTATTATTTTAGTACAGAAGTTCCTGGAAGAGATTTACCAATGCCTAAAGTTATGTTCCATTTTTCCTCTCCTTGCCCTCTATTTTCTTCTGTTCTCAACTCTCCTCTCCTCTCCTCTTTACCCCTTGCCCTTTCTACCTGCTACCACTCCTCCCCCTCTCCTTCTTTTCCTCCTCGTCTTCTCTCTCATCTCCATCCCCCCACACCCCTCCTCCCCATCCTCATCCTCCTCCTCTTCCTCTCTCATCTCCACCCCCCCCTCCTCCTCCTCTCATCTCCCCACCCCCCTCATCTCCTCCTCCCCTTTCCCCTCCCTGCCCTCCTCTCTCCTCCCTCCTCCTCCTCCTCCTCTTCCTCTCTCATCTCCACCCCCCCCTCCTCCTCTCATCTCCCCACTCCCCTCATCTCCTCCTCCCCTTTCCCCTCCCTGCCCTCCTCTCTCCTCACCCTCCTCCTCCTCCTCCTTCTCCCCTTTCCCCTCCCTGCCCTCCTCTCTCCTCCTCCTCCTCCTCCTTCTCCTCCTCCTCTCCTCTTTCATCTCCATCCCCCCCTCCTCCTCTCACCCCCCCAACCCCCTCATCTCCTCTTCCGCTTCCCCCTCCTCTCTCCTCACCCCCCCCCCCGTCTCTCCTCTCTCCTCTCTCCTCAGTGCTGGAGATGCACCAGTTTGCCCAGGAGGCGGTGGTGGCCGAGGCGTGGCTGACGGCCCAGGAGCCCTTCATCAGCAGCAAGGAGCTGGGGGCCAGCGTGGACGAGGTGGAGCAGCTGATCCGACGCCACGAGGCCTTCCGTAAGGCCGCCGCCACCTGGGAGGAGCGGTTCAGCTCCCTGCGGAGGATCACCACGGTAACTGGTCCAACCCTCCTCCATATACAGTTGATATGTAACGGACGCCAGCGGGTGGTGCTGTGCAGTGGTATACCTCACACCCCGACGCCTAGCGATGAAGCTAGGGCCCGTGGGTTTTAGCTTCTCACGTTAGTACGTCGCCTCTCATGCCGGAGGTCGTCAGTTCGAGCCCAGTGCGGGACGCTGACTGTTACATTGGTGCCGTGACCTGGATAGAGTGAGGTTCAGGGGGGTGAGTCTAACAGACGCCAGCAGGTGGTGCTGTTCAGTGGTATACCTCACTCTCCCAGATAAATCACAGAAACACACAACCAGTGACAGTACAGTACGAAGAGAGGATGTTCTAATGAATTGGGTTCCGATTTTAGACAGTTTTTAACTGGTTGTGTTGGTAGTGCACTGGTTCTATTGGTATTCACCTAGTTCTGCTGGTACTGAACTGGTTTGTGTTGGTGTTGAACTGGTTCTGCTGGTACTGAACTGGTTTGTGTTGGTGTTGAACTGGTTCTGCTGGCTCTGAACTGGTTCCTCATGATATAGAGCTGGGTTCTGCCCCCCCCCCCCCCCAGGTGGAGAAGCTGAGGGCGGAGCAGAGCCAGCTGCCTTCCACCCCCCTGATGGGACGTAAGGTCTTCCTGGACCCTCAGGACGCCAGCCCCAACCCCCCCTCCCTCACCCACCTCCCCCTCTCCCCCGTCATGAGACAGACCATCTACGAGCAGACCGAGACCAGCTCCCCCGCATCGCCCTCACCGGCCACGCCCACCCCCTCCCCGTCCTCGGTGGCGCGGCGGCTGGGCTCCACGGTGGCCAACTACACCCCGGTGTTGAACGGCTCCGGCTACCGCCACCAGGCCCCGGAGGCTCGGCACGCTGGAGTCCCGGTGGCGAGCCTGGTGCAGCCCGCCCCCTCCTCCATCGCCTCCATCGCCACGGCCGCCATGATGGTGTCGGCCAATCAGGCGCGCGAGAGCGCCAACACGGCCCGGGAGCAGGCGGCGAGGGCGGTCAGTCACATGACCTCGGCCGCCACGCCCACCCTCATGGTCCACGCGCCGGAGGCGAAGTCGCCGGCATCTCCGTCGCCGTACCTACGGCAGCCGAAGATGAAGCACATCGACGACGTGGTGACGCCGCTGCTGGTGGCCAGCCGGCTGGAGAGGGCCCGGGAGAGGGAGCGGGAGAGGGAGGCCATCATGGGCGAGATAGGGACGGGGGGAGGCGAGGTGGCCGTGATGGCGGAGGTGGTGCTGCAGGACCCCAACAGGGAGCGGCTGCACAGCGAGCCCGGCAGGAGGTCCCGGGCGTCCACCAGGAGCGATCCGCTGGGCCAGGCCGAGCCCCAGGTCCAGAACCATCAGCCCCGAGAACCCAGGGAGCCCAGAGAGTCCCGGACAGAGTCCAGGGAGCCCAGGATAGAGCGGCAGCTGTCCAGCGAGCAGCTGATCCAGGCTCGCCGCGACGAGCTCCCCCAGGAGGTGTGGAGGGAACGAGAGCGCCGGACGCTGGAGAGGCAGACCTCCAGCGAGCAGGAGGGCCACGGGGGTCAAGGTGGGGGCGGAGGAGGAGGAGGTAGCGGTGGAGGTGGAGGTGGAGGTGGAGGTGGAGGTGGAGGTGGAGGTGGGGGTGGAGGTGGAGGTCATGAGGGACGGAGACGGGACCGCGACCGACACCGGCTGGAGAGGCAGGAGTCCAGCGAACACGATACAGGGAAGGAGCACTCAGACCGGCGGTCGGGAGGAGGGTAAGACTCTGAACACACGTTTTAAAGTCAGTTTCTTGAAATTATGTTAATTAACTATTTTAACTATTAATCATTTAAAATGTATTCGTGGAACCAATGTGTTCCTCTTAATGGGATTTGGTTGTTTTAAAACGTAATAAAGTGCACCTTGGATAGTGCATCTCAGCTGCAGAAAAATAAAATATCCAGCGACTGTAAAAAGAGCTTAACAGTAGTGTCTTTGCCACCCAAGGCCCGGCCAACAAGCTGAAGTTACTCGGTGCAGCTTTCATGCGATTTATAATGTGATGGTTTTATTTGTGCCAACAGAGAGAAGAGATCTACCCTGGCAGACATAGTGGAACAGCTGCAGGAGAGAGAGGCAGCGCAGGTCTGGATCCTAATATATATATAGATATATACAGTATAATAACACTTGAATAGTTGAAATCACATTACAATCCTACAATCATAAAGGACACACCTGCCAACTCAACCCCCCCCCCTCTCTCTCTCTCTCTCTCTTTCTCTCACTCTCTCACTCTCTCTCTCTCCCCCTCTCTCCCCCCCCCCCCTCACTCTCACTCGGGAGGTAATGGGGGAGAGTAAACATTCCATTGTACTTGTTGCAAATGGCAAATCTAATTCTTGAATCTTTGACTCTCTCCCTCTGGGCTCCAGGCGCGTGGCGAGGTTCCACCCGTGCCGAACGGCGTGACAGAGGTGTCCTCCGCAAAGTCTTCCTCCTCCCGGCCGGACCGGCCTCGGGCCCGGGACAGGCCCAAGCCGCGGCGGCGCCCGCGGCCCAAGGAGCCCGGCGAGGCCACGACCCGGCGCTCCCGGTCGGCGCCGGCCCAGAGCTGCCCCGCTGTGCCCCAGCCGCCCTCCCACACCGCCCACCACGAGGGCTTCCTGTTCCGCAAGCTGGACATCGAGACCCTGAAGAAGAGCGCCAACAGGTGGGCATTCGGGGCCATCGCGGGCCAGACTTTTGTTGCCTTCTCTCGCTGTGGGAAGAATGACGGCGGTTGTGAACGCTGGTGGCGTGAGAATCAGACTTTCAAGGTTGTCGCCCACAACCTTGTGGGTAACATAGTATGTGTTTGAAGAGTAACCAAACACTCAAATTTAAATCCTACCGTAGGGACAGCCAACAAAACACGAAAGAAGTTGCAATACTCCATTTCGCCTAAAGGTGGCACTGTTGCTATCATTTTTATTTCAGTGCTTGGTTAATCTTTAATAGTCGTATGGCCCCTACCCCATTTATAGAGCTTTAAATATAGATGAATATTTGCAAATTACTTGAACTTGGTCAGAGCACAGACAAGTAACTTCAACCTGTGAACTAAGTGACCTGTTGAGTAGTTCCGGGTTCCTTTGCAGTTCCCCCCTCCCCTTGTCTGTCTGATTCTGATGACATCAGCATCCCCTTCCTCCATGACCTCAAGTCAGATGAACAGGGGCATGGCGTCAGCATGCTAAGTTAACAAGCTAACATGTTAATACTGCAAACATTGCGCTGTCAAGGTGTTAAAATGTGCATGACTGACACAGATGGTTCAGATGGCCTCACGATAGTTTTACTGGTGACCTGTTGATCGCCTCAGACGCTGGGATCAAAACTACTAAATTGCAGCGAATAATAATCAATAGTTGAGGTTAAAACTATTATTTACAGCGTATCTTTGTATGTATCACATCCAATGTATGACCGATGATTGGGTTTATATGTGTGCATATCTAATTACCCCTATCCATTTAACCTACGCATTTAACTTTGGTGGTAGCTTCGTATTCCTACTGTTATAATTGGATCGGAACGTGTAGCAAACAGAAAAACAAACGCACCCAGAAGCAAGCAAGACGGTTTCCTGCTTGCAAGAGCTGAACGCATGAAGCTAATGACTCCTCCTAACCCCACACTAGAACTTCACAGAAACTAGCGTTAAAAAAGACGGAGGCTTACAGGCTAGCTAACAGGCTGACTAACAAGATAGCTAACAACAAGCTAGCGGCGCAGAAGGTTGACAGACGCTGGTGGCCGAAGGACCGTCGCCGACGACGATTCGCATAAACAAAACGCTCGCGCGCACACACGCCCCACTCGCGCGCCAGACGGCCGTGCATCCGCCTGCTTCCTGCCGAGAGACCTCAGCCTAGAGGCCACAGCCTCTGAGCAGCCTGGCCTCTCCCCGCACTGCTCCCTAGTGGCTGGGCTGACCACGCAGCGCTAAAGGACTCATCCCCACCCCGGCTGCGGATGAGTGCTTCTGAAATGGCAACCCTCCCGGCCTTCACAAGATGAATGTGTCGTATGTACATAACCGCCGTTATGTACATGCCAAGGTAAAGCGTGGCACTGAATGGCTTTCATCTTGACTCCCCCCACCATTCCCCCCCCCCCCCCCAGGAGATTGCCCCCCCCCCCCCGCCCTCCCTCCCACTCCCCCAGGATTTCTTGTATGCTTTCTTTCTCCTCCTCGACCTTCTTTGAAAGTCATTGGAAGAGAGGAGCTGAGGTGTCAGACCTTCTCGTCCAATCGCAATCAAGGGGGAGGGGTCAAAAAGAGAGCATCGAGATGTGTGTGTGTGTGTGTGTGTGTGTGTGTGTGTGTGTGTGTTGTTACTTGTCATCACCACGAGGCAGAGACTTTGTTTACGCGCACATTGGTGTTCCCATGAAGTCCCCATGATTATCATTCCACTTGCACATACTGGAACTGCACATACCTGTTATTACACTAGGTGTGTGAGTGTGATTAGCCATTTTAGTCACATGACCATTTGGAAACGGCCTGTTAATGGCTAATCACACTCACACCTGGTGCTATAATTGCGCCACTTTAACACTTTTTTGTCCAGTAAATACGTTTTTATCCAAAAATGTCCCACAAATTAAGTGCTTCTTCCTCTGGGAATGCAGTGTGTGTGTAAAACGGCCTTCTTCACAACCACACTGCGTGTTCAAGTAGCGCCACTGCACCAACATGCCAACTAACCAAATGTGTGTCTCTCTCTCTCCTCTCTCCTCTCCTTTCTACACCCCCCCCCCTCCCCCCCACCCGGTTGCCGGCTGCTCCTTCACCTCTCCTCCAAGGTAAGTCATATATAAGCTGCTCCTCCGCACACCTCCACCACCACGACCATTCTCCTCCATCTTCTCCTCCCTTTGGTGTCCGTCCGCCTGCGCCTTCCTCCTCCGTCCTCTGTGTTGTATTTCCGGCGGTGTGTGTTGTCGTGCTTCCACCTCGACCCGGTGCCTCTGCCCAGCCCATAATGTCCACCTACATCACTGCTGTGCTCAGGTAACCCCGCCTACCTACCCGCTCTGGTCAGGTGAGTGTAGCATAGCTCAGAGAGAGAGAGAGAGAGAGAGAGAGAGAGACCTAAAGAGAGAGAAAGAGAGAGAGAGAGAGGGTTGACAGCCTTCACATCTCCCTCTGACTCCTCCTGTCTCCCTGCCACCGCTCTTCCCTTCCTCCCTCCTCCCTCCTCCATCCACTCCTCCCGCCCCCCTCCTTCCAACCCTTTCCTCCCTGTCTTACCCCTCACCTCCTACCTACCTACCTACCTACCTCCTCCTCCTTGTCTCCCTGTCTCACCCCTTACCTTCCTTCCCTTCCCCCCCCTTACAACCATTGCCTCCCTCCTTCCTTGCTCCTACCTCCCTCCTCCCTCCTTCCTCCCACCCTCCCACGCATGACCACCCACATCACAGCAGGTCCTGGGTGAACTTGTACTGCGTGCTGAACAAAGGGGAGCTGGGCTTCTTCAAGGACGCCAAGAGCACCACCGCCGCCTACAACGGCGAGCCCCTGCTCAGCCTGGCCCACTGCAACTGTGACGTCACCAACGGGTACAAGAAGAAGAAGAACGTCTTCACACTCAAGTGAGAGAGAGACCCACCGGTGTACCGGGTATATGCTGCTGTGCATTTAGCACACCAGGACTTTTTTTTTTTGTTGCAGTTTTTTTTTAAAATGTATTTGATTTGATTTATTACTTATTTATTAATGACTCCACTTCACCCTCTCTCACGAAAAGGACAGGGCGGTTATTTTTCCGAAGAAAGAAAGGTTGTTTTGTCTTGTGTCCCCGAAATGAAATGGTTCTAAACTAGTCCAGTATGAACTGTTGAAATCGAGAGGATGGCCTGACGTGAATTTGTATTTGAATGCTGTGTTGAGGCTGATTGATTGATTGATTGATTGATTGATTGATTGATTGATTGGTGTGTTTTGTGGACCAACAGAACGAAGGAGGGAAGTGAGTTTCTGTTCCATGCTAAAGATGAGGTGAGACGCTCTTTATTCTTCCTGTTAATTCAACGATTCAATGATTGGATTAACTTCAATTATTATTTGTATAATTTATCTATTAGATAAGCCTTTTTTAAATTTAATATAGCTATTATATAAGCCACTAATTAGTTGTTTATCATCAGTGGTGGTCAAACAGTTGTAATTGTAAACATATGTATTTCTCTTTCTCCCTAACCCCTGTTCTCTCTCTCTCTATTCTTCCCTCTCCCTCCCTCCCTCCCTTCCCCCCTCTCTTCTTCTCTCTCTCCCTCCCTCCCTCCCTCCACCCCTCTGTTCTCTCTCTCTCTCTCCCTCCCTTCCCCCCTATCTTCTCTCTCTCCTCGTCTTCAATCCTCCCTCCCTCCAGCGCTTCACTTCTCGTGCTTCTCTCCTCTCTCTCTCGTCTCAATCCCTCCTGTGCCGCGCGTGCTCTTCGTTCTCTCTCGTCTCGTCGCTCCCTCCTATCCCTCCACCACTCTGTTCTCTCTCTCTACTCTCCCTCCCTTCCAAAAACCTCCCCCGTCTGTCCTTCTTTCTTCTCCTCCCTCCCTACCATCCACCCCTCTTGTTCTCTCTCTCTCTCTCGCTTCTCTGTCCCCCCCCCCTCTCATTCTGTGCGCTCTCTCCCGCCGTCCACCCCTCTTTCTCTTCGCTCTTTCTCTCCCTTCCCCCCTCTCTTCTTCTCTCTCTCTCTCTCCCTTCCCTCCCGCCCACCCCTCTGTTTCCTCTCTCCTCTCCTCATACCCTCCTTCCCACCTCGTCTTCTTCTCTCTCTCTCTTCCTCCCTCCCCACCCCTCTGTTTCTCGTCTCTCTTCGCCCATCCCTTTCCCCCCTTCTCTTTCCTTCTCGTCTCTCCTCCCTCCCTCCACCCCGCCTCTACTCTCTTCTCTCTCTCTCTCTCCCCTCACTTCCCCCCTCTCTTCTTCTCTCTCTCCCTCCCTCCCTCCCTCCACCCCTCTGTGTCTCTTCTCTCTCTCTCCCTCCCTTCTTCCCCCATCTCTTCTTCTCTCTCTCCCTCCCTATCTTCCATATCAATTCTCCCTCTCTCTCTCTCCCTCCCCTCCTGTTCCCTCTCTTGCCTTTGTCTTTTTTTTCTCCCTCACCCTACTTCTCCCCTTCTGTTCCTCCCTAACTTCCATGTCAGTCTCCTTTTTCCCCTCTGTCGCCCTTCTGGGTGCCCTACCCTCTCTATGCTGTTGACGATCTCGTGTATGAATTGCCTGATGAATACTTGGACACTTGAAACTTCCCTTGTGTGTCCGTAGGACAGATCCGCACTCCCCTCCCTTACTATCATCATGTGTGCCGTCGCCTCGACCCTTCCCTGGCACCCTTTTGGTTTAACCTAGTTGCTCTCCTCCCTCCCTGAGTACTATACTTATGGCAGATCTTCCACTCTAGTAACCCCCTCTACCTTCTCCCTCCCTTTTTTTATACTACCCAGTACATATCCCGCCACCGCCAGTGGAATCCCCCCCCAATCACGGCCGCGCACCACCCCACGCCGAAACACCCCCCCCACCACCTCGCCTGTGTGAATTTTCCTCCCGCTCAATAAAACAAACCCCCGCCCCAGACCCAAGCAGGGCGAAGAAGCCCCCCCCCCCCCTCCCATCGACACGGTCCCACCGCAGCTCACGTTCCCACCCCCACCGGAATGCCCACGTCCCAGATGCCCCCCACACCTGCGCACCCCAAAGCCCTTCCCAACCAACCCCCCCTACCAGGGTATTCCCCCGGGGCGTCCCGCACAGCCGCCCCTGGAGCCGTCTCACCAGGGCCAGCCTCCGCGACCCCTCCCACGGAGATCCCTCTTCTTCTCTCTCCTCTCCCTCCCTCCCTCCACCCCTCTCTCTCTCCTCCTCTCTCTCTCTCCCTCCTCCCCCCTTCCCCCACCTCCTCTCCCTCTCCCCCCTTCTCTCTGTCTTCAGGACGACCTCAAGGCGTGGGTGGGCAACATCACCACCAGTATCTCGGAGCACGATGAGATAGCCAAATGGGGCCAGCCCCAGCCCACTACCTCATCCACGGACGAGGGGACGCGCCGCGACGGCAGCAAGGCGGACAACCAGTCGGAGCGCGGCGGCGAGCGGTCGGACCGCGGCGAGGGGGAGCGGGACAGGGAGAAGGACAGGGAGAAGGAGCGGGAGCGGGGGGAGAGGTCCGAGCGCTCGGACCGGACGGCGGAGAAGGCGGACGGCGGCAAGCGCTCGGAGAAGTCGAGTAAGAAGAAGTGAGCCGCACGTGACACGTGTCGTGAACTCTCTCCACGGTCGGTGGGAGGATGGGTGACTGGGTGGGGGGGGGGGGGGATGAGGGGGTGGGAGGACAGGGGTCCGCCCGGAGGTAGCGGGAGGGTTTTGTGTGGGGGGGGCCTAGTTGTCCCTCACACGTCCCCTCCCTCTCCTTCTCGCTATGTCTCTCTCTCTCTCTCTCTCTCTCTTGTCCGTGATTCATGACGATGCCGTCTACCGGAATGGGTCCCACCAGCGGCCAAGAAGAGGCTTGTGTGACGGACAGGGCGGATTGGAGCAGAGGTGGGGAAGGGGTGTGTCTTCCTCACTATTCTGTGTGTGTGTGTGTGTGTGTCTCTCTCTCTCTCTCTCTCTCTCATCCCTCCCTGACTCTCTGTGAGAAACGCGCACACAAGGCCCCCCCCCCTCCCCCTGGAGCCGTGCCAGCGCCCTCTGGTGGCCATCTGAGATAAATAATAAACAGCAGGTTCAAAGAGTTAAGAGAGGACAGTTTGTTTAGGTTTGGTTGTTTTTTGGATGAACCTATAAATGGCGAGCACAGAGATCGTCATGGGAAAGAAGGCTCATGTGGAAAAGCCGGTATAGTGCGAATGTGTAGCTGGATGATGGTTCCACGGTGGTTTTGTTTCTCTAAGGTTGCGTACGTGTGTGTGTGTGTGTGTGTGTGTGTGTGTGTGTGTGTGTGTGTGTGTGTGTGTGTGTGTGTGTGTGTGTGTGTGTGTCGTCCGTTTGTCCATCTGGTATATCTGTCTGTCTGTCTGTACGTCGAGACATCTGACACTCATGTCTGTCTGTCTTCTTAATATTATTACTTTGAAACAAGAACGACACCACTTGCCTATTTTCCCCTCCTTATCCTACAGTCCTGGCTTTGTTCACCACGGGGAACAAAACAGAATTTGATTTGTGTTCTTTACAAAACATTTAACATTTATGAATGACGATGATGATGATGATGACATAATAGGAGTAAGAGTATGTACAAGATTGGAGCTGTGATCCGTGTGTGTGTGTGTGTGTGTGTGTGTGTGCGTGCGCGCGCGCGCATGTGTGTGTATTTGTGTGTGAATGTGCACTACAAAAATATCTAAAAAGCCAAGCTACGATGAAATGAAGGAATTAGTTTTGCTTTCAGATAGACCCATGTGAGCTAGAGCATCTAGATAAGCAAGCTCAACGGAATGAATGGAGACCAGCGCCCTCTAAAGGCCAAAGGGAGTACTCTTCAGCCAGAACAGATCTTCTCTTGGCAGGCAGGTCACGAGTTGACGTCATTGACGAGTACAATGCATGAGGTATTGCTTGTTTTAATTGACAGCTTGATTGACTATGAAAAGGAGACTAGAAGATAGCTCCAGTCCGCTCCAGTCCACACACAGAGCAGAACAGTTGGTATCCTCCCCCAGGTCACCGGTACTCCCAACATATCCCAACTGCCATTCAGAAGAATGATGATTTCAATGAATGTTTAACGTTTAGCTTAGTTTTAGATGAATGCAAGTTTAAAAAACAAACAAACAAACACACAATCTCACTGATTTCTTTATAGTATCAAGTTTGTCCATAAGCACAAAACGTGTGAAATCTTTATGTGAGCTCCAACACACTCTTGCTGTTCAACCAACCCCCGACAGATTTTGATTTATTCAGCAATCATTTTATATGTCAATTTAAAATGGTGTGCGTACCTGTGTGTGTGTGTGTGTGTGTGTGTGTGTGTGTGTGTGTGTGTGTGTGTGTGTGTGTGTGTGTGTGTGTGTGTGTGTGTGTGTGTGTGTGTGTGTGTGTGTGTGTGTGTGTGTGTGTGTGTGTGTGTGCTGCGCTCGTGTGCGTGCGTGCGCATGCTGCTGCTCCCCCCCTCCCCTTCCCAGGGTCTCCATAGCTCTCAGGTGATTTATGTTGGCGTGTGTTTTGGCGTGTGTGTTACATGCTTACAGGCGTGTCCCTTGTTTTTCAACCTCAGTCTTCCAGACATGGCAGAGCTCTGCCATGACACACACACACACACACACATTCACAGACACACACACACACACACACACACACACACACACACACACACACTCATTGTCCCGAGGAGGTTGTCAGTATGTCCATGAGCTGAATGAGTTTATAACACTGCTGTGGTTGATAACCACAATGTCATTTATTTTTTACTCTACTGTTAATAGTTACTAATTAATTCATTGAGCATTAATTGATTCATTTTGATTATGAATTAATCTTAACTAATGTGACCATTGTGTGTTCTTCTTGTCATTACACTTCACCGTACACTGTATCATATCTCTATCAAACTTGAAGGTACAGCAATATAGAGGCGATGACTCATGGACTGTGGAAAAAGGGAAATCGGCGCACCCGATTGGCTGAACTTACAGGAGGGGTTAATCCTAGTGCGTTATGGCTGTATGGTATGGCTGCTGAGAGATTGCATGTCTTGCTTGACCAGGTATCACTGTTCAACAGATGCTTGTCTGTGCAGTCCAATTCACTCTGCCCCCCCCCCCCCCCCCCCACCCCATCATGTCGTTGTCTATCCCCGTCCCTGTCTCCTAAACCGCAAAGCCATAAGTATATCAAGGAGGAAGTAATACAATAAAAATAAAAGCGTGGGACGGAAAAGGGGCAGATTCCTCCGGGAGTCGGTAGGGCTGGGCTGAGCACGGGCCAATCAACGCTATAATGGACGACCCAGGTGACTGCTGGGACGTTTTTGAAAAGTGGGCGCTGGGGAGAGGGGAGTTTTGTTTTTGCTCTGGCGAGACAAACCGACACTGATTTGTTTTGAGGTTTATTTCACTTCATGGTGGGATGGTTACATTTAGTAATATGGGTCGAACCTTTACTAATATATATATGTTATTACTAATAGATTAGTAATAGGGGGGTTTTGAACGGGGAGTTTTGAATGTACTTCCTACGGAAAACAAAGGGACTATACTGTAGTGAGGATGAAGTGGGGCAGAGAACTGTCATTTCTACAACATCCTGGAGGGCTTTTTACTGTCACTGTCTGTATGAATTCCTCACCACTGGACGGTTCAGATGTGGATGTTTCTGGGTTTTTAATTGATTTCATAATTTGTACTTATTTTGTCTATTGCACGCTGCGACATTATGCCCCAGGGGTTCACCTACATGGACTCAAACTCTGTTCAGACTCTGGCTCCTCTGGGTGAATACAACGTCTGCGTGGTAGACACATTTCTGAGGAGACACACTTTGTTTTTTTTGCCAATAAACAAACCATGTGGCAGGAACCTCAATACCTTCAGTGTTTGTTGGGTTCGGAGAGGAGAGGAGAACCCCCCCCCCCCCGCTCTTCTCGGAGGAGGAGTCTCCTTCGCTCACTTTTCTGTCTTCAGGAAGAATAAAGAATAAAAAAACGTTTCAACATCAATTCATCGTCGCCAAGCGGACCGCCGCCGTCAGGGATCTCTTTGAGTTCTGTGCGCGCGTCCCACCCAGGTGTAGGTCGTCATGGTGAAACATCATGATATGGACCTACTGTTGTATGTGTGTCGTTCACCAAGAGGAAAAAAACAAAAAAGTCCTGATACGGTAGCCTTTTCTACCTTAGTTTTTTAAATGTATATCAACACATTTTATCTATCTAACCTTCGGCAGGAATGCCAGATCAATGCAATCCATTACATGCATGTGGGAGCAAAAGCAACTCGACGAGATTCTCCACACGGGAGGGAGGTGGAGACGTATGCACACGGCGGGTCAAAGATCAAATAATTGTGCGCAATTGTGAGTATAAGGGCATCACAATTTGACACGCTTTTTTTGCACCCTTTATGACACTCAATTGTTTTGCATTGCTGTAGGTCCCTGGACTAAGATGGCAGAGTAGGCCCAAATGAAAGAATGCTCTGATCTATTTTTTAACCTTTTGAAATAGTTGAGAATTGAATGGGCTCCTGATATTTATTTGAAAATGGCGTCCCTCTTAAGTCTGGACTCACTGTGTTCGAAGGCCGGGCTAACCAACACTAAAACGGATCCGATGAAGTGTGTGAATAAAACATCTTGTGTTGACTGATGACACTTGTTATTTACTGTGCAGTCTCGCTGCTACAGGCACACCAGGGGGTCATGTGATTACGTGTGGGCTAAAGCTAACTCGCTAGCAATGCTACTGTCCAGTCCTTGTGCCACTTAGCAAACCCCAAAATATAACATTTAAAAGTCTGAAGACAGCAAAGTTAATAGTAATGGATTTTAGTGCGGCAAAAGTCAAATATGGCGATCTGAAAAAACAAACACTTTGGTTTATCAACAACCTTCTCAAGCACGTGGTTGGACGGATGTTTAGCCTGCTGGCGCGTTTTCGCTGCTTCACCCCACACTCTCCAATGTAATGATGCTCGGCTCTGCTCACAAGAACGTCCGTTTGTCAGCATAGGCAAAATGCTCAATAAAAATGTGGTTTTGTTAATCATTTAAGTATGCACACTCATTCTTTTATATTCTGTTTACTAATAAAAGTGGACTTAGGTTGTGTGTTGGCTGAAGTGATTGTCACTTTCTTTAAACTGTGATATTTCTAATAACTGTGACTATGATAACCACTCAGTTAATACCGTTTTTATACTTTTTTTATATCTACATGAGAGCCTACGCTAAGCTAATTTGAGACATCATGGATGTGCATAGACATATTATATACGTATATATATATATAGTTTGATTATGTTTCCGATAAACTTTCTGAGACACATGTATACACTTTTTTGTTTTTTATTTGTGGTTATTTAGAATTAGATTGCGGAAGTTTTCTGGAAAATGGGACCTCATGGGTCCAAGAGGCAAAATTGTCCAGTGTGTCAAATAAGTCCTATATACCAAGTTTCAGACAGATACTTATTATTTTATCTGCTTCAGTTTTGCCGCTCCATTTTGCTACCAATTTATCAATTTTTTTTTTTTTTATAAAATATATAATTCTAAAAACATAAAACCAATTGTTTAATATATTTTACGTTCTGGGAAATTAGTTTCTTTTTCTCTCTTTCTCTGGGCCAGCTCCGGTTCAGTATGGTTGGTTCTCCGCGTTCCAGATGCGATACGGCTCAGTTTACCAGACTACTGCTGACTTCAATTTTGCCTTATCTTCGGCATTTAAACACATTAAACCTGGCTAATATTGGCTATTAGTCAAGTCAAGTTTATTGTCACTTCACAGTTTACACAAGTATAAAGCAGTGATGTGAAAATCTTATGTGCAATACCCGACGACAGACAGCAGTTATAAAATAAGATAAAAAATAGAAAAAAGTAAAAAAATAAAATGCAATTTATAAAATGCAAAATATCGGCACAGAAAAGAGCAATATGTATATATAAATCAATGTAATAAAATATACATTGTTATATGCTATACGCCCTTGTTCAGCAGCCTGATGGCCTGACTGTGGAAGCTATCTCTAAGCCTATTTGTACGGCACTTGATACTGCGGTATCGCCTGCCTGACGGTAACAGTGAGTACAGTTCGTTATTAGCAATATTGCTAATATTGGCTATATTTAAGTCATCGTGGAAGTGTTGCCATGTCACTTTTCATCTCAAGTTAGTGGATCAATCAAATGAAGGAGGTACATTTATAACTTAAGTACTTTTCAATAGCTTAGAGCTAGGCAAGTGAAATTAAAGAGGGACTGTGTAAATGATGAATACCATTGGTGTTTAACACGTCTACAGGACCTGGTAAATTATTATGTTTGGCATTAGCTGATGGGCTGTAACGTTAGCAAAAAAACGAACTTTCATGATGGTGGTATTTATACTTCAGACACTTTCAGCCTACTCAGGAACAATAACAAATATATCCAAGTCGAGATCAATGTTTGCTGTTTACATAAACATAACTTTATTAAACCATGAACTGGCTGAAACGTTTTAACTGGAACTGGAAAAAAATAAAAAGTGTCTATCCGGGACGGGCAGTGTAGCCTAGCTTTGGCATCTCCTCTCCTGGCAGGTTTAATCAAGTTAAATCGGATCGACAGTCGCACATAGGCTATAATGTATAGCAGCACCTGAAAGAAAAGTCAAAGCATTAGAACGTGTCACATGTTTTAACAATTAGGCCTATGTCACACTTCCTGCTTCCAGAATGTTAAAAATCGCCGAGCAGTGTACTCTTACTTCCGGTAGTTACCCCAGATACGTGACAAACTGTGTCCGACTCCTCTCCTCTCTGTTATTGTAGTGTACCGGCTGCTCAACGTCTAAACAAAGACAGCCCTACCTCAGTTTACACCATTTCCCCAAAGACAAACTCCTCCGCAAGTCTTGTGTGAGGCTATGAGAAGGAGGATGTAGGTCCCTCATTTCATGTTCTCAGGGGTAGCGCGTATGTCTGCAGTTGTCTGCACTTTTGGAAGGTTATGCAGCGATGTTGTCCAGCGATAACTGTCCGCCATGGCGAATGCCAAGGTGAATGCATTAACTGGAACTTGGGATACACTGCTTCAGCGATTTTTAACGGGTACTTCCGGCTTTCAACTGTGCCGTGATATAGGCCTACAAGTACGAACCTCAAGGTAAGGATTTAAACTAGAAGAATTTACATATTGCAGCGTAATAAGCAATTAACCTACATATCTGGTTTGAATTAATTATGTTTTTATGTTCTATATGTATATATCTAAGTCAATAGTGAGTGATTTACTGAAATGAATGTGTCATAACATTAGTGTACTGTATTAAGTCATTCAACACGTTCCTTCATACCTCACAGCCCTGCATACAAGTACTCTTGAGCTAGACACGTGCTTACAACTTTGTAATAGCACTTATGGATTCAAGTCAAGTCAAGTCAAGTTTATTGTCACTTCACAGTTTACACAAGTATAAAACAGTGATGTGAAAATCTTATGTGCAATACCCGATGACAGACAGCAGTTATAAAAATAAGATAAAAATAGATAAAAAAATAGAATAAAGTTAAAAAATAAAAATGCAATTTATAAAATGCAAAATATCGGCACAGAAAAGAGCAATATGTATATATAAATCAATGTAATAAAATATACATTGTTATATGCTATACGCCCTTGTTCAGCAGCCTGATGGCCTGACTGTGGAAGCTATCTCTGAGTCTATTTGTACGGCACTTAAAACTGCGGTATCGCCTGCCTGACGGTAACAGTGAGTACAGTTCGTGGCTGGGGTGGGCATTGTCTTTTATGATGCGTTTGGCCTTGGCCACGCACCGCTGATTGTATTTATCCAGGAGGGAGGGGAGCTCACCTCCAACGATATACTGGGCCGCACAGCTCCAATGACGTTGGAGCTGTGCATAGCCATGCAGTCGTGGGTGTAGAGGGAGTAGAGGAGAGGGCTCAGCACGCATCCCTGGGGGGCTCCCGTGTTGAGGGTCAGTGGCTCTGAGGTGGTGCTGCCCATCCTCACCACCTGGCGGCGGTCCGACAGGAGGTCCAGTATCCAGCTGCCCGTGGGTGGGGGCACGCCTAGACCTCTAAGCTTGGTGTCGAGCTTGGCAGGAACTATTGTGTTGAACGCTGAGCTGTAGTCCACAAACAGCATTCGCACATAACAGTTCTTTCCCTCCAGGTGGGAAAGGGCAGTGTGGAGGGCCATGGCAATTGCGTTGTCCGTGGATCTATTTTGACGATATGCAAATTGCCATGGGTCCAGCGTGGCAGGTAACACGGAGCAAATAAAGTCCTTGACCAACCTCTCGAAGCATTTGCTGACAATCGAGGTGAGGGCTACAGGTCTATAGTCATTCAGGCATGTTACCTTGGGTTGTTTAGGGACAGGCACGATGGTGAACATCTTGAAGACCGCGGGGACAACAGCCTGGGACAGGGAGAGGTTGAAGATGTCTGCAAAGACTCCTGCCAGCTGGTCTGCACATGCTCTGAGGACGCGGACCGAGCAAAAAAAGTACTTCTCTACACAACTGGTTCTCCCTCTGAAGTTCGTTATCGTCTGCAGCCCCTGCCACATACCCCTCGCATTGTGGCTCTTGAATGTATCTTCCACTCTGTCCTTATATATAGTCATATATATGCAATAGCAAGTAATTGATCAAATTACTGAATATGCAATGTTGTGTGTGGCTTAGAGTAGTGTAAAAAGTATTGTTATAACACTTGACAAGCTAGTTTATAGGGAAAGTGATATCACCTAGCACCAATTTCAGCCAATCATAAAAAGCTGCCCACTGCGGGCAGCTTATTATGATTGGCTGAAATAGGATGGGTTAAATGCAGAGACACACGTGTGTGTACATCTTGTGTCCATCTTCTCCCGCTTATCCGTAATCGGGTCGCGGAGGTAGCAGCTTCAGCAGGGGACTCCAAACTTCCCTCTCCCTGGCAACATCGACATTGTACGTGACCAATGAGAGTATTCAATCCTCCAGATTTAGATTTAGATTTTAAGCAATAACATACCTCTGAACGGCAATAACATCTTAAAATCCCATTCATACCTTAATAGACCTGTTTCATCAGCATACCTAACAAACAATAGCCTATATTACACAATACTGCGACAGCGACTCTTAACGTCATACTCTTTCTATCTTTACCAGAGGATTTTGCTGGCCTATTGCACAAGTTAGCCTTGGAGCCCACAAGGAAAGGTGGACATTCTAAATCACCCAGCGATGGTGATGGTGATGGCTTCTCCATCCACAGAGAGAACCAGACTCTTGAGGTCACAGTGGGACAGCTGAGGAAGGATCTGCAGGCAATGGCGGCCCACAACTACAAAAGCATTAGGAAGTGGGGGAAAGCGTCCTGACTGGATCCCTGGTTCTGACCAAGGCCAGCGGGACAGTGTCTACTCCAGAGCCCATGGGGGGTTTTAAGACATAAGGTGGACCAAAGAGACGATGGGGTGGGGGAAGAAGAGGGTCCTCTCTGGGGTACACGATAGGGGGAGGTTGTTGTTTTTTATCTTTATTTGTTTAATAATTATTCCATTATTATTATTTGGTGAAGGTGTGCAGGATGTACCATATGAATGGATGGGGAGTGAGGAAATCCATTGTACTTGTTGCATATGGCAAATTAAAATCTTAAATCTTGAATCTTGACTGTAACGGGTAAAGAGTTAGCCTATTTTAACCATTAAATCCAACATCTGTCTGACTGTCTGACTCCATTAAGTCAAACAGATTTCCATGTTCTTTTCCCCTCTCCCAACCAGTCCCTAGTAGGCCAAGCTTTAAAGGCACTTACCCAACCCCCGCGGCAAGCTCTACACACACCGGCCACAAAACGAACAACAAAGAGTGGGGATCTCTTTCGATGCATCCTCTGCCAGCACACACACACATTATTTTGAGTGCCACCAGTGCCCCGGAAGGTTCCACACCACCACCACCACCACGAGGGCTACAAGAGTCGAGAAGCTGGACGGTCCCATCACCTGCAGACCTGTGGCCCGGGGCACTCCTAACAAGAGGGTGTTCCAGTGCGTGGCAGCTGAAGGCCCACATGGTGCTGAGAAGCCCTTCATGTGTGATGTGTGTGACAAGACCTTCAGTAGAAGACGCACAAGGACGACCGGGGCCAGACACCTTACGGGACACAGGGTGAGGGACAGACACGAGACCGGGTCACGGTGCGACAGCCGGCCGGCCGCCCAGGAGGCAAGCAGGTGGAGGGTCATCTACCGGCAGGACCGCACCATGTTTGACCTAATGCCACTCTGCAGCTGCGCCATGTGCAAGAAGAGCTAAGGCCGTCCACGTGAGTCAGGTTGCTAAATAAAGCATTTTTGATTAAATGGTATGCTTTCCCTGTCTGTGCGGCACTCTCCTAGGCTAAATTCTTAATGATGAAGAGTAAAATATATAAATAGCTATGTAAATAAATCGTATAAAGACAATGGTATCTTGAGTCCATACGGTGTCTGGTGGCTTTTATTTTGAAAGACACACATCCGTGGGTCAGTGACGTTAGTGAGCAGATGACCTACATCGCCATAGAGATACATAGTGACAGCAGGCGGCTTGTCAAGTGTACCAAGACATGGCGATCAACTATTCACATTGCTCATTTCGAGCCCAAACAGAATCCATATTCCATATGTTTATGGAAGAAGTCTACCGGTTGCTGGAGGAGTCAGCGGCCAGTAGGACATGTTGCAGAGAGACTCTTGAGCCCGCAGTGAAGACGTTGATTCACCAAACAGTTCGCAAACTTTGCAGTTTGTTTACAGCGTGTTTTGAAAGTGAGAAGAATGCAATATTGAATAGAGGCACATCTCAAGGGGTCAATGTCGAGATGGTAAGTGGGTTTGTTTATTATTAATATTATTATTATTATTATTATTAATAAACTAGCACGAATAGCACATGTCGGCATCACGTCACACCCATGGTCTCAAGTAACTATGTATATATATACTGTATATATAGTTACTTGAGACCATGGGTGTGATGTGTTATTCGTGCTAGTATGTATGTATGTATGTTTATATATATATATATATCGAGTATCCGCTAACTTAATTTATGAATGAATCTGGAATAAGGTTCAAGCTTCCTGTGGCCCAGTGGCGAAAAACAAGACCAAGACCAGCTGTAGGGGAGATGCTCAATCTAAACATACAGGTCAGTGTCATTATCAGCCTAATAACGTTTTATTTGGACAGTTGATTATAATACTTGGTTGGTAAATAGGTACCTGTGGGTTATCTGTCGCCACTTTTTAAGTGTGGGTTATCTGTCACCACTTTTTCACAAATACAGATGTGTGTTATCATGTCGCCAGCGTCCTCCTCAGCTCTTGGCAGGTCCCAAAGATTCATTTAGCGTATTTAGAGAGTCTGAAGAAAACAACAACAACAACAATTTAAAAACATTTTAAATACCATCTAACGTTAAAAGTGGAAACAGATAACCCACAAGTACCGCATAAATACCTATGTTGCCATAAAACAAAATACTGTAAACCTTTATTTAGCTGACGAGGTCAGGGAACCAGAGAACAACATCGAAGGACAGGAGAAGGAGGAACGAGGAGACACAGGAGGAACCCTCACCAGTAGAACTCAAGGCCAGTGAAACCCACTCTGAAGTCACCACCAAAAGACCCGCACATGTCCGAAGACAGAGAAATAAGCCAAAAGACATGGACTCTGTTCAAATGGCTACCGGAGATGACCCTGACCCGAAGTGATGAGCGGAATACCGAGTTACTACCGCCGCACGCCAAGACCAACGACGGAAAACCCTTCACATGCGAGAGACCTGCGGCACGGGCCTCTCCAGCAGAACCAACCTGCTGGTCCACCGCAGGATCCACACGGGCGACAGGCCCTTCGGCTGCCCCCCGTATGCCGCAAGACCTTCTCCCGGGCGGGGCTACCTCCAGGTGCATCGGCGCACCCACTCCCCCGAGTCCGACAAGCCGTTCCCCTGCGAACGCTGCGGCAAGCGCTTCGTCACCAGGCGGGCACCCTGGTGCTCCACCGCGTGGTCCACTCGACGGGCCAGAGGGCGTTGGCGTGCAACGTCTGCGGCCGGCGCTTCGCCCACCGGGTGAACCTGACCAGGCACGGGCTGATCCACTCCGGAGCCAAGCCTTACCTGTGCACCGTGTGTGGGAAGCGTTTCAACCAGCCCAGCAACCTCAAGGGCCACACGCAGGTATTTATATATGACACAGTTGTGTACATACAAACTGTGCACATACACAGTATGTACAGTTTCTATACACATTGAATTTTTCTATATGAAACATTTTTATATTGTATTGTACCGTACAATATTTTGATGTGGTCTTATCTGATTTGTGTTCTCTATCATTTTTGTATTAACATGTTTTCAATCTTGAGCACAGAAAAATTGACAATCGGAACAATTTAGTGAATTAAGTATACTCTCTAACCCCCCCCCCCCTGTTCCCTAGCTGCACAATGCAGGCTCCAAGCCCTTCATGTGCGAGGTGTGCGGGCAGGCCTTTGTCTACCGCTACACCCTGAGGAGGCACCAGCAGCGTCGCCACCTGCTGGAGGAGGGCGGAGGGCGAATGAGCCACGGGGCCCGTCCACGGTACCGGGTGTGCGGGAAGGAGTTTAGCTCTGCGGCGGCACTGAGGACCCACGCCCTGGTCCACACGGGACTGAGGACCCACGCCCTGGTCCACACGGGACTGAGGACCCACGCCCTGGTCCACACGGGACTGAGGCCGTTTGCGTGCGACACCTGTGGCAAGGCCTTGGCCCAGAGCGGCTCCCTGGCGGTCCACCAGACGGTTCACACGCAGGAGAGGAAGCACACCTGCAGCGTGTGTGGGAGGGGCTTCGGTCTGTCCAGCAAGCTCCATGAGAGGTTAGGGTATTCTCATTCTACTATAGTGAGTCGTCTTTGCCAATGCTTTTACCAACAGGCAACTTTCACTTGACGACGCCACCACTTAACCCCCACATGGAAGAATGAACCACAAAATGAGCATAATATGACCCCCTGAAACATCTTGCTGAAGGATATCGACTTGGCTAGTATATTTTGCGGTAGACCATGCTTAAGTTAACATTAAGTCATGTTGTGGCAGCAACGCCACGCTAAGCCAATTTGCTGCAGTGTGATTGCACTGCAAGTTAGTCTATTTTTTGTACTTTTTGCTTTTTAGTCAATTAGTTTATTTTGGGTCGAACCCAGAACATTTCAGCTGAAAGTCAAAAGCATCCTAACTATTTAGTTTACTTCATCTTGACTATCTTTGTTATGTCTGACGTGAAGGACCCACACAGGGGAGAAGCCCTTTATTTTATACCTAGTAGACTGTTTTTACATCCTATCTAACCACTGTACATTATATGCACTTTAATGTAACATTTGCACTCTGGTTAGATGCCAACTTCTTTTCGCTGTACTGTACTTACACTTGACATACTGTACATGACAATAAATGTTAATCTAATCAATTTTTTTTGGAACAAAATAAACAAATTAAGCAAGCTTTGAAGTATGTAGTGCATGTATTGGATTTATTTTTTAATGTTAATGTTGTTAACGTTTTTATATTTATCCTTTCTTTGTTTCGTTTTGTTAAAAAAATAGTATAGTGTAAAAAAAGGTATACTTAATATTATTTGTGTATTCCCTTTGGTGAAACATTAACTGAGTATGTATAAGAGCGTAACAAGTAAACGAGCGCTTCTCTCTTTTTGAACCGGAAACAAAACCCCATGTCGGTGACGTCAGCGGTTCTGTTTTCATCTATCTTATCAGCTTCAATGATCCTCCTGTCAGTAGTAGTAGTCTCTCTCTCTCTCTAGTATGGCATTCCGTTAATGGCACGTTGGACAATAATATAGTTTCAAGTATTCAATAATAATGTCTTTATTGACGTTCGAAGAGCAGATAAGCGCCATGGTGGAGCTCATGGTCAGCGCGTCGGTCACAGAGATGACCAAGTGTATCGCGGGTTCGATTCCCCCTGTGACAGAACACACTCGCCACACCTCCAACGAGAAGGTGCGTCGATCGAGTCGCTAATGTGTGGGACAATGTCAGCGTTTTATGGTAGTTTACAAGGAGTTCAACTCTGTGTGTGTGTGTGTGTGTGTGTGTGTGTGCCAGCCTCCTTTCTTCCTGTGTGTGTCGACACTCGAACAGCCGATCATAGAAATAGAAGAACTAGCAGCAGCGAATGACCTGATCTAAACGGGACTTGATGATATATATATATATATATATATATATATATATATATATATATATATATATATATATAAAATAACATTGCAAACAGACGTAATCCCCTACTACTCAACGGACTCAATACAATCTTTAATTACATTGCTCTAGTTGCTAGTAAAAAAAAAAACATGTTTAGGACGCCATTTTGCTGCTAGTTTCTATCTGGTGTATGTCTAGAACAAATATCCGCTACAAGTTGCACATGGTTCCGCCACCAGGCTCGTCTCTGTTGTTGTCAGTAGTGGATAAAATGCAGTTCAGTGCATCAAATATTTATATTTTAGCATTCCTTGAAAATATGTTTAAGAAATAATTCTAATGTAACCCATGCTAATATCCCTTATTTGTTTAGGCCCTAACACCATTGTTGTGTATGCTGTCTCAACTAACGTAATATAAAAGCCAAATAATGACAATACCCTATCTGAATACAATCTCTTATTCCTCCAGCTCCAGGTTCTCCAGTTGAGTGTCTTCATGACCTCTCTGGCCACAGAAGTGGTTGAGAAGATCTGCCTTCTTTTCCATGAGTTCTCATCTCTGCTCAGATTAGAAGTACGTCACCAAACACTCCAGCTCAACTCCACTCACCTATTAATAGGATAACATAATGTGCCGTGAATTAATTAATACATAAATCATGTTGCCAATTAGTCTAAAAGCTATTTCAGGTTTTCTAGTTCAGTCCTCCATGGCCAGGCATCCTTGAGCAAGCACATCAACATACAATAGACACAATATAACCAAGAAGTCTTATGTGTTATATATATTATATGTATATATTGTTTATATTTCCCCCATGTTTGGCTGTAGGTGACTCAGGGAGACGCAGAGAAGGAGGACCTGAGTAGGAGACTGGAGGAGGTAGAGGCAGAGCTGAGGGTCGAGCAGGAGAGCAGGGAGAGACCCCCCACCAATGGCATCCTCTACGCAGGAGCAGATCATGAGGAGCAGGAGCAGGAGGAGGAGGAGGAGGTGGAGAAAGTGATGAGGGAGGTGGTCCAGTTGCCACATCGTGTTGGGAGGAAGTCTCGCCGAGGTAGATAGAGGGCTACTCCACTTCAATTTTCCTCCATCTTTCCGGCCTATTTCCCACTCTCACACATATGACAGCCGCGTTCGACTGAGGTTGATTAGTTCTGATTTGTTTACATCCCTGCAGTGACTGGCCGGAAGGCAGGAGTTAAGCGATCACCGATCATTCACCTATGGAAGGGCCGAGCATATGAGGTGCATTGAGCTAAGATGTTTTTATAAAGATACAACCCTCGTTTTTTATAGTGTTCCTTTATTTTTTTACCGCTTATTCGGGGTCCTTCTGCCTCTCAAATCCTCTCTCTTACTCCCCCAGGATTACGTGCGACCAGCGGTGATAAAGGAAGAGGGCCTGGGGTCATTCCCTGAGCCGGCGTCTCCTGGTTCAGCTCAGTACCTGGACGACCCAGGCCAGGGCAATGACAACGACCCGGACTACCAGGTGGGTCTCCTTGCCCCTCTGCCTTGTTCAGTTTGGCTTTCATAACTACACTGAACCCAGCCTACTGTCTAATGGTTAGACTATAAGCTGGCCGAAAGGTTCTGGGTTTGAACCTCAATGCCAACAATGTCTGCAGTAGAGGCGTGAGCAAGATGCTTAACCCCAACTCGGTCATTAATTAAATCACTAAGTCACTTTTGATTTGCTGTCGTTAACTGTCCCTCTGGATTGTGCTAAAGCTACACAATTGTCTTCCAACAAAATACAGTGGAAGAGCTTCCTTTCCAATTTAAGTTCCTCCTCTGGTTACTAGTTAATACCATTGAACTTGTTTCTTATTCAAAACCTGTTGGGCTTGTAATGGATGATCCAGGTGGAGCCAGAGGAGGACAGGGACCCGGTGTACACGGTGGGCAGGCCCAGGCGGGTAGTGAGGCCCAAGGCCAGTCGTCCCAGGAGGGACGGCCAGGGGCCGACCCAGCAGCCCCTGAGCTGTAAACACTGCCGCAAGACCTTCAGCAAGCTGCTCCAGCTGAAGGCCCACCAGGCGCTCCACGGGGCCAACGTGGAGAAGCCGTTCCAGTGCCTCCAGTGTGGGCGGGGCTTCTCCTTCCAGCGCAGCCTCAACGCACACATGCTCCTCCACACAGGTTAGGCTCGGCTGAGCTTAGGTTAGCTCTCTTATTTGAGCTCAGTTGAGCCTTACATTTGTTGGCTTGGCCTTCTTTGTTTGTCTTGATTTGAATGTGCCTAGTTTATCTGAAACAGTTTAAGTAAGGTTCCAAATGTTGCCGCCAGGTAGAGCTTTATAACAAGAAATTGGATGGTAATGAAATGAGCACAAACCTATTACTTATGACCCAGGGTTAAACATGTGTAAGGAAATTCATACTGCGGGAGGGAATGGGGAGTAAGCATTCCATTGTACGTCTAAGAATGTAAGGTCTTTATTTAAATAAAAGGTGTAATCAAGGATTGGGGGCCGTTGATTCCGATGGCGGAAGCCTAATTATTACATGAAAATACTTGCTTTGTTGCACAGTGTAGACCGTTTTTTAATAAGTAAGCGATGACTCAACCGTGATTCCATTCCTTCCCTCCTTCCCGCGGTAACAACCAGGCGACCGGCCGCACGTCTGCGACGTGTGTGGCAAGGGCTTCACCCTGAAGCAGCTGCTGAGGAACCACCAGCGGCTGCACTCTGAGGTGCGGCCGTACCGCTGCGACCAGTGCAGCAAGTGCTTCTACCGCGCGCACGGCCTCAAGATGCACCAGCGGGTGCACACGGGCGAGCGCGCCCACCGCTGCAAGCACTGCGACAAGAGCTTCACCCTCCAGGGCAACCTGCGGCGCCACCTGCGCATCCACACGGGCGAGAAGCCCTTCAGCTGCGAGACGTGCGGCAAGAGCTTCAACCAGGCGGACACGCTCAAGGGCCATCTGCGCATCCACAGCGGCGAGCGGCCCTTCGGCTGCGACACCTGCGGCAAGAGTTTCATCCAGAAGAGCGCGCTGAAGATGCACCAGAAGACGTCGCACACGGGCGGCGACGGCGGCGGTCTGGCGTGTGTGGCGTGCGGCGCCACCCAGGCCTGCGTGGACTCGCTGCGCGCCCACCTGCAGTCGCACGCTGCCTCCATCCCGTGCGCGTGCGCCCTGTGCGGCCGGCGGCTGGGCTCCGTGGCGGAGCTGCGGGCGCACCAGCAGCACCACGCGATGGAGCGGCCCCACGGCTGCGGCCTGTGCGGCAAGAGCTTCAAGTCCTCCGGCTACCTGAAGGTCCACATGAAGACACACAGCGGCGAGAGGCCCTTCTCCTGCGACGTCTGCGGCCGCATGTTCACGCAGCACAGCAGCTTGAAGTCTCATCAGGTGGGCGGAGATAGCCTGATCGATTTTTTTATAACCCTGAAAGAAAAAACATAATATATAGCTGTTTTACTTTATTCAATGCACAGCCAAACTCTAAAATCGTAATACTAATAGGCACAGGATCCAGCATATTGAAATTGTCATTTATAATATGGACAAATAGAGTTTACAAATCGAGTCTTAGAATCTGTAGGAAAACCAACGTGTGCAATACACAGCGTTCGCCTGTAGACGGCGCCGTTTCAGCAGACCAGCTTTGAGTGTGTTGTTGCCCTTTAATATCCACCAAGGATCACCTGATCGCCACCCCAGACGGTTAGAAAACAGAATGCATTTCTCTTGGCAATTTTTCCCCCCCTAAATGTTTTCAACGCGTCTCCCCTTATTGTTCTCCAGGTGGTCCACACGGGGGAGAAGCCCTTCAGCTGTGACACATGTGGCAAATGCTTCAGCAACACGGGCAACCTGAACCGCCACCAGCGCATCCACACCGGGGAGAAGCCCTTCAGCTGCGAGCAGTGCGGCCGCAGCTTCAACCAGGGCAACAGCCTGAAGGCCCACCTGCAGATCCACACAGGCCAGAAACAGTACATGTGCGACAAGTGCGGCAAGAGCTTCGCCTACCTGAGGAACCTCAAGGACCACAAGTGTCTCTACTGAGCCTGAAACTCCCCGATCCGGACACAAGGGGGGGGCGGCAAATGATGCTTTTAAATTGATGGATGGGAGTTTAACGGACGGACGGACGGATGAATGGCTGGACAAGATGAACAGTGGATGGAATGAAGGATCTGTGGTTCAGTAAAGTGAGCCACTACTTTTGCCTTGACAGCTTGTCTCCTACACAGTAGCAGTGTTGGTTCTGTTGGACCCGGCAGAGCTTGTAATAGATTCATTCTCAGTGTTCCAAAGAGCAAACAACTGACTTAAGTGTGGGGAGACCGGGAGGCACATTATATTATTGCCGGCTAAACTCTGGCTTTAGATTGATTTATTTTTAAAGTAGCCTTTGTGATTGTGTTTAGTCTACTTGACTGTGGGCGTTTTAGCACGGCGGTCATGCTGTGAAACTGAA
The DNA here is from genome assembly GCA_027704905.1 of Muraenolepis orangiensis. Classification (NCBI taxonomy): domain Eukaryota; kingdom Metazoa; phylum Chordata; class Actinopteri; order Gadiformes; family Muraenolepididae; genus Muraenolepis; species Muraenolepis orangiensis. The sequence continues at coordinate 26,945,598 of CM050999.1, forward strand.
TGTGTGCGTGATCTTTTCACCGTTCTTATCTTGTCATTATCTTATCTTGATCTTTTTCCATTTCGAGAATATAAGAATTTCAATGCTTTATTATTTTGTCATGCTGTTGGCTTATTTTAGGTCAATCACTCCACATTGTGTAAAAAAACGGTTGTGTGGAAAGCAATATAGCGGAGGGCCATGAAAGGGATTTAATAATGTGAGTGAGTCCAGCGGAGCGGATTTACCAAGGGGGGCGGAGTCCCATGGGGTCACAGACACCCCCACACAAGATGGCAGACGACGGGCTGTCCTCACTGCAACTGAGGAGGACTGATGAGGAGATGGTATTGATGATGATGATGATGGTGGATGAGGTGGGGGGGGAGAGTACTGGACCATTATGTGGAGAGATGGGAGTGTAGGGTGAGACCTGTTCCCTGTGACATTGATCCAGTTCAACTATATAAGCTATAGGATGAGTAGTTACAGGTCAAGAAGTGGGTCATATTTGCTTTCTGACTTATTGACTTATTTATTTCAATTCTTTAAAGAACACTCAAAACACTAACATTGCGTTTGAATAATAATCATAGCAGAAATATTGAAAGGATTTGGATGGATAAAAAAAAAAAAAAAGGCTTGTAATTAACACATTTAGAAAACGCCTAACGATTTAAATACTGAATCACTAAAGAAAAGAAAGATTTACCAGCCAACATGTAACCGAATGTGTTTGATTGAGTGGCATCTTTTCTGTCAGAAGTACAGTATGTATATCATTTTGAGTCTTGATTGTGTATTCCCTGCCTTATAATCTGCTTTCCTGGGCCAGTATTTCTGTGAAACAGAACTACATAATAATTTGACCAGACTACAGATTGTAGTCAAACTGTTAAAATAGTAAAACACTTCAAATGACTACTAGAAATTGGGTTTTTTTTACGATGCAATCCATTTGGTGCAATTTTGTGTTTTGTGTATTGGCCCTACTATGTTAAAGTTTTCGCATTTGATTTGAATCTTCCCTGCTTGCATGACGACAGAACAGACACACACTGTGTTGGGGACATGTTTCCTTGCGTGAACTGATTTCTGAACATATTCCGGTTTTCATCTGGAAGTGTTGTTCCTATTGCTTATTTAGATGAGTTGTGCACTGCCTTTATTGGTGTGACATGTTGTCTAACTGACACTTCCACACTGCAAAACAAGTCAACATAAACACAAAATCCTGATATTTCAGTATATGCTGGCTGTATGTGAAGTCATAAACCACAACCACAAGTGACAACTTAGATACATCAATTCGTTTGCGTTATTTGAGGGGACTTTTCCCCCGGTAGATGGCGCTGTAACTTTCGGACTGGGAGTGCAGTGATTAGATGACACTGCATATTTCTTAACAGCATTACACTAATCAACCGGGACAACAAACAGTTCACTCAAGCAAATCCTACGCCTAGTTTTGACAGAAGGGAAACGGCAGTGTATATGCATGCTAACGGTTGGAAGGACTTTATTGCTTTATTGAGTGTTTCTTACTTCTCACTGAGTGATTGGCAGGGTCGAGGTGATAGTTGGTGGGATGTGGTGAGTACATGAACTTTCTTCGAGATGTAAAGGGTGCTTTACGTTGGTTCTGTTCAGCTGTCTGATGGCACGGGGTCCATGCTGGTCATCATATGTTTATGATGATTTACAGCTGTGGGACCACCTCGTAGAGACAGATACAACATAGGCGAGCTGATAACGGCATAGTAGACAGCCACGTACTTACTTAATTGCACTATTGCTATTAACAAGTTATTAACAAATAGCTGCATACGTCTCGAGCTACAATATAACACAAAGTAATGGCACACATTAGCCAACATTGGCTAATATGGGAATTAGACCTATTAAAGTTGGTGTGTGTGTGTGTGTGTGTGTGTGTGTGTGTGTGTGTGTGTGTGTGTGTGTGTGTGTGTGTGTGTGTGTGTGTGTGTGTGTGTGTGTGTGTGTGTGCGCGCGTTCCCAGCACAGAAAGTGAAACAGAAATGGCCGGATCAATCCCTGCCCTACCCAGAACACAAAATCATTAACTACCCTTCTATCTGTCCACACACACACACACACACACACACACACACACACACACACACACACACACACACACACACACACACACACACACACACACACACATATTCAATAAGTGGAAAGAAACCACAGTGTCCGACCCTTCCCTCCATTATTTCCATTATATGTATTGATGATTCCACATCAGGTTTTGCCTGTGCCACTCTAATTGACATAGCTGCAGTTGGCCAGACTCTGGGTCTGGTGGTGCCGAATTGGCCCTCGATGGGTGGATGGGGACAGAGCTAAAAATCATTGGCGTTTCGCAGTACCCAGCGAGATGTTCTTTCCCAGTATCGACCCTGTCCGCTTCAGCTGGTCTGGGTTTTTTTTGCAAACCAACACCACTGTAGTCAGTCAGTCACCGTTTGGGTTCATGTTGTGTGCCCTCTCTCTCTGTCTGAATACACCAGTTGCTGCTAGGACGCTCAGATGTGCCCTTAAGTCCTGGCTGTGGACTGAAGCTCCACCACAGAAGACCAGGAACGTCTAGGACCAGGGAAACATCTAGAACCGGGGAACGTCTAGGACCAGGGAACATCTAGGACCGGGAAACGTCAAGGACCGGGGAACATCTAGAACCAGGGAACATCTAGAACCAGGAAACGTCTTAAAGGAAGCATGAGGCCCTGGATAAGGTCGGTTCGGAGCAGATCCGTACAGGTGAGGCTCCAACTTTCTCTCAGCATGTTCAGGGTGTGGTATTATAACCTGGAGGTATGAAAGTGGGTAATTTAAATGTTCATGTTGTCTTAAACAAAGCAGTTAGCTATGTTGGTCTGTATGAACATGTTATTTCTTTAATGGATTCTATTTTTGTGCAGCTGCCTTTTAATGTTATATATGTGTTGCATGCATGCTCATTTGGTAGGCTATGGTACAAGGGTGGGATCATTGATTGATGGCTGATTGATTATATTGAGATATATGTGTGTGTGTGTGTGTGTGTGTGTGTGTGTGTGTGTGTGTGTGTGTGTGTGTGTGTGTGTGACTGTTGATTGAATTGATTTATCTAACACTAAAAACAATGGTTTGCTTCACAATAAGAAAATGTGCTTATTTGCAATTCTGATGTGCATACGCATTGATGAACAGCGTGTCTCTGTAGAGTTTGGTTCTAGCCTCCTATAGGTCCTGTCTCCCAGTGGCCCCGCCCATAAACACCTGTTATTAAACGGCCCCTCCCATTTATGGTTCTCATCTGGTTTCACCTCAACCCAGCATGAGGTTCCCACTCCTCCCCTCTCCCCCCCCCTCCATTCTTGTTGGGAGCTATGGTTCCGCATCGGCTGCCATGGTTACGCCATGTTACAAATCCCCCAGGTCTATGATGATGATGATGATGATGATGAGGAAGGGAACTGCTGTTTTGGTGTGCTGTGGTTGTCAGCACTATTATATCATGTGTGTGTCATACGCTTAACTTAAATGTGATGATTTATTATTATTTAAATATCACAAGAATTTATATTATCTTTGATGTGTACGGATGACGGCCCAGCTTCAACCATAACCATGGCTGATTTTATTTTTAGCAGTTGTTATAAAATGCAGCAAAACTTGAATTTCGCACTAGTTTGTATGCTTTGATAGTATTCACTCTCACTTTGTATGAAGGCTTGTGCTCAACGAATTAATGTGAAAGTAGGCCTACATGTGGAAGTAAACAACATCGGGGGTTTGTTTTTCACAATCCAAACATTGAATTGGATACCTGACTCCTCTAATCTAATGTAATCTAATCTAATAAAGGTCTACTTTGTGGTCTTTCAGTTCTGTCCCGCTGCTGACGATATTAATTACACACGCCGCTATTAAATGGTGTGATTGTGCCTTTAAGAACATGGGGGAAGGGTATGTCTGTGTGTGTGTGTGCGTGTGTGTATGGTGTGTGCGTGCGTGTGTGCGTGCGTGTGTATGGTGTGTGCGTGTGTATGCTTGCGTGTGTGTGTGTATGCGTGCGTGTGTGCGTGTGTATGCGTGCGTGTGTGTGTGTGTGTGTGTGTGTGAGTAGCCCTGCCTATTATTCCCATTGACGTCCCTCCCTCCGGCTCTTGTCACAGACGACAGTCCTTTTTCGAAGGGATGCTGTGTGTTTTTTTTTTTTTAGAGATGGTTCAAGGAATATGTCTCTGACACATGAACCATGTGTGTTGTGATTGCCATGCCATGCCAGTTGAGTTGAGTTGTATTGCATGTATTTATTAATATTTATTTAATTTATTTTAAGCGAAGCCTTAAAAGCGGCTAAATGGGAGTACAACTACGAGAAGGTCACTGTATACCCCCCGTCGCTTATGTATGGGCAGTCCCCTGTCATTGATTACCCCAAGGAGGCCTTGTGTTTCTCCACTGTGGGGGAGAGGGGGTGAGGAGGGGGAGAGGGAGGAGGAGGGGGGGGATGCTGGTCGGTACTTGTACTGGTGGTACTTTTTTTTTTCTTCTCCCAGGGAGCGCTTGATTTCGGACGCGTCGGCGGTCTTTGTCCAGTCGCTCGGTACGTGCTCTTAACTCCGCGTCCGCTGTGGGAGAGCGTCGCTGTGCCGTGTTGTGTCTCCTCTCCATCGGTGTTGTTGCTCAGCTCTCTGGACACACCGACCAACCACCATGTAGCTTCCCCTTTTTTTTAATCATTTTCGTCTGAGTCATAATCACCGAAGTGGGTGTAGTAGCGATAGCGACCGGGAAGCGAAACATATCGGTAGGTTTTTGGGGTGGATTTGTTAGATTTATTTATTATTATTATTATTATTATTATTATTATTATTCTTATTCCAAGATGAGACTACAACGGTCTGGGAAGCCTCTCTCCTCCCCCCGACGCCACCAGGCAGCCATGGAGTGGATATAATGCCAATCGAGCCGCTTTCGCCGCATCTCCTCGCATCTCGCCGCATCACTTCTCGTCGGCGGTGATCAGCGTCGCCTTCGTCGAACACGACAATGGAGAAACACACCTATAGCTCCTTTTAAAACAAACAAACAACGAACACAGCCTCGCTTTAGCGAGACTAACTGCTGCTTGGCGGCCGAAGCCGACGGTTGTCCCGTCCGTGTGTACGGTCCTAATCCCGGGAAGATCACCGAGAACGGTGACGATAACCCGGGTCTTCACAATGTCTTCACGTACAGCACTACCAGGGATCGAGAGGACCTCGGATCATGTGAGTTGTGTTGTTGAGAGGGGGGGGGGGTGTATTGCACAACAACATTACTTATTGCTGTGTGTGTGTGTGTGTGTAGCTGTCTTAATAGCAGCACTTGGCTGCGTTAATGCAACAAGACACAACACAAGGCCCGCTAATCGGTCCTGTGTGTAATTCAGCCGCGGCGTCTTGCACATGGGCCAAAGAATCTGTTGATGATTGACTGCCTTGTATTCAAGTGCAGCGGAGCCTTGAGGCGGTGTCGTTTACCACATGGTAGTTGTCTAGTACCCACATGCATGAACACAAGGGTACAAAATGTTCGTCAATGAATGAGTTGCGAAAAAAAACCCACGTCTCCATCCACGGTCGATAGCCGGTGTCTCCATTGCGCATGTGCGCTCCCCCCCCTTACAAGAAGCCGTAGCTGCCTTACGATCAATAATTAATGCATCTGATGTAAGACCCGGTCCACACCCACCCCATTCCTCCCGGTTAATCAGGCAGCCGACCCCTCCTGTCCTGCAACCTTTCCCCAGCCCCCCCATCCGCCCCTCTCTACACATCCATCCCTCCACCCATCGCTTCATCCGTGACATCTATCTGTTCACCCTTCACTCTTGCCTGTCCCCCTTTCTAGCCATCCTGCCCATAATCCCATCCCTCCTTTACTCTCCTCATCTCTGTATTCAGCTATTTCACGCCTGCCCATCCCTCTCTCCATTGCTCCTCAGCCTGGAAACACATGTGTCAAATCTGTTGTCTCAGTCTCGCTCATCCTCTTAGGATGTCTGTCTGTGTGTGTGCCCCCTTGTCCTTGTTTCTCAGCGAAGGGACCGGCCATGTCTCCTAACGCATCATTAGCCTATAGTGCCGGGCAACACCCGCAGCGGGTGGTGTTGTATTCGTCAAGATATTTTCAAATTGCCCTTGCCGAAGGGCACTGGGGCAGCATCGGGCTCTTGTCAACAGCTGCCCTTTGAGTAGGCGTGGTATTGCAGCAGGCTGCATCTTCTGGTAGCCTGGATGGAGCAGAACACACCTGTGCTGTCTGGAGGTGTTTAATGTCCCTACCTTTTTAGCGGACGACTGTGTCTTAAGTCTGACATGTTTATTTGGCCTGCTGCTTGTGTCTGTGATGTGGTGTATTCATTCCCACCTCTGTGGCAACACTGCGGTCTTCTGTTTGAATAACATGAGCATTTTGTATTGTCAGTGAGTGTTGCTGCTGTGCTGTTTTTGTTTTTTCTTCTTCGTTATCTGTGAAAGGTCTCTCTCTCTCTCTCTCTCTCTCTCTCTCTCTCTCTCTCTCTCTCTCTCTCTCTCTCTCTCTCTCTCTCTCTCTCCTCTCTCTCTCTCTCTCCTCTCTCTCTCTCTCTCTCTCTCTCTCTCTCTCTCTCTCTCTCTCTCTCTCTCTCTCTCTCTCTCTCTCTCTCTCTCTCTCTCTCTCTCTCTCTCTCTCTCTCTCTCTCTCTCTCTCTCTCTCTCTCTCTCTCTCCTCTCTCTCTCTCTCTCTCTCTCTCTCTCTCTCTCTCTCTCTCTCTCTCTCTCTCAGAGACTGTGTTAGGAGAGGGGCGAGGCAGGGGAAGCATTGCTCCGCTCTTTGAATCGCACACCACTCTTGTTAGCAACCTCCCCATGGCAACCAGAGGGGCCCTCAACACCCCCACTCCCCTCGAGCCACTTGATCGCTCACAGACGCATGCATGCAAATGACACACAATTGCACTGACTTTATTTTTTAAAGGTCTCACCGTTTTCCAACTCTCTCCCCACCTTAACCTGCTTGAACATGCTCTCTCACACAGATGTGAAATGGCATGGGTTAGTGTTTTCTTAAACCATTCATTAGGATGATAATGACCATATTTGGGTAATATCGGCTTAGAATAGACGTATCTGAACAGGAGCAGTTGGCTAGCCCTGAATGGCTAAGTCGGCCCCAGAGGGCCTGAGTTGCTCCTGAGGTGTGTCCCATTGCGAGTGCAGGGGTGGGTGAATTGGCGGTAGCTTTGTAGAACATTTGCATCAAGCAAATCTACCAAATTGCCTCAGCAACAATGGCCTCCGAAGGTCCTTAAACACCCAAACAAGCAACCTTTTAACCCTGGTGAAATAAGACATAAGAGAGTTCTGACGCTTCACGAGTCCCAGGGAGAATACCCTGCTAACACCCAGGCCCAGTGTGTACTGGTACCAACACTCTGGGCTATTGTTCTCAGTAAACACTGAGCTGCAGGCTGGGGTCTGCACGAGGAAGGGGTAGGATACCAGTACCACCTGTACTACTAGGGGTTGAAGATAAATCGAGGTACAAATGCAAGGCAAGGTGTGTATCTTTGCACGTTAAGAGTGTGCTCTAATGTCTTATGGTTGTGTTTTTGCAAGTCTCATAAACTGAGAACGTTGCCCAACCGGAAAAATGGCCACTTCTTGTTGCTTCTTTGTTCCTCATAAATGACAATCTCTAGTTGGTTGCAATCTTAGAGTAGGCCTACACCCAATGTGATGACAGAAGAGTTTCCTATTATGATATATTATATATAAACTTTGTGCTGTTCTCCTACCATCTTCTTTTTCTCCCCACCATACCTCTCCTTCCTTTTCCGCCCTCAACCTTTGACCCCCTCCGTCATGTCGTCTGTGTCAACCACAAGTGACCTCACAAGTGACCTCACAAGTGAACACCTATCCCCTCAACCCAAATGTTTGTGCCACGGTCTCTTACTTAGATCATCTCACAACCCATCGGGTCCCTTTGCCCAGCTGTTTTCCCGGGAAGTCTGTTCTTATTTCCTTGTTAGGTGACCACTGTTTGTTTGACCTGTAGTGTGAATTCAGACCGAGGCTTCGTCTCATTGGGATTGGTATGGTCGTAGAGACCATAAGAAGCATATTGTAGTTTCAGTGTGTTTGTATGTGTGCAGTTGCCTGCACACATACAAACACACTGAAACACACTGAGCTGTGTCTTGCTTTGATTTATCTTTATGGGGAAAAAGTGATATTGTTGTTGAAGTTACTCATAAGGTGTGTGCAGTAGGCAGTCTGTTTCTCCCACTCTGGGGAAAATGGAAGGTGAGTGAGGGTGTGTAACTTTAAAGTTAAGCATCTTCTCCACACACTCGTATGTGTTTATTCCATCATAGAAGTAGGTACAAGATACAATATATTTATTTGCCAACAATACCATAAAAATTATATATACAATAAAAATTAACAAAAAAAAGGACAGCAAAGTGACTGATCATCTGTTGAATGTGCCAAAAGATTTAAAAACATTTAAAGTGCAGTAGTGCAGCAGCATCAATACAGTGCAGTACAGTGCAGTAGCTGTGATGAGTCCAGAAAGTCAAGCAAAGTATGTAAGTGTAATGTTAATGACAATGTTATGAAAGGTTAACCTGCTATGTGAGGTAGACCGTCTGTCTCTAGCTCTCTCCGGTGTTCACTGCACTTGCCAGAGATTGCCACACGGGCTGCCCTGCCCCAACATGTCATCACCACCAAACCCCATAACATCCTCCTCCGGTGGCCTCCCTCTGGAGACCTAGCGGTAAACAGCCGAGGGCGTGTGATTCAACGGTTCACTGGGTTTAAACGAATCCTGTCGGCCTACCATGAAAAAACGAGATGCTGTTTGATGTCGGGGGACCTTTTTGCCTGGCATGTGTTTGGTGCTTTGATTCCAGTGGGCTGCCTGCTGGCATGTCCCGTTGGCTAGCCAACACCTCACCTCTGGGTCCTCCTGACCCATTGTGTGTACTGGACACACAGGGGGTTAACGGCAAGCTTGTCGTTTTGATTTCCAGCTCCAGATTGGTGATTATGTATAGGGTGTGTAGACCACGCTCGTCTTGGTAGTACTCTTCTTCCCTACTGCCGAGGAACCCATGTGCATTTTGCAAATCACTACACTGAGAAGGTTCCTTTTACTTCCTAGACCTCCTCCGCCTTTGAGCCAACCGCTAAACCTGCTAGACGTGCCGTGTTGATGAGCCACATCACAGCTACCTGGAGCTCAGGGCTGGCTCCTTGGGTGTATGATTGTAAGCGGTGTGCTTGTGAACCTAGGTGCAGCTTATGAGGTTAACTGCTCTAGAAGATATTAACCTTTTAATTGCTTTACTGCTTCTGGGCAGCTTTGTCTTTAATTGCTCTTTAAATGTTGATGTCAAGATGGTAATGTGGCTACAGAGGGGAGGAGTTAGATATGGAATTAGCTACTGTTCACTAATCCACGCTAGTCTCCCAAACCGAGTCACATTAAACTATTAGTTTTAGCTTACATAGCGAAAACAAAACATTTAGCACAGGGAACGCCACGGTGAATGATTCAGTTTCAGTTTACTGGGAAAGTAAACACTCACTTAAAGTGAACGTTGTATTTCCTGTAGGAGAGACGGAGACAATACAGGGCTGTAGTCTCCAGCAGTATTCCCCCGTACAAAGATCAGACGGACTGAATCAACAATTCAGATTGCATTTTTCTGGCATTGGGGTTTTCCGTACACCCACTTTAATGAAACCATCTCAGCGAGAACGCTCTGTACTTAATCTAATGTCTCGGTGACATCATGCTGTCGGCATCCACCCCGGTTGACATCATTGGCAAGCTCACCACCAGATTGACGTCACAGTGCAGTGAAAGGTAAAGGACGGTGGCTGTTTGATTATCTTTGTTGGTTGGTAAAACTCTGGTGCCTTAGGTAATGACGTTAAGAGCCAAGTCTCTGCATAAAAGTCAATGGGGGTTGTAACTACTTTAGCATGTATTTATGTATGTGTTTCTATCATAGTGGCATTTGGAAAGTGGGTCAGAGTCTTTTGCTTAACAGTAGTTTTGTGGTTATTTGCAGCATACTCAACAAACACAATTGCACTGCATTTGTCAATCATCGTAAAGATTATACTCGGTTCAGACATAAGGCACTCGAGCTGAACACAAGAGAAAAACACACAAGTCATTGACCGCACTGAGACCCTTCAGTCTGTTAAATGAAGGCCCTGGGGTCCTGCTGGGCATTCAGGTGTCCCTTTACACTCTTATTTGTTAAATAACCATAGTCCTCTGAGAGGCAGACATCATCCTGAGGAATAACACGATATCATGAATATGATCACCGTTCATTCTCCACTCCATGGTGCATTTCCAAGTAAATGAGGATATCTCTGTGTAGGAGTCTGGCAGCATGGAGAGTTTTGTGTATAGGTCCAGCAGTTTTCGGATGTGCAAAGGGGTACTTAGAGGAGACTGTAATCAAGTTTCTAGAACGTTTACGTCGTTTTTTTAAAAGAAAATGGTGAATATCTTGTTTTTATGTGTTTGCTATGTATGGGCTTATCTCGGCAGGGAGGCCGTTCCATCGGGCTAACATATCTCACAAACTGTTTATCGTCGATAGCCTGCGTTAAGACGTGTCTGTGGGTTATACACATGCTGTGAATCAACTCTTTCTCTGTGTGTGGGCTCTGTGTGTGTGTGTGTGTGTGTGTGTGTGTGTGTGTGTGTGTGTGTGGTGTGTGTGTGTGTGTGTGTGTGTGTGTGTGTGTGTGTGTGTGTGTGTGTGTGTGTGTGTGTGTGTGTGTGTGTGTGTGTGTGTGTGTGTGTGTGTGTGTGTGTGTGTGTGTGTGTGTGTGTGTGTGTGTGTGTGTGTGTGTGTGTGTGTGTGTGTGTGTCATTTGAGTCAGGTGTTTGAACTGTTGCCCCGGGAGACGGCTGAGCATCGTCTACAGAGCCCCTTTCCATCACTGGGGTCTGTGAAATGATTTCATCCTCTGGGAGGTTGTTCCATCTATTCGGTCCAATCTTCGCCTGTGTGTTGACAGCAGCCCGGTGGCGTACAGGGTCTAATATGTATACTGTTTATGTAGATGAGACCAAGTGGCTGGCATTCAACACGTAGGCTACATAGTAGCTACTGCGTGGTCGAGTCACATGGTCTTGATACGGCGACCATCAGCAGTAGAGCGGACAAAGTTTGCTTTAATATGTTCTGAGCACGGTCAAACATATTTGTTTACTTGACGTGATGCGTTTTTGACAGCCATTTTGGATGAAAAGCATTAGGCCTACTTTACTTCAGTACTATTTAATAGCCGTGTCATAGTATTGTAATCAGTATCAGAAATATTCAGACATTTCACAATGCATCAATGAATATTGAATATGTTCCCAGCACCACGGTTCGGGTTTGCTTCAAGTGTGAAAGTATAAACACTGTGAATGGAACACGTCTTTTGTTTCACTGTCTATTTCAAGCCAGTGAGTCACTGGGCAAACACCATGTTCCTGTGTAGAAAATATCCCTCTGGCCAATGTGTTAGAGAGAGAGCAACACACCGGCTCATAGCTGCTAATGCTCATGTTGCTTTTATTTATTAAGTTGTTTCCAGCAAGCCAAGCAAAACCTGCTGCAGTTCTGTATTCTCTCTCTCCCTATGTTTCTCTTTCTCTCTTTCTCTTTCTCTCTCTCCACACACACTTGAATGAACACTGACATGGCAACAAATAAACACTCATATAACTGATATGGGTTATGAGCTATACAATAAGATATTTTGTGTTGGGGTCTAGGATGGAAACGGTATAGAGTTTAAAAGGTTTGTCTTCACTCTTGGCTCCATCCTACTCCTAGTTTCTCCACGTTTGGCCCTTTGTGTTTTCCTCTAATCAATGAGTGTTGGCCCCTGTCTTCCGGTCAACCAGCTCTTCCACTGACCCTGTAGACGAGAGATGTTGTTCTTTAACCCCCAACAGCCAAAGAGGATAGGGAGAGAGATGCCGAGGGGCAGAGACCGAAAGATTTCTGTAAATAACAAAAACAAAAACCAACAATGGCAAGGATTGGGAAAGAACGACGGAGGGATTGAAGGAGAGAGAGTGAGAAGGTGGTCTAGACACAGAATGACTCAGCTCTGTGAATTGGCTGCAGCTGATCCCGGAGCTGCATAAATCTGAGGCGTCGTACCGAGCTGTGATGACCGCAACCCGGGAGGAATGGAAGCACGCGCCACACCATCGGTGGCAGCTGTCCAGAGGCCTGCTGCTGTCCTCTGATGGAGGCCGCCTCGGGACTCTGCTGCTGGAGCCGCAATCTGCCGGTAGAGCCGGGGTCTCTTGGTGAAGCGAGGGCTGGTGGTGGAGGAGCCAGGGTCTGCTGGTGGAGGAGCACCGATAACAAGACCCTTCCGCTTAGCGCTTGTTTATTAGCTTCTGCTTATTTGCTCTGTGTCTATTGGCTTCCATATTGTCATTGCTCCCGTTTAATGTTGATGTATTGTGTTAAGTCTAGGGAGCCAACTTATTGTACTTTCACTGGTTCTGCTCTTAGAGGCTTGTTAGGCAGGAAGTTCACTTGTGATTTCTGCTGACTAGTCGTTCTCTTGACTACCTATTGTTGAATGCACTACTTGTAAGTCGCTTTGGATATTTTAAACACATCAACATCCATGGAGTAATATCAAAGCTAGGTTTTAAAAGCTACTTGGTTTGGATTTCACAAAGTGGTGAAATGTTTGCCAAAGCTGTGTGGCTATCATTGATTATTTGTATTATGTTCTGAATATATGCGGTGTATATATTCTTCCACCCATAAAATAACAATTTGTATAACTTAACTAATGTTTTGATTCCCAGCATTGCTGTTAAGACGGCTAATGGAAAACAAATTTACCAGCCCCCCAAAAGTTGGAGGGATATCAGGGACTGTCTGCGAGAGACGGTTGCTGTAGCATGTAGCTAAACTGGACACACACACACACACACACACACACACACACACACACACACACACCTGTCTAATGGTTATGGAAGAATGTCAACCGTCAACAGCTCCCGTCTACGTCTTTCAGCCAGGAATCCCTCCAACGTCACACTCGGATCGAGTGGTTGCAGTCTGGTTGGTCGGTTAACGGTACAGAAAAGAGTATTAAAGTCAGCTATTCTTGAGCTTCCTAAAAACAAAGGGAATACAGGCAGCCACGGTCAGTTTGAGCTCGAGTCATGGTGACGTTCGGTATGGGGCCATGAACGGAATGTGTTTACCCACGCATTCCAGACCTACGCTACATGCGAGTGAATGGAAAACTGCGTTGGCTGCGCTGTGTGGTCAGTCTAGGGTCATTACATTCTATTAAGATAGCATGTGGAACTGCTGGCCAGTCAGATTCAGATTCTGATTATTTGGTTTATTTGTGTCCATGTGTTAAGGTACAGAGTACAACGTACAGTGACAATGTTATCACCAGCTCCGAGGAGGTGCTTCAAAGCTACAGAATTTTTCGAAGTAACAAAATTTACAGAAATACAAAAATACAAGAGAATACACAAATGTACATATTTACATAATAGAGGAATATATGGATCTGTCACTATAAACAGTGTACACTATACACACTATAATAGAGTATGTATATGAATACAAAGTAAAAAAGTGTGACGTATAGTGCAGGGGGGGTTAATCTTGTGGATGAATGAAATGAAACCGGTCTCCAAAGAAGTATATTAAAACGGGGGTGACTACATGGCAGTGTTGAGGGTTCCATTCCCCAATGTCCACAGTTGACCTGTCTGTCCTTAAGCAAGAGAACCCTCCCCTCCCCCTTCTGCTATTTGATGACATGCATCGGTTTTACTGTAAATTACTGAATAAAAAAAACTAAACTGAAGTTAGAAGGGCTCGACATGACCAGAGAACAACCGTTCCAACATGGAGGGGAATTGATCATTGGTAATAAGCATATTCTACCCACATTGATGATACGAACCTCGTTGAATATCTGCTTGATTATTATTCCTTTAACAAAGTTAAAGAACCATGTCCACATGGTAACGTACAGATGATTTTCATATATATATATATATATATATATATATTATATATATATATATATATATAATAATATAAATATAATACACGATCACTTATACTACACAGAGCACACATTGACCCTCCATCCAGGTTATGTAGTAGCATCCTCATAATTTTATCAGGAAGCAGTCCAAGGTTGACAATCTGCTAATGTCAGCCCAGCGTGCTTCTGGAGGCTGGTGGAGAGGAGCCGTGGAAGGTCGTGGGTGGTGCAGGAAGTGCCTGGTGCTCGCTGTGGGGGGAGCATGTGACACCCTTTGTCTCGTGCTGGTACATCCTCCAGCGTCTACGGAACAGGAAGTGACATGGTGGGGGGGGTTTCACTTACTGCATCATTTCCTGGTGCTCTGTAGTGATCCCGCTAGCCGGGAATGATATGTGTGCGTTGGCCTACACACACACACACACACACACACACACACACACACACACACACACACACACACACACACACACACACACACACACACACACACACACACACACACACACACACACACACACACATTCCAGTGTGCGGTGGGCTCTGCTTGACACTGAGGAAGAAGGTGTGTCAGGGACAGGCTCTGTCATGGGGTTAGGGTTAGGGTCAAGGGTCACAACATCAGGAGATAGACGGGATGCAGGACTGGCGCTGTGTGTGTGTGTTTGCACACACATGTGCGTGCGTAGGCCGTTGTATTCGTCTTCACTTTTTTATTATTTGTGTTTCTATTTGCATTTTTATGCTAAATATTTTGCACACACACCCAAACACACACAGGTTTGTCTAGAATAGTGTATTATAGTACACGTTACTATATTATCATGTAGTTGTAGTGTTGTGTAAGTGAAGCATCATTTATTCTAGTAAAGTGTATTTTTCTATACTATAGTGTAGTAATATAGTATAATGTATTTTACTATATTTTATTGTAGCAGTATAGTTCACTGTAGTCTAGTATAGTGTATTACTGTTTTACTATATTGTGGTGTAGTAGCATTGTATTATGTAGTATAACATAGTCACTTTACTACTGTATATTATAGTCCAGTAGTAGTGAATTATAGTATACTACACTATATTATAGTGTAGGTTAGCAAAGTGTATAGTATAGTAGTCGTAGTCTTCTGTACTGTATACAGTACAATGAACTGCTGGTTTAAATTCCCTGTAATAAAGAGACCGGAAGACCATAAGAGGAGGCGTCCAGTGGCAGCTCTTTCCCGTCAGTGAAACACATGACCCCTGGACCACAGTATGCACCACCATCTAGGAGGAGGTGGTGTGTGTGTGTGTGTGTGTGTGTGTGTATATCTATCTATCTATCTATCATTACACTATCATAATTTGCTGGACTTTCTGGACTCATTACAGTAACTACACTGTATTCATGATGCTGCTGCACTACTGGGACTTTAAATACTTTTAAATATTTTTGTAAATATCATCCGTCACTATATTGTTATTTTTATGTTCATTTTCATTGTATATAGTATTTTTTTTTAGTAGTATTGTTTTAAAACTTCATACTGTGGGAGGGAATGGGGAGTAAGCGTTCCATTGTACTTGTTGCAAATGGCCAATAAAACATCTTGTATCATGTATCACCGCAGTGTTAAAAAGAAAAAGACAAACATTACAATATTCATGTTCATTCAGTGGTTTGTACTCAGGCAGCAGTAGCAGCCTTGGTTCAAGCTCACCTCGGCCCTCCCTTGGGGGCTGATCCGATGGTCTGATGGCCCCGCCTCGCATGCTTGTATTGTTGCTAATCACTCGCGCCTCATCTAAATTCACACATTTCCAGGCTCCCTGGTAGCCGTCCTCCGTCTTCCCTGGGAACCTCTTTTCTCCCCACTGCCCCTCCAGTCACACTGCAAACAGGCTTAGCCAGCAGCTCATGTTGTGGGGCTGAGCGGGAGAGAGAGGCCCAGAGGGCAGAAAACTACAGACGTTTGTTTTTGTTTAAATTGCACAATAACCACGCTAAACTGCAACGTTAATAATTGATAATGCATTTGTTGCCGTTATAGTTCATATTAAATCAACAAGTATTATTAAGAGGGGTTATATTTAGTGCTGTTTATAGTTCATATTTGTGATAATAATTATGATAATAATAAGTGTTCTAACAGCCGCTGTCCTGGTGTTGGGTCAGAACAATATTGGTGTGTTTAGGAGACTAAGTTCACACACTAAGAGGATTGTCATGGTGGTTTGTCTCCATCAGACACAGATGAGGCACGGCTGCGTCCCTGGATATTTAAATTATATTAATTACAATTACACGGTCCACGCTTCAACCCCCCCCCCCCCCCTTCTCTCTCTCTCTCGGGTGTTTCTCGTCTGTATAATAGAATGATGAGTCTTTCAATTCAAGTGCCCCACCCCCCACCTCTCCACACACACATACACACACGCGCACACGGACTATAACAATTAATTCAACTAGTAAAATAACATACAAATCATCTTGGATCCTAAACAAAATACACACATACACACACACACACACACAGGGACTATAACAATTAATTCAACTAGTAAAATAACATACAAATCATCTTGGATCCTAAACAAAACACACACACACACACACACACACAGCAATCAGAGAGAGAGGGTGAATCGATGGACTGCTGCCCTTGAAAGAGTATGTAGTTGGGGGAGGGGTGTGTTTGGGAGGTGTGTGTGTGTTTGGGAGGGTTGTGTGTGTGTGTGTGTTATGGGGACCCCAATTGATGGGAGGTTTCTGAAAATGAAGACACCCTGAGCCAGACAAAGGAGGAGCAGGGCACGACGAGGAGCAGGCAGGGCGGGGGAGGGTAGAAGGAGAGAGCGCAGACATGTATACAACAAAGCGGATAATGGTGTAGAAACTGTGTGGGAAAAAGAGGTCAGAAAACTGCACACGATTCAGCTCTGGCTTGGTCCCCTGTCTAGTCTACCTCTTCAATGCTTGTTTGTGATTTGTCCGTCTCATCCCAAGCCCCACCCCTCCCCCCCCCCCCCCTCCAGGCTTCCTGCCCCGTGCTTCCTCTTTTCCCTTGAATTTGATTGGCTCTCACACCCTCCTGCTCCTTTGCATCCCCATCAACTCAAGCTCAACTTTTTTTCCTTTTGGTGATGGCATAGCGATCCCTGGGTCCCAGCATGCAGTGGGGGGCCGGGGGGGGATCGATCACTTCCACAGCCATGGAAAGCTATCTGTGATTGCACAGATTACACACAGTCTGTTTCCTCTGAATTATACTCTGGGTTTTAGCTCCTCCTCTCCTGTCCCTCCCCTCACTCCCTCCCCCTCCCCTCCCCTCCTCTCCCCCTGAGGGGACTGGAACCCATGCCAGCCTGTGCTCAGCTGGAGTTAGTCATTTGTTGTCTTTTGCAAGCGGCATTTCATCAACAGAAACGTACTCCCATGTCCTCGAAAAAACAGATCCTGCAATAATGTATTGCTTTAAATATTGAAGGTTGTTTATTTGAATTGAGTTTCAGTATGATATGGTTCATGTTCACTGCCAACATACTTAAATGGAGCAGGCCGTGGTGACATGACATTTAGAATAAGCCAACGGATGTGATCATCAAATATTGATTAGAATGGAATCCCCCTGTGAGTGTGTGTGTGACGATAAATAATTTGATGGCACCCAGCCGTGAGTGGCTCGGTGCACAACTTCATACACGATTCTGTATGAAGAGTGAGAATGAATGGGGAGGAGAAAGCAAGGGGAGAGTAAAGAAGAGGGAACGACTAAAAAGGTGGCACTACAGCAGATTTAGACATTAAAACCAAGGGCTAGGAGAAATGTAAGGGAAGACTCATATGGAGTGCATGCATTATGGTGACGGTGTCATGGTAGGTATAGGTATATCTCATGCACGTCTACCCGGATTCGTGTGTGCGTGAGCTTGTGCGTGAGCTTGTGCGTGAGCTTGTGCGCGGACTTCTGCTCCTGATTTTCATCTCTCGAAGTCTGAGAAGAGAGTCTTCTTAGTAGTCAAGACATCTTGTGATCTGACCTTAATCCTCTCTCTCTGTTGGGCTTCCTCTGGATCTCGTGTGTGTGTGTGTGGTGTGTGGTGTGTGTGTGTGTGTGTGTGTGTGTGTGTGTGTGTGTGTGTGTGTGTGTGTGTGTGTGTGTGTGTGTGTGTGTGTGTGTGTGTGTGTGTGTGTGTGTGTGTGTGTGTGTGTGTGTGTGTGTGTGTGTGTGTGTGTGTGTGTGTGATGACTCGGGGTCGGTCATGAGCTATGTGACGTTTCATAGAAGTCATCGACTTGAGAGCCTCTCGCCTCATGATGAAGCCAATACTGGAGTTGGACTCAACGAGACATGACATGTCTTTGAGCTGATGTTCCTGGGACATGATTGTTTGTTTGTCGGTACATCCGTCGGTCTGATCACTGGCCGAACATCCTGGATCAGAGGATGTGTGTGACCCTGTGCTCCCCATGGAGCACTGTTCAGTCAGGGAAGTGTTAAGTTCACACCAGCGAGGTCACCCATTGGTTTACAAACATAGCTGTTATGAAACATTAGATTTCACAGTATGGGTGCTGCAACCAGCAGCGGAAATGCTCTACATTTGGAACATTGAGGAGGTGAACTGAATTTCCACCTGGCAGTAGTCTATGGCCAAAACTCATTAATATGAAATACTTAACTGAAATAATACCTTAATGATAGTATAGTATATGACCTAAAGATGAACTAGTCGCCGAGATCCTGAACGACAACGAGAACTAGAATTAAATAACAATCTTCCCATATTGTCTTTTGGCATCCAACCCTCTATTGGTCATGAACTGCGCGTTAGACGTTTTGCAGGCTAGCACTATTGAGTGGTTCAGTCTTTTTCCTGAGGGTTTATTTAAATGAGCAGATATCAAACATCTGAGCGGGTGTGGGTGTGGCCTGCTGAGGAAGCTGGTCCTGCGTGCCGGTCGGTACAACAACCGTTCAGTGGCTCGGTGTCATCGGGCATGTGTACCCCTCTTATGTGTCCTGTCCCATACTGATAGCCTCACAGCTGCTCAAGCATGTGTGGAATGTGGGGCTCAGAACCCCCCCCCCCCCCACGGTGGGGTCACAGATAGAAGGAGGTTTGAGTGGGAAGTGAATGAAAGGGGAAGGCTTTTATTTTGAAGGCAGTAGAGCAGGATATGGAAGACGCAACATGCACAGAAGGTTGTTTGACAAATTCTGATGCACACAACTGTCTGGTGTACATATTTAACCTCTCTCTCTCTCTCTCCTCTCTCCTCTCTTTCTCTCTCTCTCTCTCTCTCTCTCTCTCTCTCTCTCTCTCTCTCTCTCGTGTCCCCCTCCTCTCCTCAGCATACCTCCCTATCAGCCAGCCGCTCGGAGAAGAGCACCGGTTGGTCGAACCGGTCGCTCGGCGCCAGATGTCGGAACTCCATCGCCTTGTGCTCCGACGAGCAGCCGCACATCGGCAACTACCGGCTGCTCAAGACCATCGGCAAGGGCAACTTCGCCAAAGTCAAGCTGGCCCGCCACATCCTGACTGGCAGAGAGGTGGGTCGGGCTCCGTGGACCCAGCGGGATACAATGACCAATGTTTAAAGGGGCATGTGAGAGACTTCAGGGGGGGTTTTCATTTAATTATTTTTGGATCGCGGCTAAAAACTATTTTTGGTGCGACACATGCATTTGAGAAAGATATTCCTTAAAATCTGGAGCATCATCATTGTTAATTTTCCAGATGACAGCCATTACATGGGGAGGTGATATAACTCACACACAAGCTCACCGTCCTCTATGCCAGTGGT
Organism: Muraenolepis orangiensis; assembly: GCA_027704905.1. Taxonomy (NCBI): domain Eukaryota; kingdom Metazoa; phylum Chordata; class Actinopteri; order Gadiformes; family Muraenolepididae; genus Muraenolepis; species Muraenolepis orangiensis. The sequence continues at coordinate 26,965,491 of CM050999.1, forward strand.
TCCCAAACAGTTTCCGGTTCTGTACCCCCCTCAAACAAACCTCCTACTGTGTACCCCCACTTTACCTCTCATCTGATGACAATTTGGCCCTTTGTTTAGCCCCGTAGAAAGAATAAATGTCATATTCTGTTCTTGCAACAGCCAAATAAGTGACCAATTGAACCAATTGAGTAGGCAAGTTTATTTTGTTACACCGTGGCTATTACTGATGTTTTGTTGGCGTACCCCCAACGTTACCCATGTACATACCCCTGAGGGTACACGTACCCCACTTTGGGAATAGCCGCTCTATGCCTTTTTAATGATAATATAATACATTATCGCTATGGTGATGATGATGATGATATAATAGAGACTTGAGACTTGTTATGAGAGGCAGCGTTAGGTCTGTGCTTCCCCTCAGCAGATGGACTGTGTTGATGCACTGCTGGTGAGCGCCGGGTGGTTCATTAACCTCCTGGTGGACGAGACAGCCGGCCCGGTCTCACGGTCTCACAGCACATCATTCACCTCCTGGTGGACTAGACAGCCAACCGGTCTCACCGTCCCGTCTCACACACACAAGGGCAAGGGGGGGGGACAGATCATCATCATCGTCATCAGGAGGGGGAGGCTGGCAAAGAGGACATTTCTACGTCCTCCCTCCGTGTCTCTTTGTGTATTCTTTTTTTGTTGTGCCATACATTTGCCGTAATAATATACAATATAAGACAACTGGTTGGACGCTTCTATCCAAAGTGTCCTACAATACCTTGAGCGCAAACATTCTTAGTATGGGTGACACCCCCCCCCCCCCCCCCCTAAACCGGAATCAACCACCTAACCCGAAAGGTTGCTGTGTCACGCGCATGAAGGAATGTTCTCTATGTGTGTGTGTGTGTGTGTGTGTGTGTGTGTGTGTGTGTGTGTGTGTGTGTGTGTGTGTGTGTGTGTGTGTGTGTGTGTGTGTGTGTGTGTGTGTGTGTGTGTGTGTGTGTGTGTGTGCGTGTGCGTGCGCGCGCGTGCGTGTCTGGGCCTGCGCGTGCACGCACTGACTCTGTAAATTATCTGATTCCTCACCCTACGTAATGAAGCATGTAGCGGTTTAGCCCCGAGCGTAGTCAAGTCAAGTTTGACTTGACAGGCTTATGTCATGGAAACGCATTGGAGTTTTGCATTCGGTACTTGAATTAGGTCCTGGTAATCAACATTACCAGGCTATGTTTACATAGCCCGGTAATCAACATTACCAGGCTATGTTTACATAGCCTGGCGGCCTTCCTCGGGTGCCAGATAATGGGTTCCAATGGGCGAAAGGTTGAGTCCTATGATTTGCTGTTGATTGACATGCGTGAAATGCCTCCTTATTATTATTATGATGATGATGATGATGATGATGATGAAGAAAAGGTACTGGGGACAAAAAAGAGTTATTAAGAAATTAAGTTATTATGGGAAAATTATTATAATTCAGGAATTTTAACACTTTAATGCGAAAATTAAAAAAGGCATTACATAGAGGGTTAGGTTCAGGGTTTGGTCCAATGCGTGTGCTGGTTGGAGTCCCGGCAGTGTGTTTGGAGCCGGTCCAGAACACTGGAGTGCACTGCAGTGTTCTATTCAAATAGTTCAAATAGTTACCCTGGTTAACCTACTTTCTCCTATCGTCACTCGCAGGTGGCGATAAAGATCATCGACAAAACCCAGCTCAACCCGACTAGCCTGCAGAAAGTAAGTGTTTTTTCAAATGCACGACAAGGGTGTGTTGTGTTCCTGTGACTGTATGACTGTATGACCACTGTGACTGGATTTTACTTTCGGTCTACGGATGTAACTGAATTATCACAGGTGCAGCGTTTGTGTTTGTGTGTCTTGTGAGGTCAAGTCAAGTTTATTGTCACTTCACAGTTTACACAAGTATAAAGCAGTGATGTGAAAATCTTATGTGCAATACCCGACGACAGACAGCAGTTATAAAATAAGATAAAATAGATAAAATGCAATTCATAAAATGCAATATATCGGCACAGAAAAAGAGAAATATGTATATATAAATCAATGTAATAAAATATACATTGTTATATGCTATACGCCCTTGTTCAGCAGCCTGACGGCCTGACTGTGGAAGCTATCTCGGAGTCTATTTGTGCGGCACTTGATACTGCGGTATCGCCTGCCTGACGGTCAAACGATGTCAGTCACTTCTAAACAATAGAACAACAATTTAAAGGGAGATGCTGTGGTTGTTTCTCACATCACGTCTAGTGGGGTGGTGTTACTTCTACTAAGTCCATAGTTACCAAATTGATTCTCCTAGTCGATTTGTTTCTTAACAGGAAGTCAGATGGGCGTTTAGATACTGCATCAGTGTTTGTGTGTGTGAATCATCAGTGATCTCACGGTTGGTAAAATAATGTGCCTTTGTGCAACACGGTGTGTCAACCAAACTGGCCTTGCAATGTGTGTCTGCTTTATCAGTTACACACACACGCACGCGCGCGCGCGCGTGTCATGGATTACACACAAACCCACACAGTATATAATCTAGCATCATCTAGGTTTATCAGTCACACACACACACACACACACACACACACACACACACACACACACACACACACACACACACACACACACACACACACACACACACACACACACACACACACACACACACACACACACACACACACACACACACACTGTAAGGGTCACCCAGGGCTAGTGTGGGCTATTGATACCACTAGCCGGTTGGCTAACACACAGGTGTTGGGTCATGGCTGTATTGATGACAAAGGGGGGAAACTATTGACAGTCTCTGGCTAATCAGTGGGGAGGGTGGGGGGTCTGGTCCAGGTACACACGTCAGCAGCCCACTGTACTACAACAACGACAACAACAACAACATATTGAACACTGAGCGTGAGCACTGTTCCTTCCCACATTCCCCTGCTGCTCATCACTAATCAATCACGTCGTCACGTTCACTCTATCTCTTTTGCCCATAGGATGAGTATTAAGATGTAGCTGGCGTTTACAGCCAAGATGGCCACTGGGTGATTAAGGCCGTCCTTTAGCTAGTGTTTTAGAACCAAGATGGCCACTGGGTGATTAAGGCCGTCCTTTAGCTAGTGTTTTAGAACCAAGATGGCCGCCAGGTGAATAAGGCCGCATGGAGGTGCTTAAAACCAGGATATAAATGTCGACACGAGTCCGCCGGTAAAGTTAACTGTTAAAAGTTCAACTTTTGTCCCAATAAAAAGTGAATGGGAGGCCTTGCCTCCGGTGGGGCCGGGCGTACGACGTTTGCTGCAGCACCCCAGCCCAGGGAGCAGTGCGGCGTAGCGTAGCGTAGCATAGCGTAGCGTGGGTGTCCTGTTTGTTGGTCAGCATTTGGGTGGTCGGATGTGTCTCGTCAGCACTTTCTCAGTCAGAACAGGACACGCTGCCAGGTGACCTCTCTCGCTCGCTCTCGCTCTCGCTCTCGCTCTCTCGCTCTCTCGCTCTCTCGCTCTCTCTCTCTCTCTCTCTCTCTCTCTCTCTCGTAATATAACTCCTATATAATGATCTCATAGTAGTGGCCCAATGTTTGACGTTGACAAACACAGGTCCTGCAATTCAAACCTAATAATCAAATCAATTCAAAACCAGGCTCAACATTTAGCAGCGGGCGATACTGCGCTGTTTGCATGGTTGTCATGGCAACCTTCCGCCGCAAAGTTTGTAGATCACTCGGAGCAGATGGAGACCTCATCACGTGTGTGTGTGTGTGTGTGTGTGTGTGTGCAATGTCCCTAGCGAGGGCCCCTCACCTTCTAGCTGAATTCCTGACAAACAAAAAGACAGCCGAATGTGAGGACCTTGACTATAGAGCACAGACCTTGAAAAGACCTTAGAAGGTACCAAACTGCGCGTGTGTGTGTGTGTGGTGTGTGTGTGTGTGTGTGTGTGTGTGTGTGTGTGTGAGAGACATCCCATTGTGCACACACAGCTTTTGGTGTACTACTTTGTTAGTGTGTGTGTATACATAACACGACACATGACACTATAACAATCCTATACACAATAAAAATACAAATATAGTGTCTAATGGATGATACACATACTGTATATGGTGGATCATGCAAAAAGCATTTTAAAGTGAAAAGAAGTACAGTGTAATATTGCTGACAATGTTAATGATAATGATAGTGGTTGCACTCCTAACAGTTCAGTAGGCGCACCGCCTGCGGTCCTGTATGATTGAGATGGATGGCATTCTTGTCCCGTGCAGTGGTGTTTCCGTACCACACAGGGACGCCACTCGCCAGGACGCTCTCTATGGTGCCACGGTAGAAGTTCACAAGCCAGCGTGGGCCTATGCCACCTATGCTCAATCTTTGGCCCGCATGTGTGGATCCGATACGTGTCAGATCACATTGCAATCGGATATGTGTCAGACCTACAACCCACATACAAAGGAAAGTGTTTACGAAAATCAGACACTGGTCACATGACTCATGTCGCCACCACTCCAGCTCCGTGGTTTCATCAGACAGACTCTGTTTTCCCCTCTCTGCGTCAGTAGGAGGTCTGAATAGAACGTACTGCTGCTCATCCCCATTGATGTGGCAACGTCCTGTTGTTGACAGGGGAGGCTAATGGCCGTGTGCAGTTATACATGGACATGACACAAAGTGAGGTACTCCATGAAAAAGCACCATAACACGGCAAGCTTTTAAAACACGACCGTGTTTGAACTTTATTATCGTATTTCAAGGCATTGGATTTTATTGAAAGCCTTGACCCACATTTTTTTATTATATTCTATCCGATTCCTTCCCCTCTCGGTCATTTCACCGGTCGGTTATAATTGGATATGTTTATGTATTCCGACTGGTCTAGGGTTTCACTCTGAAGGGCAGTTTGAGTGCTCTTTAAATGGGCTCCCCCGTGGGCAGAGGTGCTGACTCAAGCAGCTTGTGTAGTTTACAAGTTACTGACCTGGATAGAGCAGACGGCACCCACTGGTCTCTGCATGCACCGCGCAGGCCCTGGTCTGTGCTACAGGCGCTCAGCCCGGAGACAGGAGGATAGGCTCTAGGAGCCATCCTCTTTACTGTTCCTTTACAGGCTTTATTACAGGGGGTTTTACTACTGTTTTATTATGGTTAATGACTATGTTATAACAGCTTGGCATAGTGTTGATCAGCAGAGTCCACACCCTAGCCTACTATGCAATGTACGTATAAATGTGCTCTGCATTGCATACTATCTGTTCCATTCCTAATAGTCATTCAAAAGAGTACAACTGAGTATGGTTGTATTGTGACACTGTAATGGTAATATTGTCTGTATTGTGTTGAATTCATTGGGCGTTCAATTGTTCTCCACGCTCGTGAATGAAAGATCATATCTTCCTGATGAATGTAGACTGTATTGTTTATTATATTATAATGCGCACATGCACACACAGCCACAGCCGTATTCATGGAGTCCGCTTTTACGTAGGACAGGGATACAATTTATTTTCGATTAAAAGAATTTAATGGCTGCTTATTAAAAACAAGAGCGGGAAGTTATTATAATATATAGTATATATTAGTATTAGTATATATATTATGACGTGTGTGTCGCACAGCTAGGCTATAGCGATACACAATGCGGCTAACATATACTATCTAAATGTGTTGTTATTGTAAAGCTGGGTGTGTACAGCCAGGGACAGCTCTGACTGTGTCTGGCCTGAGATGTGGTGTGTCCTGGGGAGGCGCGTTAGCTCTCTGTGGGAGGTCCAGACAGAACAGATCCAGAGGCTGGTCTCTGACCGCCCCGCTGGGCCCGGCAGGCAGTCCACCTTAATACCGCTAAGTTAATCATTTAACATGATGTGTGTTTTGATATCATTAAGGCAGGGCTGAGATGGGGACAATAGAAGGCTATATCTCTGTGTCTGTCTGCCACTCTCTCTCTCCCTCTCTGCATGGATGTTAATGCTCCCACTCCCAGGATTAACACTACAGATTGGCTGACCTAAGTCCTTGTGACAAACACAGGCCAACTGATGTCTTGGTCTGTCTTGTCTTATCAAAGAACCCCGCCCTCTCCTTCTGCTCAGTTAAGCTGTGTATGTGTGGGGGTGGGGGTGGGGGTGTGTGTGTGTGTGGTGTGTGTTCTTTCTTTTAAAAGCCTCATGGTTTACTGTACAGAGATCATAAGGAAGATATTTTCTCACCGGGATTCCACAGCGTTCCACTGTGACATAACATCGCCTACAGTCGCCTCAGGCTGTATTGATGTGTCTGTATATGCATGTATGTGTGCTTTTTGGTGTACAGGATTGAACTGGTTATTTCCTTAGGGGCCGGCAAACGCCAGAAATCTGTGATCTCTGATAACACACAAACACACACACACACACACTTGTCTCGCACGCATGTGACGTGGGGTGCCAGTAGTCTGTTTCCTCTTACATGATGGACAGTGGAAACGACCAACCCCAAAACAGAACTAGCTGACATTAAGTGGGCCGGCTTGACTTTCACTAGGGGGCTAACCTGTTCAACCGCTCATTCACATGAGCGGTTGATATTCCTCAGGGGATAATTGATGTGTATATTATGATGCATCCTATAATTTATACTAATATATCATTCCCTTGGCTCAGCTTCAGCTTGATGTCCACGGCCCAGCCTATCACTATCCCCACAACACACTCTTAACATGTGGCCCTACACAGTATCCCCACAGGACTGTGTGTGTGTGTGGCTCTAGACACTATGTCTTCCACTGGCACATGAACTACAGATGAAATGCAAACAGATAAATCACTTTAATGATTCTCTCTCTCTCTCTCTCTCTCTCTCTCTCTCTCTCTCTCTCTCTCTCTCTCTCCTCTCTCTCTCTCTCTCCTCTCTCTCTCTCTCTCTCTCTCTCTCTCCTCTCTCTCTCTCTCTCTCTCTCTCTCTCTCTCTCTCTCTCTCTCTCTCTCTCTCTCTCTCTCTCGTGCACATCTGATATCTGCTGATAAGGTTTTTATTGTACTGCTAAGTTACTTCCACCACAAGGTACACAGCGTTACACAGACCTCCATAGAGGTACTCAGACTCACATAGAGTTATACAGAAGACCCCTGTAGAGTTGTATTTATATATATATATCCATGCATCATAGTGCTACATAGAAACAGATCAGTGCACACAGTACCCGAGCAGTATCATAGCTAATACTACGACTACTATAGGAGAGAGAGAGAGCGAGAGAGAGAGAGAGAGAGAGAGAGACTCTGTAACCATGGGTCTGGTGAAGAATGAACATCAGTGAATTCCAGGTCCTACCCCTCCCCTTTTAAGAGTGAGCTAGATTTATTGTAACCATGCAGGTTCTACAGAGTTAAAGACAACATGTTAAGTGATGGTAGTCAAAGTAGCAGTGTTCATTTCAATGAAATGTATTCTTAATTGTATTATTCAACCATTTAACACAAGTACAAGTAGCCAAGCAATAGTTTACTATTCTCTTCTTTTTCTATTACGTTTCTCGTCTTCACGGTGGTGGGTGACTTGTTCATAGTTCTGTCTGCCCATCTTGATGGTGGCAGTTGCCTCACAACCGGAAGGTTGCTGGTTCGATCCCCAGCTCCTCGTAGCAAAAAACTGTCGGTGTCCTTGAGCAAGACACCCTAACCCTAACTGCTCCTGACGTCCTGGCCGTCTCCTTGCATGGCTGACTCCGCCGTCGGTGTATGAATGGGTGAATGTGAGGCATGACTTGTAAAGCGCTTTGGATGACTGTGCGGGTCTGGTATCTGGTCTGGTGTTGCAACACCAGCCTTTTGTAACCAGGGGAGTGATACCCTCTTGTTTGATACATCTGCACCCACTCCTCCCACGTCTGTGGGATCTGTTGAAATCTCTGGCTCTCTGATGGATGACGGGGCGGGGCATGCCTGCACGGGAGTGCTGGGGGGAGGGGGGTGTCTTAGACGATGAGGGTACCCAGGGGAGAGGGCCTATTGTCAGGCAGTGTCTAGTCACACTCCCCCGGGTGACCTCTGGGGGGGGGGGGGGGGGGGTGTGGGTGTGTGTGTGTGTGTGTGTGTGTGTGTGTGTGCATATGTTTATATGCATAGCTGTGTGTTGGGTAAGATGGAGTCTTTGGAAATCACATGACTTGTGTTCATCGAAGCACATATGACCTTCAAAGGAATTAGCATGACGCTAAGATGCATTCCAAACCTATAGTTGTAATGCTTTGTGTTGTGAAGTGTTTTTGGTATGGTGTTTTTTTTGGTTATAATATACAGGCCAAATTGTTCGACAATACTCCTAATACTAATCTGTACTGTTCTGTTTTGTTCAGCTGTTTCGAGAGGTACGCATCATGAAGACACTCAACCACCCCAACATAGGTGAGCTGTGTGTGTGTGTGTGTGTGTGTGTGTACGTACGTGTGTGTTTGTGTGTGTGTGCCTCCATGCCTCCATGGCTAGACAGTATGTCTTCCTCTGACAGCTAAAGTACACATATAATACACTCTGATAAATCACTTTTTTAAGGATTTTGCTCTCGCTCTCTCTCTTTCTCGCTCTCTATCTTTCTCGCTCTCTCTCGCAGTTCAACTGTTTGAGGTGATTGAGACAGAGAAGACTCTCTACCTCATAATGGAGTACGCAAGCGGAGGTAAGACCCACTGTTTGTCTACGTTCTATATGGTGTGTTGACTGGTGTGTCGTCACTACTGATATACAGCATTCGCCCATATGTGTCTAACGTTTCAGGGGAAGTGTTCGACTACCTCGTGTCTCACGGAAGAATGAAGGAAAAAGAGGCCAGAGCCAAGTTTAGACAAGTAAGACCCTCAAACTGTCACTCTATCTGTCACCGCCTGTATGGCTGTATCTATTGGTCTGTATGTCCATCTCTCTCTCTAATTATTTCTAGTCAGTTGTATATGTCTGCCTGTCTGTCTGTTTATGTCTGCATCGTGGAACGGCCTCTCTCTTTCGCTCTCTCCTCCTTCCTCAGATTGTGTCAGCTGTCCACTACTACTGTCTGTCTGGTGGTCTGTTTATGTTTATATCATGTCACAATATCTCTCTCTCTGTCTCTCTCTCTCTGTCTCTGTCTCTGTCTCTCCACAGATTGTGTCAGCTGTCCACTACTGCCATCAGAAGAACATCGTCCACAGAGACCTGAAGGTGATTGGCTGGTTTTGATCACTGCAACAACAATATTACAACCCTTTCAGTCAGAATGGGATGCATTTGTATTTTTCATTCTTATAAAAAATATATACATTTTAAGCAAAAAATATTTAGAAAATTGAAAATACACTTCTTCTTGTTTTTAAACAATATACCTATTTGCGGAACACAATACCTTTCATGATGATGATATAATTCAATAAGCGTTGCGTTAGTACTGCTAAACATGAAATGTGTTATATTCTAGAAATGTTTTTATAATAATATATATTATTATATAAGAATAATTATATAAGAGATATGTTGCCCCCCCCCCCCCCCCCCCCCCCCCAGGCGGAGAACCTCCTCCTGGACGCCGACTCCAACATCAAGATCGCCGACTTTGGCTTCAGCAACGAGTTCACCATGGGCAGCAAGCTGGACACCTTCTGCGGCTCCCCGCCCTACGCCGCCCCGGAGCTCTTCCAGGGCAAGAAGTACGACGGGCCGGAGGTGGACATCTGGAGCCTGGGGGTCATCCTGTACACGCTGGTTAGCGGCTCGCTGCCCTTCGACGGGCAGAACCTCAAGGTGAGTCGCGGGTTACTCGGCATACACTTTGGATCCAGACAGACCTGCAGTGGCATGTCCGTTAAGGGCCAATGGAGATGTGAACCTGGGCTTATTGACAGGTGTTGTTGTATACTAAGCTCTTCACTTCGATATAATAATAATAATTCATTGCATTTATATAGCGCTTTTCAAGACACCCAAAGCGTGTGTGTGCAATGGTAATGGATGCTTTTTGACACAGCGCTTTTATCCAAAGCGCTTTACAAGTCAAGCATCACATTCACCCATTCATACACGCATTCAACCACCGACGGCGGAGTCAGCCATGCAAGGAGACAGCCAGCACGTCAGGAGCAGTTAGGGTTTGGGTGTCTTGCTCAAGGACACCTCGACAGTTTTTGCAAGGAAGAGCCGGGGATCAAACCAACAACCTCCCGGTTGTGAGGCGACTACTCTGCCTCCTGAGCTATACTGCCAATATGGCTCCTCCCCCCATCCTCCCTTTCCTAGAGGTTAGCACAAACTACTTCAGGGTCGGCATCTCTTGTTATTAAACACAATAATAATATAATAACAATAACACAGCAACGGCAAAAAAACTGAGGCCTTCTGCTTCTCCCCTGAAGGTTATCCTTTTTAAAAAAAGGAGCATCACATGTTGTGTTACAAAACAGGTCTATCAGTCGTCTGTATTGGAGGTACAAATGTGGACTTGTTTAACTAATGAATGAAAACCAAGGCAGAACAAAGACTGCCAGTTTGGATGGGTCCAGTGTGACTAGAAAGCGTCATTCCGTCCATGAGACTAGAGTGTGTTTAGAACTACTGTATGCAGAAAACCCTCTTCCTACACTATCGCATCAACTAGTAGGATTCTGGGAGCTCATCAATGGCTTTTACATGTATTTTGATATCTTGAATATGTTGTGTTTTCCTGCCAATGGCCTTTGTGTGTGAAGGGTGCATTATACGGTTAATATGCTTGGCCTTGGTGTTGGCCTGTTGCGCTACAGACCTGTTGTGTTCTTGGTGTTGGTCTGGTTCTGTCTGTTGAGCTACTGAGCTGTCGTGTTCTGTCTGTGGTCTCAGGGGATAAGGGATTGGGCCTGGTTCTGTCTGTTGAGCCTTTGACCTGTCGTGTTCTGTCTGTGGTCTCAGGAGATAAGGAATTGGGCCTGGTTCTGTCTGTTGAGCCTTTGACCTGTTGTGTACTGTCTGTGGTCTCAGGAGATAAGGGATTGGGCCTGGTTCTGTCTGTTGAGCCTTTGACCTGTCGTGTACTGTCTGTGGTCTCAGGATATAAGGGATTGGGCCTGGTTCTGTCTGTTGAGTCTGACCTGTTGTGGTTTCCATCTGTGGTCTCAGGAGATAAGGGATTGGGCCTGGTTCTGTCTGTTGAGCCTTTGACCTGTCGTGTACTGTCTGTGGTCTCAGGAGATAAGGGATTGGGCCTGGTTCTGTCTGTTGAGTCACTGACCTGTTGTGGTTTCCGTTTGTGGTCTCAGGAGCTGAGGGAGCGGGTCTTGCGGGGGAAGTACCGCGTTCCCTTCTACATGTCCACAGACTGTGAGGGAATCCTGCGGCGCTTCCTGGTGCTCAACCCCACCAAACGCTGCACCCTAGAGGTGAGGAGGACACCCTGCAGCGGCACAAAGAGACACAAAACAGGACATGCCTAAAGTGTTTTATCCATGATTCTACTGACTACTGTCATCTCTCGTCTATATCTCTTTCACCATCGTCTTTCTCTCTGTTTGTCTATCTCCATCACTCTCTCTCAATCTATCTCTCCTTCCATATATTTCCATCTTTCTCTCTTTCCCGCCCCTTCTCTTCTCTTCTCTTCTCTTCTCTTCTCTTCTCTTCTCTTCTCTTCTCTTCTCTTCTCTTCTCTTCTCTTCTCTTCTCTTCTCTTCTCTTCTCTTCTCTTCTCTTCTCTTTCTCTTCTCTTCTCTTCTCTTCTCTTCTCTTCTCTTCTCTTCTCTTCTCTTCTCTTCTCTTCTCTTCTCTTCTCTTCTCTTCTCTTCTCTTCTCTTCTCTTCTCTTCTCTTCTCTTCTCTTCTCTTCTCTTCTCTCTCTCTCTTCTCTTCTCTTCTCTTCTCTTCTCTTCTCTTCTCTTCTCTTCTCTTCTCTTCTCTTCTCTTCTCTTCTCTTCTCTTCTCTTCTCTTCTCTTCTCTTCTCTTCTTCTCTTCTCTTCTCTTCTCTTCTCTTCTCTTCTCTTCTCTTCTCTTCTCTTCTCTTCTCTTCTCTTCTCTTCTCTTCTCTTCTCTTCTCTTCTCTTTCTCTTCTCTTCTCTTCTCTTCTCTTCTCTTCTCTTCTCTTCTCTTCTCTTCTCTTCTCTTCTCTTCTCTTCTCTTCTCTTCTCTTCTCTTCTCTTCTCTTCTCTTCTCTTCTCTTCTCTTCTCTTCTCTTCTCTTCTCTTCTCTTCTCTTCTCTTCTCTTCTCTTCTCTTCTCTTCTCTTCTCTTCTCTTCTCTTCTCTTCTCTTCTCTTCTCTTCTCTTCTCTTCTCTTCTCTTCTCTTCTCTTCTCTTCTCTTCTCTTCTCTTCTCTTCTCTTCTCTTCTCTTCTCTTCTCTTCTCTTCTCTTCTCTTCTCTTCTCTTCTCTTCTCTTCTCTTCTCTTCTCTTCTCTTCTCTTCTCTTCTCTTCTCTTCTCTTCTCTTCTCTTCTCTTCTCTTCTCTTCTCTTCTCTTCTCTTCTCTTCTCTTCTCTTCTCTTCTCTTCTCTTCTCTTCTCTTCTCTTCTCTTCTCTTCTCTTCTCTTCTCTTCTCTTCTCTTCTCTTCTCTTCTCTTCTCTTCTCTTCTCTTCTCTTCTCTTCTCTTCTCTTCTCTTCTCTTCTCTTCTCTTCTCTTCTCTTCTCTTCTCTTCTCTTCTCTTCTCTTCTCTTCTCTTCTCTTCTCTTCTCTTCCAGCAAATCATGAAGGACAAGTGGATGAATGTTGGCTATGAGGGAGATGACCTAAAGCCTCACATAGAGCCGGTAGAGGACTACAACATCCTAAGTCGCATTGGTGAGTCAGGGAGAAAAACGGTGGTGCAGCCAGAATGCAAAGCCACTACATATTTGTTAAAATTGGAATCGTATCCCCAGCCATTAACCAGATGCATTGAGAAATAAACACCTCTGCTTCTCTCAATATCTGAGCTGAGGTTCTTTGTTTGTAACCAATTGAAATGGATCCTTGACCCAGTGTACATGTATATCAATCTTCAACTGTTGATACAACTGCATATTCCTGCCCACTACCTTGCAGTATATACATTTATATAGATTTATCCTGTTGATATAATTGCATACCCCTTCTCACTACCAGTTGAATACTTACCTTTGTATATATATGTGTATATATGTATGTGTATATATGTGTGTGTGTGTATATATGTATATATATATATACCTATAATTCTGCACATATCTCATACATACTCTATAAGTTATTTTTATAGTTATCTTTACCTTATTGTAACCACTGTTAATTATATATTACCATGTACTTTATGATATGAAACCTGATTGTAATTTAAACTCCAAAGTCCAGTTGCAAATCGGACACCAGGGTTGAATTCTGATCCTGGCACTGGTCTGTGACACTGGATTGTGGAAACTCTTAACTCTTAACATCAAGACATGGTGGGGCCTGTGTCCACCAATCGCCGCTTTTAGTTGAAAAAAGTGAAACTTTTGTGACAGCGCTACGCTCTTTAATGTCACTTCTCTCTGGCTGGCCAATCAAAATCGAGGGAGTTGGGGGAGGGGGGGGGGGCGGGACATCAGCCCCAGGTATCAGCCATGTCAACCCAGGCCCTAACCCGTGCTTCCTGTGGTGGTATGCAGAGGTGATGGTGGGCATGGGCTACACCCGAGACGAGATCAAAGACGCTCTGACCACGCAGAAGTACAACGAGGTCACCGCCACCTACCTGCTGCTGGGACGCAAGTCTGAGGTAAGGAGACCAGGCTGATTATAACCCAGGCAGCCGTGTCATGGGATAATGTCATTTTTCGCTGTGCTGTGCAATGACAATACATTTGAATCTAAACTAATCTAATCTGACCGAATCATCCCCCAGTGTCACGGACGAGCTCGAAGCTAAAGCACACGCACATGTTTTTGAAAGCATTGAACGTATTACAAATTAAAACAATTATAATAATTACATTTTTAATTAAACCTTTTATTCTCCAGAGTATTGGACATTGAGACACAACCCCTATCCTATTCATGTACTGTTATGTGATTAACCTCGCTCTCTCTCCCCCCTACTCTCTCTCCCTCCCTACATCTCTTCTCTCTCCAACGCTCTCTCTCTCTCTCTCACTCTCACTCTCTACACTCTCTCTCTCTCCACTCTCTCTCTCTCTCTCTTCCCCCTAGTCTGAGGGAGGTGATTCTCGCTCGGCCAGCTGTCTCAGTCTGTCCCGGGTCCGTCAAAGCAGCACCGTCACCAACGGGACCAGCAAGCACTCCTCGTCGACCTCCTCGACGGGACCCTCCTCTTCCTCGTCCTCGGCACAGAAGGCCCAGCGCAGCGCCTCTACCTACAACCGGCAGAGACGCCACTCTGACTTCTGTAAGACACACACACACACACACGGTTAAACACACACACACACACACACCCGGTTAAACTCACTCACATATAGTAACCGTTAAACACACTCACTCACTCACTCACTCACTCTCAATCTCTCTCTCTCTCTCTCCCCTGTCGGTCAGGTGGTCCGGCAGCACCGGTCTCCGCCCATCCCAAGAGAAGTCCCAGCGGCATCGGCGAGGGGGCGGGGCTTAAGGAGGAGCGCCTGTCCATCCGCAAGGCCAGCACTAGCACGGTGGGCTCTCGCAGCATCCCCACCCCCTCCAGCCCCATGGTTAGCTCCGCCCACAACCCAAATAAGGCCGAGATCCCCGATCGCAGGAAGGAAGTCAGCTCCACGACAGTAAGCGTTTAATTAATAAATTCTCAATGTCTTCACAAAAAATACATATATATATATATGTAAATAGTCTATTAGGCATTACATGAGAGCAACTGACTTATGAATGTGCCTCTGTGTGTTATTAGACGCTGGACTACTGTACTGTACTTTTACCTGAACGTATTGTACTTCTACCTGAGCACTGGTTCAGTTATTGGAGACTTGTTAGAAATGAAATGCACTTTTGACTTCTGGTGACGAGTTGTTCTCTCACCTTACTTTGTTGAAACACACTATTGTAAGTCGCTTTGGAGAAAGCATTATTATTATTATTGTTATTATAGTCCCAGGATGCTGACTTGTGTGAAGTTCTAAGATGACTAACTAATGAGAGTACCCAATGTGTTCCAGAACAACATCCCGGCCAGCGCCATGACCCGCAGGAACACGTACGTCTGCACGGACCGCAACTCACTACTGCAGAACTCACTACTGCAGAACGGGAAAGAGAACAGGTACCTTCCCTGAGCCACTCTGCTGCTTAGTCTTTGTGTGTGTGTGTGTGTGGGGGGGGGGTCTCTCTCTCTCTCTCTCTCTCACTCTCGGTCTCTATCGCTCTCTCTCTCTCTCGCTGTATTACTGCCAGGGATTGCCGTTGTCTCCAAGAGTGTGTCCAACAACAATTTTCTACTTTCTTAAGAAGTGTGTGTGTGTGTGTGTGTGTGTGTGTGTGTGTGTGTGTGTGTGTGTGTGTGTGTGTGTGTGTGTGTGTGTGTGTGTGTGTGTGTGTGTGTGTGTGTGTGTGTGTGTGTGTGTGTGTGTGTGTGTGTGTGTGTGTGTGTGTGTGTGTGTGTGTGTGTGTGTGTGTGTGTGAGATGGTTGTCTGCTTGTCGGTCTCTTTTCCCCTTCTGTCTCTCTCTCTCTTTAGTTCTTCATTATGCTCTATCTATATCTCTCTCTGTCATTATTCATCTATCTGTCAGTGATCCATCTGGTCTTTCCTGTATTGGTTTATATGTACAGTTTGTATTCAGCATTATCTTGCTCTCTCACACGCACACACTACACATCACACAGCGTCAGGCATTCTCTCTCTCTCTCTCTCTCTCTCTCTCTCTCTCTCTCTCTCTCTCTCTCTCTCTCTCTCTCTCTCTCTCTCTCTCTCTCTCGCTCTGCCCCTTTAATGTTGAAGGAAAAGTTCTGACCTGACTGCTCCATTGGCTCCGCCTCCCCACAGCCACCACATGTGTGGCTGTTATCTAGAGCGGAATGACAGCAGCCTTAAGGCTAAAGCTGTGTGTGTGTGTGTGTGTGTGTGTGTGTGTGTGTGTGTGTGTGTGTGTGTGTGTGTGTGTGTGTGTGTGTGTGTGTGTGTGTGTGTGTGTGTGTGTGTGTGTGTGTGTGTGTGTGTGTGTGTGTGTGTGTGTGTGTGTGTGTGTGTGTGTGTGTGTGTGTGTGTGTGTGTGTGTGTGTGTGTGTGTGTTTTAAGAATTCTTATCGGCATATTGCAATATTTAGCGATATTGTGTAAAATTCCCCATGATTATTGTGATAACAATTATTTTCCATTTCGCCGAGCCCTAGTTTGTGTGTGTGTGTATGATCAGATGCCTGTGGTTATTCAGGTTGTGTGCTAATTGCTGTTTGGGTACAAAACTGAATGTGTGTTTCGAAAACAAGTCCCATATCTTTATTTTTCTGTGTTCTCTCATCTTCTATGTGTGTGTTTATGTGAAGTCAATGTTATTGGCCTCTTAATCACAGGTATCTATATAGGTATATACATCCCAAAGGGCTTCACAGGCCCTGATGATATGATATTCCCTAAGCCCTGAAGGGAGCAAGGAACAACTCTCCAAATCTGAAGGGAAGTTGAGCCTAAAAGACAAACTTCCTGTTAGATTTGTACACGACAAACCATGACGCTCCCTCCCTCTGTCCTCTGTCAGACCAACAGGAAGCAGGTGGAGGACCACCCCCCCCTCCCCCCACCCCGCCCTGCCCTCCATACTGTGTTTCATTAAGTAAATCACTTGTTATGTAACAGTCTGCCTCGACATCCAGTGTCCCTTGTGGCTGTCTCGTGGCCAACAAGAGGAGGGGAGGAGGAGGAGGAGGAGGAGGAGGAAGAGAGAGAGAGAGAGCGAGCGAACTTCAACGATAATGGCCAATCAAAAGTCAGAGGGTAGCCTTCCTCTCTCCCCAAGTTTAGTTTGTAGCGGGTTTGAGTGTACGATGTCTATCCCATCCCCTTCGGGTTGGTCGGGGCATCCCGTCCCCGCGGAGACGGAAGCGGGGACGGACGGCTCGATTGACGCCCAGCGGGGTTCCGACCACTTACATTTAAGGGTGGGAGGTCGGAAGTTGGGTGAAAATGGGAGGCTAATCCCATCTGACTGTGTTCAAACTGGGTTTTACGGTTGACTTTGCCGCTCTCCCTCTGCAGCCGTCTCACTGCTTTTCAAGGCCACCAGCGAACCAGCGAGGGGACACATTTTTGTGCACCACACAAAGATTAGATTTGTATATTATTATATGTATATTAATTTCTTTGTACATTAGTATATATGTCACTCATGGCACCCATTGCACTCCTGAACCATCCCTGGAAGGAGGGATCCCCTTCCGCTCTATCATTAAGGGAGTTGTTTCTTGCCCTTGGGGGCAAGGGCTTGGGTTTTGTGACTTTGAGACTGTAACTGTGATTAAGGGCTATACAAATACAATTGACTGTGGCGTTGTAGCGCCACAGTCCCTCTTGTGTCTGCTGGTCCGTCCCTTCCTACTCTTACTGTCGCGCGCCATTGGCTAAGCCGCCGTTTGTTTGCAGAGGGCTCCGCTTATTTGAGGACGGCTAATGCTACAGAGCGGCGGCGGCGAGACGGATACCAGTGAAGCGCTCTGGGCTTCGCTCAGCCCACAAACAATGAGGACGAAAACGGAAAAGGGTGGGGGGGGGGAGGGGGGAGAGGATATTGGTGTCTGTCTAGACGAGGGCAGTCTTAGGGACGGCCTACAGTCAAAATGTTGCTCATGGGATTTCCATTTGAAGTTCCGCACGAGACGACGCAAATCCAGCGTGGATCCATTTGTGTGCCAGTTGTTCTCTCTTACCTGCCTTTGTTGAACGCACTATTGTAAAAGCGTCTGCTAAATGACCTGTAATGTAATGTTCAAAGTACAAATCAATGCAAACTTTAATGTATTGGATTGTAATTAGCATTGACATGTTTGGAACCACAACCAAAATGTAGCTTGTTTGCCACCTGCCACATCACACATGTGAGCCAATCAGGAATGGTGTTTTACCAGATGGACATTTTATTTTTGCGTTAATAATATAACACTCTTGTCTCTGTCTGTCTGTCTGTCTGTCTCTCTCTCTCTCCCCCCCATCTCTCTCCCCCCCCCCCATCTCTCTCTCTCTCTCCCCCCCCCCCCCATCTCTCTCTCTCCCCCCCGCAGCTCCATCTCCCACCGTCTCCCGCCCGCCTCTCCCTCCACCCAGAGCATCGCCGGGGCGTCCGGGGCCTCCTCCTCCTCGGCCTCCTCCACGCCCACCTCCCGGCTGGCCAGAGGCACCTCCGTCCGGAGCACCTTCCACGGGGGACCGATCCGGGACCGCCGCCCGCCCTCCCACGCCCCGCCCCCCACCTCCCCCACCCTGTCCCACGACGCCGTCCCCCTCCCCCACGCCCGCACCCGCGCCACAACCAACCTCTTCAGCAAGCTCACCTCCAAGCTGACTCGCAGGTAAGGGGAGGGGCTGGGAGAGGGGGATGGAGGTTGAATAGGGTGCATGAAGGTGGGGTTGACTTTATTATTCCCAACGTAGGTGTGGAGTGAATGTTCCACCTACATTTGTTCCAACTACAGACTGGAACACCTGCCGTGATTAATTGGCTTACAGTGGTGTTCCTGCTCAAACACGTAGAGACTGCTTTTAATCAGACCAACGCCTTAGAAACCTTACGTTTGGGGCTAAACCGCTGTTGGTTTTGGCTCGTTGTAGTGTGTGCGCGCGCTAGCCACTAGTTCTCTGCATTCTCAGCCGAGCGGCGAAGATGTAGCGTTAGCCTCTAGCGTAGCCCTGGAAGCTAACACCGCTCTGCCCGTTAGCATCGTCCAGCTAGCCCTTGCTGCCTGTAACCCCTATCTCTCTCTCTCTCTCTCTCTCTCTCTCTTCTTAACTGACACTAACTAACTTTCTTTTCCCTGAACATTAACCCTTACAGGCTCTTTAACACCCAAACGCTCCCTGTTATCAACACGCTGCCGTCCAAAAACAGTTATATGTAATCAAATGTTTGTTTTGACTCACCTGGTCGGGTGGTGTTTAGATTATTGGGGAGCTAGCAAGTAATATAACCAGTTAAGGGTTACTAAGTACTTTAAGTGAAGTTTTTTAACATAAGTGATATTCTATATGAGGCCATCTGAATTGTGCTGATTATCTTGGACCCCGCCCATCTGGCAATCAAAGTACCCTTAAAAAAACCACATGTCAGGTTGTTTGAATATGCCATTTAACCCAGAGTTAGCTTATCTCACTATTTCACAGTCTGTTCTTCTGGGCTGTCTGTTGTTGCTTTGTTTGTTTATTTGTTCCTTTTAACTAATTTTTTGCTTTTCTCGGCAAATCCTCTCCTGGACCTCAACTTCTTCCTCCATGTTCTGCTGCCCTTTTAATCTCACGTCTCTTCACAATCTCTCTGCTCTCTTCACCTCTTGGATTCATCTCTCTCTCTCTCTCTCTCTCTCTCTCTCTCTCTCTCTCTCTCTCTCTCTCTCTCTCTCCTCTCTCTCTCTCTCTCTCTCTCTCTCTCTCTCTCTCTCTCTCTCTCTCTCTCTCTCTCTCTCTCTCTCTCTCTCTCTCTCTCTCTCTCTCCTCTCTCTCTCTCTCTCTCTCTCTCTCTCTCTCTCTCTCTCTCTCTCTCTCTCTCTCTCTCTCTCTCTCTCTCTCTCTCTCTCTCTCTCTCTCTCTCTCTCTCTCTCTCTCTCTCTCTCTCTCTCTCTCTCTCTCTCGTCTTTTGCATCATGTTTTCTCCTTTTCGTTTTCATCTTTTCTGTTTTGTTTGTGTTTCTTCTCCCCTCCCTCCCTTCTCTTCTCGGTTTCTCCTCCCAGGGTCACTCTTGACCCCTCTAAACGTCCGAGCTCAAACAAGTCCGTGTCGGGCTGCCCTCTGCCACAGGGAACCAAACCTGTTAGTAAGTCCTCCTACCTGTGTTCTCTGGCTGCTGCTGCTCTCCACATCTGTCAGTCTGTATGTCTGTCTGTCTGAGTGCCCGTCTGTCCGTCCAACCGGTTAGTCTTAACAGTCTGTCTGCCTGCCTTGTCTGCCTGACTGCCGGTCACTGCCCTTTCACACCCTATCTCCCGCCCCCTACCCTCATCCCCTGACCTGATACGCTGCTGCTGTCTGTAGTCTTTCTTTCTTTCTTTCTCTCTTTCTTTCTCTCTTTTCTCTCTCTTTTTCTCTCTTCTCTCTCCTTCTCTCTTTTCTCTTTCTCTCTCTCTCTTTGTACTCCTGCTGGCTGAGCGCTCTAGCTCCCCCTAGAGGCTGTAAGGGCAACAGTGCCGTGAACCGGTGCAGAGAAAGACAGCAGATGGTGTGTAGTATCAGAACAGGGGAGACTACTGGATGCCTTCCTTTGGCAGTCTGACAGTCGCAGCTCATTGCCTTTGTAAGATCCCACTGTAAAGTAGTGTAATTCAATCCCAGACTGGCCGTAATGGCGTCATAGCACATTAAAGTGTGTGCATTTACCAGATGTTGTACTACATCTGTGTGATTTACAAATCTTGTGATGGATCTGATTTATTATTTAGGTAGACCTTTTATTTAACTACTTAAAGCACACACGCAGACAGGTGTGTGTGTTGTAGCAGGTGGTTTCCATGCGGGGTTCCCTCTGTTGAGGCTCCTGGTCATGTAGTGGATGTCTGTTCGATGCCAGCCTGTCCTCCAGCAGGGCCGTGACAGAGAGGGTGGAGGCGACGATAGTTAACAGAAACAGGGAGACCGGGCCTCGGGCAGTGACAGACAAGGGAATCAAATGTGTGGAAACCTTCTACACATTTAGGAGTATCAGACCCCCCATTCATGGACACACTCCTCCTCCTTGGGCACTCCACTACCACCACTAGTACAGAATAGATCATGTATAATACAGCTGCACTCTTGGCTACACAGCACTTTGTATCCGAGTAGCTCTCTGGATAAAAGTGTCTGCCGATTGACTAAACGTGCACGTAACCGTAATTTGCATCTGCGCAAATATTTCCCTCTTGCCAAAGCCAGATGTCGACCACAGCCCTCGAGCGCTTGACGAGCGGTAGATACAAGATACAAGATACAAGATATTTGTTTGGCCATTTGTAACGTACATGTAAAGTACATTGGCATGCTTAGTAGGAGTGCTTAGGTAGTGCAGAAGGTTAAAAACCTTATATGAACCTTGTAAAAACCTTCTGGGAGTGACTGCCACATTTTAAGGATGACTTCTGGATTTTTCATGAAAACTATTTTTTTTTTTTTTAAACGGGTCTTGAACAAGAGTGCTTCAGCCGAGAAATGTTTAGAATTCATCCCTGTGGGGCTATATAGCCCTGGCGATGTGCGTCCTCTAAAAGTGCTTGTTTATGTCACTGACAGGCTCACATTGTTATTGTCCTTTTATGGGAAGGATCCCTACAGAGAATTACAACTTTTTTTCATTACCTTTTTCGCTTTTGTGTGTTAAAGTCTCGCGGGAAATTGAGTTGTTGCAGGAACAGTGGTGCAGTGGGAGCGTGAGTGAAGACGAGCACTTTTAGAGGACTTACGTTAGTTGGTTACCCTTTAAAGTCTGGATTAGTTATATATAACCCTGGATTAGCCCTGTGTTCACCTTGCTCTTTATCGAGATACAAGATGCTGATGCAATTAGCCTCTTTCTCTCTCCCCCCCCTCTATTTCTCTTAATCCCCACTCCTCTCTCTCTGTCTCTGTATGAGAGAGAAGAGAGAGAGAATCAGTGGTAATATATAATATTTGTAATAAAATGATATGAACAGAAAAAAGGAGGTTTCTCAATCTCTTTTTTTGAGCAAATATTGTCACAATAGTTATTTTCGGAAAGTTTGTGTCTGCATGAATGAGATCTCAAATTCCCACTAGGCCCCCGCCCACATTGTGGACAACAAACAAACAAGAACAAACAGCGACATCTAGTGGTAGTTACATGTAACTGTGAATCTGCCATCATGTAGCCGTGACAATAACTTTGTCGTGTTCGTTTTATTGTATGACACATTAGTATTACTAGTATTGGTAGACTAGTCAAATAGTTCCGTAAAATAATTCCATTGCAGCTTGAATCGCTTAATGGTGCACTATTCTTGTTTGTCTGGGACATGACTAATCTTTATTTCCAAGTAAAACATGAGATTAGGCCATAGATAGTGTGTGTGTGTGTGTGTGTGTGTGTGTGTGTGTGCGCGCATGACGCCAAGATGATTAGCTGTCCAGGTTACATGTATTACTCGATCACATGTTTTACTTGAAAAGTTAATCACATTGTTTGTTCACATTTTTAAGTACTTCTTCCAAGAATCATCTTCTGGGTCCATATATGTGGACTCTCTCCCCCCTCCCCTTTCCTTTGTGTCACTCTGTTCCGTCGTCCTGGTTACGTTGACATGCTGTTGTGTCGTGAGTGTAGGCGCTCCATAACGCCGTGGTTCCCGGGCCGAGTCGTGTTCTGTGTCGTGATTGGTTGGTTGACTGGTTGTTGTGGCTTTGCTGCTGAATTCACCAATCGTATTCCAAGTGGGGGGGGGGGGGGGGCGGGGAAAGAGTTAGATGGGAGGGTGTCTTGCCTGTGATCGACTGATTCATTCCTAACGGAACCTTTGTCTTCTTCTTGAGGGTCACAGACGAACCTGAGAGAATCAGCAGATCTCCGGTCACAAGGTGAGGTCACCACTGCCTTTAAATACTGTTGGGGAAATGCTTTTCACACACCTTGCAAAATACTTACCCTTTTACACACAAAAATAGTTACTTTTATACTTATCCAACTGTCTTCTAACATTCCAACTCATGATATAGTATTATAAATCGATATATTTTTAAATTCATATACAAATTCATATTTGACCAGTGTTACGTCATTTCCGAATAGTCAAACTGATCCCTACATTTTTTTTTTTCTTAACTTTCTTTGCTTGTTTTTACTTTATTTATTGTCTGGAAAGAGTTGACACAACAGAATAACATCCACTTGTACCAAACCTTTTAAACAGGTCTCTGACCATCAGATCATCATTAGTGAAAATAGGTTTGAAAGATGCATTGTAATGTGGTGCACAAGACGACGACATTGCTGAATGACCCAATCTGGTAACTCCAAGTTTAGTTGAAGGATCAAAGTCCGTATTGCATCTAATTAGTATATGTGTTTGGGCCTTTTGGGTGATTTAAAGTAAGGGTTCCCTTAAAGCAGGCTCTTAGAGGTTCTATACAGAACCTCTTGTACAGGGCCACTAGCTCTACTCTGCTGAAGTCCTTGTACAAGATACAAGATATTTATTTGCCATTTGCTTGCTCCCCATTCCCTCCCGCAGTATACATCTCCAAAAACAATACCGTAAAAATAATATATACAATAAAAATATGAATAAAAATGAACAAAAAAAGGGCCGCAAAGTGACTGATAGATGGTATGATCTGTTGAATGTGCAAAACGATTTAAAAGCATTTAAAGTGCCAGTAGTGCAGCAGCATCATGACTACAGTGCAGTAGCTGTAATGAGTCCAGAAAGTCCAGCAAAGTATGTAAGTGTAATGTTAATGGAATGTTATGAAAGTGAAAGTGGCAGCACTTTGTCTCCCCCTTGTGGCTGTTCCAGCCTCAGCGTCCACCTCGGCCCTGCCTGAGTCTGGGTCTCTGGTTAACGCCAGCAGGTAACCGGCAGAGTGGCGTGGCTAGCGGTAGCGACGTGGCACGTGATGTGGCTAGTTGTGGTGGTAGAGGGTGTTTGGTACTGTGTCTCTGGTGTTTCCTTTTATCCAGAAGAGATGATTAGTGAGCAATTCCTGTAGTTTGCATCCACTGTGGTTGTGGAGGTTAAATTCTCCGATGCAAAACCGGACGCTTGTATAGAATAAGTTAGACCGCCGCTAAGTACCCCCCAGATACCGTTGAGCAGGACATCGTTCAGTATTGAACCAGTTGTCGTGATGGTGCACTTTAATAACCCCACAGTGCGGATGCTAAACCAGACCACATCATTTAGAATCAGAGGATAACAGAACATCCTAATACTGATTCCTAAGCTTTATATGAAGGACAACATTTTGCCTTCTCCTGAGTCCTCAGCCAACAGGTAAAATGTGTCACCTGATATATTGTGTGTTCATGTTCAATATCACCACACATTGTATCATCCAGGTACATTACATTGCTGTATTATGATACACACACACACAAACACTGATGTATAAATGTAAATATGTATAATATTAATAATGCATAGCTAATGAAAGTACAACATATAGGCATACTGTCAGTTTGTAACAATGCTATGATATGATATTAATATTTTCTTCTTTTCCTCTCTCCCCCAACCCTCCATCCATTCACACCCATACATTTCCAATCCATCCATTCACCCACCTGTACACCACACATCCTTCCCTTCTCCTTCACTTTCCCTCTTCATCCATCTCCTCCTCCCCCATCCAATCTTTTCCTCCATCTCCTCCTCTCTCCCCTCTTCCCCGTCTCCATCTCCTGCTCTCTCCCCCTCTCCATATCCTCCTCTCTCACCTCCATTTCCGCCTTCCTCCTCCATCCCCCCCCCCCCATCTCCATCTCCTCCTATGCCCCCTCAATCCCCCCCCCATCTCCATCTCCTCCTCTCTCCCCTCCATCTCCTCCTCTCTACCCTCCATCTCCTCCATCTCCCCCTCCCCACCCCTGTGCTGCCATCCTCACCACCACCCCCCACCACCACCATGTCCCTAACCCCCCCCAGTCGCCATCTACCTGGGCATCAGAAAGCGGTGGAGCCCCGGGTCCCCCGATGCGGCTGGGATGTGAGGGTGCGGAGCCAGCGGGACCCGGTGGAGGTGGTGCTGGCTCTGCGTGAGGCGGCGCAGAGCTGCGGCTGTCAGGTGCACCAGGCCGGCCCCTTCCTGCTGTCCTGCACGCACGGCGCCGCTGGCGGCCGCGTGGCCTTCGAGGCCGAGGTGTGCCACCTGCCCGCCGGTGTCGGCGGCGGTCCCGGGGCCCTGGCTACCTCCTCCGCCCTGGGCACCACCACCATCGCCACGCAGAGCAGCGGCGTGCGCTTCAAGCGTCTGTGGGGCGCGCCGCTCGCCTTCAGAGACGTGGCCACCAAAGTGTCCAAGGAGCTGGAGCTCTGAGGGCGGCTGCGGCGGGGAGGGGGGCGGAGCAACGCCCGCCCGCCGGACGGCAGACTTATGATGTGGATGACGACGGAGCGAGGAGGAGGAGGAAGAGGAGGATGAGGATGCGAAGGGCCGCTCGCCACCCATCTCCTCTTCCTCCTCCTGCTCCTGCTCCATCTCTCCGCGTGGCGAGTGACAACCCGCTTCCCCCCTGCGGGGACACGCCTCTTACCCCAGCGGGAGACACACAGACAAGACAAACCGCCCTCTGTAGGCTAATGATGATGATGATGACCTTGGAGCTGCCAGTGACCTTTGAACCCCTTGCATAGGAAACACCACCACCACGGGACCTCGAACCGCTTTCCCCCACCTCCATGATGCCACATGTGACGACGAGAATGACCGTTTAGTTGTTTTTTTCTCATTTTTACTTCCTTTTTAAAAAGCTGCTATTTAAAGACTTTTGTTTTTAATTGTGTACTTTTAGAATGGGCAGGCGACTATTGACCTCTGTGGTTGTTTTTAATTTTTTAATTTTTGTTTTTAATTTTTTGGTTTACGTTGGCGGAGGACCCATGACCACCAGCGATTTCAAAGCGCGAGGGCGCGGTCTGTCCTCCGGCCTTTAGGGGGCGACATGTTCTCGACGAGATACAGATACTCCCCCCCACCCTCACTTGGTTAAGCTAAGCTGTAGACACATTAATCACGTCCTGTCCATTCGCCCAGTGGGCGAATTACTGTTCATGTTGTTATTTTTAAAATTGTAGCGTAGCCCTGTTGGTTCTCAGTCTGCCTGCTGCCTGATCAGTAGCACGATGGCCACTCACTAGCCACCCAAGTTTCCCAACATCACACGCAGGGTGAGCAGAAACATAAACATAACTACTTGTCAACACAATGAAATAAAGGATGTGCTATACTCCTGTTGTTATTTCCCTACACCTTTCACCACACGATCGACAGAGAGCAGACACACTCAAGATTCCTAGCAAGAGTTCACTGTTACTGTGGTGAGTTGTTAACTGTGAAAGGAAAAACAAGGTTTGATCCCACGCTAAGTCACCCTAGTTGGTTTATTATTTTCATTATAGGGATACATAACATTCACAAGAATGTGTGCAGGGTGGCCAATGAGATGGATGCGGAGTTGAAAAAACGACTTTAAAGATTTAGATTCAGTAGTCTGGATGGACTTGAAATCTCTCCTCACGCCACCGTTCACACCACGCTTGTTCAGATCCAAATCTTAAACCTAATACACCACAGGGTAGATGCCTTTTTTGTTTTTTTTGTGAAAACAGCCAAAACCCAAAACGAGTATACACTATATTACCTTGTTTCTCTTGTCATAGCCCGAACCCAAGTTGTATTGTTGACGTTATTCTGCAGTCCCACTAGTTGCCAGAAGCCACACTGTGACTCCCACTAACATCTTAATGGTGTCTGCGTATGCAGACTCCTCCCACCAAGCGGTATGTGTTTGACCATTGCTTGTTTCAGTTTGTAGCCACAGCAAGTAGAACCTGTAGAAGTAGCCACTGTAGTAGTAGTAGCTCACTCCCTGAAAGAAATAATAAAGGGCACATCAATTCCTGTGATGACTGCAAACAGTATTCGCTTTCTTGCTCCTGTGCTGTACTGTAAGCAAGTGGCGTTTGGTCTTGACGTCGTGCTAATTCGGTAACTGTTGCTAATATACATCATAAGTTATTAATTTTACCACCGAAGAGGAAAAAAGCCACTGTGTCCATTTTAAGCACCATTGATGTTCTGCAGTCCCATCTTCGCATTACCTCCCTACTTTCAGCCCCTAGTAGCAACACCGAGACGTTAGTCGACCAGAGACACTCGCTGGCCACGCCCCCTCGTGTTGACCAATCACACGGCAGTACTGTTAAGCAGGCCTTAAGACTGTTGAGCCATCGGTTTGTGTTGTTTCTCAGCGGTCGGTGTACCACTGTTGCACCAATCGGCCTGTTTGGTATTTACAAGCCATTGCCCAATTTGGAGGCATTTAGTTTGAAGTCGGGGTTGAGTTGTGGAAAAACTGTTGAGCTAAGGAGGGGGCGGGGCTTGAATGAAATATCTGACCTTGAATGACCTCTGTGGGATGCAGGGTCACCCTCTTTAAAAAAAAAACCCTAAGCCACTGGACTGGACCTGGAAAAAACTGCTTACACTTATGGTCTATTCTCTTTAACGAAAAGTTCTCTCTCTCTCTACGAAATCCTGTTTGGTACGTACTACTACATGGTCTTAGAAAATAAGATTGTTTTTAACGTCTTGCGCCATCTGACTAAACATGGTTTTCTGAATGTCAACAGTGTAAGTGTAAGAGCAGACTTGATATTTCTACAGCTGTAATAGTAACTTGATACTTTTACTGGGAGACGTGCAGTCGCATCCACAGTGGCCACCACCACTGTCTTAAAATGTAAAAGCTGTGATTTTAGGGCTAATTAGTTTTTTTCGTCTTTTTGGGTCATCAATGGCTTTCTGACGTCATCCAACATAAGGGGTGGCCGCGCTGTCAGACAAGAGTGTTTTGTTGTAGTGTGTTTGAGGCAGTTGCTATTATCAGCGATGTGTGCGGGTGTAATTAACCCATGACCGACCTGCAGCCCTGCTGCATGTCTCCAAGGAAACGGTGTGTGACGCAAGCTAAATAAAGACTTTTAAACCATTTTCGCTGCGCCTTTGTTTTTGTGGATTGCGGTGTGTTTTCTTGCTTGACACAGTTGCTGTGTGTGTGTGTGTCTGTCGCTTTCTTGCCGTTATTCGCTTTGGACAAACGCATCTTGCCTACCGTGAGAACAGGAGCACAGAGGACGCCATTTCCTCAGCTCTTCACTCCACTCTCTCCCACCTGGATGAGAGCAACACCCACGTAAGAATGTTGTTCATAGACTTCAGCTCAGCATTTAACACCATCATCCCCTCCAAACTCATCTTCAAACTTGAAAACCAAGAACCTTGACATTAACCCCTCAGTTTGTAACTGGTTATTAGACTTCTTAACCAACAGACCCCAGTCAGTCAGGTTAGACCATCTCACCTCCTCCACCCTCACCCTAAACACCTGTGTGCTGAGCCCTCTCCTCTACTCCCTCTTCACCCACGACTGCACTCCTGTACATGGTACACCATCATCAAGTTTGCCGACGGCACAACGGTGGTGGGCCTCATCAAGAACAACGATGAGGCAGCCTACAGGGAGGAGGTCCAGCACCTGGTGGTGTGGTGTGCCGACAACAACCTGGCCCTCAACACCAAGAAGACCAAGGAGCTCATCGTGGACTTCAGGAAGACCAGAGCTGACGCACACGCCCCCATCCTCATCAACGGAGTGGAGGTTGAGCATGTCTCCAGCTTCAAATTCCTGGGGGTCCACATCTCCGAGGACCTCTCCTGGTCCCTCAATACTGCCTCACTGGTAAAGAAGGCTCACCAGCGTCTCTTCTTCCTGAGGAGACTGAGGAAAGCCCACCTGTCCCTTAAGATTCTGGTGAACTTTTACCGGTGTGCTATTGAAAGCATCCTCACCAACCGCATCACAGTGTGGTACGGCAACTGCACTGTTTGCGACCGGAAAGCGCTGCAGATGGTGGTGAAAACCGCCCAACGCATCGTTGGATCACCCCTCCCTGCAATTAACACTACCCACCACAAACGGTGTCTGAGGAAGGCACAAAAAATAGTGGATGACCGCTGTCACCCCAACCATGGACTGTTTGCCCTCCTCCCCTCCGGGAGGCGCTATAGAAACCTCTGTTCCAAGTCAAGCAGGCTTAGGAACAGCTTCTTCCCCTCAGCTGTCATCTCCCTGAACTCTGCACCACGAAGACAGCCCCCACCCTGCTGTCCCGTCCCCCCCCCCCCCCCTGCTGCTGCGCCTCTGCTGCCCCCCCCGCCCTTGCCCGCCCTATGCTCATATCCCACTTAATTATAGTAGACTGTCTTTTAACCTGTCAATTTAAACTGTAAATGATATATAGCCATGCACTTTACTGCAACATTTGCACTCTGGTTAGATGCTAAAACATTTTTGCTGTACTGCACTCCACGGAGACGGCACTGCTCGCAGTGACAGAGTCTCTTCGTGATGCCAGAAGCTCGTCCCTCTCATCGGTACTGATCCTTCTCGACCTGTCTGCGGCGTTCGACACAGTGAACCACCAGATCACCTCTCCACTCTCGCCGAGCTTGGAATCGCTGGAACTGCGTTATCCTGGTTCACCTCCTACCTTGCAGATCGGACTTATCAGGTCACATGGAACGGTTCCCTGTCCAAACCCTGCACCCTGGACACCGGAGTTCCTCAAGGCTCAGTATTGGGACCCCTTCTGTTTTCTCTTTACACTAAATCGCTAGGCTCTGTAATCGCATCTCATGGCTTCTCCTATCACTGCTATGCAGATGACACTCAACTGTTTCTCTCCTTTCCCCCCTCAGAAACCCAAATAGCAACACGCATCTCGAAATGCCTGGCCGACATCAGCAGATGGACAGCCGCCAACCACCTGAAGCTCAACCTTGACAAGACTGAGCTCCTCTTCATACCGGGGAAAGACTGCCCTCAGATGGACCTACTGGTCACCATCGAGAACACCCAAGTCTCCCCCTCAACCACAACAAGAGACCTTGGTGTGGTGGTAGATGACCAGCTGTCCTGCAATGCCAACGTCACCGCGGTGGCCCGATCTTGCAGAATTGCCCTCTACAACATCCGCAGGATCCGGCCCTTCCTCACACGTGAAGCGGCGCAGATCCTGGTCCAAGCGCTCGTCATCACCCGCCTCGACTACTGCAACTCTCTCCTGGCGGGACTCCCCGCCTCTGCAACCAAGCCCCTCCAACGCATCCAGAACGCAGCAGCACGCCTGGTATTCAACCTACCGAAATTCTCCCACGTGACCCCTCTCTTCCGCGAACTCCACTGGCTTCCGGTAAATGCTCGCATCAAATTCAAGATTCTGGTGCTGACCTTTAGGGCAGTCAATGGAACTGCCCCGGCCTACCTCCAGGCGTTGGTCAAACCCTACATCCCAGCCAGAGCGCTCCGCTCAACTTCTGCCAGGCGACTTGTTCGACCTTCACTAAGGTCAACCAAACATCGCTCGTCCAAAACCCAGCTCTTCACGGCTCTGGCCCCACAGTGGTGGAATGAACTCCCGTCTCATGTCAGGACGGCAGAGTCCCTCGCCAGCTTCCGCAAGAGACTCAAGACCCACCTGTTCAGAGTCCACCTGGACTCTCCTTTGTGAAACCCCTAAACTTGCTTAAGTCCTGACATTAATAGCTCTTAGCATGTTGTATATGTTAGCAAGTGTATGTCCTTAATGTTGTTAACACGCTCTTATCACAGCTACTTAAGCAGGTGACCTAGCAGTACGAAATTGTGTTATTCATCTTGTCAATATGAATACTTGTGAACTGCTGTATTTATATGTTTGCGTACCCCAGTGTTATGCTATTGTCTGCTTCAACTAATGTACACCTTGTAAGTCGCTTTGGATAAAAGCGTCTGCCAAATGCCCTAAATGTAAATGTAAATGTACTGTACTTGTGCTGTACAGTGACAATACATTTTAATCTAATCTAATCTGCTAAATGACTAAAAGTAAGCAGGAGGAGCATGTGTGTGATACTTGTATACTTACCTTGTGTGTATATATATATATATATATATATATATGTATATATATATATATATATATGTATATATATATATATATATATATATGTATATATATATATATATATATACCTTTAATTCTGCACATATCTCATACCTACTCTATAAGTAAGTGTATACCTGTTTTTAGTAGTAGTTTTTTTAGTAGACCGTTTTTACATATTATTCAACAACTGCACATTATATATTACCATGCACTTTACTGCAAAATGTCCACTCTGGTTAGATGCCAAATTCCTTTCGATGCACTGTACTTGTGCTGTGCAATGACAATTAATTTGAATCTAATCTAATCTAATATTGGGACGCATGTTCAGTATATAGCCATATAGAGGCAATTGAGCCAATCAGAAACAGGCCGTATAGACACGTGTACCTGGCTGTTGGACTTGTAGTGTTTAACACGCAAATATGCTCGTAGGCCTATATACTGTATAAGTATGTTTGCTTATGTATCAGACAAAAAATAATCATGAAAGATAACAGGTTTGATTGTAACATGGGGCGTGTTTTAATTGTTTAACCAATATTTTACAACCAAAAAAGTGTTTATGAATTCCGGTGAGCGTCCATAGCCGCAACTGGACTATGAGGCGCCGATTGATCCCAGGATGTTAAGAGAGAGAGCGATGGAGGGTGGATAGGAAGAGGTGAAATGAAAAAGTCAGGAGGTTAACAGAGGCAGAAAGGTTAG
The DNA here is from genome assembly GCA_027704905.1 of Muraenolepis orangiensis. Classification (NCBI taxonomy): domain Eukaryota; kingdom Metazoa; phylum Chordata; class Actinopteri; order Gadiformes; family Muraenolepididae; genus Muraenolepis; species Muraenolepis orangiensis. The sequence continues at coordinate 26,996,917 of CM050999.1, forward strand.
AAGACCGCGAGTAAGAAAGAACGCTGGGTGGCAATTTCTTCTTCTCAGCAGAATCAGCCAGTCCGCATCCTCCGGCAAGGATAACTTTACAACCACCCGTCCGGTTTTTTTCATAATATACAAAAAAAAAGGATGAGCGTAGAATACGGTAGGACAGTCCAACTCAGGCATTCGGGTTAGCCTGTTCCGTCTTCTTTTTCCCGATTTACTTCTGGGCGGGCATCATGTCATCGATAGACTCTCCCTTCTCCAGCTTCTTCTCCATCGCCACCATCAGCTTGACACCGTCAACCACCAACTGAACCTGCGCCACCTCGGAGGAGCCCAGACGGTCAGCGTTGGAGATGTCGAACACACCTCCCACGGAGGCTGTGTCGACGCCACCTGGTGGTCGCATCAGGGATGGAAAATATGTGTTAATAGGTTTTTATTGACGCTGGTGTGGAGCAGTCAGAGGCCTACATCAAATGGTGACAGTTGAGTAGTTATGTATATCTATGTAGTTATGTATATCAATTATATCTGTATAGCCCTGTTTGTATAACCGGGTATTGTATACCTGTATACCCCTGTTTACGCTATGCAAAGGTGTACCATTTTTAAAGAGATAAAAATACACTTTTACAACTATATAAAGTAGGCTATCTTATCTTCATATAAATCATAAAAAAAAAGTACACAAATACAAATTTGAAATCCTACTCCTAATCTGTGCAAGCCATTGCCGACATTGTAAATAACACCTCAACTGTATTTCTCAACCCTGTAGCGTTAGAGAGTCTCTCTAAGAGTCTTCGAGGGGACGCCAACGTACCGGTTCCGCGCTTCTGCAGACGCAGCCTGGTGAGGATCTCCTCGAACTTGGCGTGTGTGCTGAGCTTGGGCAGTTTGACGTGCACGCCCCCGCGCAGGCCGGTTCCCAGGTTGGAGGGGCAGGTGAGCACGTATCCCAGATGCTCGTTCCACATGAAGCCGTGGTTGTGCTTCTTGAAGGTCTCCTCAATCTGTGGGAGGTGGGAGGAGCTCGGCATTAGGGAACCTCGTGATTGATGTGTTAAAGAGTCAATGCACGCACGCACGCACGCGCGTGTGTGTGTGTGTGTGTGTGTGTGTGTGTGTGTGTGTGTGTGTGCATGTGCGTGCACGTGTGTGACTGTGTGTGTGAGAATGTGTGTGTGTTACCTTGAGCAGGCCGGTGCAGAAGCGTCTGAACACCTCCTTCATGTTGCCTCCCTGCTGCATGGCGATGACACGCAGATGATCCTCCTCGTTCACCCAGACCAGGAAGGTCTTGCTCTCGTTGTGCCTGAGAGAGAGAGAGAGATAGAGAGAGAGAGAGAGACAGAGACAGATACAAAGAGGGAGCAACAGAAAGAGAGAGAGAGATCTACTTTAATACAAGGACACACAATCAACCATATCTCCATAAGCATGTCTCATCCTATGCTGTACTTTATAAACATAGAGAACAAGACAACACTTCAGAGCACCAATGGGATGTTGTGATGGTTACAGGGGTGTGTGTGTGTGTGTGTGTGTGTGTGTGTGTGTGTGTGTGTGTGTGTGTGTGTGTGTGTGTGTGTGTGTGTGTGTGTGTGTGTGTGTGTGTGTGTGTGTGTGTGTGTGTGTGTGTGTGTGTGTGTGTGTGTGTGAGTCCCTCACCAGATGCCTCTACCGTCGGGCCAGTCACGAGCCATTCCGGCGCAGGTCAGCAGGGGAGAGACGGGCTTGTCGAACAGGAAGTGATCGTTGATCAGCTGGTCCTGCTCTTTGTCGGACATGCCGTTCAGGGGGTAGTACTTGCCCTTGAACTCACCGGTCAGGGTGGCGAGAGCTGTGGAAACGGGAGGTTGACAAGTCAACAGCTGAAAGGTACTGGGTTCCATCCCTCATGCAGGAAACTTGAGACCCTGCCTGCTCCTTAATAACATGTATCTCAATACACTCTAACCCCCCCCCTGCCTGCTCCTTAATAACATGTATCTCAATACACTCTGACCCCCCCTGCCTGCTCCTTAATAACATGTATCTCAATACACTCTAACCCCCCCCTGCCTGCTCCTTAATAACATGTATCTCAATACACTCTGACCCCCCCTGCCTGCTCCTTAATAACATGTATCTCAATACACTCTAACCCCCCCCTGCCTGCTCCTTAATAACATGTATCTCAATACACTCTAACCCCCCCTGCCTGCTCCTTAATAACATGTATCTCAATACACTCTGACCCCCCCTGCCTGCTCCTTAATAACATGTATCTGGATGCTGGAGGATAGTTACCCTCGATGGAGAGCTTCTCGACGCCTCTGCGCTCGCCACGGCTGTTGTGGGGGGGCAGGGTGAAGCCCTTGATGCTGCGTCCGGTACGCACGCGGCTGGACAGCACGTAGGCGGGGTCCAGGTCATCTCCTCCCTGGGAGGGGGGGGGGGGGGGAGAGAGAGATACGGTTAACCAACTTGAAGATAAACAGGTGTCATTAAAACACACGAGAGAGAGAGAGAGAGAGAGAGAGAGAGAGAGAGAGAGAGAGAGAGAGAGAGAGAGAGAGAGAGAGAGAGAGAGAGAGAGACGTAGACAGAGAGAGTAACAGAGAGAGAGACAGAGAACGACAGAGAGAGAGGCTGAAGAGGAGTTTGTAGTCCGTTGACCTCACTCTCGTTCATTTGAATTCCCTGTGGGTTTTTTGGTTTCTGTACAGCGTACATCAACGAGGAACCCTCTGTGTTCCATTTACCTTCAGGTTCTCGAAGTTCAGGTCGGTGGAGTGCTTGTCGGTGGGCTTGTATCCACCATGACGGTCGGAGATGATGGGGTCCAGCAGATCCTTGAAGACCTCGTAGGACTCCTCGTCTCCGGCGACACATCCCACAGTCATGATGAAGGGGTGGCCTGGAGGACAGGACAGGTCAAAGGTCAGAGTCCACAGGTACCACTTTTGTTGCGGTTTGTTATGCAAATGAGCCGGGTGACGTCTAAATCCCCCCCCCTCTTTTTACCCTGCCTCACTTGTTCCCTAAGTAGTGTGCTTTAGAAGTGTGCACTATATGGGGATAAGGGAATGAGTGAATTATATCCCAGCCATGGTAACCAATATTTTATTTTACCTTTATTTAAGTAAGGAAGTGTTCTCATTGCAAGAATCTCAATGAGATTAGACACTCTTTTTGGTATACATTTACAAAAAGGCACACACGATACACACACACACACACAAACAAACATAATTTTACATATAAAAACAATCCTATCCGACTACATAGAAAACGGTTAACATTATTGTTAATTATTACCACACTGGAGAACAGCGTAGGCCTACTAATATTCCAGTGCTTTCTCTGCTTCTATGTGCCGACGACTTGGTCCTTCTTACCGGGGTTGTCGACACCGGTCTGGATGATGTCATCCAAGGTGACACCACTGGGGGTGGACTTTCCTCTCAGCTTGTTGTAAATGTCCTTGGTCAACACCTGTTGTCACACACACACACACACACACACACACACACACACACACACACACACAAGAAACACAGTCAGTGGAGCCACTGTCATTCCAGATGAGTTTCGGTGAGATTGAAGGTAAAGATTACCAAAGATTATAGGAACGGATCTCTATGCTGTTTATGTGCTGCTGCTGCTGCTGCTGCTGTGTCTCTGGGATTTTGTATCTGTGTTGTCTGTCTGTGTTGTCTATCTGTGTCCAGTGTGTCTTCTTGTCAACTGTACAACTACAGTGTTTAGGGGTACTGGGTTTAGTAGTTAAGTGTTATGGGTCTGAATGGTACCTTAGACGTGAGAGATGTGGTTGCTGTGCAGAGACAGATCTGAGAGTTAGGGTTAGGGGTAGTGTTTAGGTTTAGGGTTTAAGGTTTAGGGGTTAAGGGTTAGAGGGTGGTACCTTTGCCATGTGGTTGTTGTGCAGAGACAGGTCGGGGAACTCCTCGTCCCCGGTGAACTTCATCTTGTAGTCATTGTGGCAGTTCTTTGCCATGGCTGTAGCTGTAGTTCTGTCTGGAGGGCAGAGGGACGGGTTGTTGTCAAGCGACAGAATCTCAGACAATGAAATACAAATTTGATTACTTTGTTTGCAATTTTAGTGATGATATAAATAAATATCCTTGTCAATAGCACAATGAATTAAAATATTCATAATAACTATTAACTTAACTCATGTAATTGTATAATTATGCTATTGTCTCGTCTAAGCACATAAACTAACCTTATAATACAAACACATCATAAGGCTAAAGGGGTTTGGTTGTGCAGCGTTCTGTCTCTGCACATCTGAATAGTTATAACACATGTAAACACTCCCAGCATTGGGAGCTAGAGATAATACCCTGCATCCGGACTGGGGCTTCACCAAGTCCCTCAAGAGCCTTATCTATTAGTCTCCTGGCGAAGACTAGACACCTTCTCATCCTCTCCTCTCTCTCTCTCCTCTCCTCTCTCTCTCTCCTCTCCTCCTCCCTCCCCTCCCTCTCTCTCTCTCTCTCTCTCTCTCTCCAGCACCCTTGTGCAACAGCTGTGCAACCTCCCCCTGCCCTTCTAGTATTATAAATAGAGCTTCTACGCTCCCCTGCCCTGCACCTGTTCCAATACTTCTGGAAGCTAAACAACACATGCGTCTACAACTATAGGGAGGCTGCAATGTGCATGCCAATACACACATGCAGTTACACCCAGCGCCCCTGCAACATTCTAATCACAGGAGATACACCAATCAGTGCCCGGGATGCAAGGGCCAATCGGAATGCAAGGATGAACTTAAAAGACCATGACTTATGAATCAATCTCTCTCTTTTTTTCTAATAGCATTATGCAGTCTAATTGTTTCATGCAACTCTCCCCCGTCTCTCGAAAATACTTTGGATCCACATTGGATTCCGTTGACCCCTGGCAGACCTAAAGGTCACGGCGGACGGCTCCACCTGCTGCCGCGGCTATATTAAGCGCTCCTAGCTATGCACGCGACACCTGACCCTGGCGTCGACTGGTGTCAGCAGAGCAGCTGAGACACAGCAGTCTCCATCACACTCTACTCAACTCTAGCAGACACACACACACACACACACACACCACCACACTGTCACACTGCCAGCATTCTCAAGAAGCCCCCTCCCCCTCCACCCCCCCCCCCCCACTCCCCCTGCAGACACAGACGCAGGTCTACGCAGTGGTTGGATAGATATTTAAAATGAGGGTCCTTATGAGGAAAAAACTAAAAATCCAAAAAGTAAAAGAGAAAAAGGCCAGAGGGTGTGGACTCAGGGCTCCAGGAGAGGAGTTAATGTCTCGCTATCTGTGTTTTTCCTTTTTTCAGGGCGATTTAGATACGCATCCGTATTTCTACGATGACAGAATATCAAGTCCTACAGGTCCTCCCATGCTCATCCCAACTGATGCACAGCGTTGTGGTTTACCTGCTCAGGAGAAATAAACAAATCCGGGATCAAATCCTGTGCACCAACTGTAGTGGTAGCCCAACTCTGCCAGGTGCCAGGCCACGGTACTTATACCCTGACCTCGCTCCCCATTGGCCGGCCGCCGCCCATCTTCCGGCCCGTGATTGGTCGGAGCTCAGGGAGGGGCCCGGGGTACCCCGTGTTCTAATAAGGAAGAACATACATCACAGCTCTGAAGATGGGGCACAGGACAACAGCTGTGGCGGGCCTGGCTCTGCCCAGCCGGACACCAGGCCTCGCCCCTTCACCTTATACACACCTTGTATCCAAATGAGTGGGATAGTGGGTAGACACTTGATGTGCATGAAGAAAATGGCCAGCAGTAAACACTACAGAGAGTGGGCTTGAAGATCACTAGGAGAGACTGTGGTGGAATAACAATGCATGCATGGTCATAGTTAATCACAGACTCTATTATTATTATTATATTTGAACATATTGTTCATGAGAAAGTCAGCTTTGGAATTCATGCAAATGAATAAACATTGGGGCAGTATTGGTGCAATGGGACATGGTGCACCAGGCTACAGGACAGCTGCATAGTTAAGGTTGTGTTGGCTATGGACAACTTGTATTCAACAGCTGTGTTCTGCAGCTGACCTGCAATGAGATCTACCCTCTATTGGTGCTCTGCTTAATTCATTGGATTTTAAGATATTCCAGTAGGTTTTGTCTAGGGTCACATCAGCATCACCAACACAACACAACACATGCATTCTACTTAAATCTAGGTCATGTTTCATACAGGCTGCGGCTTGCTACTCACTTTGCTATCTGTGTGTACATATGTGTGTGTGTGTGTGTGTGTGTGTGTGTGTGTGTGTGTGTGTGTGTGTGTGTGTGTGTGTGTGTGTGTGTGTGTGTGTGTGTGTGTGTGTGTGTGTGTGTGTGTGTGTGTGTGTGTGTGTGTGTGTGTCTATTTGTATGAGCCAAATTAAAGTGTGGGCCCCGGGTCCTGGTCTCAGATTCCTGGGTAACGTCTCCCATGGTTCTGTGCCGTGATTGGCTGTCATTGAGTGTCACTAAGCTTCAGAAGCAAACGCCTGTGATCTTTAGTTGCATCATGGCAAAACAAGATCACGTTTATTCAGTTCCTCACAAATTGTTTGTGTTTTTTTTGGTTTACTCTTGTTTTAAGGGTGTGTTCGTTTGACCTCTGTCCGCCCCCGAAGTTAAGCTTTATTTCATTACATTTCAGTCATTTAGCAGACGCTTTTGTCCAAAGTGACTTATAGTGACAATAGTGTGTTCAACAAAGGTAGGTAAGGGAACAACTCGGCCTTTGTAGCTATAGTTGCTGCCATGGCTGTTGCATTAGCATTACCCAACGGAAGGTCACATAACATAACTCTGTACAGGTCCTGAACGGTTCAGAACAGAACATATGGTTCACCTTCTGATCTATTTCCAGCGAGACATGCAGACCCTCCCCAGCCCCAGCTGTACCCTGGGTAGTTGCCGTCACGACATCACGCAAATCAGTAACAAGATAGACTTTGGGTAACTAACCCGCAGACACGTATATTCAATCATACACACACACACACACGCACACGCACGCACACACACACACACATACACACACATCATGTGCCAGACCAGAACCCCTGGGCCGTTGCTACGGGACACCTGCACACACACATACTCACACACACATACACACACACACAAACACGTACGCTTGCATGCACACACTTGCTCTCTCTTTCTCTTTCTTTCTCTCTGTCTCACACACACACTCACGTACACACACTCACAAACACACACAGACACACACGCTGGAGCCAACCAGCTTCCTGTGACATAAGGGACAGGCTTCCCCAAAGCGTAGCAGACAGACGGCACTATGGGTTATAAAGTAGGTTGCCAAGGCAACGCCTGCCAGGGTTACGTATAGTACAGTACGTTCAACAGCAGCCGCCCGGTTGTAAATTTGGGGACAACACAGCCGATGTTGAGGACATCATCGGCTGTGTCCGAAATCACTCCCTACTCCCTACTCCCTACTCCCTACTCCCTAATCACTACTCCCTACTCCCTAATCCCTACTCACTACATAGGGAGTTCAATGTAGGGCACTACTCAAGTCGCCGTTAATGACATCATTGTTGTTGCATAATTAAACATTCCTAGAAGATCTACATCGGCTAGGGCTGGTGGACCAACAAATACTACCGGTATGATGATAACATAATAATAATACTTATCAATAAATACTGACATGCATTTTGTGATAGATGCATATAATAATTAGCATATTCCCCACAAGTAGAAAATTCATTAATTAATCTAATAAAATAATTGGGAGGAACAATTGCGCGATGGCGCAATGCATGATTGTCTATATGTGTTTGGGTTATGACCATCGGTGGACTCTACTTTTTGTGATGCATTATGGGATACATTGAGTTGCCCTATATAGGGTTTAAACAATTCTTACTTAACATTCGGACAGCACTACAAAACGGTGACCGCACTAGGTAGTGCACTATGTAGGGAGAAGGGAGGGATTTGAGACACAGCCACTCAGCAAAGTAGTGGTTTTCCTCTGAAGGTCAACAGGTCAACACAGCCATGAACATACGGGCGATACGGAGGGTCAGTGCTTTGAACGTCAGTTCAATATAATATAATATAATATAATATAATATAATTCATATAATATAATATAATATTATATAATATAATATAATATAATTAATATAATATAATATTTAATATAATTTGTTTTATACATTGGTTGTTTTTTTAAAGTTGCATCATGCTTTCCTCATGAGGAAAGTAGGGTGAAACCATACGGTGTCCTCGGACAAGTTCAGATGAATCAGATGATCTCCTTACATACACACATGTCTACACGCACACATGTCTACACGCACACATGTCTACACGCACACATCTCTCCATACACACATCTCTACGTACTGTGTCCTTACATACACACTGTGTCCTTACATACACACTGTCCTTACATGCACACTGTGTCCTTACACACACACTGTGTCCTTACACACACACACCTGTCCTTACATCCAAACTGTGTCCTTACACACACACTGTGTCCTTACATCCAAACTGTGTCCTTACACACACACTGTGTCCTTACACACACACTGTCCTTACATCCAAACTGTGTCCTTACACACACACTGTGTCCTTACGTAAACACTGTGTCCTTACATAGTCAAGTCAAGTCAAGTTTATTGTCACTTCACAGTTTACACAAGTATAAAGCAGTGATGTGAAAATCTTATGTGCAATACCCGACGACAGACAGCAGTTATAAAAATAAGATAAAAATAGAATAAAAATAGAATAAAGTTAAAAAATAAAAATAGAAATGCAATTTATAAAATGCAAAATATCGGCACAGAAAAGGGCAATATGTATATATAAATCAATGTAATAAAATATACATTGTTATATGCTATACGCCCCTTGTTCAGCAGCCTGATGGCCTGACTGTGGAAGCTATCTCTAAGCCTATTTGTACGGCACTTGATACTGCGGTATCGCCTGCCTGACTGTAACAGTGAGTACAGTTTGTGTCTGGGGTGGGCATTGTCTTTTATGATGCGTTTGGCCTTGGCCACGCACCGCTGATTGTATATATCCAGGAGGGAGGGAAGCTCACCTCCAACGATATACTGGGCCGTCCGCACCACCCTTTGAAGCGCTGTGCGCTCGAGTGCGGTGCAGTTCCCGTACCAGGCGGTGATACACCCGTTAGAGAATGTTCTCAGGATGCGGGGGCCCATGCTGAATTTCTTCAGACGCCTGAGGAAATACAGGCGTTGTTGGGCCCTTTTCACCACGTGTGTGGTGTGCGTGGACCATGTGAGGTCCTCGGAGATGTGCACGCCGAGGAACTTGAAGCTGCTGACCCTCTCTACTGCAATACACACTGTCCTTACATACACACTGTGTCCTTACACACACTGTCCTTACATACACACTGTGTCCTTACGTAAACACTCTGTCCTTGCATACACACTGTCCTTACACACACACTGTGTCCTTACATACACACTGTGTCCTTACACACACACTGTCCTTACATCCAAACTGTCCTTATATACACACTGTGTCCTTAAACGCACACTGTGTCCTTACATACACACTGTGGCCTTACATACACACTGTGTCCTTGCATTCCTCTGATGCCTGAGTAAAGAACACATTTTTGCAAGGTTGTGCTTCTACAGAAAACTACTGTGTGCTGCAGACAGAAGTCTATCAGTTGCTCAGGCGGTGGCCCATAAAACCAGCCTGGCATAGTTCCACACTCCCAGTTTAGACTGCCACACTATCCCCAGTCCCCTCCTCCTCCACCATCACCCACTCTGACCCCCCACCTCACCCCTGGCCCTGCAGCCGGCCCTGTTCCTGTTGCCAAAAAGTGCAGTTTTGTAATGAGGGGGTGTGGGGGGTTAACCAATAGAACAGAGTAGAACAGAATAGAATATAGTAGTATATAATAGAGTAGAGCACAGTAGATATTCCACATTTCAGTCAGGCCAGGTGAGTGACAGGCGGAAAGACAATAAACAGTATAATAGTATAAACAACGGAAACATTTTATTTTAAGTCAAGTTTATTGTCACTTCACAGTTTACACAAGTATAAAGCAGTGAGTGAAAATCGTATGTGCAATACCCGACGACAGACAGCAGTTATAAAAATAAGATAAAATAAAATAAAAACAATAGAGTAAAAGAAGTAAAAAAAAGTACAAAACTATATAAATGCAATTTATAAAATGCAATATATCGGCACAGAAAAACAGCAATATGTATATATAAATCAATGTAATAAAATATACATTGTTATATGCTATACGCCCTTGGTCAGCAGCCTGATGGCCTGACTGTGGAAGCTATCTCTAAGCCTATTTGTACGGCACTTGATACTGCGGTGTCGCCTGCCTGACGGTAAAAGTGAGTACAGTTCGTGGCTGGGGTGGGCATTGTCTTTTATGATGCATTTGGCCTTGGCCACGCTGGTTCTATATATCCAGGAGGGAGGGGAGCTCACCTCCACCGATAAACTGGGCAGTCTGCACCACCCTTTGAAGCGCTCTGCACTCGAAGGGTGGTGCAGTTCCCGTACCAGGCAGTGATACACCCTGTAAGAACACTCTGGTGCCGGTATAGAATGTTCTCAGGACGCCTGAGGAAATACAGGTGTTATTGGGGCCCTTTTGGTGGACCATGTGAGGTCCTCGGAGATGTGCACGCCGAGGAACTTGAAGCTGCTGACCCTCTCTACTGCAACACCGTCGATGGAGATAGGGTGAAGACAGAGTGACAACGTCAGAGCGACACCGTCGATGAAGACAGAGTGACAACATCCAGATGCAACTGTTGTTTGGACTGCTGTCATGGATCACCCAGCTGTTATCTCCCAGATGTTGCCAGGTTACAACTGTTGTTGCCAGGTTACAACTGTTGTTGCCAGGTTACAGCTGTTGTTGCCAGGTGACAGCTGTTGCTGCCAGAAATACCTTTTGCTGACCCACCAAAATCCAGCCTCTTCCCTTCATGCAGGCACATCCAAGACAGTGTGTTCTCTCTCCCAACACATGCATATGTTTTTATTTAAATACATGTGTGACAAAGTGCCGCCATCAAACACACACACACACACACACACACACACAACCCAAGGGAGACGTGGGGATTGGTTTGAACGTATATGTAGGTATTTGGGTCTATTTGTGTGCATGCTATGTCGCTAAAATGCTCATGTTCTGGATGTGAGGGCTAGTATGTCTCGCCCTGTCCGCACGGCCTCCAGGGTCATGTTCGAGGATGCCAAAGAAGGCGCTAGCCGCGTCAGAGCACGTTCATGGTGACCCGTGTTTTACTAGCAAGAGTGGCGACACCACGGGGGGTTGAGACGCGCCCACGTTTAACGCTCAAAGGAGAACGGGACCCCAACACCGCTTGTATATTGGTGTGCAATGTACATTAGGTTAGTCTCCTAAATCCAATATGAGATTCAGATCTGAGGTCTGACAAGCTCAAATCTGGGTGAACAGAGAGTTATTTTGTTTTAGATTTGTTTTCACCAATCCTGTTGGGATCTGTAAGCGCATAATTGGTGAACACAAACTCGGCCATCGATAGTAAACTGTAGAAAAACTGCTATGATAAAAGGTTTCACATCAAAACCGTATAGACTGTAGAAATAAAAAAAATCCTCTTCTGAAAGCTTAATCTGAGTTTTAACAGGAAGGTAGGTAACAGGAAACAAGGCGTAACTCCGCCCCTTTAAGTTTCTGGTTTCCGGCCAAGGCTCTGTGTCGTCCCTCCCCCAGAAGTTCTGCTATAACACAGTAGGGCTGCTGGTTCAGAAGTTCTGCTATAACACAGTAGGGCTGCTGGATCAGAAGTTCTGCTATAACACAGTAGGACTGCTGGATCAGAAGTTCTGCTATAACACAGTAGGACTGCTGGAGCCCAGATTAGGAATATATGACTCCCCCTACAGGTTAAATACCTGCTATTACATGCATAACCTCTGATTGACTGATATGGTTACCTGGTCAAAAAGATAGACAAAATACATTATTAATAAGACAAAATACATAATTAAACTGTATCGTGGTTATTAGTTCCCTGACAGGGTGGGAGATAGGACCTTATTAATATGCTTCTGATGGGCTGTGATGAGAGAAGGACTGTGTTAGGGGAAAGTGGGCACTCATCTAATATCCAATAGGTATTCACATAGATGCCTGATGTAAATGGTAAGTATCTAAATATTACAGGACCTATTTGATGTGACAAGTTTTTAGTTGAACACACATGCTATTATATAGAAAACACAAACGTTTAATGTCCTATCTTAGCATTCTTTGAATGGAGGTATTCTTCTTCTGCACTGTATTCATGATGCTGCTGCACTACTGGCACTTTAAAATGCTTTTTGCACAATTCAACATATGTACATACCATCCATCAGTCACTTTATTGTTATTTTCATTGTGTACAGTATTGTTATAGTTTTGTGTTGTATAGTATAGTACATAGTATAGTGTTGTTTATAGTATAAAGTATAGCATATCATGGGTAGTATATAGTGTTGTTTACAGTATGTTATTGTTTAGTATAGTATTGTATAGTATTGTTGTAGCAAATTCATACTGCGGGAGAGAATGGGGAGTAAGCATTCCATTGTACTTGTTACAAATGGCAATAAAAAACATCTTGAATCTAGAATCTTCTTGTCATGTGGTGTTAGCTACTGGTGGGAGGGGTGGGATAGGGGGGCTGAAACCGTTACCGGTAGCTAGTGATGGCTGGGGTGGTGGGGGAGCTGAAACCGTTACCAGGGGTCCCTATGTTTAGCAGCTCATCACTGGGGCTCTCTGGCCTCCTGCTCGGCAGATTGAATTGCCTTGACTCAGCTGTCATTCTCTCCCTCCCCACCTCCTGTCTTTTTCACCCATTCATCTGTTTATCACATGTGACCGTCACCCGATCGGTCTGGCATCGGATTGGATCTCATTGGATTTGGTTCCTTGTGGTATAAATTACATTACATACAGAGAGTACACAGTGTACCGTCAAGCAGGCGATACCGCAGTATCAAGTGCCGTACAAATAGACTAAGAGATAGCTTCCACAGTCAGGCCATCAGGCTGCTGAACAAGGGCGTATAGCATATAACAATGTATATTTTATAACATTGATTTATATATACATATTGCTCTTTTTTTTATACATATTGCTCTGTGCCGATATATTGCATTTTATAAATTGCGTTTTTATTTTTATTTTTTTTACTTATTTTATTCTATTCTGTTTTTATTCTATTTTTATCTTATTTTTATAACTGCTGTCTGTCGTCGGGTATTGCATCACTCACTGTTTTATACTCACTGTGTAAACTGTGAAGTGCCAATAAACTTGACTTGACTTGACTTGACTTGTACACACTGTAGATGGTAGAATTGATATGTACATACAGAACATATATATGTGTGTGTGTGTGTGTGTGTACTGAATGTACATACCGTGTGTAAGTATACAATACAGTGTGTTTGTATATCTAGTTATACATGAGAAAAGTAAATATACAGTATATATATATGTGTGTCTGTGTGTGCTTGCGTGCATGTGTGTGCATGTGTGTGCGTGCATGTGTAAAGTTATTGGTATCCATTTTGTGTTCAGTGTTCTTAACAGTCATCCTAGACACAGTAAGATGTATGCACAGTCTCACGCATACACACACGCACACACACACTTTTTCACACACATTGTACCCTGCCACCCTCCCCATGGAGGCTGTTTCCTCCCCGGTAACAGCTGTGCGTTTCTGTGTGTCGAAGGTGTGACGGACGAGGCCAGCATGCGCCTTCTGGATGGTTCAACACAAACCAGAGACCACTTTACCCTCTCCTGCAGCAGGGGTTCCCAGCCTGTTTTGGCCCCGTGATCGGGACCCCGTTTTAGGTCTGAAAATGTTATTCTTCCTTGTTTTTCTTCCTCTTACGTTGTTTCCAACACAGATGATTTGAATCGAATCATATCCCACTGAATGTGTGTGAAATGCAACACTATTAGTGAGTAGTTATCGTAAGTCTGTTTGTACAGCATAGGGGACTTCACGAGACTTTTCCAGTCTTTTCATGTATTAGTTGAAGTGTGAGTCAGGAACCCCGTGCTTTTCAGAGTTGACCCCAAGTCATCAGTGGCCTATTAGACCCCAGTCTGCAGGTCTTTCCACTAGAACCTAACGATGGGGCATGTCGTTGGCCAACTAAAGCATATAGGGATTAACACCACACGGTCACATGAAACTGGATACAGAATCATACATTCATTTTGACTTTAGACTGCTTCCTGCGTGGTTGTAGGTTCC
>CM050999.1:27013755-27086255 GCA_027704905.1 Muraenolepis orangiensis
TGTCGCACCCTTTTTTTTTTAAAGCTCAGTGTCCTCCCTACCAACCAACCAACCAACCAACCCTACTATAGTAGAAGTTCATCACACCGGCAGATAGAGGACCTTGTCCCCCCGCCGAGACCATAGAGACCATAGAGACCATGGAGACCATAGAGACCATAGAGACCACAGAGACCATAGAGACCATAGAGACCGTCCCATCCTCGGACGCGTCATCATCATCATCATCATCATCGTCAGCGTCATTATCATTATCATTATCATTATCATCATCATTATCATTATCAGCGTCATCATCGTTATCGTCATCACCATCCCAGGCAGCCCCGGCACCGCAGTGCATGCTGGGAACTCAGATCAGGTAAGCAAGCACTGACAGAAGAAACTGAGCCGGTGGCGACGAGACAAGAAGAGAGACAGACAGGAGAGACCAGAAGAGAGACAGACAGGTGAACGATCTGCCCGTACTACCCCATTCGATCACAGTCGCGACGCTCTTTGTAATGGTGAAGGCATGACGCGTTGTGGTCTGACATCACATTCATTTCGGGATTAAAAACGGATCTCGTTTCCAAACTACGAATAAAAAGGGATCGGAACACCACCGGCCAGGGAGTCTGGAATTAACAACAGGTACGCTATTAATGTGTGTGTGTGTGTGTGTGCCTGTGTGTGTGTGTGCTACTTTAGACATTAAATCCCACCCCGTGCAGCAAAACACGACACGTTTATATCTTCTATTTACCATCGCCATGATCGTCTTCTTTCATTATCCATAATAACGTGTGTGTGTGTGTGTGTGTGTGCCATATGCGACTCCAATGGTGTGTGTGTTTTAAATGTCGCTTGCTGACATGTCGTCCTCCTCACTGTCTGGGTGTATTAACAACGGTTATATATCCAGTCTGATCTGTTCTAAAAGAAAGAAATGGACTGAAATGATCCGTATGAACATATGGGACTGAAGGCCCGTCGATAAACACCAGCCTCCTGGAGACTCTGGTGGTAGTTAGGTAGACTCATCTGCATCATATAGTCTTATATATATATGTATATGTATATCTTCTTTCGTCTCTTATTTACACATTTCCAACCACTTAAACGACTATTTTGTTTTACGAGCACAATTCTTACTTATAGGTGTAATACACTGCTTAATGTCATTGTCATGGTACTCTTACTCTATATATAAGCAATCGTATAACTGTTTTTATACCTAGTAGACCGTCTTTTAGCAACTGTAAACTGTAAATGATATATTGCCATGCACTTTACTGCAAACATTTGCATGTTTGCTGTACTGTACTTGTGCTGTGCACTGACAATACATTTTAATCGAATCGAATCGAATAGCATACTGAAATAGCCATGGCGTCGTGAGTCGTATATTTCCGACTTGAAACTTTCGAGTTCCGACCTCAAAGCGTTCCCAGGTGCATGACGCCAAACGTAAACAGAGCATGGCTGACCGTGTTTCTTTGGCTGTACAGCCTCCCTGCATACATGGGGAACGCATTTAGTAACAGACGCTATTATACATTTTTACCACACTTGTATACTTGGAAACGTATCTAAAAATTACATTCACTAGCCTAATTTCTTGCTGACTATATCCTATCACCGTCAATGTCTTCGACTGCCTTGCACTGTAATCATAACTCTCTACCTATTCTTTACATATTTATTGTTTACATACCTGTATGATAGCCATGTACATTTTTACTGTACTTGCCGTATAATCACGGTTCAGTTCATCTTCAACTGTTGATATAACTGCATACCCCAGCTCACTACATGCTGTTTATACATTTATATATATGTATCTTGTTGATATAACTGCATACCCCTGCTTACTACCTGTTAAGACTTGTATACTTACCTGTGTGTGTGTGTGTGTGTGTGTGTGTGTATATATATATATATATATATATATATATATATATATATAATTCTGCACATATCTCATACATACATACATACATACATAAGTTATTTTATACTGTTTTTATAGCTAGTAGACCGTTTTTACATCTTATTTAACCACTGTACATTATATATTACCATGCACTTTAATGTAACACTTGCACTCTGGTTAGATGCCAAATTATTTTCGCTGTACTTGTGCTGTGCAATGACAATTAATTAGAATCTAATCTAATAAAAAATACAGACTAGTCCACAAATACATGAACATGTACTTTGTTTTCATAGTATTACTCATAGTATTATTGACTCCCTGCGTCATTGCCGTCATTGTTATGTAACGCCGGGGTACATGGATTTGCTCCGAGTCCACAAAGTTCGGCTTCAGGTGGGGTTCCATTATACTTCTTCTAGTAGGAGGTCGTGAATTGTCGACTTACGAGTTGTCTGGAAAGTGGCAATACTCTGTTTATGCGTCGGCTGTACGTCATTGTTACCAGCAGGTGTGGGCATGCGTGTAAGCGACGCACCCCAGCCCCTGGGCTGGGGTGCGTCGCTTAATGGTACACCTGATAATGAGAACCAAGGTGACTTCATCCCTGCAATTAGCCTTGATGTATTTAATGTCTTTGACAAACAGCATAAGTGAAATGTAAGACGGAATTCTGCAGAGGAAGGAGGCCTATACTGTAGGAGGCCTATAATCAGCCCATTGTTATTTGACTTGTTTTAATCATTGTCAATGTTCACGGTTCATTCATTATTTAAATTACACACACACACACACACTTTTCCACAAGGACAATCGAGATCTAGCCACAAGAATATACATGAATCCAGTTACAGATAGGCCCCCCTTCCTGACGGAAACGCCTCAAGTGGTGAAGATTGGGAACAACATCTCATCCACTCTGGTCCTCAACACTAGAGCATCCCAGGGCTGCTGTCTCAGTCACCGGCTGTACTCGCTGTCCGCACATGACTGTACTGCCGCACACAGCAACAATCGGTGTATCAAGTTATCGTCATCGTAGTGATAAGTGAAGACGACGAAATGGAGTACAGAGATGAGGTAGTCCGGCTGACGCGATGGTGTGAGGACAACAGCCTCGCACTGCATGTCAGCAAGACTAAGGAGCTCATCGTGGATTCCAGGAGCCATCGGGGGAACCCACTCCACCATCAGCCTGGACGGGACACCGGTGGAAATCGTCAGCTGCCTCCGTTTCCTAGGACTACAGATCTACAGACGACCTGGCGTGGACCCGCAACACAGAGGTCATGCTGAAGAAGGCACACCTTCACGCCTCTATGCCCTGCGGTGCCTCAGGAAAAGTGGCATAGGCAAACGGTGGCTAGTGAACTTTTACCGTGGCACCGTAGAGAGCGTCCTGAGGAGTGGCGTCATGTGTGGTACGGCAACACCACTGCACAGGACAAGAAAGCCATCCAGAGGGTCTTGTTGATGGCTGAAAAGATCATCGGATTTGCATTTTCATGCATTGAGGAGATCTTTAGGACTGGTTGTCTCCATCACAAAGTACCGCAACCACCCTGGGCACCATCTCTTCTCCCCCCTACGGGTCTGGTAGCCAATTCCGCAGCATCTGTACAAGGAGCACCAGATTTACATTACACTATCATATTTTTGCTGGACTTTCTGGACTCATTACAGCTACTGCACTGTATTCATGAGGCTGCTGCACTACTGGCACTTCAAATACTTGCACAATTCAACACATATAATCAATCAGTCACTTTATTGTTCTTAATATTGTTATTTTTATTGTGTACAGTATTTTTATGTTTTTATGTTTAGTATAGTTTTTTTACATGTATACTGCTGAATGGGAAGTAAGCATACCATTGTACTTGGCTAAATAAAAACATTGAATCATGTCCACAATAAATAACCATTTACAGTACATACACAGTGCAGGTTCATATACACTCAAACCAAACCATACCACTTCCTCTAACACACCTTTACTTTCTCCCCTACAGACACATCCTCCTACCACAACTTCTCCATTAGCCCCTTTTCCAGTTCGCTCTTTAAAACCAAAAAGAGGAACTTCTCCAGTGGAGCCATGTTGTCGGGGGATGAGATTCTCTGCAGCACACGGCAGGTCATCGCTGGGCTGGAGGCGCTGCGGGGCGAGAACCGCAGTCTGCTGGACAACCTGCAGGGGGCCATGGAGACCCAGCCAGCGCCCGACAGCGGCAGCCTGGAGCAGGAGAAGAGCAGCATCATCCACCAATCGCTGGAAAGGATTGAACTGGGCCTGGGGGAGGCACAGGTACACCACCTCACAAGGATAGCATAGACTAACGTCTACTATTTTCTAATCCAACTATTAACTTTACCTACAGCAAGTGACCGTTACATGCTAAAAATTACGGGTTGGGGACAGGTAACTTGCTGAGCTCCAGACCAAGCAGGCACTGAAGAAATACTCGGAGCCCTCTGTTGTCCCCTCCTTCAGGTTATGATGGCCCTGTCAGCCCACCTGGGCTCTCTGGAGGCGGAGAAACAAAAGCTACGTGCCCAGGTAAGACCCCGCAAAACTGCCACACACACACGAGTATCACTTTGTTTGTTTACTCTCTGGCTAGTTTTTACTTCCTAACATTCATATATATTTTTTCTTGTCGTTGTTCTCATATTTTTATTTCTTCCTCTTCCTCTTGTGTAATAAACTACTTAAATTGCCCTCTCATTCCTCCTCTCAAGATTCAAGATTTTCTTTACAATTTGCGACAAATACAATGAAATGCTTACAAATTCCCTCACGCAGTATGAATTTCTAAAACACAATACTATAAAAATACTATACACAATAATAATGAACATAAAATGAACAATAAAGTGACTGATGGATGATATGTACATGTGTTGAATTGTGCAAAAAGCGTTTTAAAGTGCCAGTAGTGCAGCAGCATCATGAATACAGTGCAGTCCAGTGCTGAAGAGTGCAGTGACTGTAATGAGTCCAGAAAGTCCAGCAATAGTATGATAGTGTAATGTTAATGACAATGTTTGATAGTAGCGGTTCAGTAGGCGCACTGCCTGTGGATAAAAACTATCTTTGAACCTGGTAGTCCTCGGGAGGAGAAGAGATGGTGCCCAGGGTGGTCCTTTATGATGGACATGGTCTTCTTCCGACATCTGGTCCTAAAGATCTCCTCAATGCATGGAAGTGCACACCCCCGATGATCTTTTCTGCCGTCCTCACGACCCTCCTGCCTCTCATCACCCACCCCCCCCCCCTCCACCTCATCATCATGCTTCTCCTGCTTCTCCTCTTCCAGGTGCGGAGGCTGTGCCAGGAGAACCAGTGGCTGAGGGACGAGCTGGCCGTGGCCCAGCAGAAGCTCCAGCAGCGCGAGCAGGAGGTGGTGACCCTGGAGGAGCAGAACAGACACTTACAGTTCATGGCCTCCATACGCAAATACGACCAGGACGCCCCGGCACAGGTGAGGGGGGGGGGGGTTTCAAACATCTAAACGTCTCAGTGGCCCGCAGAAACTTAACCTTGGGAAATTGACTCGAACCGAACCAATTCGCTTCCCTCCTGAACTCAAGCGTTTAAAATAGGTTTACTTCTAAACGCATACTTTAATTAACCATTTTTTTTCTAAAGATAATATTTACTGATTACCTCATACATCTTGTCCTCCTATTTTAATCTGTGAAATTGATTCATAACATAGACGTTTTTGGCGTTACACAGACACATAATCTGTACCGAAATCTCCTATCCTGTGGTTTATACTACACAGGCTGCCTAGGTCTAGTCGTTTAGTGGACTGTTTCCTGGGACACATTCACACCTGGTATTTAAAGCTTCGTGGTCGGATCAGATCAGAACCACACGGATAGAAATATAGGTGCTGAGACTCATCTGAGAAGCAATCAAGACGGGGAAAAAAGCCAATCACGAGGCCTAGTGTTTTTACGTACGTTGGCGATGGTAACGGTATGCGTTTGTTTTGTCCCCCAACAGGATGACAAAGACCCGTCCTCCAGTAAGGAGTCTCTGGACGACCTCTTCCCCACAGAGGAGGAGCAGCAGCAGCAGCAGTCACAGAGTAAGAGAAGAGTCATAACGGCGTTATGGGTGTGTGTGCGTGGTCATTGCTCTGTGTGTGTGTGTGTGTGTGTGTGTGTGTGTGTGCGCTATGCAAACACCACTAACACATCCGTACATTGTTTTCAGCCTCACCTGTAAAATCACTTTTTTTTTTTTTTTTTTTTAAGTGATTTTAAAGTGTCCTCCTAAAGGGATGTGCTTCAGTGTACCGTTTCATGTCCTGTGTCCAGTGTCCCAGCCTCGCCACAGCTGCGCTGCCGCGGCCGCCCAGCAGGGGGGGTACGAGATCCCGGCCCGCCTGCGAACGCTCCACAACCTGGTGATCCAGTACGCCTCGCAGGGCCGCTACGAGGTGGCCGTGCCCCTCTGTAAACAGGTAGGGGTCCCACCCCAGGCCCTCGGACCACAGCCTCGCGGACGGACCGCCTCTGCCTGAGATTAGATTAGGAATCTAAATATAGAAATATACTGTATATATGCCATTAGGTGGATGCTTTTATCGGTCGGGTCTTACGATACAGCAAGCGCCACCTATGCTCTTAACATGGATCTTTCATCGTGTATATATGGATATTTATATACATTGATATGCAAACATTCATATATAACACATTGCACTTGATGGCTAGGTGGACAATTCAATAGCAACCAAATACTGAAATGAAACCTCAGAGTTCAATACAAATATGGTCGTTGCATTTAGAGTTTAGAGTTTCTGATTAGCTCAAATTCACTTGTCCTAGCTTGCTGGCTAGCGTCAAGCAACATCACAACCACACAAGACTCCCAAACTAGGATGTGTTTACATTCAGTGACCCCCTAATTAGTACAGAAAGTACACATTGTTGACCCACACTTTACTACTCTGTGTTCTCCCTCTGTATCCACCAGGCCTTAGAAGACCTGGAGAAGTCCTCAGGCCACACCCACCCTGACGTAGCCACTATGCTAAACATACTAGCGCTGGTGTACAGGTGAGGCCAAAAGTTAATTATAGTTTATGACCGCGTGACACCTTCACGCCCATGGGGCTGGGCAACCACAGGCTTAGAATTATGGGATGATGTCGTCATGGTAACCCGAGGAGACTAGCCTTGTTTTTAGGTTGGTTTTGTAACACTTGGTGGTAATTGGGGATTACGTCATCGGGTTTTGTACTACGGTGCGGCAATCACCTTTTAAGATTAACCACTTCATGTTCCCCTTAAATGTTTGAATGCCAATCATTTCATGTGTGTGTGTGTGTGTGTGTGTGTGTGTGTGTGTGTGTGTGTGTGTGTGTGTGTGTGTGTGTGTGTGTGTGTGTGTGTGTGTGTGTGTGTGTGTGTGTGTGTGTGTGTGTGTGTGTGTGTGTGTGTGTGTGTGTGTGTGTGTGTGTGTGTGTGTGTGTGTGTGTGTGTGTGTGTGTGTGTGTGTGTGTGGTACAAATACAATACATTTCAAGGAAAACAATCAAATACAGATCATCTACAGCTAATACCCGCTCTGATCAACTGTCTCTCGCCGGCTGCCTGCCTGTCTGTCTACCACCTGTCTGTCTACCACCTGTCTGTTTGTCTGCTACCCACATTTGTATCTGTCGGTCTGTAGAGATCAGAATAAATATAAGGAAGCGGCCAACCTGCTGAACGACGCACTCGAGATCCGAGAGAAAACACTTGGACTGGACCACCCAGCTGTAGGTGACACACACACACACACACGTCCTTAATACTTCCTATACAGTCTGGTTTTTCAACAGTCTGACTCGGGAACCACAGGAGTTACAGTATGTGTGTGTGTGTGTGTAGGTAGCCGCCACGCTTAACAACTTAGCTGTGCTTTACGGGAAGAGAGGAAAATACAAGGAAGCAGAGCCGCTGTGTAAGAGAGCCCTGGAGATCAGAGAAAAGGTACACGCACGCACGCACGCGCACACAGTTATTATTCAAAATAAAGTGTTATACAAAGAGATACACCAAAGCCACATCCTCCCATAACTCTGTGGTCTCCCTGAACAACGGGTTTGCGTGTGAAATGCTCCCTGGCTGTGCCCCTCCCTGCAGGTGCTGGGTACGGAGCACCCTGACGTGGCCAAGCAGCTGAACAACCTGGCCCTGCTGTGTCAGAACCAGGGCAAGTACCAGGAGGTGGAGCAGTACTACGAGAGGGCACTCCACATCTACCAGAACCGCCTGGGCCCCGACGACGCCAACGTAGCCAAGACCAAGAACAACCTGGTCAGTACACAGAGACAGAGAGAGACAGTGTGTGTGCACGCGAATGCAGGTAGAACAACTTTAATATTGACAGAATTATTTATTAATTATATAAATATATTATATATTTAATACCTAAACTTGTAGATTGCGATTAAAAATGTTTTAATTAAAACTGCACCGCAAAACGTTTCCAGTGCAGTCATTGATTTATCATTTTATCTGATCAGTGCTTCAATGATTAAACAAACCAACTATGACTCAATACAGTATCCGTCATCCATTCTCTGTAAATCATTTCGGAGAAGTGGACAAAATCGAATGAAAGGTTCAAAAAGTTCAAAAGTGACGTGTGGTACAGATGAGGTACATCTGTAAAAAAAAACAATCCTCTCCATCCCCATCCTTTCCTCCATCTCCATCTCTGTCCATCTCTCTCTCCATCCCCATCCATTCCTCCATCTCTCTCTCTCTCCATCCCCATCCATTCCTCCATCTCTCTCTCTCTCCATCCCCATCCATTCCTCCATCTCTCTCTCTCCATCCCCATCCATTCCTCCATCTCTCTCTCTCCATCCCCATCCTTTCCTCCATCTCTGTCCATCTCTCTCTCTCTATCTCTAGGCGTCGTGTTACCTGAAGCAGGGGAAGTACAGAGAAGCTGAATCCCTCTATAAAGAGATCCTCACGAGAGCACACGAAAAGGACTTCGGGTCAGTTGAAGGTACATACTATATATATATACATATATATATGTATATATATATTTTAAAGTGATCCACAAATGGTAACCATTATGCACGGCACATCAAAGTAATTTTTCTATCAACAGAAAATGTGTGTGCGTGCTTGGCTTTGCGCTCGTATTGCACAGGAATGTAAACTCTCTGTACATCTGTTCCTCTTTATACATTTTTTTTTTATGGTAAAAGTATATTTTTATTTTCGAGAGGCCGTATGCAAAATGTAATGACATACAGTATATATATCATATGTCATACATACTGTATGTGTAAACAGAAATCGAAAGAATGAAAACGGAAGCTTATGATACTAATAATTAGTCGTTAATGTGTCGTCTGCCTACGGTCTACTCTTTATCACAGTTTCATGTATGTTTTCCTATGCTGTTTTAATATCTTCCCGGAGTTGTTCACACCTAATAGTACGTTCTATTCAACAAACTGAAATTTCTCTACTTGCGGTCGGTTAGTCTAACTGACATCTCCCCCCCCTCAGGCTACGGTGGCCCCAGCTGGTCGGGTCCTGAGGAGGGGGGGTCCCAACAGGAGGGCCTCAGGCGCAGCGGTTCCTTCACCAAGCTGCGAGAGTCCATCCGCCGCAGCAGTGAGATGCTGGTGCGCAAGCTCAAAGGAGTGGACACCCAGGAGACCGCCCCGAGGAACCCCGGGTAATCGATCACTCTCCAGTCACTAGTCACCGTTAAGTCCGTTAAGGGTCACACACTAAATCTAAATCTGGAGGATTGAATCCTCTTGATTGGTCACATACATGTACAAACACACAACGGTAGAATTTGTTCCTCTGCATTTAACCCATCCTAGTATTAGAAGAAGTGGGCAAATATTTTATATACAGCTGCCCGGGGAAGCAGTGTGTAGGGGTCTGGTGCCTTGCTCAAGGGCAGCTCAGCAGTGCCCAGGTGTTTCGGGACTGGGGACCTTCCGGTTCCCAAGCCAAGTCCCAACAGACTCCCAACTACTGCCAAGGTTTTGAGCAGGGCTGAAAAGTGCTGGTTATAGAATGTTGTATGTTTGTGTAGGCGACCGCCTTACAGAGAACTCGGATCAGAAGGGACCATTTCAATAATTGACAACCAATTCCTTTGCAGTACTTACAATCTGAAAATGTGCAAATGCGTTAAGATGATGATGTTTTTATGCCTGTGTATTCCTACGCGTCATTAGGATGAAGAGGGCCAACTCTCTGAATGTGTTGAATGTTGGAGCCAAAGAGAGCTTGAACGCTGCTCAGGTGAGAGGACCTGCCCTTGACCTTCTGCGCCCATCCCTCAATACTCACCGTTATCAAGTCACACGGATTCCTTCACAGTGATAGAAAACTATCACTATCCACTATCCACACTGTAGCAGTAGTGAAGGTTAAGAAGAACCGTGGTCTAAATTGACCTGTGAACTATTGCCTATTAATCTGATAAGATTGTAAACTACTAAACTGCTGGTGTAGTTTAAAATCCTTTTTGTCAGATTTTTAAACCAAGTCATTTTTAAATTAAGTCATTTCATCAGAAAATAGTTATGTAAAATATGTGTTTTTGTTATGAAGCAACTTGTGTGTAGATCAGTTTTAAACGTACAACAGTAAACATCACATTCTCCCTTCTATTTCCTATTTTAATCAACAGCCTCCGGGCCGACTCGTGGAAACACGGGGTCTGAGCTCCAGCACTCAGAGCCTCGCCCACCGCGGCTCGCTAGGGGGAACCAGCTAACACACACACACACACACACACCTCTCTGCTAAAGGTCAGGTTACATTTGATCTGTATTCCTATTATGTATTTGAGTATGTAATTCGCGGGGCGAGGTGTTTCATTCCCAGCTTTTCCAAATGAGGGAGATCTCATCGGTACGTCTCATCAACAAGTGCTTCTGTGAATACCGGCCGTTGTCAATACTACGATACCACTGTATACTATACTACTAGCAACAGCACAACAATATGAATCACTAAATCACAGCACTTTAGCCAGCAGTACGAGTCGGGCATTTCAGACTCTGAAACATTCCGAAAGATAGAAAGTTCTCATTTCTATTTGTGCTCTAGAAGAATTGTGAAAATTTTTTAAAGCTGATAATCTTGCGTCTATCTGAAAATACGAACAACCGTACTATATCTACTAGAAGGAATAACGGCTCATACAAAAATAAAAAAATCCGTCCAAATGTAGGAAGATGCTTATAAAACTCTAATGTTCCATGCAACATGTTTAAATATGAAGTAACAATGTGATGTTGACCTGTCGCTCAGGTGGCTGAAGCATAACTCAAACTATATCCTTCAACTCGTTTACCATCAAAAGAAGAAGCCCAAGAAGACAGAAGTTGTTATGCTATGTTTACATGTACACAACAAAATGCCGCGTCCTTCTGCATGGAGCTCATGAATCTTGTGACGCATGCAAATTGGGGTCTCCGCCAAATGACCAATGATCCATTTATTAAATGAATATTAACTGAAGTGTTACACCCAGCGGTCTTGAAGGCAACGGCACAGGATGGTCCTTATTTGAGTATGGATTCACAACACGATCTAACTTTATTTAAAGCACTGAAACTAACGATGCTGTGTGTTACCATGGCTACATTCCAACGGTGGTACGAGGAGATATGTTTCCGTCTTGAATGGCAACACGTTCATGTTTATTTGTTGTCCGTTTTGGATATGAAGCTCAATGTTTTGTGAATGCAATCGATTTCCCCCAAAGTTTACTCTGTGTGCCTGAAGAAAAACAATCCTAATGCATTTCTTCAAAATGATAAATACTCACTGTTTAAGTGTTTGTTCAACCGTTAATCATTCTGTGCATGTGAAACGTGCACCAGCATGACTCTCGTCATGGCAACAACAAAAAAAAACGAAACGGACTTGGCACATACGTAGGTTCCCAAATCTTAAGAGTCTGTCTAGTTTGGCTGTCTGTTAACAGTAAATGTGCAGCTGTAGATTAAAATTGTATTCTCATGGACGACTAGTTGTTGAACTACTGGATGAAGTAGAATACTTGACTCATGTTTGATAGGGTAATGTCCAAAACCCTAGTCATTATTGAAAA
The DNA here is from genome assembly GCA_027704905.1 of Muraenolepis orangiensis. Taxonomy (NCBI): domain Eukaryota; kingdom Metazoa; phylum Chordata; class Actinopteri; order Gadiformes; family Muraenolepididae; genus Muraenolepis; species Muraenolepis orangiensis. The sequence continues at coordinate 27,025,788 of CM050999.1, forward strand.
CACTTTGCAGCCTAGCTGAGCTACGCTACAATGAGAATGTTGATACGGGATAGGAGGTATTTATGTAGAATGTTACAAATAATGCCCAAAATGTGTTGGTTATTATATTATGATGTTCATGAATGTTTGTATTTTATATATTTCAAACCAGAAGCTGAACTGTCTAATAAAGCACTACAAGACTTGTTGAGCCTCCAGTCGTTGATCAGATATCAGTTGAGAACCAAAGTCGAAGATTGAAGGCAGAAATCAACAACCACCCAAAACTCAAATGTGGCTGACCGTTAAGTATTCAGTGTAATCAGAATAAACTATCGATAGAAATCTTAAGACTGAATGTGTAAAGAAGAGACTAGATCAACAAGTGTGAGTACAGAAAAACATTTATTTGAGAATTGAGGTTGATAAACACGATACAAATCTTTTATAAAAAGGCATCTATGTACAGCTGTGAAAAAATAACCGCAGAATTGTTTTTTTATTAACAAAAGTATCTGTACGACAGACACGAGATCATTGTGAATGAGCAACCAAACCTTTACATTGAACCATTGCTGTTCACCACCACTGGTGGAACGCGATAGAACATTCCACATGTAAAGTCACCATGCATAAGATGGCAAGAGACCAATCTCAAAACCAGCCAGAACTGGCGCTGTTCCCCCAAGATGTCTTCATAGTTTGGTTGCTCTTTGAGGAATAGACTAATAAACACATGAATGTAATGTTATTAACACAGTGTGCTAGGTGTAACATTTATAAAAACGGAGATTTTTGGGTGAATGTAGCCTTCAAACCAACTGCAAATGTGTGCTGGAGGTAAACACATTTTTAGTAAAGTGACACCTTGCTTCCAACATCTTTGTGTAACGGTGATTTGTAATACTGAAGAGATCAGACGTAGTTATAACCAACTTTGTAACTACTTGCCCATTTCGTTTAGCTCGTAACTTCTGTCAGAATGTAGATCCCCTGCTTTAAATGAACTGTTCCTTGACTCTATAAGCACAGGGTGGATTTCACCACAGAAGTTGGATCCAGGTGCAACTAAATCCCGACATTTGGTTCAGTGCATTTCATCACTTCGATAACGGAAAAGTACTTTCTATACTAAACTCAGGGTGGCAGCAAAAAGTCAATTCTGAAAATAGGTTTGTACTTTTACAGAACTGTAAACAGAAAGGACACCGGACAGTGATAAGTGACTCAAATTGACCAGGAACCACATGACTTTCCCCTGAGTCAGTGAAACCCCACCAAGCTGGTGCTCCAAGTAGAGTAAAACATACGCTGCCAAACTCTGTGTCAGTTCCAGGGAACCGTGTTCCCCGTGTCGTCATGGTGACAGCCTCGATGGTGCGTGTTCAAGCCTGGTGAGCTATCTGGGAGATCTTCTTGAGCATCTCCTCTGACTCCAGCTGCTCTAGAGTCAGCAGAGACAGACCCAGCTGGTCCTCCTAAAGAAAGAGAGAGAGAGAGAGAGTCACATGATCAGAGGATCAACGGGTTACAGGGTAGAAGTTAAAACATGACATGGTAACGAGCCGGCACATTGCTGCCTGAAGGACCCCTACCTACCTGTATAAAGGGCCCCCTACCCGCCTGAACTGCCCCTACCTGTCTCAAGGGCCCCTTACTGCCTGAAGGGCCAATTACCTGCCCGAAAGGCCCCTACCTGTCTAAAGGACCCTTACCTGTCTAAAGGACCCCGACCTGTCTAAAGGGCCCCTTACCTGTCTGAAGGGCCCCTACCTGTCTGAAGGGCCCCTTACCTGTCTGAAGGGCTGGGCCATCTGGCGCAGGAAGTGCTTGGAGAGCTGGACCGTCTCGTCCACAGTCAGGTTGAGGCTGCCCTCGCTGATGTGCTCCTGGATCCAGCGGGGGAGCTTCCCTCGCTTGTCCGCTCGGGCGTAGCGCTGGGAAAAGGGAGGGGGGACTATACCAGTCAACCACCATCGCTCTAGACCCATTTTAGGAACAACTTATAATATTATAGAAAATCAGTTTAACCCCTTCAATGTCTGCTGGTAATATCAGCCCTTGTGTGTCCTAACTTGTAATAAGCACAAAAGAATACCATTTGTGACATCACCAACATATTCAACCAATGCAATATGGAAATATTGCATTAAAAGTGGGGTGGCGGGTGATATTTCAAAAGTTTAATTTTCCTTGATCCTGATAAAGATGTAGAAACACAATTTATGGCATATTCCAATAGTTAGATTTGTGTGACACACACACACACACACACACACACACACACACACACACACACACACACACACACACACACACACACACACACACACACACACACACACACACACACACACACACACACACACACACACACACACACACACACACACACACACACACACACACACACACACACACACACACCTTGTCAGCGAAGATCATGAGGCCGTAGTCCGTCTTGCCCCGGATGACTCTGCCGACACACTGGGCAGCGTGCCGCATGGCGTCGAACGTCAGGAAGTCGTTCTCTCTGATCTGGAACTGGTCCCGGAGATACTCTAGACGGGCCTGGACACCGAGGGAGAGAGAGACAGAGAGACATAATGAGAGAGACATAGAGAGAGACAGACAGATACAGAGAGAGAAATAGCGATTGAGACCGAATAAGAGATAAAGACAGACAGAGATACAGAGAAAAATGTACAGAGATTGGCAGGAAGAAACAGCATGCGTGTGTGAGAACAGGAAGATAATTCAGTTTTAACTTCTAATATAATGTAATTGGTATGGTCTTATGAGAAAGACTGAATACATAGACAGAGAGAAACAGACTGAATGCACAGACAGAAAGAGAGAGAGAGACAGACAGGATGGAGACGGACAAACACTGACCTTCAGAATGCGGCTCTGTGTATAAACATAAGGAACTCCGAACATGATCACCGCCCGACCAAAGTGGTGCACTGTGGGAAACACAACACACCGTTATGGATGGTCAGTGTGTTGTACGCGAATGAGAGTGCACATGACTCTTTGGACCATATGGCCTTGCTCGTCAATGATTGGTCGATGAAGTCCTGCATGACTTCGGGACCCCACAAAGCGTGTGTGTGTGTGTGTGTGTGTGTGTGTGTGTGTGTGTGTGTGTGTGTGTGTGTGTGTGTGTGTGTGTGTGTGTGTGTGTGTGTGTGTGTGTGTGTGTGTGTGTGTGTGTGTGTGTGTGTGTGTGTGTGTGTGTGTGTGTGTGTGTGTGTGTGTGTGTGTGTGTGTGTGTGTGTGTGTGTGTGTGTGTGTGTGTGTGTGTGTGTGTGTGTGTGTGTGTGTGTGTGTGTGTGTGTGTCAAAGTACCAAAATCTATTCCTTCAGACACTTTCCCCCGGGCCACAGACAGAAGGATGGCTCCTCTCCCATTCTCACACGCCTGGAACAGAGCAGAGGCTTGGGTTACAACCTGCGAGTACGCCTGTGAGCTTAGGTCCCCACAACGCACCCATGACAACAGCGTGTGACATGGAGTCGTGGGAGGACAGCGTGTATGTGACTGTAGCTACAAGGATGCTATGAGGACGCTATGGAGTCTGACCTCCTGGTATTTCTCCAGCGCCATGCTGGTCTCCGCAGCGTCTGGAGTCTCGATGAAAATTAGCTTGTTCCTCTGGATGCTCTCCAGGATACCCTGGACACATGTACAAGCAATACACACACAACACACACATGGTTGTAATTGTCAGAAGGAAGGAAAGGGCAGAATCGTTGATAAAATAATTATTGTTCGCAACATGTTTTTTCTGCTTATGGACAGGACAGTGAGGACAGACAGGACAGTGAGGACGGACCGACAGTGAGGACGGACCGACAGGACATGACAGTGAGGACGGTGAGGACGGACAGGACTCGTCTTGTTCATATTGTGGTAGGACTCTCACCTGTTCATACCAGGACGCCACGATGTTCTCCATGTACATGTAGCTGGTGAAGAACGCCACGATGCCGTCGGGTACCACCCCAGACAACTCCAGCAGCAGGTTGCCATAGTTACGGATCACCGCTGGGGGAGAAAGGAGAAAAACATTAAAGAAATGTAAAAGGGGGGGGGGGGGGGGGGGAGATATAGATATAGAGAGATATATAAAATCAAAAAACAACAGTATAATAAGTAAGTGACTTAATGTCAAATATATCATTTTGTTAGTATTTTCACATTTGTGATTTAATACAGCATGAGATGCTGTATTAAATCACAAATGTGAAAATACTAACAAAATGATATATTTGACATGGTTCGCTAGTCACGTCTGGCTGAGTAAAAAAACAACTTCTTCTTACTGACCAAAGTCTTCTCTGGTCTCAAACTTGGAGCTGAGGGCCACCTGGTCGTTTCCCCTGCCGACAATCTGTGAGACGCAAACAGAAGTTACATCATATGAGATCTACACAAGGAACCATAGGGTCACAAGGGTCTGACCGTGTGACGCCTGTACGAGTAGACAAACCCACCAGGGGACAGAGACAGATCCGGGACAGCGTCATGGTGAAGGACGCCATGGTGACCGGGCGGAAGTCCAGTATTTTGGGATAGATGTCCAGCGGGGAGAGAGTCTGCAGAACCGGAAAAAAAATCGATAATGGAAAGAATCTACACTGCATGTACTGCGTTAATATGGTGACATTGTCATGACGTATCGTGAGGCTCAGAGATGAACACCAACCCCCGACGTGATGATGACCGACTGGAAGCGCTCGAAGACGGGCTTGATGGCTATGGACGGGTCCATGCAGCTGAAACACACCAGAACAGAACCCCTTGAAGAACCGTCTACAACGGCTCCCCCTACCACCTTCCTCCCTTAACACGCCTCAAGTGTTGAGGACAAGAAAGTAAATCCTTTATTTGTGATGCAGTGGCTTCCATCCTCTCCATTCATCTATATTTTCCCTTTTGGTTGTGGAGTCCCTGTCAAAATCACTTTATTGCTCTATATTGTCAATAGTATTGTTTTAGTATGTTATAGTATATCGAAGTATTGTTTACAGTTACAGACCGATTACTCTAAGGCTGCACACCTGTGGGTCATTGTTAATCAAGGCCCACAGGTTAAAGAAGCCACCACCACCACATACACCATCGAGGAGAAGACCTATGCATGTTCCATCTGCTCTGTTCACAATGATTCAAACTCCTGCAATAAACCCGGTTCCTCACCACCCTGTGTCCTTGTCTTCAGGAGGAGCCCTCAAGGAGCCATTTTAATGGCTGGTGTCAGCGTCGTCTGCTACAATAAAGAATACTATATAGTGTTGTTTATAGTATATAGTACAGAATATTGAAGGTAGTATATTAGTGTCGTTTATAGAAAACTATTGTTTAGTATAGCATAGCAAAGTATAGTATTGTTGTTGATATTCATACTGCAGGAGTGAATGGGGAGTAAGCGTTCCATTGTACTTATGTTGTTACACATGGAAAGTAAAACAATCTTGAATTGTTCATCTTGAAGTGTTTTCAGTGTCAACACATGGTTCGCGCGGTGGTGGAAGTGAGAGTCACCTGAAGTGCAGCACAGGGTTGGCGATGGTTGGCGTGCGCTCCTCAAACGGTTCTATGATGATGGTGAAGCCTGAGGGAGAGAGAGAGAGAGAGAGAACACCCACCTTTATATGACGCTTCACATTAAAAAAAAAAAACATACAACATGTAGACCTCTGCAGGTCCTTTCCCAACAGGTTTTTTTAAAGATTTCAGCTCATGTGTTGTGTGAGGGACTTTTCTATGGATATACACTGGTCATTTGCACTACTGTTTATTAGGGCCACCGAAATATTATCTCTCTCTCTCTCTCTCTCTCTACAGATACACGTACGTATATATATTCAATATATTTTTTTAATGGCAATTTAGTTTATTTTAGTTCTTTTTTACATAATTTATATGTTGTATTGTTTGTAAGAGTGTCTTGAGGATTGCACGACAATTGTGTTGTACTTATATGACGACAATAAAGGCCTTCTGATTCTGATTCTGACTCTGATATCTGTATTGTCTTACGTTTGGAGAGCGATAACACATTGAAGATGTACTGGTCCATTCAGACCTTTATTTACTCCGACGTTACCTTGACTGTAGGTGCTCACTAGCGTAGCGAAGTTAGAGATCAGAGTGAGGGGCGAGAAGTCAGTGATGTCACTGATCTCCAGAGTCCTCAGGAGAGACCGTAACCTCTCCGAACAGAACCTGAAGACACACAGAGACAGAGACACACATGGAGACACACATTTGGTATCAAAATACACACACTATCAATATATACAAATATACACACAAACAAACATTTTCAATAAATATATACAAATATACACACAAAACCTGAGGGTGGGCACTGATTTTATATCAATATATACAAATATGCACACACACACACAAACCTGAGGATGGACAAACATTTAAATAGATATATACAAATATACACACACAAAACCTGAGGATAGACACACATTTTACACACACACACACACACACACACACACACACACACACACACACACACACACACACACACACACACACACACACACACACACACACACACACACACACACACACACACACACACACACACACACACACACACACACACACACACACACACACACACACACCTGACCCGCGGGGACTGACCTGAGGGGCTTGCGGTCGATGCAGACCGTGTCGAAGATGTCCTTGAGGAACTGGGGGGAGCTCTCCTGCACCACGTGGTGAACACGCAGACGGGACTTCAGGTACTCCAGGAACCGCTTCATGAAGCGGACAAAGTGGTCCGCTGTGCGGATGCTGCCCGGCACCGCCTCTGAGACACGAACACAGACAGGCAGGCAGGCCGACAGACAGGCAGGCCGACAGACAAGGGGGGACGGGAAGAGACAGTGAGACAGACAGACAGACAGACGGACAGACGGACAAGGAAGCACACACGCAGTGATAACTGGATGATCAGACTGAAGACAAAAAATGCCACATATGCATTATGTTTTTAGGTATGTATTGCATGTAACATCTCAACATATGTGTATTATATAAACATTTATATCTAGTTATGCTATACCATATCAACATTAAAAATAATTAAAGTCCTAAACGGGACTCTCAAGTAGCCATCAAGTAGCTGTGTTCACCAATGTACTCTTCTTTCTATTTTTGGTTGATTGTCGTGTTTTTGTTTGCATTAAGTTATGTAGTATTATATTAAGTATGTTAATATAATATAATAATAATGATCCTGAAACCCCTTTCTGATGAACCGTCCCTAACCTTTAAGAATCTCATCGGGCAGGACCGGGTTGCCCATGTAAACATCCGTTTCCCTGGCAACATTGGCTTCCTTCAGCCCCTCCACCAATCGCCTGTACTCCTCGTTCAGCTTGGCTGCGTCCGTCTCCTTTATCCTATCAGAGAGGGGAGGAGGCGGAGCCACGTGTGTCTCAGGAATAGCAAAGTGTGCGTGTATTTTTGTACTATTTGTCTCTATTAGGCACGTAGAAAACAATCCTAGTCAAACGCTAGTCAACTCATCTTGACTATGAGATGCAGACAGATTTGCTAGGGCTAGCTAGACCCCCATTGAATCTTTACTTTTGTATGGTGGTCTGGAGGGTCTCCACGTTGCTCTGGCAACGGTCCAGGGTCCGCCTGGTGATGTTCACACTCATGGAGTCGATACACACGTTGTCTAGAGAGCGAGAGCGAGAGAGAGAGAGCGAAAGAGCGAGAGCAGGTTAAAGTGTGAAAAGGAAGTATTATTTTAGAGTTCACCAGATGTCTGCAAAAGACAAAATGATGACCTTAATGTATTCCAACCTCTTCTCAACATAACCAACAGTGTAACTATATTTAGGAGGCTGTATACAACAGCAGGCTTATACAAACAGTTCACTAAAGACCAGCCTAGCCTAGCTGAACCTGACACACTACTGAACTAAAAAAGGACAGAGCGCGGTTCCTCTCCCCACCGATGTTGTGGGCCTCGTCGAACACCACCACGGACTTCTTGGACATTTCCTTGGACACCACCTCTGCTATCTTGGGGTCCAGGAGGTAGTGGTAGCTGTACACCACAATGTTGGCATGGAGGATCTGGGGAACGGCCCACACCACGATTAAAACCCTTTTTCGGAAATCAGAACTTCACTCATTAGATTAAATTAGATTCAAATGTATTGTCAGCGTACAGCACAAGTACAGTACATTGAAAGGAATTTGGCATCTAACCAGAGTGCAAATTGTGCAGTAAAGTGTATGGTAATATATAATGTACAGTTGTTGAATAATATGTAAAAACTACTAAAGACAAATACTAGTAAAAACTAGTAGGTATGAGATATGTGCAGAATTATAAACATATAACAGTATATATAAATATATTGCAGGGGTATGCAGTTGTATCAAAAAATATACATACATATATGTAAATAAATATAAAACCTCCACATTAAGGTGGAGGTCAAACAGGGTTTTGTCGTTTTGGCAGACGCTTTTATTCAGAGCAGGTATTCAGTTGGTTGGCACCTCACCACTAGATGTCACTATATTCTGCCCCACACTGTACCTTTACATAAGAAGTTCACCTTGTTTATCTTGCTTAATAATGCTGCGTCAGTGAACGCCTACCTGGTGAAATACCAATGAAGAAGAAATCCTCCTTACCGTACTACTATTTTAAGCCCGAACCGGCATCTCAATTCATATATACTTACAGACTTACTGTTCACTACTTGCACGCACGTACTACTTGCACGCATGTACGGGTGACTTACAGCGGTGAGTGACAGTAGTGAACCGTGTATGGGTGACTTACAGCGGTGAGTGACAGTAGTGAACCGTGTACGGGTGACTTACAGCGGTGAGTGACAGTAGTGAACAGTGTCTGGGTGACTTACAGCGGTGAGTGACAGTAGTGAACAGTGTCTGGGTGACTTACAGCGGTGAGTGACAGTAGTGAACAGTGTCTGGGTGACTTACAGCGGTGAGTGACAGTAGTGAAACGTGTACGGGTGACTTACAGCGGTGAGTGACAGTAGGGAACAGTGTCTGGGTGACTTACAGTGGCGCATGACAGTAGTGAACAGTGTCTTACTGGGTGACTTACAGTGGAGCGTGCCAATAGTGAACAGTGTCTGTCTGGGTGACCTACAGCGACAGTAGTGAACCATAACAGTAGTGAACAATACCTGGGTGGTGTGTGACAGTTGTGAACAGTGTTTGGGTGACAGTGGTGAACATGTCTGTCTGTATGACTTACAGCAGCACGTGCCAGGAAGTAGGGGCACCAGCCCTTTCTCTGGCCAAACTCCTTCAGGTCTGCCAGGTTGTAGATCCCAGGGGGGAGGGGCACCTGTCGGCCCACAGCATCGAACTCCTGCAGGGGAAACACCACACACACACACACACGCACACACGCAAAAGTTACAACCTAAAATAAAATGTTAAAGTGAAAGATTTAAGTATCTGACCAAATTCCGTAAAATTGCTAATATAAAAGTCATATATTCAACAGAATGAATGACAGAATGACAGCGTAGATGTTATGGATTGGATGTGCGATGCTCAGAGGCGTCTCTGACCTCGTAGAAGCGGCAGGAAGGTATGCTGGGGTCGCTTTCTCGCTTGGTGCGGATGTACGAGGCGGTCAGACAGTGGCACTTGGCATCCACCTCCTTACCGAAGCGCAGAGCGCTCACCTGCACCAGGAACAACCCCCGGGCCACGATAACACACGTTAGAACACAGAGACACAGCTAGCATCGCATTATTACCAGTCACCCAGCAGACACTTGAGTTGGTCAAGATTACGCTTTTACGATTTACCATCAAACATCGTCGGCCCATATTCTGTACAACACTACTTGTGAAAACCGAGAAATGTTGGAAATAAGTGAACAAGGTCATAACATTCCTCTAGCAGACGTGGCGGTCGTAGAGATGTTATAAAACGATAACAAAAAAAATAAAACTATAAAACTCTCCCTCCGTCCCACCCTGAACGGTAGCCTGCGTGTGACTAACAAAATGCAGCTTTTTCAGGGTTATCATTTTGAGGAATACATATTCTTAATCTAGGGCTGGACGATATGTTTGAAATAAAAATCAGGACGAACAGAGGATTTTTTTTTTACCGATGTCGATAGCTATTGCGATTTGGCAAAAATCCTGCATTACATGATCAAAACGACATGGACAGTGTTGAACTGCATACCGACAGTGTGGTACACCACAGAATTGTGTATAACAATATCACAACATCATCACATCATCAAGGATGGGTCTCAACCACCAGGTGCTTAACAAGGTGCTTAACGAGGTTTCCCAACGTGATGCTGACCTCAGGGTGGATGCAGAGGTTCTTCCTGGAGGACAGGGCCAGGCCCAGGAAGTTGTTGGCTACTCCCGTCTCTTTGGCGCGATACTCCATCAGCTTCTTTAGCTCCTCCACCACCTATTGGGCAGCAACATACAACATACATTTACCTAGCCACACAGAACATATATTTTTATAACATAGATGTTGTTGTTTTTTTAAAGCTTATTAAAATATATAAGCATACAGTCTAAGGGTTTGACAATACAAATGCCATCTCATTTTGTTCCCAGTTTATCCCCCCCCCCCACCAAAAAAATGTACGTTTGTACAAAATGGGTTAAAACAGGTTAAGTACGCCAACGTTTGCCTATGGGATAACCACACGAACCACACAGACCGGGGGTCCGTATGCGATGTACAGAATACAAACCTTCACAATCTCGGGCACCGTCCGGGAGCAGTAGATCAGCTTGGTGAGCTCCAGAGGATGGGCCTGTCAACCAGAGCACAGGACTGTTTTCAGTCTGCAATTTGTACCCCCACCCAATTATTACATGATCAAATACGTAGGCTGCTCTTCATTATTGAGTCACTTGTTGAGTTACTTTTTCTCTCGGTCCGCTTCCTACATTAAAGTGTAAAGCCATTCATGAGCCAACGCTACTTACAGCTTCATCGTGCATTTTTTCATTCTTCTTCATCGCGGAACACTATTATGAAGTCAGTATTTTTCCACAAAATGTCTCCAATGACAATAAGGACAACGCATGTGCATGGCTGCTGGATGAATGTAGGGAAACACTGCATGGGAAGACATTTTCTATTGTCTCTTTCAGATTCCATTTTTTATAATAACTTTTAGAACAAGGATGCTATAAGGGTTTTATAACATTAGTAGGGTCTTGTCATAATCACTTTTAGAATAAAAAAAAAAATGCGTACAGGGGAATGTAGTAAATACAGGGTCTGATTCACCGCTGTAGAGACACAAGGAACCCCCAGTTAAAAAAACTACAATTAAATTCCGGCTGTAGACCAGGTTAGGACGTGTACTATATATACTATATACCGTATTGACCCGAATATAAGACGGGTTTTTTTTCCTAGAAAAAAATCTGAAAAAGTGGGGTCGTCTTATAATCGGGGTTTAGACTTTTCGATGTACCGTAATTGCACATGTAATTGCACAACAACAGATCGTGCCAAACGAGTGTTCCGAGACACCGCGCGACACTTAAAGTAACGTAACTCAAAGTCTTAAAGTAACAATACATAAAAACAGTTACCTGGAGAGATAGAAATGGAGAGACACAGCGACCAACTTGAAAAAAGTGGCTCAAAAGTAGGGCAAGTTAATAAACAGGAGAGACGAAGTTACGATGCCAATTTTAAAATAATGGTGATAAACGAAGCAGAGACATCAAACACCTGTCATTGCGACGCAGGACAAGCCCAGCGCCTGCCCTCAGACTTCAGAGAGAAGCTACTGTCTTATCAGCGATATGTGATCAAGTTAAGGAAGAAGCACTCATACCCCCTTGATCAGATGGGCAATGCTGATCAAACGCCTGTGTATTTTGACATGCCAACATCTGTCACTGTGCATAAGAAAGGCAACAAATCAGTGATCTACTGATCTACTGGAAACGAGAAGAGTAACTGTCATGTTAACGCGCCTCGCAGATGGGACTAAACTTCCCCGTACGTGGTTTTAAAACGCAAGACTGTACCTAAAGAGGCAGTGACTGTACCTAAAGAGGCAGTGACTGTACCAAAAGAGGCAGTGACTGTACCTAAAGAGGCAGTGCCAGCTGGCATTATGGTACGTGCCCAGGCAAAGGGCTGGATGGAGACGGAGCTTGTGGTGGACTGGCTCAAGGTGGTGTGGGGCAGACGGCGTGGGGGACTCAGAAAGAAGAGGAATATGTTGATTCTGGATGCTTTCCGTGGACACTTGACTGAGCCAGTCAAAAAGCAAGTGAAAGAGTTGAATGGTGACCTAGTGATCATATCGGGCGGAATGACAAGCCAGCTGCAGGTGTTGGATGTGGTCGTTAACAAACCATTCAAGGTTAATCTGCGTAAGAGATCCACTTAGGCTCCTGGCTGCTAATCACGCACTGACACCATCTGGAAAAATCCAAAAGCCTGCAGTACGTTTGCTCTGTGAATGGATCTTGCAAGCATGGGCTGACGTTTCCCCAGAAAGCATCATTCATGGGTTTAAGAAATGCGGCGTATCAAATGCCATGGATGGCAGCGAGGATGACGTGATGTGGGAGGAGACGGGGAAGCAGACAACGTGAGTGACGATAGCGGGAGTGAGAGGAACAACCCAGCGATGTAGAAGACGAGCTGAATGAGAAGACGTGATGTGACCAATAGACTGATGTTCTGAACTTTTGCACTGTTTCATTGCTCTACTGTTTCATTGCTCTACTGTTTCATTGCACTACCGTTTCATTGCTCTACTTTTCATTGCACTACCGTTTTATTGCACTACTGTTTCATTGCAATCTATCTAGCCTGTTTTGTTTTTGTTTGCCAAGTTAGGCAAATTTGAACACAATGTGTGATGTGTGTTATCATTATTTTCAAATAAAATTATTTTCTTTATAAAAAAAAGATTTGGTCTTCAAATTTTTTTTTTCCAAAAATGAGTCTTGAAAAAGAGGGGTCGTCTTATAATCGGGGTCGTCTTATATTCGGGTCAATACGGTACTATATATATATATATATACATGACAGTCCACAGTCACCTACCTTCTGATACGCCACGATTAGGGACAGCAGAGAGATGGTTTTACCGGTCCCCGACGGCATCTCCAGAACTCCATGACCCTAAACGTGAACATCATGACAGGACCCCATGATCTATCTGTCCGTCTCTAACCATTCAAATCATCTCAGATTATTCAACGATTCAATCCAATCCAGTGACAGCTACCTTGGCGTCCAGTGTCCGCTTCAGCTCCAGCATGTAGGAGTACTGCTCCGGGTAGATGTAGTCATAGGGGAAATGAACCAGCAACCCCTCGATGTTTATCCTGTGGGTTTAAAGGGTTGAACTCATCGAGGGGACACAAGACTATGCAACACAGTTGTCCTAATAGACAAGTCGACAAGTTGAACATGCAGCCCAGATGTGACACTTGGATCTCCATTCAGATCACTATCACTTATGCATAAATGAATGACTGACTGATAACGATGACAGCTTCTGTTGTGTGGCATGGTGCGTGAGTGTGAGTGTGAGTGTGTGTGTGTGTGTGAGAGAAAGACAATCTTAGTAGAGCGAGACATTGGAGAAGTACTAGTATTTCATATGACGTGTAAACAACACCATGCATACATACATCTCATCTCATCTAGATTAATGGTGTGTAGCACCCGATGAATGTTTTTTTTATTTATATTGTTTATTGACACTTACTTCATGTTTGTAAAAGCTGCTGCAGTCGCCTTTTCCTTTTCTGCGCGTCGCTTTTAATAACGCTAAACACCCACTTTCTGCACCCCACAGTAGGACACTACTTCACTCACTGCGTTAGTGTGGTGCGTAGTGTAGTGTAGTGCGTGTGACCGTGTAGCCGGTGCAACTCAAGTATTTCCGGTTCATACTTTTCAAAATAAGAGCGTTACCTAGACAGTAAAAGCATGTGGCCAGCAAACTTTGTGTGGTGGTCTTCCAGAAATGTATAACGCGGGACTGGAATTTGATGCAGTATATACTGTTTTTGCAATTTCACTATCACTTTAATTGATCTATCTATCTGTGTGTGTGTGTGTGTGTGTGTGTGTGTGTGTGTGTGTGTGTGTGTGTGCGTTACATGCATAGAAATTACACATAGGTCCATTGTATTTCATAAATGAATATATTTATTTATACATTTACAGTGATATATATATATTCTTTTATTGATCAAGTGTATGCTACTTCGATGATACATATAATGAGGGGGAGTCCAACGGTAGGTAAAAAAAAAAAAAAAGCCAAATGTATACCTTTAAGAAAATAGAAAGAGCACTTACAATTCAAAATCGATTGATTCGTTTTGACAAAGAAAGTCTTCTTCGTTCTCTATATAAATCACATTATCAAACATGAAAATCACTTGAAACGGTAATAATTCAGATCCTAAATGCCGCTAGATGGCATCCAAGGACACGAGTATCCATCCATCACCATTGAAGCGCTGGGGCCAAAACACACACACTACCTGCGTTGCTGTTGGTGAAATTCCAACACATAATGTTATAAAGATGCTTTCTTATTTTACATCACTAAGCCTAACTATTCATTGTTTAAACGACCCGGGAGCAAACCATTGCTAAGGCAGGAAAAACAAATAGTACATACATTACATGTGGATTTTTTTTATTTTAAATGAGAACGGTATTTAGAGTCTAAAATCATATCAGTCACTTGTCGTCTTCATCTTGATACAATGCATTATTATTATCGGGATGGACAGGAATCAAAGTAGAGTTCTGGCGACACCAGTGGTCAGAAGAATGTACTGCAGCGTCTATATTCAAGTCACAGCTGGTAGCGCTTCACAGACTATATTTACTAGAGGAATAGCAGAGGTTCGTTTCGGAGTGGCTAGCCCGAGACTGTGGTGAAGCCAGAGTTCCGTTGGCCTCCTCATTCCACCAGTGGCCCAACTGTAATTTTCGTTGTTCAGCCATTTAAAAAAAACAAAAAACGAAAACGTTCAAAAGGACCAGCCTTACGTCTTTGGTTGGCTGTGGTCAAAAAATACCACACAACTGAAACCTCCGGTCCACTACTATCCAGAGCCACAGCCTTGGCTGAAAGCTTGGGTTTTCCTTTCAATTCAGTTTTTTAGATTGTCTCAAAAATAGTAACTTCCTTTCCCCCACACCTACATCTCTCCCTCTCTCTCTCCCCCCCTCTCTCTCCTCTCTCTCTCTCTCTCTCTCTCTCTCTCTCTCTCTCTCTCTCTCTCTCTCTCTCTCTCTCTCTCTCTCTCTCTCTCTCTCTCTCTCTCTCTCTTCACAGGGCTGTAAAGTGTGTATGAAAACACACAACCAGGTAGAGTCTCTCTCACAGCTGTCTCTCTGCTCACAGCTCACAGCGCTCGTCAACCTTCTTGTAGCGCTCCATGATGCCCAGCACGTCCTCCAGGATCGAGGGGCCCAGATCCAGGTTCAAGCCCGCCATCGAGTCTGACCGCGCCATGGCCAGGTGAGGGCCCCTGAGTGACGCTACCCCCTCTGGATACATGGTGGTAGCGGTAGTGGCGGTGGAGGTGGAGGTGGGACCCCCGGGCGACTCACTGCGGTCGCTCCTCAGGTCCTCGTTGCTCAGCCCGGCGTCCGAGTCCAGGCTGAGGCCCCTGTGCGGATCCAGGGGCCCGCAGGTCTCCGATATGGAGTCTTCGGAGGAGGCCTCGGAGAAGGAGCCAGAGGACGGCACCAGCTTGCAGAAGGAGGAGGAAAAGGAGAAGTCACGGCAGGGCTCCCCCCCCTCCGGCCGGCCGCCCGCCCCCCCGGTCTCAGACAGCGACGGGACGGGGTGCCGGTCCCGGTCGCTGCGGGACGCGTGTCCGTTGCCCTGAGGGGCGTGGCCGTTGCCCTGAGGGGCGGGGTCTTCTAGGTGGAGGCGGGGCGGCTTGGGCGGGGCCTGCTCGTGGGCCACCACCGCGGGCATGGAGACGGTGGACTTCAGTAGGCCGGCCGAGGAGTTGACATAGTGGAAGCCGTTGTAGGAGTAGTCGTGGGCGTGCGAGGGGAAGGCCCCCCCGCCGCCGTCGGCCAGCTGTCCCGCCACGCTGTGGGAGCGTCCGGCCCCCGGCCCGCCGCCGCCAGAGGCCCTGCCCCCCTGGGAGGGAAGCATGTCCATCTTCCCCCGGAGGAAGCCCACGTCCCCGAACATGTCCCCCTCGCCATCGGCCCCCACGTGGGCACTGTGGCGCATGTCGCCCAGCGGGGGGCTGATCATGTCCCCCGATAGGATGTCCCGCAGCCTCAGTTTCTTGCCCCTCTTGGGAGTTGTGTTCTTCAGGTACATGGGGGTCTTTGCCGGCATCTTGCCCTGTGTTCCTTTGACTTATCCGAGCGAAGTGGGTGAGGTGAGTCCGCCTCTCGGTCGTCCTGTCCTACAAAAAATACTTTTCTCTCTAAAAAGAGCGGGAAGGCATCCTGACACGGATTATATCGGACTTTGTTTGTGATGTTGGGGCCGTCTCTTCTTCGGGGAGGATAGAATCCAGCAAACCGCCAAGGAACAAGGGGGGATTCCGAGGAGACGACAGCTGCAGGGACTCCAACTCTTCAAGAGGAACTGATGAGGAACGCCTGTTTTTAGTTTCGTTTTTTTAGTTCCAAACCAATTTGCAACATATGCGGGTTGCTAGCACGTGGTGCACTAGTATGGGGTCGCTAGGACGGGGTGGCTAGTACTGAGAAGCGCTAGCAACTCCAGGTGGGAATGAGGGGGGGTGGGGGCTGGTCCTCACACTGACATGTGACCGCAGGGGGAAAAGAGAAAAGGCCTTGACCCAGGATACTTTCTGCCTCTCTCTCTCTCTCTGTTGTTTTGTCTCGCTCCCTCTCTGTTCCTCTCTGTTGTACTCTCTCTCTCTCTCTCTCTCTCTCTCTCTCTCTCTTTGTCTTCCTGTCTTTGACGTTGTTTTCCCCTCTCTCTCTCTCTCTCTCTCTCTCTCTCTCTCTCTCTCTCTCTCTCTCTCTCTCTCTCTCTCTCTCTCTCTCTCTCTCTCTCTCTCTCTCTCTCTCTCTCTTTCTTTCCCCTCTCTCTCTCTCTCACCGAATTGTCCAAACAAATACTGGTCCTTCCTCTCTGGCACGGCAAGACGCACGCACAACTCCCCGTCCGTGTGCCAAGACACTCCCCCTGGGCCCCGGTTCTTCCCCCTGATGATGATGATGATGAAGACGATGACGGGGGGTGTGACGAGGAATAGGCCGTGGTCCGTCCGTCCGCCTGTCTGTCCGTCCGTCAGGCGAGGGCGAGGAGGCCGGTCACTGCGGTTCACAGACCTCCGGAATGTGACATGAGAGCGAGAGGAGCAGCGATCTGTGGGGAAGGCAGACAGAGAGAGAGAGAGAGAAGTCAGAAAGAGGGCAAGATGAGAGGAAGGGAGGCCGGGGGGGGGAGGGAGGCCGGGGGGGGAGGCAGGGGAGGGAGAGAGCGGCAAGAAGAGAGGGACGGCGGGAGGAAGGGAAAGGAGAGTGCAGGACGAGAGGAAGAGAGGGAGTGAGGGAGGAGACAGAGAGGACATGAGACAGAATGAGAAATGGTTAGGAAGATAGAGACGGAGCCAAAACAAAAGCGATATGAGAGGGAGGGAGGGAGGGAGGGAAAGATAGGAGCGGGGGCCGAGATGGAGGGAGGTGGGGTAGAAGGAGGCCTGTGTGTGGGGGCTCCCTCATTTAAGTAGATGACAGTATTATTGGAAGGAAAGCACGAGAAGAATTCTGACTTGTTTGCTATGAGGGCCTTGCCAGCCCCAAATGACCCCAAAAATGTGTGTGTGTGGGGGGGGGGGGGGGGTGAGTCACTAAGTGAAGCAGTACATTAATGTTAGTCACGCATTCCCAGAACCCCTGAAATTGGGTGTGTGTGCATGTGTGTATGTGTGTGTGTGTGCGTGCGTGCGTGTGTGTGTGTGTGTGTTCGTTATCAGGCGCAGGGTCTTTTCGAGGCTCATTCCATAGATAAACAAAGTGAATTATGGGATGCTTGAAAAACAGAGTGAATTGTGGGATGCTTGTCATGTCCCTCCAGGCCGTGTTATATATTATGAGGATACCCATCCTCCGTTTAAAAGAGTGAAAATTCACTCCTTCAACTGGATTTAATTGAATTATATATGAAAAGTATGTATAATAACAGATATACTATTTGAAATATAAACGTTCTATTGGATTAATACAAACGGTGGGCCACAATTACTTGAGCACAGAGTATTCCTATAGCAAAGAGGAGGGGACATTTTCAGGGAGGCCATCTAGACGTCCTCTGAGTGTGTGAATTTTCACACATTACACACGGTGCACTACTACTGAAACTGAAGCTCTCAGAGCTCACCGCCGAGGGTTCAGACGCAGACACAGTTCGACGTGTTAAAGGTTACAGGCTCATTGGGTTTTGCAAGTGTTAACCCAAAGGTGATGGGCACCGTGAATAGTCACGGAGATGATGGAGGTGACCGTGCATGCTGGCCATCTTCATACAGCCTTTATACCATGAGATACTACTAACTAACTGCTTATCCTCTTGCGCTGTCCGTGACGGTGTTAACTGTCACAGACAATAAACTTGACTTGACGAGGTGTCCTTGAGCAAGACACCCAAACCTTAACTGCTCCTGACGTGCTGGCTGTCTCCTTGCATGGCTGACTCCACCGTCGGTGGTTGAATGGTGTGTATGAATGGCTGAATGTGAGACTGCACGACTTGTAAAGCGCTTTGAGTAACCATTGGTTAGAAAAGCGCTATATAAATGTCCATTTACCACTGCCTGAGGTTCCACAAAAGGTATTTAGGTATTTTCTTTTGGACATTGCGGGAATGTGTTTCAGGTCCCTGCCTGTTGACAAAGATCAGAGGAGAACCAACCCCCCGGGGATCTATCACATGGACAACCGACCGTCACCTCTTACGCTCTAAATCATCCCCCCCATCGAGAGACCGCTGCGGGGGCAGGATAGTTCAGTGGTTATAGGGTGCTCGACTGCCAGTCAAAAGGTACAGGGTTCAATCCCCGACATCCGCAGCCTAGCATGAGGTCTAATCCGATCTCAACTTATTGTACTTTTCCGTTACACTTTTACCTGAATTATTGTACTACTACCTGAGCACTGGTTCAGTTATTGGAGACTTGTTAGAAATGAAATGCACTTTTGACTTCTGGTGACGAGTTGTTCTCTTACCTTCCTTTGTTGAAACACGCTATTGTAAGTCGCTTTGTATAAAAGCGTCTGCTGTAATGTAATGTAATGTAATGTAATGTAATCCTTGAGCAAGATGAGCCTAACCTCCGAGCTTCAAGATTTAAGAAGTACAATGGAATGCCTACTCCCCATTACCTCCCACAGTATGACATTCTTAAAAAACAACACTATAATAATGCTATACACAATAAAAGAATAATAAAGAATGAACATAAAAAGAACAATAAAGTGATTGATGGGTGATACATACACGTGTCTTCTGAATGGCATGTGAGTTGCTTTGGATGAAATGGATCTTTTGATCTTTTGAAATTGACTGGTGAATCAAGTGACGTAGTGAATGACAGACCAACAGACAGACCACAACACCACAGCCTTATTTGAATCCATCCATCTTCCTATTTTCCCTCCCCAGATGATCTGTGTCATTGTGACAATATAGTCATAGATACAATGGACAGCAGCATGTCTCTTTCTCTCTCCTTGCCTCTGTCTGTATTCAGCTATAGGCTCCAGAGACATTTGATATAGGCCAGGTGGTCATAAAACACACACAGACACACACCTCTCTTTCTCATAATGGGATAAGAACCCAAACAAACACACACTACACCCTAGTTAGCAGACGATCTTTTGATGTGCATAGTGGGGAAATCCCTTTCCAGCTATTAGATTAATCTAAGACTAAGAAGGTGCTCTGCCTTTACATCTGTCTGTCTGTCTTTTAAACGTAACTAACTAATAAATAAGCAATTTTTTGTGTGGCTTAGCAGCTCTCTCTCTCTCATTCTCTCTCTCTCTCTCTCTCTCTCTCTCTCTCTCTCTCTCTCTCTCTCTCTCTCTCTCTCTCTCTCTCTCTCTCTCTCTCTCTCTCTCTCTCTCTCTCACTCAAATGGCTAATGTGTTTCATACAGCTTGTAACATGGCAGGAGAACATTGCCATCACAAAGACGTTCTTAGCCTTGAAGTGTCACTTAGGGCAGACGTTGTGTTTGTTCCTGTTGGCCAACAGACTGATAGTGGAGATATTTATAATAACTCAGGATATGTTTGCTTTGGATGAGAGCAACCATCTTGTGTGTGTGTGTGTGTGTGTGTGTGTATGTGTGTGTGTGTGTGTGTGTGTGTGTGTGTGTGTGTGTGTGTGTGTGTGTGTGTGTGTGTGTGTGTGTGTGTGTGTGTGTGTGTGTGTGTGTGTGTGTGTGTGTGTTTCTGGTTTACTGGGTTGAGTGTGTAAACAGTGTGTAAACACTGCGTAATAACATTAACTCTACTGCCTACAAATCGTTAACGGACTGTGAAGTCCTTGCTGGTGGTGGGTTAGACTGGACACACACATTTGTGTGTGAACACACACACACACACACACACACACACACACACACACACACACACACACACACACACACACACACACAAAGTCACCAACCATTAAATAGAGCCAAATTTACCTCACCAGTTACCACACTCGCAAATGTGTGTGTATAGGAGGTCAAAGGTGAGGTCTGTGGCATCATCCCGAGGACCAAATGGGAGCAAACACGACTAATGTCTTTCACATTCGAGACCTACTGGGAAGTGAGGTCATCACTGGTGATGCAACCATGCAGTGAGCTGACTGAGTGACTTCACATCTGTTTTCTGCTCTCTGGAACGCAGGTCTCCCTCTCTCTCTCTCTCTCTCTCTCTCTCTCTCTCTCTCTCTCTCTCTCTCTCTCTCTCTCTCTCTCTCTCTCTCTCTCTCTCTCTCTCTCTCTCTCTCTCTCTCTCTCTCTCTCTCTCACTCACTCACTCACTCACACACACACACACCTTGTGTCTGATGGTCCATGTGCAGATCTGGGATTTTAGCGACACCTAACTAAGACGAGAGTAAACTAACACACACACACACACACACACACACACACACACACACACACACACACACACACACACACACACACACACACACACACACACACACACACACACACACACGAACACGGGCACCCCCTCTCATTAACCGCCGCCACCTATATTGCGCCATGCGTAATTGCGCACAGCGGGTGGTTGTCGACAAACGACCGTTGTCTGTGCGTGTGTCTGATGTCCGCATGTTTTAACATGTTTACCCCTCGTCGTTCTTACCATCTGTAACAGAACAAGCGAGTGTTGAGCTCTAAAAGGTCCAGCTGGTAAAGGTTGGTGAGGAAATATACAACAATATACAACCGTCTGCTACAGATTTGGGCGCTTTGGGCATCCGACGGTTCGCTCCAATACATGTTTGTCCAATTGTGTGAGGTTATTATAAGCTAGACTTTAATGGTCAATGTGTGTCTCCCATATATCCCATAACCTGTAGCGGTGGCATGCGGTCAGTGAACGCTAACCGGAGAAACGGATGTTTCTAACACACACACACACACACACACACACACACACACACAGAAAAAAACACATACAGAAACTATTATCGTCAGTAGTAGTAATAGTATAGATTCAGTATTTCCCACGGTGTGTCCACGAAGAAAATAAATAAATACGCAGTGCCTCCAAGCCTGTAAGCCTGTCTCTTGCGTCACAGAACTCCTTACCATGAGTTACAGGACCCGAGTCGAGGAGCGTCAAAAAACGTGTAACCCATTGTAACGACAACAAAACACCGTTAACCGGGTCTACATGTTTCCCCTTTGTGTCCACAAACATAATAGACACACAATCGATCTGTTGTTCACAACAAGTGGGGCGCACCTGCATCCTATCCCTGCTATTGGACCACACACACACGCACACACACCTCACACACATTCCCCATATGTCACAAATATATAAAACTCTCGTCATGTCGCCAAACAGATACTTGCCTGTATGTATTTCTCTCTGTCACAGACCCGATGGAGTCGATATGTCCCTTATGAGCGCCGTATAGTCCACCGACAGACAGACAGACAGCTTGTCCGGTCCGGAAAAAAAGGTAAACCTCTTACCGAGGTGTGTGACTGCGTGTGTGTGTGCCTGTGTGCGTGCGTGTGAGTGTGTGTGTGTGTGTGTGTGTGTGTGTGTGTGTGTGTGTGTGTGTGTGTGTGTGTGTGTGTGTGTGTGTGTGTGTGTGTGTGTGTGTGTGTGTGTGTGTGTGTGTGTGTTAGCGTGTGCGTGTGTGAGCGTGTGCATGTGTGCGTGTGTGTGTATGTGTGTGTGTTTCTGGAGCCGACCAGCAGAGCCCAGAGAGGTCGGGTCTAACGGGGAGAGAAGGGCGGGTCTAACGGGGAGAGAAGGGCGGGGCCGCAGCTGGGAACCAAGAAAGCGAAAGGGGCCCGGCCTGGGTCCCCCGGGGGAGGGGGGGTTGGGGGTGTGTGGCCTGGTTCCCCCCCCCCCCCCCACGGGGTCCCTCCCTGTCATGCGGATCTTCTCCTGGCTGCTGAGCCACGAGGTGGGACAGTATAAAACGCGCTTAACGTGAAAAGGCTTAACTGTAACTTAAAGTTACAAAACAGCGATCAATAATCATCAACTTTCTCTGGCATATGTCTTGTCATTAGCACTTTCACCTGTCAAAATATAACAAATCAAAACCTAAATCATACTTTTACGAATGTCATGTGACATTAAGTGTTTTCCTCTCCATTGAGCCAGTAAGGAAAAGTCTTAACGCAGCTTTATGAGAGGAAAACACTTAATCTAACATAACAGTAATAGTAGGATTTAGGTTTTGATATTTTGACAGGTGGAAGTGCTAATGGCAAGACATATGAACAGATAAATCAGGTGATTATTGATCGCTGTTTTGGAACTTTAAATTACGTTAAGCCTTTTCACGTTAATCGTTTTAGACTGTCCCAGCCACGAGGTGAACCTTCTTCTCCATCAGCACAGAGTTCAGGGACGATCCCTCCCTGCAAAGTGGATTATCATCAGGTCGGCTCCTCTATGTGAACGTGACAATCAGAGGACATGCAATCGTACGATATCGTACATATAGCAGAACGGTTTGAATTGCTCTGAAATATCATCAATATCAATATTACGATTCGTCGTCACAGGTTTACCTTACAGCGGATCAGATAGATCTGACCTCGGTGCGATTATACACGTGGTGAAAGCACCGCTCCTTAATATCAAATAACATCAATAATATATCAAATTATACAACTATAGAACTACCGATGAAAACGCACCAAACAAATCGATAGTAATTCACTACCTAAAAAGTACAAAACAAAGTTATTATGTCTGTATATCTGTATGAATGAGCTCCAAATACTTTAAACGAGGGTCCAATCAATCTAATCAGTTTTGCTGGCTCAGTATTAACGATGAACCGGTGCTCCCGCGGTGGTTATAATTAATTAGAGTTGTGGTTAACACCGAGTACACGTCTTCTTCTAGTACACCACTGGTTCTAGACTAGGGTCTCCTATCCCCTCTCTCTCTCTCTCTCTCTCTCTCTCTCTCTCTCTCTCTCTCTCTCTCTCTCTCTCTCTCTCTCTCTCTCTCTCTCTCTCTCTCTCTCTCTCTCTAACCCCCCCCCCCTGCTGTACAAAACAAAGTTATTATGTCTGTATATCGGTATGAATGAGCTCCAAACACTTTAAATGAGGGTCCAATCAATCACCCTTTTTTTTTTTCCGCTGGCTCAGTATATGGAGCCACTGACTGCATGGAGCCTCTAATGATGAACCGCGCGCCGTGCAAACAGTTTCCCGCGGTGCTTAATTAGAGCTGTGGTTAACACCGGGTAAACGGAGGGATAATAGGCAGCTCCTGGCGCGTTTTTAAATGCACACGCGTCTCGTTTTTTTAGAGCCCCGGTGGGATGCGCGAGCCGGCAATTTGGAACCATTCGTTATTCACGCATCTGCGCGCTTTGGCGCGTCTGCACAACAACGAGCCGTTGGCGCGTGTGTGTGTTTTTTGCTGACCCGACATGGAGCAAAGAGACTCGCGCGCGCTTTAAGAGCTTTTAAAACACCACTCGTGTTGTATTTTATGTGCGTAATGTTTGATTGAAATACACCGATAAAAGTTTAAATGTTTCAGATGCTTCCAGTTTTAATTAAAACTTAATAAATCCAAGCACTAAAATTAATTCACGCACACACACAAACACACGCCCGCACGCGCGCGCGCGCACACACACACACACACACACACACACACACACACACACCACACACACACACACACACACACACACAAACACGCAATGGTATGCATAATAATGGTTTGAAGTGGTGATGGAATGTGCAAACAGGATAAGCAAAGACAGCAATTGACACTGACCCCTGACAGATCAAACACCACACACATGTATGATGAGGGATGGTGCATTCTCAAGCTGGTCCCCCTATACGCTGCTCCAGTAAGGGGCACCATTGATAGACCTGCCTGATGGAGGTACTGTACCTCTTGACCAGTACACACATTGGACAGCACAGACATGGGACAGATTGCAACAGGATTTGATTAGAGCGCCTCGGAATAGACGTCATATATACGAGGTGTAGTGTCTTTCCTGGGGTGGTGATGGGAGATGGTGTGTGTTGACGAGGCACGGCCCATGTTATTTACCATGTTCAATAAACGCTATGTAGCAGTTTATGTCGAAGTTAATGTTGTATAGCCTACCACCTGGTCAGTTGTGTTCATGACATCATATTTCATTTTTATTTGGAGCATAACTCATATTACAGATGTAGACAGAAATTAATTGCGATGACTTTTTGGATTATAGTTCAGTAATATGTCCCACTGATCAGTAGCTCCACTTTCACAAGTTCTCTAATCGTTTGACCTATTCGGGGTAGATAAGGACCTAAACCAAATCCTGAAGATGAAAACAGTCGGGAAAGGAAACAGTTATCACTGTTTATTTATTTCAAATACTAAAATTGTATTAACTAGTGGACAGATCATAATTGCCATACTTTGTAATAATTTGTAATGATTGGTAATAATTTGTGTTCGTTGAAATTTGGCCTATAGCTTCAACAGCTATCTCAACTATTGGCCAACTATTGCAATATAATGCTTTATTATTAGCCTTCACTGTGAAGAATCTTGTAGATACGTATGGCTAATACCTACTGGAAATGCTAACTGAAATGCTACAATTTCATTTTGTTTTATTTAGTTAGCCCTTTGAAATTCCTGTGAATGAAAAGTGCAATACAAATGCATTATAATTACACTGTGGATGTATAAATGTTTTTGGTTGAACAGGGCTTTGTGATAAACCAAACATAATGCCATGGCATTACTCGGACCCAAACAGGATTCCATATTAAAAGTTGGTTCATTTCAAATGAGCTCCCTGCAGCAGAACCCTACTCTAAAAACAGTGACTTAGGCCGGATGTGAACCCGTGACGCACAAAACCAATCTCAGATTATAAACCCTGTGCGCTAACCATTGTACCTGCTACTCTGACTACAGAACATTGACTGGATACCAAAGTGCCTTTGTTGTTTTTCCATGACATTTTCTTACCAGAAGGGTTGTCATGGTAATAATATAACACCCAAAGTGGCATATGTGGGGTTTTCTTTAGGATACCCAAACAAGTAGCAAGACAAACGTGACAGAATAGGTCGATCTGAAGAAGATCAGCAAATTTAGTGGCTGTGAAAACCACAGGGCGGAGCTCATTACCATATTAGAGAACGCCGTCCAGAGGGTCGTTTGGTGACCCTTTGGGCGGCGTTAAAGAACGGCGTTCTAGACGCCATTCTTTTAGCAGTTTGAACGGCGTTCTGGACGGCGTTCTTTTGAAGTTTGGACGGCGTTCTGCACAGCATTTTGTCACTTTTAACGCGTCAAATGGGTGGCGCTTTCTGCACCATATGGCTTTCCATACGCACGCACATACACACACACACACACACACACACACACACACACACACACACACACACACACACCGGCTAGAGAGCATGCACTCATAGCTAGTTCATGACAGCAACTGAGTAGTTCAAGATGCAATCAGAACATAATGGAGGCGCCTCTCCAATATGTGGCCCCTAGGGGCCCCACGCCTTCCAACACGTGGACACTATTACAACACTGGTCCTACAAGAGTCTTCTACTAGTACAACACTGGTCCTACAAGAGTCTTCTACTAGTACAACACTGGTCCTACAAGAGTCTTCTACTAGTACAACACTGGTCCTACAAGAGTCTTCTACTAGTACAACACTGGTCCTAGACTAGAGTCTTCTATCTTCTCTCTCTCTCTCTCTCTCTCTCTCTCTCTCTCTCTCTCTCTCTCTCTCTCTCTCTCTCTCTCTCTCTCTCTCTCTCTCTCTCTCTCTCTCTCTCTCTCTCTCTCTCTCTCCCCCCCACTCTTTCTCCCCCCC
This sequence comes from Muraenolepis orangiensis, assembly GCA_027704905.1. Lineage (NCBI taxonomy): Eukaryota > Metazoa > Chordata > Actinopteri > Gadiformes > Muraenolepididae > Muraenolepis > Muraenolepis orangiensis. Next base: position 27,052,402 of record CM050999.1, read on the forward strand.
CCCCTCTCTCTCTCTCTCTCTTTCTCTCTCTCTATGTACCTCTCTCTCCCTACAGCCCCAGGGTCAGAGCAGCCTCTTGGGCCCAGCCCGTGTCGGGTCAGCCAATAGAAACACACCAGGGGGCCTGGTGGAGGTCTGTAGAGAAAGTGTGTGTGTTGTCTGTGTGTGTGTGTGTGTGTGTGTGTGTGTGTGTGTGTGTGTGTGTGTGTGTGTGTGTGTGTGTGTGTGTGTGGCATATGTGACGTATTCAATCTCCATGGATTAAAGTTAGGTAACTGACAAGGTCAAATACAAAAATAACAAAACAAGCAAAGCAAACAAGCAAAAGAGGAACATGAATAGAGTTGAACTTTAAACTTAAAGGCGAGACAAAAAGGGTTTAAGAGATGAAAAGAAGAGAAAAAAAAAAGAACGGACAAGAAAGAGGAAGAGATTGTGTTACCAGACCCATGAAGGTACAAAGGGAGCACACCTACAATGACTCCTTGGTCGTCGTTGGTTACATAAAACTCCACCAGCCGGCAAATTAATTCCACCTGGACGAGCGCGGACAGGCAGATCCAAGATGGAGGAAAACAAAAGGCTGATTGTGGAATTGTTCTCTGTGGAGGTTGAATGTCCACCCTTTCCCAGAAGTGAGGTGACCTCATTAGACTGTGTGTATGTATGTTTTGTGTTCATCAACGCATGTGTAACATAAGACCAGAAATTTATTTAAAGTAAACCAATTGAAATGCGATGGGCCAGTTTCCCAGATTCAAGAGATGCATCATTGAATGAATGATGAAATCTTGGGCTCCATAGAATGGAGAAGTGTGAACGCAGGTGCACACACACACACACACACACACACTCGCACACACACACACACACACACACACACACACACACACACACACACACACACACACACACACACACACACACACACACACACACACACACACACACACACACACACACACACACAAATCCCACACACACACACACAGGCACACACACACACACATGCTACAGCTTTAGTTTTTCTTCTTCCTTGGCTGTGTATTCGACACAACATACCGTGCTATGGAGCAGAGTCAGCGCTGTGCGTCATACGGCCTCTCGCTCACCCATGCTCATAGGCGACGCCGGAGTCAAAGATGCAAGGCGAGCAAACCTGCTTGAAGCAGGGGGTTGAACCACCGACCCTTTTTTTTTTTTTACAATTTACCTCCTTCAACTACTGGTGGTCCGCTGGTGGACCACCAAGTGAACCCTGCCCCCCTTGAATGTAAATAGAACATCCCTTCCAGGAAGCTGTACTGTTGAAATGAACATTACAATCCTAGCCTCTGCTTGGTTGGTTGTCACCGATAACAGGGAGCGCAGGCTGCTGATGTATTTATATCCAGATCGTGTTTACGTACCTGTCCATCATGTCCTGATATAGGCCCGTTCAGACCTTGTCAGGTGAGTGACTGCTCATCCATCGTTTAACCTTGTCATAAAGAAGGCTAGTGGCCAGAGCATAACTATTTGAAACAATACATGCATGTTGTAATCTGGTCAATTTAGGTTAAAAACAGCAACGACAAAAAAACAACAACTGTTTAAAATAGTTTAAATTGACTTAAACTACAACCTCCCTTCAAACACACACACACACACACACACACACACACACACACACACACACACACACACACACACACACACACACACACACACACACACACACACACACACACACACACACACAAACACACAGGGTCATTTAGGTTGTTATGTCTATTTAGCTGTTTATTTGTTTGTGGTGTTTTTTAGAAGGCACCATAAAACCTAACATGACCTGCTAACCTTAAAATATTATTGCGCCCCCGCTACTAACTGCTGATTGGCTGCTGGCGTTGCTCCTGGCGACCCTGGGAGGGGGGCGTGTCCTGACGAGTGAGCTCACGGGGAAGAATGTTGGGAAGCTGTGAGTAAACCAGTCCACATGTGGTTCCGTTTAATGCTCTCTGATTGGAGCACAACCAGTGGACCCTTGCATGGGCGAGTGGGTGAGAGAGTGAATGAGCAAGGGTATGATAGAGAGAGTGAGTGAAAAAGTAACTGGATGAGTAAGTGAAGTGAAGTGAAGTGAATGAGTGTGTGTGTGTGTGTGTGTGTGTGTGTGTGTGTGTGTGTGTGTGTGTGTGTGTGTGTGTGTGTGTGTGTGTGTGTGTGTGTGTGTGTGTGTGTGTTTTTGTAAGAGAGAGAGAATGTGTGTGTGTTAGTGTGTGTGAGAAGGTGTGTAAGGTGTGTGTGTGAATAAGGTGTGTGTGTGTGTGTGTGTGTGTGTGTGTGTGTGTGTGTGTGTGTGTGTGTGTGTGTGTGTGTGTGTGTGTGTGTGTGTGTGTGTGTGTGTGTGTGTGTGTGTGTGTGTGTGTGTGTGTGTGTGTGTGTGTGTGCTTGCCTGTGTCTGCTGGGTCGAAGTGAACGACAGTGACCTCAACTGATCCGGTTCCCATAGAAACACCAGAAGCTTCCAGATAGCGTGGCTGAACTGCATTTGAACAGGGTTTTTATGTCTTTTCCTCCCACTGCTGCCCCAACTCTAACCCCCCCCCATCTCTCTCACCCTCTCCCTCTCTCACACACCCTCTCCCTCTCTCACACACCCTCTCCCTCACACACACACACACACACACACACACACACACACACACACACACACACACACACACACACACACACACACACACACACACACACACACACACACACACACACACACACACACACACACACTATATCTCTGTCTGTCTGTGTCCATCTCTCTCTATGTCAAAAACTTTAAGCAGGAAATGAAACACACAAAAAACGAACGCAAATTAAATGTAAAATAATATCAAAATAAGTAATTATTTGCCTGTGTCCTATTGGCTTCATGCAACTAACCTCTAACCCAAAACACATTGGATCACTTGACCTGAAGCACAGTTTACTCAACCCACGAGAACCATTAAAAGCACAGAAATACACTTTATATTCCGGTTTTTTTTTTACGATTTCCTTCATTTGTTTTGAAGGGGCTGAAAGAGTAGACCATTCAACAGTCGACCATTTTTTTGAGAATTTTGAAGCTGCGTGGAAAACAAAATGTTGTTGATACACCGCCGTGTTCCAGAACTTTCCTTCCAGGAGTGTTTTTTTCAGGGTGTTCGGTGGAAATCAAAACAATGGGTGATGTAACGGAGCAAGAGGAGCCAGAGGAGCTAGAGGAGCCAGGGCGCGGTGCGTGTTCCATTCCTGGACGCTTCCTGGACCTGTGAAACCCTGATAGGACTGATGCTTCTACACAACACAACTCCAACACAACACCACAACACAACCTCAACACATCACCACAACACAACCTCAACACAACACCACAACACAACCTCAACACACACACACAACCTCAACACAACACAACCTCACCACAACACAACCTCAACACAACACAACCTCAACACAACACAACCTCAACACAACACAACAAGACAACACAACCTCAACACAACACAACCTCAACACAACACAACAAGACAACACAACCTCACCACAACACAACCTCAACACAACACAACCTCAACACAACACACAACACACTCAACACACACCACAACACAACACAACACAACCTCACCACAACACAACCTCAACACAACACAACCAACACAACACAACCTCAACACAACACAACAAGACAACACAACCTCAACACAACACAACCTCAACACAACACAACCTCACACAACACAACAAGACAACACAACCTCAACACAACACAACCTCAACACAACACAACCCACAACACAACCTCAACACAACACAACCTCAACACAACACAACACAACACAACTCAACACAACACAACCTCAACACAACACAACCTCAACACAACACAACTCAACACAACACAACCTCAACACAACACAACTTCAACACAACACAACAAGACAACACAACCTCAACACAACACAACCTCAACACAACACAACCTCAACACAACACAACAAGACAACACAACCTCAACACAACACAACACAACAAGACAACACAACAAGACACAACAAGACACAATAAGATTACACAACTTCAACACAACACAACTTCAACACAACAACATAACACAACAAGACACAACATGATAACACAACTTCAACACAACAACATAACACAACAAGACACAACATGATAACACAACTTCAACACAACAACATAACACAACAAGACACAACATGATAACACAACTTCAACACAACAACATAACACAACAAGACACAACAACATAACACAACTTCAACACAACAAGACAACACAACTTCAAAACAACACAACTCCAATACAACAAGACAATACAACTTCAACACAACACAACTCCAACACAACTTCAACACAACACAACTCCAACACAACAAGACAACACAACTTCAACACAACACAACTCCAACACAACAAGACAACACAACTTCAACGCAGCACAACTCCAACACAACAAAACAAAACAACACAACTTTAACACAACACAACTCCAACACAACAAAACAACACAACTTCAACACAGCACAACTCCAACACAACAAAACAACACAACTTTAACACAACACAACTCCAACACAACAACACAACACAACTTCAACACAGCACAACTCCAACACAACAAAACAACACAACTTTAACACAACACAACTCCAACACAACAAGACAACACAACTTCAACACAACACAACTCCAACACAACAAAACAACACAACTTTAACACAACACAACTTCAACACAACAACATAACACAACTTTAACACAACACAAATTCAAGACGACAAGACAACACAACTTCAACACAACAAGATAACACAACTTTAACACAACACAACTTCAACACGACAAGATAACACAACACAGCACAACTTCAACACAAGGCAACAAGTAAACACGGCACAACTTCAACACAGCAAATGAAACATAACTATGCAACAACAGCCCCCTGCCTCCTTCTGTTCCCACAACTCTCCTCTCCTCCTTCCCTCCTCCCCTCCTCCCCTCCCTCTCATCTCTCTTCCTCTCCCTCCCTCTCATCTCTCTTCCTCTCCCTCCCTCTCATCGCTCTTCCTCTCCCTCCCTCTCATCTCTCTTCCTCTCCCTCCCTCTCATCTCTCTTCCTCTCCCTCCCTCTCATCTCTCTTCCTCTCCCTCCCTCTCCGCCCCTCTCATCTCTCTTCCTCTCCCTCCCTCTCCGCCCCTCTCATCTCTCTTCCTCTCCCTCCCTCTCATCTCTCTTCCTCTCCCTCCCTCTCCGCCCCTCTCATCTCTCTTCCTCTCCCTCCCTCTCATCTCTCTTCCTCTCCCTCCCTCTCTCTTCCTCTCCCTCTCATCTCTCTTCCCTTTCTCCCTCCCTTTCATCTCTCTTCCTCTCCCTCTCCCTCTCCTCCCTCTCTTCCTCCTGTCCTGTCGTTCATGGCCTTTGAGCAGGGCAAAATACACACAAATACACACTGAAATAGAGGAGTGGAGGGATAGACCCACACGTGTAGACGGAGAGAGAGACACAGAGAGAGAGAGGGTGATGGTATGTTAGGGGTGGTGAGACAGCAAGGTCTGTCGACGGCCTTCTCCCTGCTTATCATCTAGATTGAGCAAGGAACACACTGTACTGTGTGTGTGTGTGTGTGTGTGTGTGTGTGTGTGTGTGTGTGTGTGTGTGTGTGTGTGTGTGTGTGTGTGTGTGTGTGTGTGTGTGTGCGCGTGCGTGCGTGTGTGTGCACGCGTGCGTGTGTGTGCGTGTGTGTGTGTGTATGTATGTATTTCTGAGCACAGATGTGAACATGTGCCAGTTTTAGATACTGGTCCAAAGGTGCCCGTCAGACTGGCCTGTCCGTTTTCCACAACAGGAAGTTAGCATGTTGACGTTGGTGTCATGAGAAGCTGTGAACAGTAATGGACAGGAGACCAAACAGGCCTCACACTCCATCAGGAGTTCTCACAAGCATTCAAATCATTGCCATGTGAACTCTCTCTCTCTCTCTCTCTCTCTCTCTCTCTCTCTCTCTCTCTCTCTCTCTCTCTCTCTCTCTCTCTCTCTCTCTCTCTCTCCCTCTCTCTCTCCCCCATCGGGTGGGAGAATATCTCAAGTCTCTTGAGGATTTCTCGTGTCTAAATAAACTGTCCATGTGCAAGTGTCCATGTTGCGGTGGAAACCAGTGGTTTGTAGACTAAACAAATGTTGTTAAACAAATCGACAGGAAAAATAAATCTTCTCCCTGCCATCCACACAGGACAGGATGTCACGTGGTTCAGGGTGTTTGAACTTCCCATGCAGAAAGGTTCTGGGTTCGATCCCCAGTATCTGCATTCTACCTATAGCATTCCTTGAGCAAGAAGCACTACCCCTTCCTTCCTGCTCCTTAATGACATGCACTGCATCGACCGTAAGTCACGTTGGATGATCATCAGATAGTGCAATAGTAGCACCTAAGTGTGACTGACATATCACTCATTTGACTAGTGGAGTATGGTCAAGTCAATTGAAGTCAATTTGATTTGTGTAGCCCTTAATCACAGTTACAGCCTCAAAGGGCTTCACAGGTCACACACTTTTTACAATTTGCACGGTAAATGGTATATAAATCGGTATTTCAATAAGCAGGATGTTTTTAAAAGGGCTATGTGTGGAGTTACCTGGGAGCGAGACTGTTGAATGTGTGAGCTGCTGAATAATGAATGGAGACAGTGTGTTACGTTAAGTGATTGGACACATCTGATAAGACTTAACGAATAAAGGAGTTAATCTGAGTTAATGGGCATTGAGACGGAATAAGAGGGAAAGTATTGCTGATGCTTTTGGACAGGTCCACCTCTGGGTAGTGGTGGCTCTGCCTGAACTAAACGGTTGGTGACAAAAGTGTGTTGTTGTGGATGAGAGATCAGACAGCAGGGAGAGTTGGAGAATTCAGAAATACACTGATGTCTTGCCAAGAGGAGAGGAGAGAAGAGAGTCTGATGTCTGTCTCTTGTCGAGGAGAGAGGAGGAGAGAGGAGGAGGAGAGAGGAGGAGGAGAGAGGAGGAGAGAGGAGTCACCAGTTTGTTTGTGTGAATTTCTGGAATTGCAAGCAAAGGCCACATGGGAACTGCAGATGTGACAATCCCAGACCTTTAGCACGGGAAACACATGCACACACACATCCACAAACACACACACACACACACACCACACACACACACACCACACACACCACACACACACACACACACACACACCACACACACACACACACACACACACTGTTACATAATTGGCCCCATGTGCAGCAACACAGTTTTGTATAGCCTAGCTTGTAGCTCTCTAGCCTAGTGTGTAGCTGTGATGCCTCACTTACATCCCTGTAGCCTACCTTGAAGCCCTGTAGCTTAGCCTGTAGATCTTAAGCCTAGCTTATGCATCTTAGCTTGTGTCCTTGTAGCCTAGCTTGCATCTCTGTATCCCAGTTTATTTACATTTACATTTACATTTAGGGCATTTGGCAGACGCTTTTATCCAAAGCGACTTACAAGGTGTACATTAGTTGAAGCAGACAATAGCATAACACTGGGGTACGCAAACATAAAAATACAGCAGTTCACAAGTATTCATATTGACAAGATGAATAACACAATTTCGTACTGCTAGGTCACCTGCTTAAGTAGCTGTGATAAGAGCGTGTTATCAACATTAAGGATATACACTTGCTAACATATACAACATGCTAAGAGCTATTAATGTCAGGACTTAAGCAAGTTTTAGGGGTTTCACAAAGGAGAAGGGGGGTTCAAGGAGAGTCCAGGTGGACTCTGAACAGGTGGGTCTTGAGTCTCTTGCGGAAGCTGGCGAGGGACTCTGCCGTCCTGACATGAGACGGGAGTTCATTCCACCACTGTGGAGCCAGAGCCGTGAAGAGCTGGGTCTTGGACGAGCGATGTTTGGTTGACATTAGTGAAGGTCGAACAAGTCGCCTGGCAGAAGTTGAGCGGAGCGCTCTGGCTGGGATGTAGGGTTTGACCAACGCCTGGAGGTAGGCTGGGGCAGTTCCATTGACTGCCCTAAAGGTCAGCACCAGAGTTTATGGCACTTAAACCCAGCTTGTATCTCTCATAGCCCTGTAGCCCAGCTTGTATCTCACTATATCCTAACTCATAGCCCTGTAGCCCAGCTTGTATCTCTGTATCCTAACTCATAGCCCTGTAGCCCAGCTTGTATCTCTCTATATCCTAACTCATAGCCCTGTAGCCCAGCTTGTATCTCGCTATATCCTAACTCATAGCCCTATAGCCCAGCTTGTATCTCTGTATCCTTACTCATAGCCCTGTAGCCCAGCTGGTATCTCTCTGTATCCTTACTCATTGCCCTGTAGCCCAGCTTGTATCTCAATATATCCTTACTCATAGCCCTGTAGCCCAGCTTGTATCTCTGTATCCTAACTCATAGCCCTGTAGCCCAGCTTGTATCTCTCTATATCCTAACTCATAGCCCTGTAGCCCAGCTTGTATCTCTCTATATCCTAACTCATAGCCCTGTAGCACAGCTTGTATCTCTCTATATCCTAACTCACAGCCCTGTAGCACAGCTTGTATCTCTCTATATCCTAACTCATAGCCCTGTAGCACAGCTTGTATCTCTCTGTGTCCTAGCTCATATCCCTGTAGCCCCGAGCGTGTAGCCCTGCTAGAAGATGGATCTGACGTCCTGACATTTGACAGACTCATTGTCTGTTGATTAAGAAGCGACTCACACTGGGGTCTGTGTGGAGAGACACACACACACACACACACACACACACACACACACACACACACACACACACACACACACACACACACACACACACACACACACACACAAAGAGAGAGAGAGAGTCAGCACAGGCATGTGGCCCCACAAAGGTCCACAGTCACATGTGCACCAGATACATACCAGCACAGTGATGTCACGCAGAGCATCAGAACTATAGGGTCTATTTAGCGTGCTCACACTAACGCTTCACTAACAGCTCAAGGCTGTTGGCCACACCACTCTATCAGCCTCACTGAAGGCAGGCAAGCACACACACACACACAGGCACACACGCACACACACACACGCATGCACACACACACACTCAAATGTTTATCTAAGAACATTGTGATCCGTTTAGAAATGATAGTTATTTGCATACTGACCCTCAGATGATGGTGCTGAGTTTATAGTTCAGTTTAGTTTATCACACATTCATAAGTTGTCATCAAAAACACTGATTTATTTAGCTGTTACAATGGAACATCAATATATATATAGAATGACATTTGGGAGTTTGATTTATGATGATGTGAAAGTTTTCAGGTGGTGGTTTCGTTAGACATTTATGGACTTCTTAGCACAGCTAAGCATGATGTCATACCTACTATTCTGTAAGCTCCACCCATCTGGCCCTTTGCTTAGCCCAAATCAAACACCCCTTAATACGTGAAACCTGTCAGATCAGAATGGCACACTGTCCCGAACAAGGCGGAGAAACTACAATCTGGTTCAAAATCAGAGAGATCGGGTCACTGGAGGTCCGTGGCAGACAGCCTTAACCCTGTGTGCACTCAGTACACACAGCGCCGATAAGTCCATCCAGTCAGTCATAGTACAGTGACGGGAGATGGTGCCAGACGTGTTGTAATTGTGTGACTGGAAACACTGGCACTAATGGTTTCAAGGTTTTCACAGGAGGACAGCGGGTCACCGTGGTCATTGACATGACGTGTTCATCTGGTGACATTTTTGACTGTGCAAGTCATGTTCTGATAGAGACTCAGTGACCTGAAAGTTTGTAAATATATAGAGTTTAGAATGTGTGTGCGTGTGTGTGCGTGCATGCGCGAGCGTGTGTGTGCGTGTGTGCGTGTGTGTGTGAGAGAGAGAATAGACATAGGCACACAGATAGACAAAAAGAAAGTCATTGTTAGTAGTCACTAAGCGCTATGTTGAGTAGAAACAGGAAGAATGCCATCTTAAAAGCCATGTCATGTTCATTGTACTGGAAAACTAAAAGGTCAACCGTATACAAGTCAAGTCAAGTCAAGTCAAGTTTATTGTCACTTCACAGTTTACACGTATAAAGCAGTGATCTGAAAATCTTGTGTGCAATACCCGACGACAGACAGCAGTTATAAAATAAGATAAAAAATAGATAAAAATTGAATAAAAATTAAAAATAGAAATGCAATTTATAAAATGCAAAATATCCGCACAGAAAAGAGCGATATGTATATATAAATCAATGTAATAAAATATACATTGTTATATGCTATACGCCCTTGTTCAGCAGCCTGATGGCCTGACTGTGGAAGCTATCTCTAAGCCTATTTGTACGGCACTTGATACTGCGGTATCGCCTGCCTGACGGTAACCGTGAGTACAGTTCGTGGCTGGGGTGGGCAATGTCTTTTATGATTGACTCTTACTTGACTCTTGCATTGTTTTCCACCTGATACACAAGGATGGGCCAACAGACACATACACAGAAACAGGCACAGGCACAGGCAGGCAGACGGATGGACAGACAGGCTAACTCAGGACAGTCCCTTAGTCAGTCAGAGTGAGGGGGAGGATAGAGTTGTTTATACATGATTCTGAGTAAAAACAGGGAACTCCCAAGCCAATACTCCCCGATTGTGCAACTTTGATATAACTGGCGTGAGAGAGAGAGAGACAGAGAGAGAGACAGAAAGAGAGACAGAGAGACAGATCTCAGATCTCAGAGCCGGGTTGCCCACACTGAAGTCAGCCTGAAGTCGGTACTGCAGCACGCTGTCTAAATCCCATCAAAATCCCAGCCCAGGGTCAGCCAATAATAAGATTAGGTTCCATCTATCTCTAAAAATACCCTCTCCCAGCAGGTAGGCTTCCTGAACAGGCCTGTAAACAGATTACCCTTTGGGTTCTGCATACAAGGCTGAGTGAAGTAAGGAGACTTAGGAGCAGTCCAGATGCAGAGGGCATGGAATGTTTTTGATGATGAAACGATGTCCACGTGATGACGCAGGGAGACCAGACTATAATAAGGCTGATTCACCTGCCTGCCTCTCCACCACCCCACACACACCCCAAGAGTGCGTGTGTGTGTGTGTGCGTCAGCGTGTGGGACAGCCAGAGGGAGACACACAGACGACAGGAAGTGGCGTGCCTACAGACAGACGGAGAGACAGAGAGAATGTGTGTATTGTTGGTGTGTCAGAGAAAAGCATTGCACCACATGATGGACTGCACTTCCTGGAGCCAGGAGGGGCCACAGGAAGTGAGGCGTTGAGGGTCCAAGCGCGTTGTGAGGGCTCCAACAGGAAGCGGACCGGGAAGTGGACAGGAAGAAACGTTTGTTTTTAATCCCCTGGATGTCCTCAAATACATTTATAGGTCAGCTCCAAACTCAACTCAAACGACGATATTTGAGTTCATCTCCTCGTTGACCTTCAAGTTTAAGGTGCTGTGTGTTATAAATGTACTGTGCTAAAATCATAAAATAGCCACGATGTCATCAGAGATTAAGGAAACACGCTAGAGATTAAAAAATACTGACAATGCTACAGCCAGCCTGTTCTCCTTTGAAGTTTCCATCCCGGGGCCGAAAAGTCAGTTTTTGGACCACAGTATCCATTTTTAAACGCTCAGGGGTGTCATGGTTACCTATAGCTCCTTTAATGTTCCATCCTAACTGTAATGCAAGTCATCTGTGGTTCTCCAAAGTGGGGACAAATGCAAATTATCAGTATTTATGATTGTATAGACAGGCTTATTGTGCTGGATTAAAAAAAAAAAAATCTGAATCCTCTTCATTGGTCACATACACACAGGGACATTTGTTTCTCTTCTCTCTATTTAACCCACACTAGTTTTAGGAGCAGTGGGCAGCTATTGTGTATGTACAGTTGCCGGGGAGTAGTGTAGGGGTCTGGTACCTTGCTCAAGGGCACCTCGGCAGTTCCCAGGAGGCGAACTGGCACCTTTTTCCAAGTACCAGTTCGCACTCTGTACTTGGTCCGTTTCGGGGACTTGAACCGGCGGCCCTCCGGTTCCCAAGTCCCAACAGACTGAGCTACTGCCGCCCTGATGATGTCGTCAATCAATCAAAAGTGACACATCCGCTACGTCAAAGTGATTCATTGTCTTTATCGACAGTACCCCGGGCATTCTGTAGTGGGGACTCCTGATGGCCTACGTGGGACAACTATTTGATGACTTACCACCAAAACATTTACCGGATGAGGTAGCCATGACAAAGCTTTTGTGTCCAAAACCCCTCAACCGGTATCTTAACATCGACATAAGACTTAAAAGTGAATTCACATAAACGTATTTACATAATTAAATCCAAACGCAGCACTTTCAAATCAACACAAATGAATGACACGAGAGAAGCAAGGCAAACAAAAGCCATTGGCCACGGTGTTAACTGGTTGATCATGTATTGCCTTTATTTAAATATTTTTTCACAACCTCACCTACAGCAAACGGTTAGAAAACGCCACTCCTCTTCAAGACAGGACACGGGTAATTTACAAAGCAGGAAAAAACTAAATGTACAACATTAAAATAAAACAAACAAACGTACGTAGCTCTTAAGAAAAGAACACAGGGGGGGAAAACAAAGCTTTATGTTGGGAGTAGCGGACACCTTTTTAACCAAGTGTCAGAGGTGAGACGATAGTGGATTTTTAAATCTTTATACAGAAGGGCAAAGTTAAAAAAATAATAAACAGGTATTCATTCTCTCTTTACACATTCCCAGGCCGAGACCACCAGGTTACACTTTATTAATAACATATTGGAATATTAAAAAAAATTGAGATACAACCCCCCCCCCCCCCCCCTGCCCTCCCTTCCCCTACGACCCTCCCGGTTTCCTGCGAGTATAAAAAATAAATTAAAATGAACATTTCCACACGTCAAAGACGACAGATCCCTACAGTCGTTTCGTTTTGCAAATGGGACAATCCTGGTATTTTGGGAGGGGGGGGGGGGGTCATGGGTGATAGTTAGGGTACAGAAACAAACCCAGACAGCTCCTAACTGAAGTAGCTGTGGAGGAGAGCCATCAGTCAGTCATAAACATTATCCACACCACAGCTAAAGCTTACGTCTATGATGTAATGATGGGGGAACGGCCGGGGACTCCGCCCCCCCCACCCCCTTGTGTCTCATCCTGGCTTTTCTAACATAAATGGTGAATGGAATCTTAATGAGCGCAGTCAGCTCTGGATGACAGGAAAACCACTGGGCTTAAGGGGAACTTTTGAGGTCACAGGTGGTTTGATGGTTCTTGGTGAAGTTCTTCAGTTGTATGTGTATGAAAAACAGACAAACATGAACACAGGAGATCAGGAAAAGACCAGCGATCACAGCTAAACCAAAGAGCTGGTCAACAATGTGAAGTGAGCACACATTTAAAAAGAAAATACATGTAAAACCCAAGCATAATAGATTTTAATCAGTCTGTTATCTCTCTCTCTCTCTCTCTCTCTCTCTCCTCGCAGAAGACAGAGCGGGAAACCATCTGTGATGCATTTGATTGGGCGAGCAAATAAACCGTGAATACACATGAATGGACAACATGGCTTCCGTTTCTGGGGCTGAAGGGGACTTGAATGGGGTTTTGACGGTTTCCCCGTCTCGTCTCTTGTACAGCGTCGACGCAGTGCAATAACCACCCAGGGGAGAAAATAACTACAACTGAGGAAAGCCAATAGGATAAGCTGAGAAGCGAAGAAGTACTCACATGTGACATGTTGCACTGTATAGCTGCTATTTCAATAAGTACAGACGATTATTATTAATTATACATTTTTGCCTTTAAAATATAAATCTGCCCAAGCAACTCTGAAAGACTCAACAACACTGTAGAAATGTGCGTGCGTGTGTGTGTATGTGTGTGTATGCGTGTTTTCAGTTGTGTGTGTTTGTGGCGTCCATGTTGACCAGTAGTAGTATGATTCAGTGCACTCGTCACTCTTCTCCATCACACCACTGTTGTGCTCAATGTTCAAATGTTGTGTTTTTGTTAAAACAATGTTCCGGGTGACCGGACAGTTGGACGGGCCAGAGGTCAAGAGGTTGGGGGGGGGGGTCACTGACAGAAGGGTGATGCGGTTGGGTCAAAGCCTTTGAAAACGTCTTTTAGCGATGCGTTGTCCTGTTCTGCCGTGGTCTGCTCCGCCTGGGCCGGGCTGTTGCCGCCAAACGGGCTCCCGGTACCGCTGCTCTTCCCCGCCTGCTTCACCATGCTAAACAGGGTTGCCACCGGCAAGTTGTGGACCCCCACCGGCCCCTGTTCTGGGGCCGCGCCGGTGGAACCCTGGGCTCCGGCGACGGCTGCCCCCAAAGAAGCGGGCCCTCCCTGGGCCTGGGGGTTAGGCGAGGGGGCAGGCTTGGGTCGGGGCCTGTTGTAGCTGTTGTAGCGGTCGGGTGCCTGCTCGCTGCTCTTCTCCGGCTCCAGCTGATCCAGCGCCGACTTCCGTACGAACAGGGGTTCCTTGGACTTAGGTTTCGCCAGAGGGTCACCGGTCTTGGACTCGCTGCCGGCTGAACCGGGGGAGCCGTTGGAACCGTTACTGGGGCCAGGACTAGCTGGCTTGTTAGTCCGGGGGTCGTAGAGGCTGATGCCGCTCAGGACGCTGGCGCCCCCTGCTGCTCCGGTGGCTACACCGCGTCCAGCCCCACCGGAGGACAGCAAGCGGGGGTCATAGGGAGCAATGGCAGGGGCGGAGGAGGAGGAGGAGCTGGGGGGGGGAGGTGCGGGAGGAGCGGCGGAGAGCGGGGGTGGCACAGGATCCGACGCCTGCTTCAACGCAGACTTCTGAGGTTGGAGCCGGGGATCGTTGAGCAACCGGGGGTCGCCGAGGGGCTTACGGCTGGTCCGAGGGTCTACGGGCTTGTCGACAAGGGCAAGAGGCATGGATGGAGGGGGGCCCAGGAGAGAGAGGGGAGGGGGGGGCAAGGGCAGCAGAGGGACCGAGGGGACGTGGGTGGGGCTGGAGTTGACCGTCTTCAGGATGCGAGACAGCAGCTCGAAGTCGGGGAGCGAGGAGGGGGGAGGCCCGGTGGGGGCCCCGGCCATGACAGGGGGAGGGGGGAGCGAGGGGGGAGGAAGAGGGAGAGAGGGGAGCGTGTGGCTTGGCGGTGGGGCACGGGACAGCCAGGGTTCCTGGGCGGAGACGGGGGGAATGCCAGGCGGGAGAGGCAGGAGGTCCTGCTTGGGGATGGGCAGGGGGAGGAGCTCCTCGGGGGACCAGGCAACGGTACGGGCGAACGCCGGCATGTGGAGCACGATGTCCTTCTTGATGTGGCTGAACTGCTGCAGCTGGGAGCGGGGGTCCCGCAGGGCCATGCCCATCAGGGGATCGAGGGGGATGGGGACCGGCTTGTCCCGGAGGACCCGTTCCGTCTCCTCCTCCTCCACCACCAGGGTGGGCAGAGGGGGAGGCTTGTAGACCAGAGCGGGCTCAGCTTTAGGGGCAGTGGGGGGAAGGGAGGGGGGCCCAGCCATCCGAGCCAAGCGAGGGTCTGCCGGGGGTCCCGAGGGGGTGGGGTCCGGGGAGGGGTCCGGGGCACGGGTCAGGCGGGGGTCCCGGGCCAGGCGGGGGTCTGCGGGCCTGGCGGGAGTCGGGGCGGTAGTCTTCTGGAGGCGGGGGTCGCTGGGTGGGCCCTCGGGCTTAGGAGGTGCCTTGGACTGCTGGCGAAGTGTCTTCAGGATGGAGGTGACGCTGCTGCCTCCGTCCTCATCCTCACTGGAGTACCAGTTCCCAGAGTCACCTGGGAGCCAAACAGAAAGGAGCTTAGTAAATAGAATCCTGGCACAGCCTTCCAATAACCATGCAGGTAGGATTGAGCTTCAACATAACCACGGAACAATTACTTGTGTGAAAGACTACAGCTCTTGCCGAGATGCATTCATTTGAATTTAACACAGAGTACAGATATGACCCTATGGTCACACATATCAACCCTGCCTCCATGTGTCCATAAAGACAAACAGAACTCTGTCCATGTATAAATACCAACATATAAACAAGAGCAGGAAGATGGATAATGTCACGGCTGTGTGGGTCTACATGTGTAGCCACAAGTAACACGAAGGTTTGTATTTACCCTCCATGTCCCTGTTCTTGTCGGGCCCTCCCTCGGCCAGGCGACGAGCCCTGTCCTCCTCCTCCTGCTGCTTCTGCTGGATCCTCATGAACATCACGCGCTGTGCCGGGGGAAGGAAGTCAGGCACAGACATGCCTCCCTGAATGGGCACACCGCTGTTGGCCGGCCCGTCGGGGCCTCCTGAATTGTCGCCGACTTTCCCAGTCCCGCCTCCTCCTCCTGGAGGTCCCTGGAAGTTGTCTCCTAGCGATCCAGAGAAAAGCGTCGGGTCTCAAATGTGTTAAATGCTCACATTTAGTCACTAGTTTAGTGTTTATGTAACACATGACTTCACAACTCTGTCAACATAGCGCCTAATCCACAGATTCTTCGGTTCATTACATCGTGTTTACCTTCCTCCACCACTCCTTCCATCGGCATGCCCTGTTGTTGGTTGAAGAAGTTCTCAAAGAAGTTCGGTGGGGGTCCTAGGGGCATCATGCCTCCATGAGGGCCCCCTTCGCCTGGCCCGAAGCCAGACATCATTGGGGGCCCACCGGGAGGCATGCCGGGAGGAGGCTGGTTCATGTCGGGAGACATCATGCCAGGAGGGCCGGGGAAGCACACCGGGGGGCCGTCCGGGGGCCCTTGGCTGGTAGGGCTCCCGGCTGAGCCCTGGGTGGTGCTGGGTGTCTGACTCCTGTGAAGGAAGAGAGAGACAGGTGTTCCAAGGTGGACGAATAAAAATACAGTTGCAATAAATACCACACCATGAGGGGCGGCAGTAGCTCATAGTCTGTTGGGACTTGGCTTAGGAACCGGAGGGTCGCCAGTTCAAGTACAGAGTGAGAACTGGTACTTGGAAAAAGGTGCCAGTTCGCCTACGGGGCACGTGCCTCCTGAGCAAGGCACCAGACCCCTACACCGCTCCCCGGGTGCTGTACATACAATGCCCACTGCTCTTAATACGAGGACGGGTTAAATGCAGAGAACAAATGTCACTGTGTGTGCACATGTATGTTATAAAGAAAAAAACGATTCAATCCTCCAAATTTAGATTGAGATGAAGCCGTGTTGTTTTTAAAAAGCTTAAAAAGTTTAATTTCATGCACTATATTAAATTTTAAATGCAACACTTATAACACACACGCACAACGGGATCATTTAGGAAGTCTACTACCTTAAGAATTTATAAACTTTGAAAGGAACCGTAAGCTCATATAGAGATGACAACTATATGGGTTACGTGGAAGCAGGAGTGAGATGTTATTTACCTGACCGCCAGTTTCTGAGCCAGCTGTCCCGTTGGCTGAACTTTAATCTCAAACAACGAGGGAATCTTCCTTCCACCTCCACCATCTCCACAATAAGGTGGGGGGCCCACGGGGGGAGGAGGTCCGTTATGGTTTGGAGGACCTCCTTGATAGGGACCTCCTTCGGGGCAAGGTGGTGGTAGTGGACAGGAGTTGGGCCCAGACATGGGCCCTGGCCCCTGGGGACCTTTGTTGAGCATGGGGCCCTGGTTGGGTCCGGATGGTGGGGGCCCAAAATCAACGCCCATCGGCCCCCCGAAGTCTCCGGGTCCAGAACTGTTGTCTACCGGTCCAGGGCGGGGAGGGGTCGGGAGGAGGCCTACTCCTGGCGGGGGCTTAGGGAGAGGGTTGATGCCTTGCTTCTTCAACTCCTCCACCTCCTTTTCATCCTCCGCTCCTGCCTCCGCATCCTCAGCCAGCATCTGGAGTGAGAGGGGTTTAGAAAACACAGACAAACGGGAACAAGAAACACAGGGTCAGAACTAACACACGTGAGAGACGGGATGTCATCTTCTCACAGCTCAAGTAAATGTTGAACTATAAAGACGTGCAGACCAAACTCAAAGTCAATAATAGTCAAAACTGAAGAAGAGGCCTCAAGACTTTGTTTCAGTGAGTACTACTTAATTGTGTATGCCGGATATAATACTTTACTTTGTAGATATTCTTATTACTGGTCCTGTACGAGGGGCATTAATAAAGAACGTCTTTTCATTGTTCTTCAGTGCTGGTGTCATCTCAGGAACTTGTATAATATACATTATCATTAGCTAAGCTCCATCTTTAGCATAGCTTAGGGAGCTCCATGAAGGACCCAGCGAGGGAAGCATGGAGACACCCGGTGTAACGGGGGAGCTGAGCTGAGCCCACCTTGTCGAGCAGATCCTGGGTGTCGTCGTTGAGCGCGTCGTGGGAGAACATGCAGTCTTCTCCGTTGACGCAGTTCCCTGTGGTGTGGAACAGCTTGCATGGGAAGTCACGTGGCGGAGGGGTCAAGGGTAATTTCTCACACACAGTTGAGTGCAGTGGCAGTTCACTTTGTCTCGTTAAAAATAAAGGTTTTCCAATTCAAACAAACAACTTGATTGCAATTATTCATTGCAACAGACGGGGGCTAAAACATAACCTCCGCCTCATCTTTGATGGTGGAGGTAATAACTACATAAATAATATGCGTGCACACGCACACACACCAGTAAAGGATATCATGCATGTACGGACAGTGTTCTGCCCGAGCGCAGAAGCCAGTGATGTAGAATTTGCAAAGCTCCTTCTTCTTGGGCAGCTCAATGTCATGGCTGAAGTTACAGTGGTCCCCCTGGTGGTCAAAGGTAACCGTTACAACATAAGTTACTAACAGATTTAGATTCATAATTTAGCAGACGCCTTTATCTAGCAGAAACAGGTCAATAGGGTAAGGGTCAAGGAGGCTTGCAGGTAGTACTCCCAGTACCTTTGATCTGGGAGTTAAACACCCTCGTAGCCACTACGGTCTTCTGTCCCATATGCTAGCGAGAGACCATCTTACACTTATGAGTTGTAATAGAGCGGGGGGGGGTTAGGCATCTTACCCAGGTGCAGCGGCCCTCGATGTAGTACTTGCAAATGGCCTTTCCTTTCTTATCAGGGTGCTTATCGCCAAGGTTCCTCCTCCCCCCCATTCCTCCTCCATCCCCTCCACCGTCCTAACACACACACACACACACACAATTCAGGAAAAGAAACAGTATATATGCGATGAGAAGGCGATTCCAAGAAAACCATGACTTCATTAAGGGGGTCAGGGAAAGACACCAATCATATAATACACTATATGGCCATAAGTCAGTGGACACCCCTTCTGTTGACTTCAGGAGTAAGGAGTTTGGTAGTCAACAGATTGAATTCTCCACAAACACTTAGTATTCAAAAGGGGTCATAAGGAACTCAAGAAATTCCCACTCTACTAGGTCTGCCCCAGTCAACTATAATAGCTACACTTTGGTAGTGGAAGCGTCTTGGAGCAACAACATCTTAGCCACGAGGTGGTTGACCACGCAAACTCACAGTGGACCCAACGAGTGCAAAAGCGCGTAAAAATCATATGTTGCATCACTCACTACAGCGTACCAAACTGTATTCGACTGGCCTGCACAGAAGCCCGACCACAACGCCATTGAACCTTTGGGAAGAATTATAACGGCGACTGAGAGCCAAGCCTTCTCGTCCAAAATCAGTGCCTAACCTCACATGTGCTTTTGGCTGAATGGGCACAAATTCCCACAGACACACTCCCAAGATCTTGTAGAAAGCCTTCTCAGAGGAGTGCCAGCTGTCACAGCCGCAAAGTGGGGTCAAACTATTTTAATACACATGGTCGTTAAATGTGATGTCCAACAAGCTCATATAAGTGTGACCGTCAGGTGTCCACTGACCTTTTGGCCATATAGTGTACATTGACATACAGACTTATGTACAGACTTAATAATAACAAATACACTTTTTCATGCATTGATCTTTACCCCATTGTCCATGTCTCCATTGTTGTCGTTGTCATCGTCCATCTGGTCCCCTCTTCCTCCTCTCCCTCGGTTTCTGCCCTTGCCGCGATTCATGCCCCGTCCACCTTTACCGCGGCCACGGCCACGCCCCCCTTTACCGCCTAGGACAGACAGAGAGACACACAGAGAGAGAGAGAGAGCGAGAGAGAGAGAGAGAGAAGATGGGGGGGGGGGGGGGGGGGAAGAGAGTAGGAGAGAATGAAAGTTAGACTACATAAGAGAATATTTAACCGATGTCCCTCTTGATCAAACAATGAGAATTCAAAATAACTGGTTACAACTGGTTCTCCAACTGACCTCTGCCGCGGTCTTTGGACTTGCGGTAGTGGCCAGGTTCTTTGGAGTAGTCGTCGTAGTTGTCATCTCCCATGTGGTCATAGTCATCCTCACCGTACTTCGGAGGGAAAAAAACCCCAACATGCTTAACATGTGGTTACACAAACTACACGCACAAATGGATCTTCATGCATGTGTGCATCGTGATGGTCTCACCTCCATGTCTCGGTCTCTGTCTCTCTCTTCTCCTCCTCCTCCTCCTCCTCCTCCTCCTCCACCTCCACCTCCACCTCCTCCTCCTCCTCCACCACCACCTCCATAGCCATCGTCATTGTCTCCCCCCATCTTCCCTCCACCTCCTCCACCTCCTCCTCCACCTCCTCCTCCTCCTCCTCCTCCTCCCCCCCCACGACCCCCTCTTCCTCTGCATCCTCCTCTGCCTCGCCTCCCTCCCCTCATTCCTCCGCGACCTCGCTGGTTCTTCATGCGGCCTTTGCCCCCTGCAGAGGGTGAATGAGAGAGAGAGAGACAGAGAGAGAGAGACCCACAGAGACAAAGAGTGGATTAAAGAGTTGTTTTTGCAATTTAAATCAATAAATCAAGTGATCACTGCTAATCTACTCGCATAGCCCAATGGCTAGGTGATCGCATAGCATACTCCTGAGGCACCTCACCCTTTTGGTGTAATGTTAAGAAAATACTACATTCTGAAGCTTGTGTCTCACATGAATCCAGAAGATCAAGTGAGACCAGGGCTAAGACACATTAGTATTTTTTAATTAGATCCAAGTTTGTTTCTTTACGTTTCACTTTAAAAAAAGAGTTTGGGGGGGGGGAGAGACGGGAGACGGGACACACCTCGACCACGGTTGCCTGGACCTCCTCCCACCTCCTTGGCCTTGCGGTACTGATTGAGCTCCTTGGCGAAGTCGTCGTTGTACTCGTGGTCCTCCGGCATCTCCTCATCCTCCTCTCCCTCAAAGTTGTTTTCCTCCTCGTAGTCTTCGTAGCCGCCGCCGTAGCTCTGCTTGTCCATCTTCAGGTAGTTCCCCTTCTTGGGGCCGGTGTAGACAGGGTGCGCCTGCTGAGGACGAGGAGCATGTCATCATTGGGATGATGATAAAGATATGTGTAGGAAAAAAAAACATGAAAACAATAACATATGCTAATACTTAATATGGTTAATGATACCGTAAATGACCTCACAGAAACGGGTCTTTCCTGATCATGGGTCTAGGTCGACAGGGTGTCGAGTGTAATTGCGTGTCACTTTATAAATAAAGTTGACATGTGTAGCAGACTCACAGCAGGGGGGTACTCTGGGCCGAACTCCCGGTACTTCCTCTTCTCGCTAGGACTGTAGTCAGAGTCATCACTAAAGTCTGAGTGGTCGTCATCAGAGGACGGGTGACGCTGGGCGAAAGACACAGACGGAGGAGAGAGACAAGGAGGAAGAGAGAGGTTCAAATACTGCCAGAGGAACATCTTTTGGACAGAAGTAAACAGGTACCCTTACATTCTTGACAGAGACAACTGTCAACTTAATTTCCCTCGGGATTAACCTTAATTTCCCTCGGGATTAATAAAGTAATCTGAATCTGAATCTGAATCTGAAAACAGGCTCGACAGTTCTAGCCGAATTAAGAGGACAACAGGATATCAACTAGATGTGGACTTGTCAGGAAGAGATGATCAAAATCGTGTTTCATCGGCAGTGTAACACCACTCTGCCCAAGGAACTGGCCGGCGCTCTTACTTTGTGCTTGGACTTGCGTCTCTTCTTGGCCCGTCTCTTCTCTTTCTCCCGCTCCTTTTCTTTCTTCCTCTTCCGCTTGCGCCGGTGGGAGCGCTCCTCGTCCGAGCCCGTGCTGGCGTGGCGTTCCCTTCGCTTCTCCGCGCCTCCTTCTCCACCGGGCTCTGTCCCCCCACCACTGCCGCCGCCGCCACCACCAACGCCGCCGCCACTACCACCACCACCACCACCTCCTCCATCTGCCTCGTCTCCTCCATCACCACCTGCACCGGGGGCAGCTGGGGTCTCTACACTCCCCTCCACTTCCACCACCTCACCCATGTCGTCCTCCAACTCTCCCTCCTCCAGCTCGCCATCCTCTCGTCTGCAGAGCGAGAACACAAGCAAGTCAATATTTTGTTTCTCTTTGTATAAGTATGTTTCAGATTATGTGTATAGAATATATGGCACATTACTCAAAAAAGACATCTGACATGTAGTTAATGAAATCCTTCAAGTAAAATTAAATGATAAATGCTGGTGTCTTTCAAAGGAACATTAGCTATACAATGATAACGAACGCCAGTTGCTTAATGTTTAACCAACCAGGGACATGGGAGACCGTGTGCATTTTAAATGAATAAAACAATCAGCAAATCGTCAATTATAAGTATAATTGTTATTTATTTATTCCCTAAATCATACGTTAATCATACCAGAATATTAAATAATTTGCAGAGCTGGTTTTCTGAGGTCTTTAAAAGAAGGTCATTTTGTTCCGGTTAAAGGCGGTTATTCAGCCAGCCGCTACATTCTCAGAGAAAATGGCCGTGTCCGTTATACTAACAGCTGTTTACACAGTGTTTTACCACGTTTCTTACTGATAGGGGTTAGGAGGAAGTAGAGACCAGGGGGTGGAGATTTGGGGAATTGTGGAAGGGTGAGGGGGCACCAAATAAAAAAAGAAAAATTATTGTAAGTCAATTATGGAAACTGAATGGTTGGCTTATGGGGAACACTCCCTGTCCTGCTAACCCTGCGAGAGGAGCCCAATCATGTACGTATGACATCTACAGCTAATGCACAGGTCTACACTGTGTAAAGCCAAAGGTACTCGCACTGGTCACATTTACTTCAATGCCTAGACGGAAAACCTCTATCCCCGTTGCCAAGTCACCTCTACAAATGTACCATCTCAAAAAGTCAGGCAACGCTGACAGCCATACGCGAAGATTAGCCTCAGCCCTGTTGCTTTGTCAATGGCCTTGTGTTCTCCTTGTGGCCTGCCATGGCTCTTTGCCTCACAGTATCTGGCTACTCAAACACAGATAGGCACTGTACTCTGAGCAGAGTATATTGAGTTGTGGCCTGTATATGTGGCCTGTAAGGAGAACGCAGAGTTGGCAGAGTCGCTAGTGGGAAAACCAAATGCATGACAGCTGTATCGCTCTCTCAGCTACAAATAATCTTTGACAGCCAGAGTTAACACAGGGTATGGTTAATTTATGCAACATTGAACAGTTTTTGATTTGTTGTGGCTAGGCCTATTGGGGAAAGGAATCACTGTAGACAGTCCTTGACAATTAGCATATACCATTTTAACATGTGGACTACACAAACGATATACTTTTAAATTAGTTGTGTCTAATTCAAAACTACCAACATAACATGAAATTCTCCCTTATATTCAGCTTGACACTGGTATTATTGCAAACTAAATGTATTAGTTATATAGCTAAATGAGCTTCATGTTTTGCTATATAATATAATATACTGCCCAAACAACCTTCACGGCTGCCTACTATGAGCACCTAACCATGTAGAGCATTATCGGTTCTTAGCCAACTGACCTGTGAGTCATGGACATTCAGGTTCTTTCCAACAACAACCAGGCCAATACGTTAACTACAGTGATGTTGCCATCTAATCCAACGACTAGCCTTGGAGAAAATACAATTTAAGTTTGAAAGTTAACTTTTTTTGTGTGACTCACATGGTCATCATGCCAACTAATGCTTAATCTCTGCTTGCTATTCACTTTATACCAACAAGGTTGTCATAATAGAGATGCAAGGCTGTCATAGGACAGGGGCCTGGCTACCCGGTAGGAGGGCACTGAAGACTGGGAGTGGTTTGCTACAAAAACAGCTGACTGCTGGCCTGTCGGGGTTCAACACAAGCATAACCTATGGACTGAGCCATGAGTGTAAAACACTCTTAACCACACATTCTGCCCAGTCTTGATTAGGCTAAGCTGGGAACCTAGACACAACAATCCTAGCTATGCTAATGTCACCGTTGGGTGGACATAAGTTTTCCAACTAAGCAATCCATTCCTAAACGCAACAAATATATATAGACAAGAGAAAGTGTTACTCACAAAATGGTTAAGGGATGGTATACCAAATTCACAGTGGTATAACCATGGTACTACTGCTGATCTATTGCTATTCTATGATTTACGAACGTCTAATTGTTTGAACACAGTATGCAAGTGCAAGAAGATCAACACAACTCTGATAACTGTGATTATATCCATTATCAATACAAACGTTACCAATATTAGCTACCATGCAATGTGTAAAGTTTACACGTCCTCGTGAAAGGTTTATATAAGCAACAGGGCCATGATAAAAAATAATGGGGAATACTTACTGTGAGAACTCTTCAAAAAAAATTCCCTCCAAACTATTAACATACTTCCTCCACTTTTAGGGACGTTTTGGGGGGGATTGGGGGTCTCGAAGTTGTGGTTAACTGTTAAGATAGGGGGGGGGTCATGAAACGGATTTGCCAAATGGGGAATGTGAACAGGGAAACTTTTGTTTTACTTCACTTTTTGGGATGCTTTGCAAACGTTTTACACATTTCAGGGACTTGTGTGGTTGTTTGGGAGTAGTAAGTGTGGGTAAAACTGTGAACAAAAATACAAATGTTAAACTGTCACATGATGAGCCATCGTCATTTTTACAGCTGTAGCTAGTATTTCAATGTCAAGCAACGATTCCCATCAACTACATACATACGACGTAGTTGTAACGCAAAACTCGACTGTTACTCGATAAATATGTCGGTTGTAATGGTGGCGACGACAGTAAAGTCAAAGTGAACAGTCAAACGAACAACGTTAACAGGGACCCTTTTAAACGGCCCAGTGTGTGGTTTCCCCATTACTTGACACATGTATCCGTGTGATGTGGAGCTGTGAACTTAACATATACCAACAAACTAATAACAATAGGAACGTCGTCATCAAAAATAGCATTTAGCGTTAGCATAGCGCCTCCCTTGCCAGCCGTGTAATGGCCACCAGGCTAAATGTGCTAATGTTCGTTAGCTGATGATACAGGCCCACATCTTAACGGGGGACAGTTATTGACAAAATGACACCTGGGGCCTATGTCCTCATAATGGCATCACCCACATCGAAATACGAATTTAAAGTTAAGGTTCGATGGTAAGTTCCCCCTTTTGTACACTATAATAAAAGTGGCACGCCATTAGGAGGACGCTGTTGTATTCGTTAATTTGCCTAATATGTTGATGGTGGAACTTGGTGCGGCCAATTTGTTCGACTTCGCACATTCTTGGTCTGCGGCGACTGATCGCTGATTGTGGTCAACGTTTATAAAAAAAAAAGACAGCGGGAAGACGGTTCTTTTTAACCTCCCAGTTGGCGTAGTCCTGTCAACATGGCGTTCGTTACCTTTGTACTGGCTCCCAGAAAAGGCGAGTTTAATCCCTTTTGAAAGAAAAAAGTAAAAAAAATAAAAGCCCGGGCTTTTTTTTTTGGTCTAAAAAGCACAGGATTAAATAGATAAATTTCATTTAAATGATTGTAGAATTACTCGACCTTTCGTCAGTCAGGAGACTGTTGTGTTCGTGGTTGGTAGTTGGGGAGTTTGGATGGACAGTCATGCTTTCCACAGCCATTTTCCTCTCTAGCTACATGGAGGTGCAAAAATTACACAACTCGACTGGACTCTACTGGCTTATGCGTCACTTCACTTGGATCTACTGGTGGTTTGGCTTAAGGAAAGCGTTTCAGTTCATTGTAGTCAACTCTCCACTAACAGTTGGAAGGTCAATGTTTTGACGAAATTGGGTCCTGACGCTGTCCGTCCTACGGTAGCGTTGTGAATTGAAGACTCATTGACTTAAAATGGCTGATCGTCTTCTCGGAGGGGAAAGGAGGCGGATTTATACGAGTATGGCGTCACGCCGTATAAGCGCGTCATCGAAGCCCTTACGAAAATGACCGAGAGGGGGGCCGGTTTATCCCACAACTGAACACATTGAAATTCACATATAAATACAAAGTGTGTATGTATTTATGTGTATATATCATATTTAGATATATATTTATATACATACACTCACACATTGTATTTGTGTGTGTGTGTGTGTGTGTGTGTGTGTGTGTGTGTGTGTGTGTGTGTGTGTGTGTGTGTGTGTGTGTGTGTGTGTGTGTGTGTGTGTGTGTGTGTGTGTGTGTGTGTGTGTGTGTGTGTATATGCGTATTCAAGATTTTGATTTTCCATTTGCAACAAGTGCAATGGAATTCTCACTCTCTATTCCCTCTACATGAATAGCCAGTGTATCTACTTCAAATTAGGAAAGTACTGACTGAGATACATATAATATGCCTACATGTACGTGACTTTTGAGGAGTTAATAAGATAAGATGTACTTTAACACGATACAATTAAAAAAATCCAATAAATAATATTTACATTATTTTTTTTAAAGCTGTGCTTTACTAAAATAAAATAATAAAATAAGCAGGTTGGGTTGTGACCATTGCAGACCCACCATTGCTGCTCTCACGAAAGGGGCCTTTTTTAAATTGATTTTTTTAAGGGAGAAACAATGTGTAGATATAGGAACATTACAGAATCTGCTTATCTTTCACACAAATGTATACAACTAACACAAGCCCAAAGCAGCCAAACCTGGTACCTCATTGCTGCATGTTTCATTAAGAGACGCGAGACAAGGAAACAACGCGAGATTATAGTGTCAAGTTGTCAGCACGTCATCATCCAGCGTCCAAAACCCAGCGGGATTTGACTATCAATTCAAACTACCCCAATAGATATACATTCTGCTACAGTATCCCAACATTAAACATCAGTTTTTAACATCTGAAATGATCGATATGATTGCCAAGGACGACCCGATCATTAGCGAGGAAGAGGCCGCCCAGTACGATCGCCAGATCCGGCTATGGGGGCTAGATGCACAAAAGAGGTACCGATAACAATGCTAACTATGGATAACATGGAGCCTCGGCTGGGATCCTAATGGGGTTTAAAAACTAGAAACTATTACTATTTAAAATTTATTATCAAGTATTTATTAAAAGCTAATACAATCGAAGGACAACACGTAGCCAACGTTTATTTCCATATCTGTGTTTATGCAATGCACATCTTCTCTTATGTCTTTTCTTTGTTTATACTTTTGAGACCTTTTTGTCTTTTTGATATTATGGTTCATGTGTGGAGCAACTGAATACATTGAAATTCACATATAAATACAAAGTATGTATGTATTTGTACATTGTACCATTGTATTTGTATTTGAATGTAGTGTGTATGTGCTGTATATGTGGGTATGTATGTACAGTTGCAAGAAAAAGTATGTGAACCCTTTGGAATTACCTGGATTTCTGCATAAATTGGTCTGTGTTCTGATCTTCATCTAAGTCACAACAATAGACAAACACAGTCTGCTTAAACTAATACCACACAAACAATTATGTTTTCATGTTTTTATTGAACACACCATGTAAACATTCACAGTGCAGGGTGGAAAAAGTATGTGAACCCCTATGCTAATGACTTCTCCAAGAGCTAATTGGAGTCAGGAGTCAGCCAATCTGGAGTCCAATCAATGAGACGAGATTGGAGGTGTTGGTTAAAGCTGCCCTGCCCTATTAAAAACACACACCAGTTTTGAGTTTGCTACTCTCAAGAAGCATTGCCTCGCACAAATGAGCTCTCAGAAGACCTAAGATTAAGAATTGTTGACATGCATAAAGCTGGAAAGGGTTGCAAAAGTATCTCTAAAAGCCTTGATGTTCATCAGTCCACGATAAGACAAATTGTCTATAAATGAAACCAAAGTTGAGTTGTTTGGAAGGAACACACAACACTGTGTGGAGAAAAAAAGGCACAGCACACCATCAAAACCTCATCCCGACTGTGAAGTATGGTGGAGGGGGCATCATGGTTTGGGGCTGCTTTGCTGCCTCAGGGCCTGGACAGATTGCTATCATTGACGGAAAAATGAATTCCCAAGTTTACCGAGACATTTTGCAGGAGAACTTTCAAGATTAAAGATTCAAGATAACTTTATTTATCCCAAGGGAAATTAAGGTACAACGGTTGAAACAGGGGGAATAAATGCACACAAAATATACTAATACCTAAAACTAAACAAGCTAATCTAGTATAAACAAAATATAACTAAATGAAATCTAAATGTATTGATAGATGAATTGCAGTACTTAAGGCCATCTGTCCACCAATTGACGCTCAACAGAAGATGTCTGGTGCAACAGGACAATGACCCAAAGCACAGAAGTAAATCAACAACAGCATTGCTTCAACAGAAGAAAATACGCCTTCTGGAGTGGCCCAGTCAGAGTCCTGACCTCAACCCAATTTGAGATGCTATGGCATGACCTCAAGAGAGCGATTCACACCAGACATCCCAAGAATATTGCTGAACTGAAACAGTTTTGTAAAAAGGAATGGTCCAAAATTCCTCCTGACCGTTGTGCAGGTCTGATCTGCAACTACAGGAAACGTTTGGTTGAGGTATTGCTGCCAAAGGAGGGTCAACCAGTTATTAAATCCAAGGGTTCACATACTTTTCCCACCCTGCACTGTGAATGTTTACATGGTGTGTTCAATAAAAACATGAAAAGATATTGTTTGTGTGGTATTAGTTTAAGCAGACTGTTTGTCTATTGTTGTGACTTTAGGGTCAGAACACATTTTATGGTAATTCCAAAGGGTTCACATACTTTTTCTTGCAACTGTATATGCGTATTCAAGATTGATTTGCCATTTGCAACAAGTGTGTGTGTGAGAGAGAGCGTGTGAGCGAGCATTCCAATGTACTTGGTGAGTACCGGTCTGATGTCCCCCCGCCAACTCTGAACTGCTGACTATATCCTATCAATGTCTTTGACTGCCTTGCACTGTAATCATAACTTCCTACCTATTCTTTACATATTTATTGTTAGTGTACATTTATTGTCCACACCTGTATGATGTACATGTTTACTGTACTTACCGTATATATATTCATCTTTAACTGTTGATACAACTGTATATCCCTGCTCACTACCTGCTGTATATACATTAATCCTGTTGATAAAATGTCATACCCCTGCTCACTACCCTTTGAATACTTATATCAGGTAGGTATACCTACCTGATAATACCTACCTATAATTCTGCACATATCTCATACATACTCTATAAGTTATTTTATACCTAGTGCACTGTATTTACCACTTATTTAACCACTGTAAATGATATATTAACATGCACTTTACTGCAACATTTGCACTATGGTTTGATGCCAAATTATTTTCGCTGTACTGTACTTGTGCTGTAGTGCAATGACAACACATTTGAATCTAATCTAATCTTGTTGCAAATGGCAATTTAACATCTTGATTCTTGAATGTGTATCTGTATCTGTATGTCTACTCAATATGTCAATATTTCCTGTGTCAACTGTTGCACATTAATTTCCCTCGGGATAAATAAAGTTTCTTGAATATGGCCCAGACTGAAGTATGCTGCCCCTGCTGTGTGTTTTGTCTCCAGACTGCGGGGGTCTCGGGTGCTGCTGGTGGGGTTAGGAGGGCTTGGGGCTGAAGTGGCCAAGAATCTGATTCTGGCTGGAGTGAAAGGACTCACGCTGCTGGATCATGAGCAGGTACACACACACACACACACACACATACACATACACACACGCATTCATTATACTGTTTACTGTTTTACTACAACTACTACAATCCCTACAGGTAGACATTAGGGATTAACCCCAGTACCTTTCAGTTAGTCAAAACGCCACACTACACTACCCTTCCCTCAGCAATATAATCTAGACAGAACGCATGCTCACAAAATAATGCCCAGGAGTTGAGTTATAAATACTTTGATTATCAAGTTCTAAAATAATTTAGCAAAACCTCTGCGCTTTTACTTTCAAGATTCAAGGGACAAGGGAATGCTTACTCCCCATGCCCCTGCCCTCCCACAGTATGACATTCTAGAACACAAAGCTATAAGAATACTATACACAATAAAATTAAAAAATGAACGTAAAAATGTGTTATGTTGTGCAAATTTAATTAAAAGTGCCAATAGTGCAGCAGGCTCATGAATACAGGGCAGTACAGTGCAGTAACTAATTAATAATGAATCCAGAAAGTCCAGCAAAGTATGATAGTGTAATGTTAATAACAATGTTATGAAAGTGGCAGTACCCGCACAACACTCACACTTTGATACAGTCCTTACTGTTCAGAAATGATCTGACGTTCCCCCTCTCCCCCATCCCCATCTCCTCCCCTCAGGTGACAGAGGAGTCCTGCAGGGCCCAGTTCCTGGTTCCCACCACGGCCCAGGGTGAGAACCGAGCCCAGGCGTCTCTGGAGCGCGCTCAGTACCTCAACCCCATGGTGGAGGTCCGGGCCCAGCCGGAGAGGGCCGAAGACCAGCCCGACGACTTCTTCCTCCAGTTTGACGCGGTCAGTTTTTCCACCTCACTGGGATCCTACCTGGTTTTCCATCAGACTGGGGATAATGGGTCATGGTGAGGCCAACGCCACATATGAACAACACAACAAACCAATAGAGGAAGGTGGGGTGGTAAATAGTGATGTAAGCGTATGCACATTTTGGTTACAATGAAGAGCAAGCAGTCTCATATGTGTGGCTATAGACGGTATCCCTAGTATCTTGGGTTACCACTATCTCTAGGAGACGAAATCTTCATATATATCTTGCATTGTGGAATATGACCACTAGGGGGTGCACTTGGCACACTGTTTATTTCTTAGTTGGGTAGCTTCAATGCTGGGTTACTTCAGTGGGAAACGCATCACTGTACTTGTTTTGTCATGTTGTTCATTGGTTATGCTACAGCAGTGAATTTGGTTAATATTTTATTGCCCATCTGAGATTAATAAAGTTCTTAAAGATCTTATCGTTTGTATATTTACCCTCAGAAGTGGGTAATAAATACATTTGATTATTTATAACTTTTTTTATTACACTTTATACATTTAATATTTTTTACCGTTTTAAATTATCAATGTTTTGTATATATTCATCTTCAGATTTGCAATTCCTAATTAAAGTTTTATTAGCACCTTTTATTATTGATGTGGTTTCCTTCCCAGTTCAGGTCCAAACTGTATAGGAACATGCGAGATGGCTAACACACATCACTGTTACTTTATATGTGAAGCTAACAAAGGATTAGCAGAATTAGTAGAGAAAAAGCAATATCTGAAAGCAGACAGCCTGGCATATACTGGCTGTGGCTAGCACTGCGTCTGGCGTGGGTGCACATGAAAGCCATAGCTTTTTTGCACGCTAGCTTGTGTTTGAAATCTGTTGAAAGCGCCACACACACTGCCTGAGTTTGTTCCACGCTCCTCTTGTCTGGCTTGCACTGACGATATCCCGTCCCTAGGGGCTATAGGCAGGTCTGAGGGAGGGAGGGAGGGAGAGGAGTAGGAGGCAGTGAGTCAGGTGGAGAGAGGAAAATGGAGGATAGGTTAATTTGGGTGAGTTGGATGGTAGGAGGATGGAGAAAAAGGAGGTGTATGAGCGGGAAGGAGCCGAGACTGTTTGCTAACTGGAAATTAAATATTTATTTAATTTGTGTGTGTGTGTGTGTGTGTGTGTGTGTGTGTGTGTGTGTGTGTGCGCGCATGTGTGTGTGTGTCACAGCAGGACATGGAAGATGATCAAAGAAGCTTTTGGAGTCTGCTAAAAAATATATTTTTATAGAAGTACCCCAATTATGTACCGCAGATAAACACAGACCATCTGGGTGCTTGTTGATATACAGGACGCTAGTTTGCCATGCTAGCCATCTGGGTACTCACAGTACCAAGTAATTCATGAAGCTTTTATAAATGCTGTTAAACGACAGCTTACTAGCATACACACACACACAACTCTTAATGTGATGAGGAACATTAGTGGCGTGTTGTCTCCCTGGCTAGTCTGCGCTGACCCAGGTTAGTAGAGTTCACACATTGTGTCTGCTCTCTCATGTTCATTTTCCGACCTGTTAAACCACATCCCCTGTATATACTGTAGCCTAAACACAACCCTCTACCAACCTGGAAAATAAATGTGTGCATGCTATTTGTTTTCTAGTTACTGTCCTTCACGGTTGTCTTCCACAAGAAGGATTTGAGGTGATTGTGTCGAACTGAGGACAATCCGAGGTTCCCGGTTAAAACTATATAAGAAGATCCACACACTTTATATGTGAAGCTCACCATGGATTAGCAGAGAAAAATGTTTTTAATAAGCAGACAGGCATTGGCAATGCTATCTGAGTCTAGCACTGCGGCTGGCTCGGGGAGCACAAGAAACCCGTTTGCTAGCTTGTGCTTGAAATCAGCTTTAAACGCCTGAGTTTGTTCCACGCTTCTTATGTGGCCTGCCCTGGCGATATCCCCTCCCCTGTCCCTCGGGTGTGTGCGCTGTGTACTCACTGTCACACGCGGCTTCACACACTGCATGAACCTGTGTGTGTGTGTGATCGCGAGCCAGGCTGCCAGCACGTGCAGTTCACACACACACACACACACACACACACACACACACACACACACACACACACACACACACACACACACACACACACACACACACACACACACACACACACACACACACACACACACACACACGGCTATGTAGTATGAGGAAACTATGAAGGTCTTATTGACTGTAGGTGGGGTCAGCCCAGCCCAGCGTAGCTTTATCAAAGAACACAGGACTGTTGGGGCGGTCTCTGCCTCAGCTGGATAAGATGGAGCCAGGCTCCGTTGTTGTTGACAATTGAAAGTTGCCCCCACCCTCTCTTGTACACTACGGTGTTGGCTGCCAGACCGGCACTGTGGGTAAACAAGTTGGTCTGGGTGTGGTGGTGGTAGTAGTAGTTTGACTGAAGGAATCATGCTTGTGATTGTTCTCATTTGTATGTCTCATTCGGTGTAGGTTTGTTGTTGTTATTAAGGTAA
This sequence comes from Muraenolepis orangiensis, assembly GCA_027704905.1. Lineage (NCBI taxonomy): Eukaryota > Metazoa > Chordata > Actinopteri > Gadiformes > Muraenolepididae > Muraenolepis > Muraenolepis orangiensis. The sequence goes on from CM050999.1 coordinate 27,085,686, forward strand.
AACATGAAATTTAGTTAATGGTCAAAACATTAACCTCTAAATGGCTATTGGCCACACGATCGTGTGTGTGTGTGTGTGTGTGTGTGTGTGTGTGTGTGTGTGTGTGTGTGTGTGTGTGTGTGTGTGTGTGTGTGTGTGTGTGTGTGTGTGTGTGTGTGTGTGTGTGTGTGTGTGTGTGTGTGTGTGTGTGTGTGTGTGTGTGTGTGTGTGTGTGTGTGTGTGTGTGTGTGTGTGTGTGTGTGTGTGTGTGTGTGTGCGCGGCGGCGGCGGTTCGTCCAACCGCCTAGATCCAACACAGTGATAGTCACTATTTAAACAATCTAAACTCCTCCGTTATAAATCATGGCAGTTTGTTGACGTTGACATGAAGTTAAACTGTGTGTGCACGTCTGTCCCTCTGTAGGTGTGTCTGACGTGTTGTTCGCGGAACCTTATGGTGCGCGTGGACCAGCTCTGCGCCGAACACAACATCAAGGTGTTCTGTGGGGACGTACACGGTTACTATGGCTACATGTTCTCTGACCTCGGACAGGACTACAGCTACGTCGAGTGAGTCTGGTCTGCCTTGCG
>CM050999.1:27091255-27096255 GCA_027704905.1 Muraenolepis orangiensis
TACATAACTACTGGTTGTCTTGAGCCTAAATCCCATGGCATCATGTGCTAAATTCACAGAAATCCACCACTATGTGAAAGCAGGCAGCATAGTTTTGTCGGGCCAGTGTCTGTATTGTAAACCACTTGTGGAAGAGGTTTAAGTTGTGTGATCTGATACCCAGATGGAGAACATAACACACTGACCTCAGTTAAACCACAGAAAGTTTCCCTCCAAAACACTAAACTAGAAATCACGCTGTTGACCTCAGTTCACCCAGAGAGAGGGGTGGGGGGGGGGGGGGTGTGTGTGTGTGCGCGCGCACGCTCGCAGTGTCTTAGTCAGACATCAGTCTCTGTTGGGTTGGCACAAGGCCAACTAGCTGTCTCCATGGCGATGATGAAACTTACTGCAACTGACGTCGAGCTGGCCAGATTGCTGCTTGCTTGCTCCCACACACACACACACACACACACACACACACACACACACACACACACACACACACACACACACACACACACTGGTAACAGACAAGCTTGCTCAGCTTGTCTGTAAGAGCCTGTTGTCAGAGCTACGTTGGCTGACTGTGATTGAAGTCTAAAACCTCCATTGATGCGTAGGCCCGTCTCTGGGCAGCTTCTGGTCTGAGATCACAGGGTGTGATGTTCCACTCTGGTTCCCTAACTATGCGGCTGTAGTGCCTTTGAGAAATACACCTGGTGGTGCATTCTCTTGGGGATGTGAGCACGCACGCTCGCTAACTTAACAACGGTTGAAGTTCTATTGAGTTAAAAAGGTTTTATTGATTAGGTCAAATCTAATAGAACTGTGAGAGGTATGGCTTAATCTTTTTATCTTTCTTTCTTTCTCTCTCTCTTATTTTTCTTTCTCTTTCTTTCTCTCTTCTCTCTCCCTTTCTCTCTCCCTTTCTCTCTCTCTTTCTCTCTTTCTCTCTCCCTTTCTCTCTCTCTTTCTCTCTATCTCTGACCAGGCCCTTTCCCAAAGGGACGCCCCGCACAAGAATATCTTCTTCTTCGATGGACGGAAAGGCAACGGTGTGGTCGATTACTTTGGCCCCCAGTGATCCTTGCGCACACACACACGCACACACGCACACGCACACACACACGCACTCAACGGCCATCTACCACTATGCCGAGGGAGATGTGGGCGTTTCTTGAGAGGATTTCTAGATGTTTGTTCCGTGTTCCCTTGGGGTCAACTGTTCAACTCCAGGATGGTCTGCTTTGTGTCACACGTACGAATTGTCATTTGTACCGTTTTTCTTTCTTTTATTTTTTATTTTTACAATAAAACTTTTTTTGTAACTTCATCTCAGTGGTCTTTTATTTCTAACCCATTTATTTATTTGTTTTACCGGTCATTTATAAATGCTGTTAATGAATAGGTTCGTAGCAGGGAGGAACCCGGTGGATACAGGGACTGTTGCGGTTTGGTCCCATGTCTGTTGGATACACATGTTTGTAACAGCCGAGGACAGGTTCTTCATATCAGTTACTGTTTATATAGGTTATAGACGCCCCCCTCGGCTCCCAACTGGATGTCTCGCCGCCAAACGATGGAAGTAATTGTTATGGGGGGGGGGGGGGGGGTGATCTTTATACCGACCTCACGCCCTTTAAACATGGCGTGGTTGAACCCGTTGGACCGGTCTAACCGCTTTGGTGGGTGTGAGGAAGGGGGGGGGGGGGGGATAGCCACGGCTGGAGCTGAACAACGGGAGCAGCAGACCGGGGGAAGCTTGTGTTCTGTTCTGTATTCTGACTCTGATTGAATTAATGAACCGCCCAGCACCAGGCGATAAATCACACTGATTTGACTGGAGCAGAAAAACCAACATGATTTTAATGCTTTAAAAAAAAACTTAAATATATGGTTTAGGGGAGGTCAACATTATTATTATTATACATACAATACTTTTACATTATACCATTTGAAATGTGTCTTACTATTATACCATTATACTGTCTTATCTCCACTGATTCAGCTTTTCCTCTTTTTCTTTTGCCTCCCCCCCCCCCCCCCAAAAAAAACACCCAATAGTTTAAATGTAATTGATATGTATGTATGTATGTATGTATGTATATGATTTCTTTCCATCTAGCTGTGGACAGGTGTGCATATAAGCACACCTGTCCACAGCATGATTGCTACACTACTCATACAATCTTACTTTGTATGTTGTTCCTTATTATTATGTGACGTCTGAGGGACAGTGAAGAGTCTGAGGAAGGAAGGAAGGAAGGAAACCTTGAAGGACCACGGGAGGAGGTGAACGTTGCGTATACAACGTTAGCATGAGAACGCGGTGTTTCGTCTGCAGAAAGCAGAAACGTTGAAAAACAGCGTGGAGGTGAAACAGGAGGGGTGGCAACACGCCGTGTTTGGGGTTCCTGGAGCTCTGCTTCTTCTTTTTTTTTCTGGGATTAGGAAAGAAGATTAATTAGGGATGCCCGTACCGCTGCCCTAATTAAACCTAAACCCTTGTCTGCTGAACAAACACGCACATACACATGCACGATGAAGCTTTCCCTCTCAACACAGTAGTGCCTGTGGTGGCTGCTTCTGCAATCATTCCTTTCCTCCTTCCCTCTCCTTTCCTCCTCTCTCCTTTCCTCCTCTCATTTCCTTCTGCCTCCCTCTTATTCCTCTAGTCTCTCTCCTTTCCTCTAGTCTCTCTCTCTCTCTCTCTCTCTCTCTCTCTCTCTCTCTCTCTCTCTCTCTCTCTCTCTCTCTCTCTCTCTCTCTCTCTCTCTCTCTCTCTCTCTCTCTCTCTCTCTCTCTCTCTCTCTTTATGATTGGTCCAGCATTGTGTGTGTGTGTGTGTCCAAATGAAAACCACCGAACCGCTTGAAGACCAAACCTTTAGAGCACATTTCACTTCAGTAATATGCCATATGTCAACAGAATAGGTGCGGGATACTGAATTGGACAAGAATGATTTCGTCCTCATAGATTTCACTGGGTCATGTCAAAGTTCCAACACTTTCTTTAGTGAATCTTTTCAAAGTATTTGTTGCCGGTTCGTAGGTGACTTTCCTCATGTTGGTGCCACAGTAATGTCAGACTCAGCAATCCTAGAATGTGAGACTAGTTATACACTGTGGCCTCAAGGCAATACCTGGACATGTGTATTCATTATTCAACAGCTCACGTGGTCCTGCTGCCTGCAGCCAAGGTCATATTGATACAAACCTCAGGCTCCATCAAGCCACACTCTGGAAGTATTGGACAACTGTCTTTCTTTCAACACACCAGCAGTCACTGTCCGTCAGTGTGTGTATGTGTGTGTGTGTGTGTGTGTGTGTGTGAGTGTGGTCGTGTTAGCTTTGCACATGAGTCGTGCACACATCTCAACTAACAAGTTGGAAGACAAGTTTTCCTCCAGACAATTACACATCTCGTATTACACATATGCGTGCGCACACACACCCATCCCTCCCCCCCACCACACACACACACACACACACACGCACACGCACACACACACAAAGAGACAGAGAGGACAGGACATGTATATCAATGTATCTTTATTATATAAAAAGAGAAGTGAAATGTACAAAAATCATGTAGAAAACAGCCATTGTACACTGCATTGAGACCATCAGGAAGTGCACTGTTTGTACCAGAAAGTCAAAGACAGGACCCACAGCAAAAGTGAAGAGTCCACTCCAGGAAGTCACGAGATTTTTCTTTTGTGAAAGGACGTCACCTACTGCTCTGCACATGCTCAGAAGTGCTTGTCTTTTGCCGAGTCATATGCCATGTCAAACTGTCAAACAATTACAATTTTGAGTAGCGTATATGACAATACGCAACATGACTAGTGACACGTAAGAAATGTATACAAGAGAAGTGTACAGTGTACTGACCACACACATACTAGAATACCTAAATGCCCAAAAGGGAAAGAATCTCAGGACCCAAAGCCAGAGGGATGTGACGTGTTGGGTCTGGCAGTGACAGTGGTTAACAAAAATAATAGCTTCCTGGAATCTGAAGTGTGACACGGTCGGTAGCGGTGCATATATGCTAACAGTTGAGCTGTTATGACGGTTAGGGCAGGACCGCCCTGAAATCAAAGGAAATCAATCCGATTATCAATCTGATCATCATTTTTGATAAATCATAAGTGTGTTATAAGTGTGTTGATTGAAATTGTTAGTCGAGGCGATTCTGAAGACTTTTGGATTGTTGGATTTATTTTCAGGGCCCCTTTGTGCTTCACAGAAAATATCAATTGTGCTTTTTTTTAAACGTACCCACAAAGTTAATCTCATAGTCATATCGTATCATCTTGCGGGGGTCGAGCTCATCTCATCCAGTCCAGTTCTGTGACAAAAAAAGAAAGACAGGAAAAAAAAAAAGAAAAGCCTGACAGGAAAAGAGGAAGAAGGAACGTGTGTGTGGGTGGGACTTTAGTGGCCTCTATACTGGTTCAGTCCTGATCTCTGATCCAAAATCAACATAAGTATGTCAAGTGAATGTAAATGGAATGTAACAGAACAAAATAAATTAATTCATATCATATGAAAGTAACAAAAGAAGAACGTAGAAAAAAAAACAAAGCTACTTAATAAATAATGGCCCTGATATAAACACGTTAGACTTTTTTTTTAGCTCGTCCCGAGAACGTAAACGGATCGTTCAAATGCTGATCAATGTTTTAAAAAGATCCAAATCATACCTATATCCATCGATATATATTTCATTTTTAAACTCATGAGACGTTCAAATCCACTGGATTCAAATTCTTGCTCTTGCTTTAAAACACAAACCAACAGCATGAGCACCAGGTCTCTGCCTGTTAACACAACCATTCAATTCACTTTGAAGCACTTCTCAAGTACTTTCTCAGCTCCGACGAAAAATAAAAAATTCAGCCTTCAAAAAATATCGCAACACTGGCTAATATCCAGATCTCTGAGACGTCATACTGGCACCATAATCAGCAGTGTGCACAAATACCATCATTCCCCACGTGTTGTGTGTGTGTG
>CM050999.1:27101255-27103755 GCA_027704905.1 Muraenolepis orangiensis
AGCTGATAAATACCCAGGACTACTGGCTGCAGAGTCATTTGTCCCGGGGAAGGAACCCCCGATTGGAACCCCCCTCTTCCATCATAAGGACAGGAGCCAGATGTTGGTAGTGGCTGGTGGTAGTGGGTGGGAGTGGGGAGTTTGTTGTCCAGTGGTGGAAGGGGACTTTGGTGGCAGAAGCACGGCAGCAGCTGCAGCTGCTCGTGGTTGTGTCACAGGTTTGAACTGAGCAGCAGAGAACCTGTCCACGCCTTGGACAGGTTCCTGTGGGCAATCACACGATAGAAGAGGTGATCCTACACGATGACTTCCAGTGAGATGATTCCCTCCTACTGCTGTTGTTTTTTAGGGGTATTCACTGTACACGACAGCCTACTCACACAACTGTGGTTTAACATTTTTTAAATCCTCAACCACACTCCCACTCAGTATGTTCACACACACACACACACACACACACACTAATAAACTAACTCCTAAAAAAAATTATAGAATAAACTAATCGTTTTTTGGAGCCTCATTAGGTTAACAACACACCATATAACGACAAAAAAAACATGTGAAACACATTATGGACACAGTACACATTGGACACACGCACACACGTTAAGTCAATTTAACCTAGCCAAATTCCAACTGCCAAGACCAAGTGTGTGACAAATGTCAGATTGGTACACACATACTATGGTGTTTACACATGGAGGAGGAGGAGGAAGGGGAGGGGGAGGGGGAGGAGGGGGAGTCCGGTGGATATTGAATGAATTGAGCTATCGCTGTTGTCGCCATTGAACCGCAACTCACAACCGCATCTGTTCTCTGTGGAAAATATTTTGCAGAGGAAGTCGCTATCTGACTCATTCGAGGGCCCATGAATTTGAGTACACAGAGAACATAAAACAGAGAGAGAGAGAGAGAGAGAGAGAGAGAGAGAGAGAGAGAGAGAGAGAGAGAGAGAGAGAGAGAGAGAGAGAGAGAGAGAGAGAGAGAGAGAGAGAGAGAGAGGGTGAGAGAGCATAAGAAATATAGTGTGAGAGAGAGAGAGAGAGAGAGAGAGAGAGAGAGAGAGAGAGAGAGAGAGAGAGAGAGAGAGAGAGAGAGAGAGAGAAAAAACCTACCCATTCTCTCCTCCACTGGTCGTTCCCCTGAGCAGACCGTGGCCTCCTCCTCCCTCCTGGCGCAGGGGGGCAGGGGGGGCCGAGGCAGCACCGGGCCCTCGGGAAGGAGCTGGCCCAGTGGGTGGGTTAGGGGCAGGGGGAGGTTCTGGAGAGGGTGGTTCTGGTCCAGGTGGAGGCTGTAGCTGCTGGTGGTAATGGTGGGGGCGGTAAGCAGGCTGGACCAGGTGTGGAAGCCTGTCCGAGGCAGCTCCATGCGACAGGTACTGGGCTGGACCAGAGGACCAGGGACTCCTCTTTCTCCTTCTGAGCCTCCTCCTCCTCCTCCACCTGCTCCTGCACTCTCCAGTGTCTCAGCGCGGGCCATATCAATGGCAGCCTGTTGGACGCAACAGAGATGCACATGTAAACACATGCCAGTACAATAATAATAAAATGTTAAAATATGCAGCCCCAATACATACACACACATGGACCGGCCGCCATTATCAGAGAAAATGGACGATGGGCAAAGAGCACTACAATTTCTGTATCTGCATCAAATTGTTAATTCATTCAGGATTTTAAAAAAAAACACCCAAACAAGTCAAATACCGTGTATAAAATTCTCTGGTACATAGTAATAATTCAACATTTATCTGAATATTAATATACCCTGGTTTGTTGCTGCTGTTGTTGTTGTTTTTTTACTATTTGACCTACCGACCTATATTCAAACCGACCGCTAGGGGGGGACCGAGGGCGCCCTTTGCCCACAGCACTGGGGCAGTGTTAGTAAACAAATCTGTGCCGACAGTGATGGGCGTGAATGTGCGTGCCAGCACAAAAGCCGTCAACACGCACGCACGCACATTTACACACACACACACACACACACACACACACACACACACACACACACACACACACACACACACACACACACACACACACACACACACACACACACACACACACACACACACACACACACACACACAACCACAAACACAAGAAGTCGATGGAAAGTCAGTTGAGCGCGCCAAACAACGTCAGTCTGACGAGCACCAAAATAACGTTTTATTTAATTTTTTTAAAATGTCAAAATGCTGATTCAGTGAACACAGCACAATAGCAGACCCATCCGTGGTACGTTATAACACGTTAACAAATAAAGAAATAGCCTGTATTGCTCCGCACACCCCCCCCCCCCCCCACACACACACACACACACACACACACACCCACACACACTATAGGAATCGACGACCTTTTTTTTTTTTTACAGCGTCTTATGGACGGCTCTCTCTCTCCCCCGTGATAGACTCGGTGAGTATAGGCCCTATATTATAAGCCTTTTTTTTGGTCTAAACTAATGAACCATAACTCATACATAGGTCCCTATATAC
>CM050999.1:27106255-27176255 GCA_027704905.1 Muraenolepis orangiensis
CTCCCCCCCCCCCCCCCCCCCCCCCCCCCAGGTACATGTCTGGGCAAACATCCTCTGCCAAGACAGACAGACAGAGAAACAGAGGTCAGATTGACGCCTGTTTAACAAAGCAGGCAGGGTGCGATTTGAAGGTGGCGGGTTTAACTCCCGCTGTGCTACCGCAAGGAGGATAATGTTGTTATTGTAACACAAGCACAGGGTGTGCACTTAGAAGCCTTGCACCGTTGGCTCTCCAGCAGTCTGCTGCCGGGTTTGATCACCAAGACCCTTTTTTTCAAGGCCGGCTGATGTTTACATTCTGGTGTCCTGTCTACAGCTATAGAGCCTAGTGGTTCATTACTGTTTTAATGCTGGGTTCATACATTTCACATTGGGATTGGGATCCAATGTTAATAATAATGCTATAATAATTACTCACTTGTCATGTCAACGAGGGCAAGCACTGCACTGCACTCGTTGACATGACGAGTGAATTATTATACCAATCCCAGGTGTCACAGCAGCTAAAAGTACATATTTTGTTTTGGAAAAGTATCAAGTATCATATTATTATTCAAGATTAAAGATTCCAAATCTGTATTAGCCACAATGGAAGTACAATGGAATAGTTACTCCCCATTCCCTCCGGAAATGTATGCATTTCTAAAACACAATATTATAAAAAATAAACAATAAAAATGAACATAAAAGTGACTGAAGGATGATATGTACATGTTTATAATTGTGCAAAACTATTTAAAAGCATTTTATAGTGCCGGTAGTGCAGAAGCATCATGCATACAGTGCAGTGACTGTTAGGAGTCCAGAAAGACCAGAAAAGTATGATAGTGTCATGTTAATGACAATGTTATGATAGTGGCAGCACTCCTAGCAGTTCAGTAGGCGCACTGCCAGTGAACCTGGTAGTTCTTGTATGGATGCTGTGGAACCGGCGAACAGACGGTTTTGTTATTGTTATTAATATTAATATTTTTATTATTATTATTAGCACGTTATTATGACTATGTTGTATTGTACTTGTATGTCCTATGTGTCTGCCTGGCCTGCTTGTCATCAGCTGGTTTTTGTTCTTCATTTGAGGAGTAAAGCCCAGCACCGAGGCCTGGTGTTGTTGTTATCACAGCTGCTGATGACACTAATGATGATGTCACCGTCTCACTGTTGTGTTGTGTTGCGCTCACCACGCAACAAGAACATCTAAGTGAGTGTGTGTGTGTGTGTGTGTGTGTGTGTGTGTGTGTGTATGTGTGTGTGTGTGCACATGCATGTGTTCATGCACATTGGGGCAAACACGGTAACCTGAGCACAGCCGTGCAACTGGAGAGACAGCATAGCTTCAGATAAAGAGCATGGATCTCCCACAGTGACCCGGTGCCTCTTGTGTCTCAAATCTCTGAGTATGTGTGTGTGTGTGTCTCTCTCTCTCTCTCTCTCTCTCTCTCTCTCTCTCTCTCTCTCTCTCTCTCTCTCTCTCTCTCTCTCTCCTTATGTCTCTCTATCTCTTAAGCTCTATCTATTTTCCACAGCTGAGCTGTAGCTCTACTCCTCCAGTCCACCAAATGGCATATATTATTATTATTATTATTATATTAATATATTATTTAAGGAGACCAGAGAGAGTACAGAGAGAGAGACCGATAGAGAGAGACTAAGAGTACAGAGTAAAGAGAGAGAGACACTGCAGAGCACAGAGAGAGAGAGAGTGTAGAGAGACCCAGGATATTCCCATGGGGGCTGGAAGATCCCCACAGCTGTGATGGTGGTGTAATAAGGTCATGAGATCTAGAGCCTTTCTTTTATGCCTATGGTTTATCTATCTGTGTATGTCTACCTGTGCACGTCTATCTTTGTTAAACATATATATCAGTTTCATATCTATCTGTGTAGTATATATATATATATATCTGTATGTCTTTATATCTTCTACCGTTATCCTTTGCAGGTGAATGCAAGATATGTCATGTGTGTGTATGTGCGTGCGTGAGTGTGTGTGTGTGTGTGTGTGTGTGTGTGTGTGTGTGTGCGTGCGTATGTATGCATGCATGCGTGTGTGTGTGTGTGTGTGTGTGTGTGTGTGTGTGTGTGTGTGTGTGTGTGTGTGTGTGTGTGTGCATACATGTGTGTGTGTGTGTGTGTGTGTGTGTGTGTGTGTGTGTGTGTGTGTGTGTGTGTGCATACATGTGTGTGTGTGTGTGTGTGTGTGTGTGTGTGTGTGTGTGTGTGTGTGTGTGTGTGTGTGTGTGTGTGTGTGTGTGCGCTTAGTGCACATGTTATTTGTCTGGCAGTAACCAAAACAGACGGTCTGACCATGTGTCCTCCTGACAATGAAAGCTGAGAGCCCATCTTTGGGTTGCTGAAATGACATCATCGGTTACCCCCCAACACACACACACACACACACACAAACACACACACACACACACACACACACACACACACACACACACACACACACACACACACACACACACACACACACACACACCGATCCCTCCTGGTCTCTCTCTGAGTTTGGTCTTTCTCTAACAGAGCTGAGGTCATGTGCTTCAATATCAGCGCAGGTGTATTTGAAGGAATCTTCCAATCCACGCAAGAAAGGAATCTTTGTTGCTCCCTTGTAGTGCTTCCTTTGCATCTCATTTGTTTACCCCGCTGTTCCTGTCCTTTGTCGAGTCGCAACACACACACACACACACACACACACACACACACACACACACACACACACACACACACACACACACACACACACACACACACACACACACACACACACACACACACACAGTATACAATACAGTAACATCTCCCCACACCCACATCCCTCACACACACATACTGGTAACCCCCTCCCTGTCACACACACACACACACACACACACACACACACACACACACACACACACACACACACACACAATACAGTAACATCTCCCCACACCCACATCTCTCACACACACATACTGGTAACCCCCTCCCTGTCTCACACACACACACACACACACACACACACACACACACACACACACACACACACACACACACACACACACACTGCTCTAACCTGCTCCATTTCAATTATCTCTCTCTGTGTTGTTGTTGATAATTAGTTGCTAAACATGCCCGCAGGGTGTGTGTGTGTGTGTGTGTGTGTGTGTGTGTGTGTGTGTGTGTGTGTGTGTGTGTGTGTGTGTGTGTGTGTGTGTGTGTGTGTGTGTGTGTGTGTGTGTGTGTGTGTGTGTGTGTGATGTAATATCTGGCACAGTGCTGCTAGCCCGCCAGGTAACGGTAGACAGCAGAGAAGATGCTATCTCTCACCCAGACACGGGGTGCTGCTGTCTGGGTACCAGGCAACGTTGGAGCCCTACAGACTAGTGGAGGGCAGGGTGGACCAGGGGTCAGGTGTCTCCTTAGCAGTAACACTTAGGAAGAATGGTAGCCGTGAAGCTAGCAGGTTGCTCAAGTTCACTTCCTGTTCGATCAAGGACACATAATTGATTTCAAACTTGACTTAATTTGGTATGTTATATTGTACTTTAATATTCATACTTACAAGTCATATCACTTGTCACTATTATTACTAGCTGTTATTATGATTATTGTTTAATAATTACTCCACTTTGTGGTATTCTGATGCAATAGAACAGTTCTGAGCAACTATGCTAACTTTCCCTCATAACAGCATAACAACATAACATAACAAGAAAAAAAGCATGCAATCACGCTATGGGCCAGTTTCCAGTCAGTAATTTGCAGCCATCCCAGTGTCTGGATTTCATAATACGGTGGCCCAATATGTCGATAACCTCTATGGCCGCTTGCATCACAATGCCACAGAAGTTTGTGATGCAATCGGCCATAAAACAGCCTTGAATGACACAATACAGCTCTCAGACACAGAAGAGTATGACTTCCCAATACTCCTATGACCCCAATGACTTTCTGTTCCTGAAGTACCAGAAACTATTTTACACTCTGTGTGTGTCTGTGTCTGTGTCTGTATCTGTGTGTGTGTGTGTGTGTGTGTGTGTGTGTGTGTGTGTGTGTGTGTGTGTGTGTGTGTGTGTGTGTGTGTGTGTGTGTGTGTGTGTGTGTGTGTGCGTGTGTGTGTGCGTGTGTGTGTGTGTGTGTGTGTATGTGGGGGTGTATGTGTGTGTGTGTGTGTGTGTGTGTGTGTGTGTGTGTGTGTGTGTGTGTGTGTGGTGTGTGTGTGTGTGTGTGTGTGTGTGTGTGTGTGTGTGTGTGTACCATGACAGGCTCCGGCTGACTTTCAACAGTGTGTGGAAAATAGATTGGAGATGATCGAGAGCAAAACAACAGATCAGATATGAAGAGGCCTGATGTGTGTTATCAATGGTGCACATGTGTGTATTGTGTGTGTGTGTGTGTGTGTGTGTGTGTGTGTGTATGTGTGTTTTTGTATGTAAGTGTGAGTAAGCTTGCATGTGTATATCTGTATGTGTGTGTGTGTGTGTGTGTATGTGTGAGTAAGCATGCATGTGTATATCTGTGTGAGTGTGTGTGTGTGTGTGTGTGTGTGTGTGTGTGTGTGTGTGTGTGTGTGTGTGTGTGTGTGTATGTGTGAGTAAGCATGCATGTGTATATCTGTGTGAGTGTGTGTGTGTGTGTGTGTGTGTGTGTGTGTGTGTGTGTGTGTGTGTGTGTGTGTGTGTGTGTGTGTGTGTGTGTGTGTTGTGTACTCATTCAGGGTCATCTGTTCCCACCATGCAGTCTGATTGTGTGTGAGATCCCCTGTTATGAGAAGTTAAGTCCCCACACCGCTGGGAATGTGACTTCCCAGCACAAACTCAGCTCACACTAGTATGCGTCTCGCTACCTATATCCATAGCTAATTCTATCACATATCACCTCTGTTATGTGCACTTTGCAGAAAAGTACAATATCTGATCTAACATATACCTCATCCAACTTTGGAGCTTGTCCAGTTTCGACCGTACGGTTGAATTGCTCTCAGCCTCACTCGAAAGTCGCTTTGGCTGAAAGCGTCTGCCAGATAAGTGAGATATATATATATATGTGTGTATATATAATGTTGGAGCAACCAGAAGCTCTAATTCACCGCGGGAGGTTATCAAATCAGGGGTGCTACATCGTGTGACGCAGGGTCCCATGTGTGTGGTTTCCTTTCACAAAAATTCACTAAATTCACAAGAATTTACATATATTCTTCCCCAGTGAGGGATTGGGCCCTGGGCAGTGTTAATGCCTTGCTCTACCGAATTTGAACTGTAAACAGTTAAGTTAATGAATTGAATTCATAGTCATGGTGTTATCATCAGCGTCAGGACACATCGTAATCATGTTATAATCATCTCTAATTATCTTATTGCTTATGGCTACGTATTCCAATTTCCTCCCAGCAGTTTCAGAAGCGTTCATCTCGCTGTAGGTATCTATTTCACGTGTACTAATTGCATTAAATAGTATTACATTACATTACAGTATTAAATTAAACTGCAAAAAAAGATCTTGTATCTTGTAATTGTTAAAACACTTATTTAAGTGTGTTTGATTTAGTGAGGCTCTCTAGGTCACTCTAGGTCACAGCTTATTAATAAGTTGATTTATCTGCTGGAACTTCCACCTTTGTTTTAGGTGGTGGGCTCTGTTTCCCTTCTACTTCTACGTGAAGCCGTCCAGTCTGCTGTGGTGAAAGTTGTTGTGTCGTTTTCGTCTCCCTGTGAGTCGCTTGGGATAAATGCTGAATTATTGAATGTAAAAAGGCATGTATTTAACATGCAGTGACACTGCTTCGCTGTCGCTCACCGTCATGTGTATTGTAATATGGGGGGACGGAAATTGTGGTGGTAAGGCAATTCAACTCCCAGCTCAAAAGGTTCTGTGGTCGAGTCCCCATGTCCACAGCCTACCTACAACACATGTACATGATATGTACATGTGTTGAATGTACATGTTGTTTTGTTGTTTTTTTTACAAAAATCTTCAAAAGCATTTTAAAGTGCCAGTAGTGCAGCAGCATCATGAATATAGTGCAGTACAGTGCAGTAACTGTGATGAGTCCAGAATGTCCAGCAGTATGTATGTAAGTATAATGTTGATGACAATGTTATGAAAGTGAAAGTTGACCTGAAGTTTTACCTGTACCTGTATGCCTGACCCCGACCAGCTCCAGGATGACACGCACCTGAGTTGAAGGTGAGTCACTGTGGATGAAAGCTTAATATGCTAATGCTAATATATTATTTCAGATGTTTCACTGGGAAAAGGGGTTAAAGTTGAAGTTTAGAGAGTAGGGTGACTGATCTACCACCTCTCGTTAGCTTGTTGTGGTTTGCTTGATGGTTAATTTGCCCCTGATACTTGAGAAACTTTTTCCAATGGCTCCCTTTTCGTTGCACAAGTTTCCATGCCAGTCATCACTATTGTCACACACGCACACTCCAACCCCCCCCCCCCCCCCCCCCACACACACACACACACTCTAACACACACCCAGACACACACATACACACACACTCCAACCCCCCCCCCCACACACACACACACTCCAACCCAACCCCCCCCACACACACACACACTCTAACACACACATACACGCACACTCCAACCCCCCCACACACACACACTCTAACACACACCCAGACACACACATACACACACACTCCAACCCCCCCCCCCCCACACACACACACACTCCAACCCCCCCCCCCCACACACACACACTCTAACACACACATACACACACACTCCAACCCCCCCCCCCCACACACACACACACACACACACACACACACTCTAACACACACATACACACACACTCCAACCCCCCCCCACACACACACACACACTCTAACACACCCCCAGACACACACATACACACACACTCCAACCCTTCCCCCCAGACACACACACACACACACACACACACACACACACACACACACACATGCACACTCCAACATACCCTCAGACACACACATACACGCACACTCCAATACCCAATACCCCTCCAGACACACACATACAAACACACTCCAACACTGCCTCATGCACCCCCTACCCCCCCCACACACACACACACACACACACACACACACACACACACACACACACACACACACACACACACACACACACACACACACACACACACACAGCCAGTGTGTCTCTGCAGTTGATATCAACAGAAATGCGTTGTTGTCACTTTCTTCTCTCCAGATGATCCTCTGCCCCACCCCCCTCCCTCCCTCCCCTCCCCCCCTCCCCTCGGTTTGTTTAGCTGTCACAACAGTGATCTCATCGCTAAGTCCTGTGCTCCGAGGACGGGGGCTGGTATGGTAAGAGGTAGGAGTTACACGGTCTGGAGAAAGGGGATCCAAGGCCCAGCGCCATTGCCAGGTGCTGGGTAATTAACACTGAGGTGATGTAAGGTGCAAGAGAGAGAGAGAGAGGTGGGGGGGTAAAGAAAGTGTATTGTTATAAAGTGCGATGTTATAATTATACTATTAGTAGTATACTAGTAGTATTAGCAGTTTTCATTACTCATTACTTTTCATTTTTATTATTATGTTTTAGTGGACGACATCTCGCTTCCCCGCTGCTGACGTCATCGTTATATCAACGTGCAAATGATGCCACCGTGCCCCCTGTAATCACCTCTGGCCCCTCCCCTCATGGGGACGGGCTGTCCCCTGATTGGCTGCTTTCCCCGTCGGCAGGGATACCTGGCTTAGGTTGCCTGCTTTAATCAAGTGATTGAGACGACCCGGTAACCTAGCTGCTCTGCCTGACAACAGGATAGCGTGTCTGTTTTGACGGTGTGTTCGTTGACGCAGACTACAGCAATTGGATAGCGTTTGTTTATATGGAGTGTGTGCGCGTGCGTGCGTGTGCGTGTATGTGGGCACGTGCTTGAGGTAAAATGTGTGTTCATTACTGTAATGTGGATTCGGTTTCAGGTGAACTATATGAAACAGAAACCGAGAAAAAAAGAAACCACAGAGATTACTTAAAAAAAGGGATTTATAAAATCCTAACTTATTAATTAATAATTGATTGTATAATAATTCATTTATAATTAAATTGACTGCAATGAACTTCATTAACTTCAGTATTGTGTTGTAGGCCTACTGCACTGTGTACCTTGTTTTATTCTGTATTGTGTTGTATTAATATTGTGTTGTATTTTATTGTATTGTATTGTGTTTTGTTGTGTTGTATTGTAAATTGTGTTGTATTGTGTATACACAATACAACACACTACACTATTGTGTATAGTGTGGTATTGTGTTGTACTGTACGCTTACTGTACTGTGTTGTGTTGTATTGTGTTGTATTGCATTATGTGTTGTATTATGTTGTACTGTACACCTATTGTACTGTGTTGTGTTGTGTTGTATTGGATTGTATTATATTGGAAATATATTGGAAATATGCAAAATAAGTAGTCTTCCTTGTGCCGTACCTTGTCCAGTATCTACATAACAACAGGCCAGCATGACATGCTGTGTATCATCCACGTGTCCATTGTTACCGAGTAGCATTACCTCACCAGCTTTTATTCCCCCTGGACAAACTAGACTCACCTGTTGCACCTGAAACAGCTGACTCATCCTAATGGAGATTAGAACAGCGCTTTGGAAAATATATACACTGACTTTGTGATAAGAGCTCCGATAAGAAGACTATTGACCCTCTTCTCAACGACGTGTGTGTGTGTGTACGTGTGTACATGTGTGTACGTGTGTGTTTGTGAGTACGTGTGCGTGTGTGTGTCTGTGTGTTTGTGAGTACATGTGTCTGTGTGTGTGTCTGTGTGTGTGTGTGTTTGTGAGTACGTGTGTGAGTACGTGTGTGTGTGTGTGTGCATGTGTGTGAGTACATGTATGTGCGTGTGTGTGACAGGTTTGTTTTAATTGGGTCGTATTAAATGAAAGGCACGGGTCGGCCTATGCATATTTTGGCGGCTGGCCCAATTACCGACGTGCCAAGGGGTGAAATCAATTTGGTAGTCACTCGCGCCCTCTGGTGGAATTCTTAGAGCGGTGAATTTACATGTATTTTAATTTAAACTTTTCCCGTATTTCGTCGTAACTAAACAAAATAAATTATTTGAAAACAATTTATAACATTCATTTAATATTTATTTTCATTAAGAGACGAACTATTACGATGATTCGGAGCACAACGGTCAAATAGTTTGTGTCACTTTAAAGAACATCGCGCCTTACTGTGCAGCAGGAAGTTGACTACAGCCAACCGGAAACCAAATAATGAAAGCGCATCATCAACGAGGTCCGAGGAATTTATGTATTGAAACGAGTTGCCACACACGTCCTTTTTCAAAAGTTTTCAACGCTAACTTCGCTTAAGGTAATCTTAAATACGACAGTTTCAACAGTTTACATTCACCGTCCCGCCACCCGCATTGGCGAATTTCTCTTTTTGTATCACGGCGCTTTATTTCGTGCCACAGACATGGCCCACTTTGGTCAGATAACCCCCTTGTGTGTTCAGACATACAACACACAACCATGCATATTGTCTCATTTTTCATCCTTATTCATACAATTACACTTTGCAAGTCATTGCCACACTTCAGTGTTGTGCGGGGCGATGTTGACTGATGCGCACCTGTTTACTAATACGCTTTGAGGAGCTTAGAACTCTTTAAATGGATTTATTGTTTGACGTAGTCGGTGCAATTAGGCCTACACACGTCTGCTATTTATAATGAACTGTATTCATAACTGAACGACTGACTGAGTGACCTCCGTTTTTAGTAGGCTATTCTCTGCCTGTAGACGTCAGAGACCGCATTCGGAGTCGACGTCCCCCCTGCAGCGTTGGGCTGTTCTGTAAGATTTACTGCACTTACTTTCACTCTCTGCTTCTCCATAGGCAGCCTATCGGAAACCCACCAGTGAGTGAAGACGGGCTATAAGAAGCCATGGTGAGTGAGATACAAACTCTGCAAACCACTCGATATCTGTGTCATTTAACGACATACATACCAAGTGCATCATCATGTGTATCATCAAAGCATCGCCTATTGCTGGTGTCCGTTGCAAATCGCTCAGCAGATACAACTAACTAATAAACCCAAGTAGTGTGTCTAATGTGGCACTATTAGTTGTATAATCCACACGTCCAACTGTGAGGTGTAAACGTGTGGTGGTCTGTGAGTGGTTCATGTTTGTGCACATCACCACAACATGCCTGTTCATCGTGTGTCCATCCACCCGGCAGTCTTCTGCCATGGATCTGAAGACTAAGGAGGAGAAGGCTGCTGAGCTGGACAAACGCATCGAAGCACTCAGGAAGAAGAATGAAGCCCTGGTCAAGAGGTACCAGGTAGGAACACACATCTATTTAGGCCAAATTCTACATTTGCATGTCTTCTTGGACCAACCTAGAGAAGCCTGGAGCTCTGCCTTCTCGTGATATATCATTACCCCAAACCAACAGGAGATAGAGGAAGACAAGAAGAAGGCTGAGCAAGATGGCATCGCCGTGACAACCCCCAGGAAGCCCCGTGAGCCCCGTGAACCCCGTGAGCCCCACGAGACGGACAGAAGGAAGGCGGAGAAGGAGAACTTCTCCATCACGGTGGACCTGTCCAAACCAGTGGGGGTAAGCCTAACCTCTGATCCAGCTGCGGTCCTACCGGGTTATTGGCAGCACAGGCTGGGCCAGAAACCAACAACTGCAAGGGGAGGAGTTATTTCCTGTTTTTATTATGGAGAGAGACTACCGTCGTTTAGACGGGAAGTATTTGGGTGGAGTAAATCTTTAAAACTAATCCCCAGCTCCTCCTCCCTAGCAAAAACTGTGTGTCCTTGAGCAAGAAGGCACCCTAACCCTAACCGCTCCTGACATATACTGGCTGTCTCCTTGCGTGGCTGACTCGGCCGTCGGTGGTTGAATGTGTGTATGAATGGGTGAATGTGTGAGGCATGACTATCTCAAAGCGCTTGAGATAAAAGCACTAATATAAAATCAACCATTACCATTATATTACCATTAATGTGGGTTCTAGAAATGCGTATGGTCCTTAAACTGCAGCCTCCTCTACTGCAGGAAACATACGGTGGGGTAGACCTATCAGACTGTCTACACTCATACCTGCTGGTTTACCAAGGCAACGGCCAAAAGTGGCACACACAGATTGTAAACCAAATTATAACAATACATTGTATTTATATCGCCCTTTTCTCTGCACTCAAAGAGACTTTACCACAAGATGACAAAAAAAACAAAAACAGGAATGAAAACAAAGGTCCCTCAGTAGAGCCACACCAAAAAGTCCCCTGGATCCGGATTCCGATCCAGATCTGCCCATAAGTAATCCAACCCCCAAGTCAAATTCCGAACATAACGTTTTGAGTTATAATGCTAATAGAGAAACAAACTGACAGAGAGAGAGAGACTAACGGGTGAAAACATAACATCAGTTTCACCTTTTGATGGCGGAGGTAAATATCAACAACGGGTTACATTAAAACAGCATACAATTGATTCTAGTGGGGTCTGTATGGTTAAAGCTAGTTGTGCCAAGCTAGTTTATTCTATACTCCAATGGTTAATAACATGGGAAAGAAAGTTATAGAAATTGGTTGGTTTAAGGTAACAAAACCAGCTCTGTGGTGGAGCTGGTCACCCGAATAACAAAAGTAATTGGGTGATCTGGGTGCAGGCAACATGGAGGAAAGGTAAACATTTAAAGGAAATATGGGAACTGGAGTCTATTACCTAATTACCAGTATGTTTATTATTAGTATGCTCTTTGATATATATATATATATATATATATATATATATATATATATATACCCCCCCCATGACGCCTGTGCCACCATGTTAAAAACAAATCCTGGAGAGAACCCTGGATGGTTACGGTAACTCCCTGCTGGTTAATTGCTTGGTTAATAAGACCGCGTTACATTGAATTGTCTTTAAGTGGGTATGTTGTGGTCATCACCGCTGGATGGCGCTGTCCCTTCCACACAACAGGGTTTTGTGTGGGTGTCTGCACTGTTATTTACCATCCTGGTGAATGACAGGCTTTTAGACAGGCAGACAGTTGACCATGAGGACTGCTTCACGTTAGTCTGGATGTCTACCAGCCGTGGGCAGCAACCAAACCTGTATCTGTAACCCACTGTTATCATTACTCGTATCATTACTTTGTTGGGCTATGCTATAACCCCCCCCCCCCCCCCCCCTAGTTACGCAGCACACCTAGTTTCCCTGGTATGGATGATGTAGTACAGCATGGTTGTGGTGTATATTTAACCATGTGTTTAATGCTGGTTTAAACTATCTGTGCAGCCTTATTATTCCCCCACCTCTGCCCAGAGGACTGAATGAAGTAGACTTTCCTAAATACCAGGGAGTATCATCAGTAACTAACTTAAATTCCTCTACATGTGTGCAGCAGTGGCCCTTAAGGTTAGAGGTGTTTATGCTGAAGTAAAACCGTTTTTTAACAATTTGCTGGTTATTAATACTATTCCGAGAGGGAAGTTTACAGTCCCCTGCTGAAGCTGCTACCCCCACGACCCAACCCTGATGACGATGGATGGATGAATTAATACTATTTAGTAATTGGAAGACACGTTATTTAGGAGCAGGTGGGGTTTGCCCCAAGGTACAGGTAGACATCGGGGATGGAACCCAATAACTTTTGGCCGGTATGTGTGTGTGCAGGGTGTGTATGTGCATGTCTGAATAAAGAGACTGAAGAGTACAACTTTAACTTACTCAAAGATCATCTGTCTTGAGTTCCTGCTGTGGTGCAAATTGGTGCTTCAGAACAAACCAGTTGTCATGTCTAATGGTTACATGAAGGTAGTAGGAGAGAGGAGACAAGGTGGCATCTGGAAGGACCTTCCTGGGTCCTTCCTGAGTGACTAGGCTGATCTGAGCAGAGAAGTCCATCCAGGGTTTAATAAGGTAAACCGTATCTTTTAGCATGGAGGTGACTACAAATTGATTTGAACCAGGTGGATTAAGCTTGACTGAACTAGTGGGATGGAGAAGGTTACTGAATCGTGTTTTCTGAAGGCTACAGCATGGGGTTTCACTGAATGAGATGAGTGAGCTGGTCTGAACCGGCTGGGAGTTTAGAATTTGGAAGCTGCGTCGTTTCTAGGCAGCAAGAAAAAGGATGGATTATCTTAGATTAAAGACCAGCCCCTGTCTGCTCCCATCTTTCCCAGTGAATCCTGTTCTACTTGGCTCTCATCATTTAGCATTTTACATAATCCATCCATTTTATTCAGCCTCTACTTCCATCCATGCATAACCAGCCTTCTGATAGATGGGATCAATAGCAGCAAATACATTGGGGATTAAAGTGTCAAATCCTGGCTATACTTTCATCTATTTCGCACACTATTTTTTTTAAATCTCTGTTCATCCAAATGTTTTTCCTTTTATGCTTCAGTTTCGCTTGTTTGCCTGTAATGGCTAATCACACTCACATCTAGTAGTATACTATGACCCCTGTATTTATTATAACATTGCTTTTTTATGTTATAATTGTGGTTTTTATGACATCACAACATTCCTCATTATGGTCATCTTTTCCCTCCCAGGAGAAGCGGCTGGTGAACGACAGGAAGCCCTTACCGCCGCGGGGCAGGAAGAGGTCTGAGGAAAGTGACCCACAAAGGCCCCCAGATGACACCCAGACGCCCCAGGCCGACGCCCACAGCCCCCCTAGGGATGCCCACAGCCCCCCTCGGAGAATGGGGTCTGGGCGCATGGGCCGAGGGGGTCAAAGAGGAGGCGTGCGACCGGAGAGGAGGGAATGGGAGCCTCGCACTGACAGAACGCCCAGAGATGGAGAGAGCTGGGAGGCGGACAGGGAGCAGGGCCGCAGGGGAGGAAGGAGAGGAAGAGGAGGGGGGGAGAGAGGAGGAGGAGGAGAAAGATGGGAGAGAGGAGGAGGAGGAGGAGGAGGGGGGGAGAGAGGGGAGAGAGGAGAAAGAGGGGAGCGAGGAGGAGAGAGAGGGGAGCGAGGAGGAGAGAGAGGGGAGCGAGGAGGAGAGAGAGGAGGAGAACGAGGGGAGAGAGGAGGAGAACGAGGGGAGAGAGGAGGAGAAAGAGGGGAGAGGGGAGGAGAAAGAGGGGAGAGAGGAGGAGAAAGAGGGGAGAGAGGAGGAGAACGAGGGGAGAGAGGAGGAGAGAGAGGGGAGAGAGGAGGAGAACGAGGGGAGAGAGGAGGAGAACGAGGGGAGAGAGGAGGAGGAGGAGGAGGAGGAGGTACACAAGCTGGATCGGACAGGAAGTCCAAGGTAAGCATTGATATTGTTGGTTTGTTTGTATGGCGTTGTGCACTGACATCGTTCCCTCACGTTGGATTGATATATATATCTCCTCTAGAGATCTCATTCAACCATGCAAGGTTTCATTCTCCTAGTTGGGGTAAGAGTCCTTGCCTCTTTGGGACTTGTTCGTAGCATATTCCATGCACAATCCAGTGTTAAGTTTTGTCCTTCTGGCAAAGATGAGGTCTATTTCTTATTTGACTTATTTTATTATTATTATTATTTTTTTGTTATATACCTCGTTTGGTTGGGTATGTTTAATTCTGTGTGTCTTTAGTCCAAGCCCTGGAGTTTGGGCGTGTTTATTTAACTGTGTAAAATCAAATCAATCGATGCCAACATGCCTCTACTAATACTTCAGTTCCTTTCCTTGTTCTAGTGTAAGTCACGTGGGCATAGTGCCAATACATCGCTACCTCTGCCTTTCCGTAGTTTCAGAAGGCCTCTAGCTCTGTGGGCCCTTACTGCCTCCTGTTGCTCCAAGCCCAAAGTCCCCCTCCAGGCACATCCAAAAACAATACATGTTATATAAAACACTTTTAGACTGAAACTATTCATTTGCGTGGAAAAATTACGGGAGAAAAGGGACATATTATCTTTAGAAAAATAGTTGGATATTCCTACAATGAGTAAATGTAATATTTCTTTCCGTCTTAATTTTATGGTATAAGAATCTAATTAAAAAAAAAACAGGTTATATAGTATTAGAATAACAAAAAAGGGCTAAACAGATGAGTATCATACAGAAGTAGCCTATTGGGACATTGTTAAAACCCCTTTCTTTCACTTACTAGAATGGCGTCCTTGAAATGAGCGAGACCTACTCCATTGGAACTCTGTTTCACCCCCAGTACTTGATTTCCCTGAGTCAGGAACTTCTAGGATTGTCTTGGATGTTGTAACTGGTTGTTGCTGGTTGTAAACTGGATGTAGGCAAGCTTCTTCATCAGTCGGGGCAGATTTTCCTGACGACAAAAGTTTTCAGTCTGTTGGTCTCTCTCTTTAATAATAAAATTTGAGCAAAATTGGGTTGTCAAGCAGATCAACCCCCAAAAGAAACAGCACCATCTAGTGGTCAATGCTCGGCAACTGCGCATTGAGAATGTATTGCCATGCAAAGCATTTTAGTACCCAGTTATTTCTGTACCCGTTCACTCAGATTAGCTTACAACTGTACATGTCTACAGATAGAAAGTGTATGTCATTGTTTTGAATGTGTCTCGCTCTTCAGGAGTGGGAGGAGAAGAGGAGGCAGAACATCGAGAAGATGAACGAAGAGATGGAGAAGATGGCCGAGTACGAGCGAGGACAGCGGGTTAGTGACCAGCAAGTGTTGAGCCAGCAGCACGATGTCCACGGTTTAGGGACCAGCAAAGTGCTTATTAACGGGACTATGTGTAGGATATCGCATGCAGAAATCACTTTGAAATCGCCAATACAAGATTCAAGATTTTTACAATGGAAGGCTTACTCCCGATTCCCTCCCGCAGTATGAACTTCTAAAAAACAATATTTAAAAAATACTATACACAATTAAAATTAACATAAAAGTAACTGAATGATGATATGTACGTAAAATTGTGCAAAACGCATTTTAAAGTGCCAGTAGTCGAGCTGTAGTGCCAGTAATATATGAAAAGTTTGTAATTGAACTTAATTTCTGTAATAATTGAACAAAGGCGGTTTTGCTGGGAAAAAGTAAGAAAGTAAAGTGTCAGCGCATTCCCCCAGTGCCTTGGTGCCAGTTAGTTTCATAAGGGCAACTTCAATGGTTCCTGGGTTTTATTGCTTATTGTGTATTTTTTTATTAGCGATTATTATAATGTGAGGCTGCAGGTCACAGAAGGAATTTCTGATTCTTACAGGGCGTACCCTTTTTTGTTTTTTGTTTTCTATGCAGCCGAACAATATTCATTATAATAATACACATTATTTAATATTTCTGCATCTATCTTGTGCGTTCATACTGAGAATGTTGTTTCGAACTGTAGTGTAGATATTGGAAGCAAGAGTTTTTATTCGTTTGAGAATAACTACGGATCCCCCCCCCCCCCTCTCTGGTCAGGTGGACAGCGATAAGCCCGTCCGTCACTTCCTGGATGACCCGCGGCGATCCGGCCCGGTGCCGGACCTGGACCGCAAGGAGGGCAGCCGACGACATGTCCGGAACTGGGGCGGAATGGACTTTGACAACGTGAAGATGGGCGGGGAACCGGCGCGGGAGTGGACTGTGAGTGGACCCACGTGGTGTACATGGACAGGCCTCGGGTTCAGCAGGATTTAGGAGGCTGTAGTTCCTCCGAAGAATAAAGAAATCCGTTTTTGTCAATGTTTTGGAATGTGCTGTGATTCTAGAATACTTTTGTGTATTTCTGAACCAGAGAAAGGAAGCCGGGTGACGTGATTTCTCGCTGGGAACAATCGGCCCCACATGTCACCACAACTAAATCATATAGAATGTTTAAATCATATAAAATGATGAGATCTTATTGATTGATTTGATTAATTTAATATATATCCTTATATCATCTAATTAAGTCTTTCCGTTTATTCTAGACTAGTTCTAGTACAAAAGCAAACTTCTGAAGCTAACTCTGACAAGAGCTATGTCACCTGACTCGGAACTTTAAAGCCACGTCTCTCGCTCTCGCTCTCTCTCTCGCTCACTCTCGCTCTCGCTCTCTCTCTCTCTCTCTCTCTCGCTCTCGCTCACTCTCTCTCTCTCTGGATGATCAGAGCCGCCGGTCCGGGGGCGGGGCTCCGGGGACATGACCATGTCCATGACGGGCCGGGAGCGCGCCGAATACGTGCGCTGGAAGAAAGAGCGAGAACAGATCGACGAGGAACGACTGGCGCGCCACCGCAACGCCACGGGCCAATGGCGGCGGGAGTGGGACGCCCAGAAGACTGATACCATGTAAGATGGAGGGATGGGCGGGGGGCCAGGGGGTTGTATGGGAGAGGATGGATGGTGGGGGGGAGGAAGGGATGGATGAGGGCCGGAGGGATGTATGAGGGCCTGAGGGAGGGGGGGTAGGGGATAGGATGGATGGAGGGAGAGGGGGGGGGGGGCGAGGAAGGGATGGGGGGGGGGCGAGGAAGGGATGGATGGGGGGAGAGGAAGGGATGGATGGGGGGAGAGGAGGGGGGAAGAGATGGATGAAGGCCTGAGGGAGGGGGGGTAGGGGATAGGATGGATGGGGTGAGAGGAAGGGTGGCAGGGATGGATGAGGTCCAGAGGGAGGTGAGGGAGGGGCGGACGGGTAGGTGAGAGGATGGACGGGTAGGAGAGAGGATGGACGGGTAGGAGAGAGGATGGATTGGAAGGGAAGAGGATCGATGGACGGGGGAGAGGAGGGAGGGATGAGGGGGAGCGGAGCGATTAAGACTAATCTTGTTCTAGAGTAAAATAGCTGTATACAGTTCATCACAACCTCATACTTTGGTGTGAAGACCCATTTATTCCTTGATGCATTTGTACACATTTAGTGTTTCCAGTGTTTCACTCGGTGTCAAGCTGGGTAAATAACTTCAGGATGACATACAACAGAAAAGCCTTATTTTGAAGGGAAAAGGGAGTCTGCACATCGTGTGTCTGTATGTAAATAATTGTGTTTTTGTATGTGCGCGTGTCTTCGGAGTGTTAAGCCTGAGGTGTTTTTCACAGGTTCAAGGAGGACCCATCTGCTCCGACTGAAGGCGTCACCGCAGAACACGGCGACAGAAGAGGCAAGTCATCACACACACACACACACACACACACACACACACACACACACACACACACACACACACACACACACACACACACACACACACACACCACACACACACACACACACACACACACACACACACACACACACACACACACACACACACACACAGCTAAGCCATGACGCGGTGGTGATTAAAGGCCTTATGTAAATGTCTAGTGATTTTAGAGAGTTGGGTTAACACTCTGCACTGCATTTCCCCCGGGTAGGGTCCCAGAGGAGTCCATTTTTTAATTATTCTCTCGGCCTCTGTCTTTCTCTCTCTCTTTGTGTGTGTCTCTCTCTCAGTGATGTAGTGCTAGAAAGCTGTATCCACCAGTTGGGGGTGGGGAGGCTGATCTGTGACCTTCCCTTCTGGTAGACCCACATGGTTCTCAGACACTCCCAGAGCCCAGATCAATTATAATTTTTTTCTACAGATCGGTAGAAAAGTTTGTCATAATTGAAACGAAAATGTTAAGGAACCATATAAAATGATAGCAATTTGTGAGTATTATATTATATATGGTATTCCTCTTTTGCCTTATCCTTATTCACTGTTTACTTAGCCCTGGAATGGGATGTGAACCCACCCCTGGTTTGATCAAGGCCTCGTTGTCGGAGTCTCCAAGTACGGCAACACTTAAGGGGTGAAGGTTCTGATGGTCTTGTTGCCTTGTGTGACCCTACTATGGGAATGTTTTCATAGGCTCATGTCCTCACCACTGATCCTGGGTCTCCTCACAGGGATTTAATGTATTTTTTGGTGGGGGGGGGGGGGGCGGGGGGTTGTTCATCGTGCCAAGCCTGCTCTTTAAAATCAATTATTTATCGTCAACCTCTGAAATCTCCTCATCCCACGCCTCGTTGTCACTGCCTCTCTAATTTATTCATTTGGTCTCTTTATGCCTCATCCTCCCGTTTTTAGTGGTCCTTCTTTAGCCTTCACCTTCTAGTCATCTTCTATTCTTCTGTGTTTCTCTCCATGGTTCTCCTCCCTTCCCTCTCATCTCGCCCTTCTCTCCATGGCTCCCTTTCATCTCTCATTTCTCTCCATGACTCATCCCTTCCCTCTCATCTCAGTTTGTCTCCATTGCTCTCCTTTCCCCTCCCCTCCCCTCCCCTCCCCTCCCCTCCCCTCCCCTCCCTCATGTCTCTGTCTCTCTCTGTCACACACACTCTCTCACTGTCTGTAAGTACCACTCGTCGCTCATGAGTGGCGGTGCTAATAGCTGCTTCACCTTGTGACTGGGGTCAGACTGGATCATTGTCTGGGGGGGTGATGATATCACCCAAGACCGGCTTTTCTCTTCTTAACTCTGAATAATTGGATCACACACGCACACGCGAAGAGAGCCAGATGAAAGACAAATAAGGTGATGAGGTCAGTTCACTGACCAATGGAGCTGGAGCAGTCTTTGGCCAAAATAATGTTATACCATTTTTGTCATTTTTGTCTTACACAATCTCTATGCTTTTACAGTAATGACAATCATGGCACGTTACAATCCTTAAAGATCACTCCCGACTGACACACAGGCGTTTGCCACATTTGATTCTGTAACACTTTATCCTCTCTCTCTCTCTCTATCTCCATCACTTCACTGGCCAAACGCATCATAAAAGACATTGCCCACCCCAGCCACGAACTGTACTCACTGTTACCATCAGGCAGGCGATACCGCAGTATCAAGTGCCGTACAAATAGGCTTAGAGATAGCTTCCACAGTCAGGCCATCAGGCTGCTGAACAAGGGCGTATAGCATATATCAATGTATATTTTATTACATTGATTTATTTATATATATATATATATATATATATATATATATATATATATATATATATATATATATATATATATATATATATATATATATATATATATATATAATATATATAATATATATATATATATATATGATATATATTATATATATATATATATATATATTTATATATATATATATATATATATAAATATATATATATATATATATATAAATAAATCAATGTAATAAAATATACATTGATATATGCTATACGCCCTTGTTCAGCAGCCTGATGGCCTGACTGTGGAAGCTATCTCTAAGCCTATATATATATATATATATATATATATATATATATATATATATATATATATATATATATATATATATATATATATTGCTGTTTTTCTGTGCTAATATATTGCATTTTATGTATGCATTTTTATATATTTTTTATATTTTTCTATATTTAACTTTATACAGTTTGTACTTTTTACTTATTTTTTATCCTATTCTGTTTTTTATAACTGGCTGTCTGTCGTCGGGTATTGCACATACGATTTTCCCTCATTGCTTATACTTGTATAAACTGTAAAATAATAATAAATAAACTTGACTTGACTTTGTTTCCTAGATGACAATAAGCGCCCGCCGAAGGCCTCTACATTCGGGGACTTCCTGTCCCAGGGCCGGGGCGACCGGACCCGAGGAAGGGACCGGGAGCAGCGCCAGAGTTACAGGTGCGTTGGGTTTGAGGACCTTTTCGTCTTTTGATTGTGAATGCCGGATTCAACAGATGTGGATGCTGGATTCAACTGAAATATGCGTGAAATGACAAGACTACAATAAACTGAATACAGCTCCAAAAAAAACAATAAAAAAATGAATAAAAATACATGAGTTTTTGTTTTGCATTGTTTAAGTCAGGAGAAAATCCTAATTGATATCAAACATTCAACATTCACTTCTTTGTTCTATCTCTATTTTCACAAGAGGTCACTTATGTTCCTTAACCCCCTGGCTTTCCTGTATTCTGCAGCATGCATGACAACCGCTGGGAGGGCGAGAGGGAGGATGAAGCCAGGGAGAAGAGGGACCAACCCAAGAGAGAGGAGGTGGAGGAGACGAGAGAGGAGGAGAAGAAGGAACAGAAGAAGGAGGAGGAGGAGACGAAGAAGAAGAAGAAGAAGCCCATAGTGGCCCCGCAACAGAAGGTTCTTTGTTTACAACCCTTCGTTGGTTTATCAAGTGTTTGACTTTGTCTGTGTCTTGTCGATGTCACCTTGATGCTGTATGGACTTCATAGTGTGTATTTTATATTCATTATTTTAATTGTATACCACCTTGCTACCATTTTTGTTTCATGTAGGTCTTTTTTTTAAACGTATTGTTATTAATTATTTCTACATAGATGAGTGACAATCTCTCTGTACAGAATGACCAAGTGTTACACTGCACATTTGATCATAAAACAATAGGATTTGCGGACTCTGCAGAGTAGATGGAGAGTAGATCGGTGTCAGGTTATTAATAGAATGACATGCCAACAATCACAACATGCGGCCCTTTAACCAAATGCGAACCTTCCCCAGGTGCAGGAAACTAAGCAGGGGGAGGAAGACGAGGACGAGTGGGAGGATGCCAGCGACGGCGAGGATGCCAGCGAGGACGCCAGCGAGGACGACGATAAAGGCAGTGAGGAGGGCGACCACGATGAGAAGAGAGACTGGGCGAAGAAGGAGACCACCGGCAAAGCTGCTGGTGGTGGAGGCGCCTCCTTCTCCTCCTCCTCCTCTCCTCTCACTCCTATTGTTCCTCCTGCCACCGCGGTGGTGACGAGCCCAAAGGAGAAGCGCACCCCCAGGCCCAAAGTCCACATCCCGGCCCCCGCCGCCGTGCAGGACTCCACCGACGGTCCCAAGCCCCTCAGCCCCTTCTCACTCCTGGACAGCCACCAGCCGGTGACGGACTGGGGGGAGGAGATGGAGATGCACTCCCCCCGCTGCAGCATGGGGGGCGAGAGCCCGCTGAAGCCGTCCAGCGCTGAGAGCAGCCCCCCCCAGGCCAAGAACCTGGGCCAAGAGGAGGCAGACCCCCAGGAGGGTCCCGCCCCCTGCCCACCTGTCAATCTCAAGGAGGAGCTGGGCTCATACTCGGGTAGGAGAGGGAATTTAACTACTTGATTACTGCTTTTATTTTGTGAACTCGAATTTCAAGCTCAAGATGTTGAGTGGACTTATTTTGTATGGTCCTGTCTGGTAAACCTTACTATATGTGCCTCTCCAAAGGAGGTCAGAAAGCTGTATGATGGAGCCATTACTCTCTGAAGCCATTACGCTCCTCTTGTCTCTCGTCTACTTTCAATCTTCACTGTGTTCCTCCTTTTTTCATTGATGTCAGTGATTTTTGCCTCTCAAATTAACAACCTCCCTTTTCTCCCTCGCCTTCCTTGTTATCTCTCCCCCTTCCCTCTCCTCGAATCCTTTTTTGTCTTTCCTACCTTTTTAATCTCTTCCCTCCCTCTTTTTTCCCTGCTCTCTCTCTCCACAGCAATGCAATCAACCTCTCTAGAGCCGACAAAGGTCCAGCCAACTGTCATTGTATCGGAAACAGACTCCGCCCCTACCAATGTTTCTGACTCCACCCCCACAGCAGTCCCTGACACTGCCTCAGTCGTCCTTTCCTCTGCCCCAGTCGTCCTTTCCTCTGCCCCCTCAGCTGCCTCTGAATCTGCTCCCTCAGTAGCCTCTGACTCATCCCCCTCATTGGTCTCTGACCCCTCGGAGGTTGTTAACTCCTCCCCCTCAATATTAATTGACCCCACCCCCTCAGTGGTCCCTGACACTGCCCCATCAACAGTCCCTGACTCCACCCCCTCAGTGGTCCCCTACTCAAACCTTTTAGTATCTGAATCGCCCCTCTCTGAGGTTCCTGACTCCTCCCCATCCACAGTATCCAGCCCCGCCCCCTGTGAGGTGTCTGACCCCGCCCCCGCCCCCTGTGAGGTGTCTGACCCCGCCCCCGCCCCCTGTGAGGTGTCTGACCCCGCCCCGCCCCCTGTGAGGTGTCTGACCCGCCCCCGCCCCCTGTGAGGTGTCTGACCCCGCCCCCGCCCCCTGTGAGGTGTCTGACCCCGCCCCCCCCCTGTGAGGTGTCTGACCCGCCCCCGCCCCCTGTGAGGTGTCTGACCCCGCCCCGCCCCCTGTGAGGTGTCTGACCCCGCCCCCCCCCTGTGAGGTGTCTGACCCCGCCCCCTGTGAGGTGTCTGACCCCGCCCCCTGTGAGGTGTCTGACCCCGCCCCCTGTGAGGTGTCTGACCCCGCCCCCTGTGAGGTGTCTGACCCTGCCCCCTGTGAGGTGTCTGACCCGCCCCCTGTGAGGTGTCTGACCCCGCCCCCTGTGAGGTGTCTGACCCCGCCCCCTGTGAGGTGTCTGACCCCGCCCCCTGTGAGGTGTCTGACCCCGCCCCCTGTGAGGTGTCTGACCCCGCCCCCTGTGAGGTGTCTGACCCCGCCCCCTGTGAGGTGTCTGACCCCGCCCCCTGTGAGGTGTCTGACCCCGCCCCCTGTGAGGTGTCTGACCCCGCCCCCTGTGAGGTGTCTGACCCCGCCCCCTGTGAGGTGCCTGACCCCGCCCCCTGTGAGGTGCCTGACCCCGCCCCCTGTGAGGTGCCTGACCCCGCCCCCTGTGAGGTGCCTGACCCCGCCCCCTGTGAGGTGTCTGATCCCGCCCCCTCTGCGGTGTCTGACCCCGCCCCCTCTGCGGTGCCTGACCCTGCCCCCTCTGCAGTGTCTGACTCCACCCCCTCAGCTTCCTCTGACTCCGCCCCTTGTGAGGTTGTTGACTCATCCCCCTCTACAGTATCTCACCCTGCCTCCTCTGAGGTCACTGACATGGAGGTAGCGGTTGTGGAGCAGGATGCACCTGATTCTCCTCCACAGGGTAACAAACTGCAAAAATAGCACAGAATTACAAAATACACAATGTCTTACATTGACTTTAAGGTTTGATCACAACAGATAATGCAAGCAGCCAAATCCACCTGTGATGCCACTAGTGGATAGATTTTGAAGGGGCTTATAATGACCAAGCGGCGTTACTCTTGGTGGTAGAATAAGGACTCATTTTAAACAGTTTAAGATGTTAAACAGTGTCTTTCTTTCGCTCTTTCCTCTGCCACCTTCCTACCTCTAGATCTCTCGGAGCAGACTGACGGCGCTGTGACAGAGCCAGCAGGGGGCGATAGCGCTCCAGAACCAGAACCACAATCATCGGTCATCGTGTCCTCAGGTGCAGTCCACATCAGTGACTTTGAGACGGTCACGTACCGCAAGACCAGTCTGGTGCTCACTTGAACCCCTCACACCACCAACTTCTTGCACGCCCTAACCTCCTCACTTACTGTTTCCTCTTCGTCCAATCTTTGATTGGTGTTGGTGTTCTGGTGTCTCTTGCCCACTCGTTGTGTATATCCCTGTGTTTTTCCTTACGTCAACGGCATCTTTTTCCGCTCTGCTCGCTCTTGACACGCAAGCCACAAACATGCACACCGCTGGATGTTTTGTATGTACGTCGGGATCTGATCTGCAACTTTGTCGAGACAATTCTGCACTCTCCAGCCAATGGGATCCCTTCTCCCTTGTTGAAACTCCTCCTCCTAATCCAGTGGACTTTAATCACTAACTGTTTTCTGTGTCGCAATGGTGCCTAATCACTGTGCTGTAAACCCCACCCACTTCCTCTCCTACTCCTCCTCCTCCTCTTGCAGAACGTGTCTCCTTGGTCATGTGATCTCTGGTTCCCCTTGTGATTGGTTGCTGTGCTTTGGTGTTCCCCTGTGTTTGGTTTAGCATGGCATGCTGCCTCACTAGCCCCTGTCTGCGGTGAACTGTGTTGTTACCTGTCTCTCTTACTCTGCTCTACACACCAGTGTTGGCTAAGGATGACACCATCCCCTCTATGGGCTGATGCCAAGTAGTGGTCCACTGCTCGAGCTGAACATTGTAGTCTTGGGCAATTATCATGCAGTAATGTCATACATATATAATGCATGTATTCTCCATTAGACTTGTTCAACGAACCTTAAAGTGGGAAACCAAGTGGATCTTATTAAATATCACACACGTATAATATGGCTCTTGGTGTCCGACTTCCCGATTTCTGACATTGTGGAGATACTGGTGCTCTGCTTGAGCCTTGTGTCGGATCAACGTCTTATCAATATCCGTATCGGTGCATCCTGAGGCCAACAACCCGGGGAAAAGCTGAGAGCAGAGAAGGGGAGCGGAAGGAGAATTAACGGTCGGGTTCAACATTTTGAAATCCCTGGATGGCACTTTGGAACTCTGGTGCTCAATCTGAGTACCGTTAACTTAAGACTACCCAGTGGCTCTCTGCTTTGAATGCAGCTTGAAGTCAAGCTCTTGTTGCATGACCGTTCCGTCACCCTCTGTGGGCCCACCACCTGAATGCTGTGTGTCGCTTGTGTCGTTCACTGTCCGTGGTCATGAAACCGCCATGTTTTTTTGTTTTGTTTTTGTCTTACTTACCGCTGTAATTGCTGTTTGTGATCTAAACACACAGGGGGGGGGCGGGGGTTAATGTATTTACCAGAACTGATTTAGAATGGATACATGTGATGCCACCACAGAGGGTTATAACTTGCATGTATATCGCTACTGTGTTTACACACACACACACACACACACACGCACACAGGTGTTGCTGTGCTCCACTAGTAGTAGTATGGTGTTGTGGATTTACTCTTAGCTGGACAAAGCACCAGGTCCTTGCATCTATGGGTCCAGCCAAAATGCAGCCTGCGCCAAAGCAAGATGCCTAACCTCTACAATGCCATATGTGTATTTACCTATGGTAAATGGTAAAAAAATAGGTAAATATACCTATTTACCAATGGTACTATACTTTAAATATGAGTGGTAGTTGGCCAGTCTACAGGGAAAGGGTGGACCACTGCAAGTAGCCTAGCTATTAGCTTATCTCTCCATAATGACCCATTAGTGTGTTGTTGCTCTGTGCTAATTGCAATACATTGGGACCGCGGCGGTTGGCATCATCGAACCTTTGGCGTCTCAACTTTTTGAGTGTGTCTGAGTCATTTGCGATTGCTCTTGTGGTGTGTCTGTCTGTGTGTGTGTGTGTGTGTGTACACGCGCACACACATCTACGCACAGCATATGCTGTTGTAGCGCTAGGGTGGGGACCAGGAAACGAGGGGAATTAGAGCCACAATTAAGCTTGTAAAAGGCTTTTTAGAGGGAATTAACCGCAACCGGGCTGGACAGATGATGGGGCAGATAGGATGGAGGTTTGTTTTGAAGTGCTGAAGTCTTGATTCGATTAGGTCTTCTGATGAGCCTCATGCACCAGATGATGTGAAGCACAGCACAGGGTGGTTTATGAGGATTTGGCTCTTGAGTTATGTCTCTGTTGCTTTGGCTCAACATGCTGTGTATCGTACGAACAACACATGAGATTACATACGTTTTTAAATTGAATTTCAAAACTCAAATCTGGAGTTCTGGTCTGTTGCAAGGGTCAAATTTGTACACACACACACACACACACACACACACACACACACACACACACACACACACACACACACACACACACACACACCTGCCAGTATGCATTACCCTCAATGCCCCCCTTTCCCCTCCCTGTGTGTTCTCTATCAACAGGCTGAGGGCAACCAGAGACACACTGCTCAGGTTCTAGAGGATAGAGGGAGGATGGAGGGACTAATGGAGAGAGGAGGAGGAGGAGGAGGAGGAGGAGGAGGAGGAGGAAGAAGAAGAGGAGATTCAATGGAAGAGGAAAACCACACTTGTCATCAACAGACATGAACTTGACAGGGAGGAGGGCTGAGTCTGAGTAGCCTACTAATGCATCATGTGCATCCGGGCAGACAGGGGGGGGGGGGGGGGGGGGCTGGATGACGCCACCGGCCATCAATGTGACCGCAACGATGTCACTACCACGAAGAAGACGTCGCCGCCATGTTACTAGTGACCACCGTCCTTCGCTTTGGCGCTTTGGCTCTGCATTCTGTTCTCCATTTAGTTCAGTTGTTTTTTTGTTTTGTTTTTTTTACATTTTGGAAAGCTTTCATCCTCTGCATCCAGGAAAAGTGGGTGTTTTTAACTTTGTTCTGGTCCCACGTGACTGCAGCAAACGGCGGGAGACGACACACAGAAAGCCATCTTGTGACCGGGACATCACACGCAGTGGAGCCGCCTGATTGGCTCTTTAGGGCAGACCCCATGTTTGTTTTGTTGTTGGTTTTTTTTGCTGCCTTCTGATTGGTTGTTCTGTAGGAGTTTATAACAAACCAAATGACATGTTTATTTGTTTCCTCCGTATAAACCGGACCCTTTCTGTTCACGCTCAGAACTTTCAAAGGGGCACGATAAAGAATATAACTATAAATTACACTTCTCATTTGGAAGTGTTTTGTTTGATTTAACTGCTTTGTCACAGCACATTGTGTGTGTGTGAGCAGGTTATGAAATACGCTCTAATACACGCAGGTTATATGTGGGTGACGAGGGGTTTGGAGAGCAAAATGCCTCCCATTGAATAAATGTTTCACTTTCGTTCAGAAGCAACTTTGCCGATGGAGGTTCGGGGTCGACCATGAAGACTTTATAGACTGTTGGCCGTGTGTCAATGGGCCTTATTCACTAGTCACTATTCACTAGTGATGGAATTGCTAGGTTCATCCCGCTCCTGGCAGTTAGCGGGGGTGGCCGATGAACAGCCGTTCTACTGCAGGGATCAAACCTGTGTTCACGGGTTTAACTTCATGCTGGCTTTTTTTTTTGTTATTTCAATTGAACAATCACTCAAGGAATCAACCAAGGAAATGCTTTTTTTTGTAGATTTTTCATCGCTTGTGTCTTCTCTACTGCTTGCTCAAATGATGTCTACATGGAGCAGTCCAAAATATGTTGTTATTGTTGGTGGTTTTTTAAGTACACACTCAGTTTTTGAAACACAAAGGCTTTCTGTCGCGGCACTTTTAAGTGCTATTCTTAAGTACAGACACATGGGGCAAACCATATACCACGTAGCCACGTGGCATGACCTCAGCAGCAATGCAATCAAGTGCTTTATGCTAATTATGTGTTGTATTCAATTTGATTCATTTGAGTTTTCTTATTTTTTTCGTGTTGAACTCCGGCTAGGGTTAGCATGCAGGCCTAGCGTGTCCAAATTTTTTTTTTTTTGAAAGAATGAAAATCAATGGCTTTAATATTAGTTGTGTCGCCTGTAGAACAAATTGAAAACGGGTTGATGTCATCAGGAGGTGACGTCACGGAACATTCCACACTTTATTGGTGGGCTGTGTGAGTGACGGGTGAAGATGATTATGTGCTCCTGTGTTTATTTCTGGCCGTGATTGCATTTTGAACCGAAGTTATTGGTTTTGGTATTTCTTAGCTGCCAGGCTCACTGATTGTATGTGAAGTCGTCTGTATTTCAATGTTCCATTATATATAAATGCCTTCCTGTTGCATACACATCTTGGGTATTTTGTGTGTGTGTGTAAACGGTATATTCACAGCTCTGTAACCTTCTTATCGGTGGTCGTATTCTGTGACGACCACCGACTTCACGTCGGTTTCCCGCGAGCACGTCATCCGGAGCTCGAGAGCTCATACGACCTTGAGGAAGGATACCCCCCCCACCTGCGGGCCTCGTATTATGCGACGCACAGGTCGCGCTGGAGTCGACGATGGAGCCTCCATCCAATACGGCATGTGGATGAATGAATAACCCGTTTCAGACCTCCGGCTTGTAGGGGGGGGGGGGGGGTCTATAAGATAAATGACTCTTCAGTGTCGCGACATAACCGCTATACGAGACCACATATCAAGTCAAATGGGGGTGGACTGAGGAATAATGACTAATTATGTGCTTGAATACCTCCCCTTCCTCCTCCTCCTCACTCCTCCCTTCCCTTCCTCCTCCCCCCCCCCCTTTCCTCCTATACCCCATACCCCTTCCTTCTGCGGGACGTTTTTATCTCAAACTATAACCCAATCCTGGCGTGTTGCGTACTTTCTGCTCCGCCCCGAACTCAAACCTGAAAACGG
Source organism: Muraenolepis orangiensis (assembly GCA_027704905.1). Classification (NCBI taxonomy): domain Eukaryota; kingdom Metazoa; phylum Chordata; class Actinopteri; order Gadiformes; family Muraenolepididae; genus Muraenolepis; species Muraenolepis orangiensis. Next base: position 27,135,220 of record CM050999.1, read on the forward strand.
AAGGGGAAAAAAGGGCAAGCGGCTGCATGCACATCTTGTCCGGTGCGCCACGACCAGCAGCAGCAGCCAGAAGCAGCAACACCGCTGCACGGGGAGGGCTGTGTGTGTGTGTGTGTAAGAGAGAGAGAGAGAAGCTTTCCGGAACGTGGCAGGGTTGTCAACACTGCCGCACATCGCGCTCCGGGACCGGCAGAGAGAGAGAGAGAGAGAGAGAGAGAGAGAACCACTGCTGGAGCCCCTGGTGTCCTTGGACCCCCCCCCCCTCCCGTCCTTGGACCCCCTCCCCTCACCCCCTGTACTCGGCTTCTGTCTCCGAGTCAACATGAGATCGGTGAGCAAGCCGGGCTCCAGCACCACCTCCTCCTCCGCGGCCGCGGACAAGCAGAACGGCGGAGACATGAGGCGCAGGCCCAGCTACCCGGGCGACCAGCGGGTGAAACACGCCAACCTGTCCACCAAGATCTGGGTCAAAGTGGCCATGGCCATCGCGTACTTCCTCTGCGTGTCCGTCGCGGCGTTCATCCTGGTCATCTACTACGTGTTCTTCTGGTCGCCCCATGAGCATAACAACATCACCGGCATCGCGAACCGCACCGACTGTGTTTCGAAGTCCGGATGACCGCCGCCGCCCCCCCCCCCTGCCCCCCACACCCCCGTTCACCGGTAGTGCGGCCGTATAGCCTGGATACGGGGAACGCTCCATCCTGCAGCGAGAGTTGGGGATGCGACTGAAGAAGACCCCCCCCCCCCCGGTGATGCTGCGTGGTGGTGGTGGTGTGCTTGTGGGGGGTGTTGGTTGGTGCGGGGGGGGGGGGGGAGATCTCCCGCGGTACCGGGATAAGTGCATCAGTTCTCCGCATGCAGAGAGGTGTGGGTCGTGGTTGTTGGCGGTACGGGAGGACCCTCTTCACACACAGGCACGCGGACACCCCCCCCCCACCCCCTACCCCCCCTACCCCCCCCCCCCCCCCCAACCAGGATGGGATATTTAGACTTTGTTTGCACTGAGCTCTTGACTTCTCCTTTAACGAAGACGGCGGGGGAACACGCACGCACACACGCATACATTTCTACTGTACACAGACTCACACACACGCATACATTAATACTGTACACAAACTGACACACACGCATACATTAATACTATACCACAGACTCACACACACACGCGCATACATTAATACTATACCACACACACACACACACACGCATACATTAATACTATACCACAGACTCACACGCGCATACATTAATACTATACCACAGACTCTCACACACACACACACGCATACATTAATACTATACACAGACTCACACACGCGCATATATTAATACTATACACAGACTCACACACACACACACACTGTGTTCTCCCCCTGTGCGGTGTATCTCCACACCGCGCTGTGTTTTCATTCAGGTATTTAGAGGACTTCAAAGCGGTGATGTACTGTAGCTGTAGCAGTAGCAGTGAGTACCTATAATAACATGTATACCCATAGCCGGTAGCTTGTAGCCGAATGCACGGTGGTCCCAATGTATTCCTTAGACGCAACCGTCTCATCTCCATCTCGCCACTTTGAGTGACGTGCGTGGGAATAACCAAATGCAACGTCACGTGTTTACCTCTTGAGTCACGACTCGGTGATATTGACCTGACGTTGTTGAGACTGTTTTATTGACTATGATGTTTAGCCTTCCGGGTGTATTATTGCTATAATATGATAAACTATGCATTAGCCTATGCTTGGAGTACGTGTCGTTATTGTGGAGCGGAACGGGAACGACGCGAAGATATATACTATATACGGTTCTGGGCCTATGTGCAGTGCAGAAGTGTATGTTGCATGAAACACACACACGCACACACCTCCCTCCCTCAGGGGACTGTGACCCTGAGCAGGACACCAAACCTTAAATGCTCCTGTCTCCTTGCGTGGCTGGCACCGCCGTGGATGAATGGCTTATAACAATAAACAACAAGACGTCATGCGTGGCCCCTCAGTGACCCCTGACAAGTCACCTATTCATCATTCAATCAATATTTAACATTTTATGTTTTGTTGTCGTTTTGGATACGACACAGCTTAGAACATACCAAACAGTGTAGTATAGATATATCTTCAACGCATAGTAGATCTATTTGTGTAGCCTACTATGTGCACTAAAAACTTCCTTCTGGTCCCCTATATAAGGTCAGGGGGTCGTCCCGTTTGGGCCTCGACGGCCTTTACGCGTTGCCGTCCTGCAGCGACGCTCCGGTGATCCGCGGTGGCAGATTACTCCTCACGCGAGGGGTCACGTGACGCGGCATGTCGCCCTCGTGAGTCGCGCGTTCATTTATTAACTGTCGTTCAATTATTGCCCACGTGATTGTATTTACATTTGATGGTTTATTATTGATTTATAAATATACGTTTTACGGTACTCTATTGAGTACACTGATATAATGTTTATAATAAATATTAATTTATAATACATAATATTTATCTCTGCTCTGCGTTGGTTCACACATGTTTTTCTCACAAAAAAATGATAACAGAACAATTTTTAAATGATAATACAACGAAAACATCGTTATTTGTATTCATAAACAATTTTGAATAAACCCGAGGCTATGATGATGTTTACGATTTTAGAACGTCCCTACACAATGTACTACTACATACGGTACTGTGCACGTGCACACACACACACACACACACACCACACACACACACACACACACACACACACACACACACACACACACACACACACACACACACACACACACACACACACACACCCACCACCGTTAGGGTGCAACGCGCGAGCCTCCAGCAGAGCTTTGTAAGTGGATGCGTTCTGGCGGAGCGCGCGCTGCTGCTGAGCTGGCAGTTCAGCAGCACTGCAGCATCGTCCCAACTGTTTAACGGCAGGAGAGTCGATATCGGTCAACGGTTCAGGAGCCTATAGGCGGGAAAGTCCGCATGTCTCTCTATACCTATACCCTCTCTCTATAGCTACAGCTATAGGAAGAAAAACAAAAAATATATAGGATGCAAAAATAAACAGAGCATTTAGTGTTTAAAATGTTAACCTGTGTGTCTTATAGTAGGTAAATGCCACACATAACCCACTCTCTTGGTGTAGCCCCCCCCCCCTCCCCCTCCTCCCTCCATCTCCCTTAGCTGGTGACGTCACCTGGTATGATTAACGACTCGAGGAGGCACTGCGGTGCACTCGTCTTGGTTCGGCCGTATCTGAATCAGAAGCGGCCAGTATATATAGGCTAAGCCGTGATAAATAGACACCGCTCTCGTTATCTTTAATAACGGTTATCTACAATTCATTTCATAGACCTGGATGGATTACCCAATAGAAAAAGACCTGGCACAAGCCCAGGGGCCTCCGAGGTGAACTGGAGCCTTATGCTGTTCTCACTACACTATGAAATACAGAAATTTAAGTAGGTTAAACTTAGAAATGAACTTCACCTGCTGTCTTAAATACAAGTAAACTGAACTTGAAGATAAGCTTTGTTTCAACTCAAAAGTGAAAACAAAGTTAAGTGATATAGGCCTACAAGTTGTTTAGCTAATGATCATTTGTTGTTTTAACTACAACTAAATATGTTGCATGATCCATTCAAGAAAACGTGCTTTAACTCGTCAACAAAAACATACAATTCCACACTATTCTGTTTTTCATTGCTCATTTAGTACATCTTTCTTATTTAAAAGATGTACCAAACGTTAAGTGATATTGCATTGGACATGGAACACATTTACTTCAATCACATTTGAAATGAATACCAGTAAATTCAGTCTCTTATCAATGTGTAAATCTATTTCCTTATGTCACGTATATCCTGATGATCTTAGAAGTATCCTCTGAAAGGGACCAAGTAGGTTCATGTCCTACAATAAGAGATAAGAGGGAGTGAATGCAATACTTCAACTAGAAATCCTTATTTGAGTACACATCGATAACTTTATTTCTATACCTACCTGCTTCTGGAGACACTGCATAACACTGCTAAAGGTCAACCTCAGGAGAAGCCGAATAGGCCAACGGGGGCTAGTGAACTTCTACCGTGGCACCGCAGAGAGCGTCCTGACGGGTGGCGTCCCCGTGTGGTACGGAAACACCACTGCACGGGACAAGAAAGACATCCAGAGGGTTGTGAGGACAGCAGAGAAGATCATCGGGTGTGCACTTCCATGCCTTGAGGAGATCTTTCGGGACCAGATGTTGGAAAACAGCCATGTCCATCACAAAGGACTGCAACCACCCTGGGCACCATCTCTTCTCCCCCCTACTGTCCGGTCGCCGGTTCCGCAGCATCCGTACAGCAAGAACTACCAGGTTTATGGATAGTTTTTATCCACTGGCAGTGCGTCTACTGAACTGCTTGGAGTGCTGCCACTATCATAACATTGTCATTAACTTTACACTGCCACACTTTGCTGGACTTTATGGACTCATATTCATTTCTCATTACAGTTACTGCACTGTTTTGCACTTTACTGAACTGTATTCATAATGCAGCTGCACTACTGGCACTTTAAAATGTTTAATATGCTCTTTGTACAATATAACACATATCACCCATCAATCACTGAATTGTTCTTTTTATGTTAATTTTTTGTACAGTATTTTTATAGTATTGTTCTAAAATGTCATACTGCGGGAGGGAATGGGGAGTAAGCATTCCGTTGTACTTCCGTTGTAATCTTGAACCTTCTGCTTGATGAAACAGCCGCTTTGTACCTCTCTAAGAGACTTGGCATTAAGGAATCTAATCCATCCAGGAAGGACTGCAGCAGATCTGTGGGGACTACACTATGGAAACTCTGCATTTATCTGAAACACACACACCGAAATAGCAGAAGAGACTTGTGGGGGTAGCAAGTACAGATGAAAATATGATGATGACATGCAGATGACTTCTTCAACTATTCTGTCTATCTGTCAGTTACCTGTCTCATTAAAACACGCAGGCCATCTGTCCTTGACTCCAGAGATGAGTGATGGCTCATCAACAGTGATTTCCCATCTGCAATTCCAAGTTAAGTACCCAGCGATACCATCCTCGGCTCTCTGAGACAAGGGTGCTTTGCTACAAGAGCTATGACTACACTTTCAGTATGTTCTTTACTTGAATGGGCGAGTGATTTTGGATATCATATGAGCTAGTTCGTCCAGTATTTCATGTTCAACAAGTTCAAGTTCAACATCGTGGGAGCAGTGGCGGCGCCAGAGATTTTCTCTAGGGGGTGCTGTGGGGTAGCTTGACGTTTCATAGAGGGTGCTGAAACATTTAGGGTTTCCCATTAATGCACGCACTACAGTGGAATTTTCTACGGCAACACTCCCCACACGCACACACGCAGTACACCCTGTTACAATGAAGGCTCGATAATCAGCTCACAGCATATAGGTGTAAGCAGGGGTAAAGTGCTATTTTGGGGAGTGGACGTAACCTCCTAGAGGAGGGTCCTCCCCTCCTCTAGGAGGGCCCGGGGCCATGCTCCCCCGTGAAGATTTCTTTTTAAATATTGAAGTTAAAAGCATCAATTGGTGCACTTTGAGAGCAACATTAAGCGGTCTCTGCGTTGTGTTTTGCGTTGTTCATGGATGGATGAGACCCCAGCCAGCATACAGTTTAGACGATTTCCTTTTAATCACTGACAAGCTGATAAGAGATATAACAAATCAGTATAACATTTTGTATCCCTCACAGTGACTCCTCTCACGTGGAAACATTTACAAAAACAAAAAGGGAAGAGGAAACGTGAGGGACACACTATAAAGGGGGGGTGTATTTCTCATTGTGATCGGTGATCGGTGGCAAAAAACGTGATCGTCCCATCCCTAGTGCTGGCCATTGGCCTAATCATATCACCTGTGTTGGCTTTATGTTTCTGGTCAAAAATGTGTTTGTTTCACATTTGCATTGATGTAATCAATAATTTTTCTAATTTTATTTAATAAAAATAATAATTAATTATTATTTTTTTTTTTAAACACATTTATTGGGGGTGCTTAGGGGGTGCTTTGGCAATCCTGGGGAGTGCTGAACCCCCTAGCTCCCCCCTGGCGCCGCCCCTGCGTGGGAGAGAGCAGGAACTTGGGGAACTCCAGCTTCCCGTCAGAAACTCAATCAGAAAATGTGAACAAAACCTTCAGTGCTGCTCGATCAGTGGGTAGAGCTCTGATGGCAGTCAAATTGCAGCGCTCATTTCTGGACGTCTGGAAGTCTTGATCTTCAAACTGTAGAATTAGGTTTCCCCACAAGCCCAGACTGGTACGCAGCGCTTCACGTAGCTCCTTGACTGACTCAGGAACACACTAGTCTAGGGCAGTGGCGGCTCGTCCATAGGGGCGCAGGGGCGCCGCCCCACCTGGTTGAGAGAGGCAGTCCAAACTGCCTCTCTCTCAGTCCAAACCTGGGCAGTGCGCCCAGGTTTGGAGGTAGTTGTTCTTTTTTTGTTCTGTACAGGACACAGCCATTACACTAGCTACCATGGAGAATTCTGTCAAATCCCTCAAAGCAACACCATTTGAAAGACGAACACTGCAAGAAAAACTCAGAGTGAAAGAGTTTGGACCTCATCAGCCTGACATCAGCATTCAGCAACCAGCAACAGACAGAGGAAGGCTGTATATTCGGTCGTTTTCCAGAACCTGGTTTGCTAAGTGGTTCTTGTATAGTTAGTATAGCATAGGTACATAGATTAAACTGTATATTGTATAGTAGTGTAGTGTACATAGGACCCAGTACCTTTTCATTTGTAAGCTTAACATTGTATTGCATTTTATCTCAGGACTTGTATCAGGTCTATTTTATTATCTTCTATTTTGTTCTAATTACTTTTGCACAATCGAATGTAAGACCATATTTAGGTATTATTTTTGATGGCACACTGGGTAGTCTTTCTAATATAAGACCATATTTTTTTCTTATGTTTATTTTCTACTAGGCACCATTTAATAAATGTTCTTTCACCATAAGTTTCAAGTCAACAAAATACAGAATACTGATTGATTGTGCTACATACAGTAAAAATAAAGTAAGTAAAAAAAGAAATTAAGCAGTAAGTAAAGGAATGTTCAGTCAATATACATATATACAATACAGAGTAGAATGAGTAACGGTGAGGTTTATATTATGTATAGTTTTTTATTTTTAATTAGCCCTCTCGGTCGTTTACATGGTGAAATGGCGCCACCGTCTGGGCAAATCCGGTATTGCACAGCAGATATGATTTAAAAAAAAAAATTACCCCTGCGCCCCTCCTACTTCGGATGTCACCGGCCGCCACTGGTCTAGGGTGATACGCCTTGTTTCTTGAGGTGACACAATAACTCTGAGGGGTGAACGAAAGGCGATGAAAGAAGTTGAAAACACAATACTAAAAGCAGCATAGACTAGGAACAATAGAGTTGACTATAGTAGTGAGGGGAAACAATGAGCAAGGGTGTGTTTGCTATACCTTATAATCATTACATTATGATCCATGATACATTATTTTAGTATCATGGATGTCCTCGTGAGTGATGAGGTCTGCAGCCAGGGGGATGTAGTAATTCAGCTGGTCAGGATCGAGGGACACAGTTACTTTCTCACAGGGTCTTTTTTGGTGAGCCGATAACCCCTAAAGGTGCTCCAAGAAGCCAGCTGTGAACATATGCTGCCATCCACTCAACAGACCTCGAGTACTCTCCCACAATCTGGCAGTCCACTTCTGTGCCCCACTGAGAGCCCCATCGCTTTGGAATCTCTTCTCTGGAGTGGAGGTGGAGGTGATTGAAACAGAGTCCCGCCCTTTAAAGGCATTCCATATCGCCCCACTTACCAGCATCACAAACCACCTTTTTAGGTCCAAAATTCAATGAAGGGGACCATATTTTTGGATAAGCACAGGATAATGTTCGAGATAATGATGTTAAGGACGGAATTTACTACAAGGAAACACTTCTAAAAGCAACTGTCTGTGGTCAGATAGTTTGGCATGTGTTGGCCAACCAACAGCGGAAGAAATCTCAGAAGTGCCCATTTTTCAAGGCCAATAGCCACCTATAGTTCTATTTTAAGTTAACTTGTATTATCCTAGGTCTATTATACAATTGTCATAGAATTTAAAGGGTCATTTTGTTATTCCAATTAAGGTCCTTCAATGTAAAATACTTCTTATCAATCAGATCCGAAAGGCATATGCAGAGTTGTACAGTTTAAAGGCATATATATATATAATATATATATATATATATCAAACACACACACACACACAATTAAACATACTGTTTTAATGACATTTAATCGTGGGATGGGTCACCTTAACATTTTTAAAACCATTTGTGAGATAAAGTAAGACGTGATGAACATTAATCCCAAATGGAGACATTTCCACAGAGCAGAATGAGGTTTCACTTCAGGAAGAGAGGAAAGAATGAATGCAGACTAACTACAGACAAAGGTAAGGCTTAGAACCGACAGAGGTAAAGGTCAAATAAAGCACGAGAAATCATTTAAATAGAAAATATATAGAAATAGAACCGTGAGCCGTAATGCTTATGTACATGTCCAAAGACACTGCTGAATAATCAGTGAAACCATTCAGCCTGACAGAATTGGCTACCAATTATGTCAACCTAATGTTGCCATCACAAGTGTCCCTGTATGGTCTGAAACCGAATTACGTGATCATGTTTGCTGTCCATTTAAATTCAAAGTCCAAAATTACCATTGGCAGCAATGCATAGCGAATACAGTTTTTAATGGTTGTATTCTACAGGCAGAGTAGTGTGCAATCCTGACCACAAGGGGTCAGTGTTGTATAGCTTAAGCTTTTTTCTAGGGTCAATTGCGAAAGTTAACCTTTCTGTCGATCGACCTCAACCAACACTGGCCAGTGACACAGCATCGATCATATTGAACGATGAACATTCGATGAACGTCCAACAGACCCGTCCATATTCATTTCCATTTTTCAATAAATACATACATAGAACTACAAAATACATACACACATCATATATACAATATTCAAATGATATACAAACTATCCATAATCCAAGTGCCCAGGCAGGAAAAATATTTAAGTAATACCACATTTAAATTTGATTAAATACAAATAAAATGCGCTGGCACAATCTCCCTCCCTTTAGCCTACCACTCCTCATCTTCATCTTCATCTTCATCATCATCATCATGTGCCAGGAGTTCCTGCAAGTCTTCCCAGTAGAGATGTTTCATCTCTGGAACTGTGTTTCTGCGGAGCGCCCTGAACACATGAGAACTAGCACCAGCAGAACTGGACCGAACCCGGCCTGGTCTGAACCACAACACCGGGCTGACCCACAGGGCCCGATCCTCCTCCTGCTCCTCCTCATCCTCCTCCTCCTCCTCCTCCTCCTCCTCCTCCTCCTCCTCCTCTTCTCTGTGGTTCTCGGTGCTGTTGAGTGGTTTCTGGTGGTTCATCGTGTCCTTGTGTTTCCCTGCTGGTCCGTCCTCCTTTGTTTCCCTCCTGTTGACCCTGTCGTGCATTACCCTGCATGCATCTGGGGCGCTTCGGCGACTTGTTCTCAGTGTGTTCCAGAGTGTTCCCCCGGATCCCTCGTGGACGTTGCTAGAGGTACACAGCGGCACCACCAGCTCTCCCCCCTCCCCCGGGAAGCCTTTGTGTCCAACCACCACGGTGGGACCCTCACCAACGGCACCGTACGGCTCACTTTGCGGTGAGCCACAACGGTCGCGCGGGGCGACGCGTCGCGGCGCACGAGTCCGGACGCAAAGTCAGCCGGAGATGTCTACGGGTCACGTTCCTCCAGAGTCCAACAGAGGACTTGTCTGACGTCCGGCGGTCTTCAGAAGCAGCAGATATCTGGTTGGTGTAGCGGTGTCTACTCCTCAGGGCCAGGAACCTTCTCCAGACTAGCTTGGCCTGGAAGGGAATCCGGTTGGAGGTTGTGACATCGTCTCCTCCGTCGTCTGAGGACTCCTCCTCCACCTTCTCCTCCACCTCCTCCTCCTTCTCCTCCTCTTTGTGAGGTTCAAGTTGAGGGAGGTCGCCATGGAGGTTGAGATCCAATCTGCTACCTCCTCCGTACTTTGCTTTCTCTCCGTCTCCACAAGGGCACAAGCTCCGCTGCCTGTGCACTCCATCCATCTCTGCTTCTCCCATGTCAAGGGCGTAGCAGTAGGGGTTGTGGGTCACATGGTCAGCCCAGAGACGTCCTGCCCCCTCTGGGGCAGCAGGGCCAGTGTGCTCCATCTCATCCAGCCACACTGTGGATTGACCTGGATAACTAATGATGATGAACTAACTAACTAACTAACTAACTAACTAACTGTCTGTCTGTCGGCCTACCTAACAGACTGACTAACTAACTAACTAACTGTCTGTCTGTCGGCCTACCTAACAGACTGACTAACTAACTAACTGTCTGTCTGTCGGCCTACCTAACAGACTGACTAACTAACTAACTAACTAACTGTCTGTCGGCCTACCTAACAGACTGACTAACTAACTAACTAACTAACTGTCTGTCTGTCGGCCTACCTAACAGACTGACTAACTAACTAACTAACTAACTAACTGTCTGTCTGTCTGTCGGCCTACCTAACAGACTGACTAACTAACTAACTCACCTGTGTCATGCCACTACTCTTGAGTTATTTTAGGTAGGCCAGTCCCCTATGTGACACGTATGTGTCATTCACTTTGTAAACGTTGTAAGCACAGTAAATGCAAGGAGTTATCTGTCACTGGTCTTCAACAGTGGTTCCGTCCCAAATCAATTGCCGGTAATCAGTGTGTTGCTATAAGTTCTGTAGGTTCTGTATTCCAGTCTAAATGTGCCAAGTCAGGCCAGTAGTTGCAGTTGCCAGGTTTCAACATCCTCTATGGGATGGGAAAACGGTCAGTGATTCACCCATTGATCGAACTGCTGTCCGACAAAAAAAGCAACGATTCTATTCTTAGAAAAGCAAAGTTCACATTACCACGGATGGGTCGGGTTGTGTGTGCCATGTTTTTGTAAGAGGGATGAAAAAAAGAGAGAAAGGGTAAAGGAGGGATGGGGCATGTCAGTCATCATCAATCACGGTGTCTAATAACAAATTGATTGGATTGATTGGACCGCCCCGAATGTGCTGAACTTTGAGGCCCCCTAACCTTAGAGTTGGCTGCATAGTTTTAACCCTGTCCTGTCCCGGCTAACTCATCATTATGAGGGCGTCTATGACCTAAACCTAGAGTCTGTCGGTCCATAACAGGCAATAACAGTCTAAAGCTGTCATACATTGACACAGTTTGTTTAATACTACATATATACTACATATATACTTCTTATATAATCATTTAAATGGACTGTTTCAACGTTGGACTGAAATTGAGAGAGAGAGAGAGAGAGAGAGAGAGAGAGAGCGAGAGAGAGAGAGAGAGAGAGAGAGCGAGAGAGAGACGAGAGAGAGAGAGAGAGAGAGAGACAGAGACAGAGACAGAGACAGAGACAGAGATCACACCATGCAGGATGCATGGGTTCACACGGGTCAACCAGCCAATCACTCGAATCAGCGCAGCGCAGCAGCAGCAGCAGCAGCAGCCTCGGTTGCCATGGTGCCCGAGTACGGGTCCCCGGATGTAGCGTTTCCCAGTTCAACATGGCGACGGGAAAGTGAGACTTCGGCTAATGTTGAACAGTTTTCCCAAAGTTAGGTGGTTTTCAAAGGACCGACGGGGGGAGACTTACTGAAACCGGCGACACCACACGCGTTTACGGGGGAGTTTTTGGAGTGAGTATCTGCCTTTCGGTTCCCGTCCGTCGACCTGGCGTGTGTTTTGTTGTGTTTGTTGGGTGAAACTACAGTGAGTCTACGAGTGTAGCCGTCGGTGCTAACTACGGCTAACGTCCGTCCGCCGGCCGTGCCCGACCGTCTTGTTGCTTCTGTCCGACTGTGGTCATCAACACAGTCCGCTCTCTGGTACTAGTGTGTCGTACACGACCCGTCACGTCCTCTTACTAAGACTAGGCTCGGTGTCTGAGATGTTAGCGGATAGACAGCCCTAGTAGTTGTAGTCCGTATTCCTGAGAAACCAGTCAGCCCTCCAGACGGCTTAACGGGAACCGGACCAGACAGACCCGGAGAACCCGGGTTTTGGTAGCGATTGTCTTTGGTCGGTTTCCCCTGCAAGTTGTTGTTGTTTTTATTGTACGTTTTGTCTTTTCTTTGCCAGTTCCTCGACACAGTAAACTTTCCTATACGTCCAATGTGTGGATTAATATCTGAACAAGAAGAGGGGTTTACCATACCTCACACCTCTTCGTCCTTGACGTCCAGAATGTGTGTTGTGAAGTCACGTCGCCGTTGTTGTGTTGGTGTTCCTTAAAACGTAACTTACGTATACGTTTAAGGAATTATAACACCAACACATTACACATATTACATACACATATGATATATACTTACGACGTAAGTATATATAATGCTACGTATCAACAGCATTTGAGCAGGTTTTTTTTTTCTATGCATTCTCTTCTCATTGGCTGCGGTGTCTCAGTTGATGTAGCATCTTTTCCAAATTTGTGTGTGTGTGTGTGTGTGTGTGTGTGTGTGTGTGTGTGTGTGTGTGTGTGTGTGTGTGTGTGTGTGTGTGTGTGTGTGTGTGTGTGTGTGTGTGTGTGTGTGTGTGTGTGTGTGTGTGTGTGTGTGTGTGTGTGTGTGTGTGTGTGTGTGTGTGTGTGTGTGTGTGTGTGTGTGTGTGTGTGTGTGTGTGTGTGTGCCCGATAATGGATCGAGTGTGTGACTGACACGGGGACGTCTGCAACCAGTCATCAAGGTTGCAGTGCTTGCACCCCATACATTCTTTGAATGCCAGACTTTGAGCACACACACACACACACACACACACACACACACACACACACACCCCCATAAGTCTGTTATTGGCTATACCAATACACGATTTATGTCACGTGAAGTCTACTCCGGAATCAGGCATTTTAATAAGAGCTGAACAATTAATCGAGTTATCATTGAAAGTGCAACATACAAATCGCAGGAAAAAAATATTATAATGATATGTGTAACTGCATGCATTCTAAGGGCACTGTTAAGTACTGTAGTGCTACAGAGATGCCCTGGCCAAACATATATATATATATATTTGCCATATCGTTAGCCCTAATTGTAAGTGTGGTAAAAGCAATGCATGTATTACCACATTGGCCTGACATACATCGTTGTGTCTTGTCCGTTCCACTCATGGGGCATGTCGGGGCTAATGGTAGATGGCAGTACTACGGCAGCTCATGTCCGATTCTGAACAAATGACTCAGATGATGATGGAGAGATGGAGGAGCTCACAGCCGCTGATGACATGCTATCAGAGGGTTTTTAAACAGCCTGAGTCTGAAGCAGACGTCGGCAGGAAGTCACCCGGTCACTGGCCTGCTAGGGAGTGACGTTATGGTGGTGGTTAATAAAAGGCCCATGCGTCATCTTGGTGCCAAAGCCAGTCCTGTGTAGACATGTTGTCACATTCTATTGTTAAACAATTCATTCAGTGCAGTTTATGTGTGATGAGGGTGGTTGGCCCAGCCCTGTGTGGGCACGATAGTAGAGTGGTTTCGGGTGTTTGACTCCCAGTGGCATGAAGGACAACACAGACTCATTGTAAACGGTAAGCTTTACGGTATATTCAGTGGGGTGATGCGTTTTGGGGGGAGGGTCTGTTTTTTTACATTTCCTTGTTTCTCAAAATAGGGGTGGGACACCACAAGGTTCTGGAAATACGTTTGCCCCCTAATTTGTGAATGGACCAATTCGACAGTTGGCCAAATCTTACACGTTGGCCCTTTTTTAAACCTCAGAACCGTGGTGGGAACCCTCGCATTGTTTCTCCCCGAGATCCGGTTTAATGGGAGAAGATGGCAGGAGTCAGAATGGGGGAATGTAGTGGGCCCATTAGAGGGTCTGCACAGTATGATCTGTGGGGGGCGGGGCATCAAAGCAGAAGGCCTCCATCCCTCTGATGGACAGGTGAGCCTGTGTGTTTAGTAAGCGTCCACAGAGAGTGATGCCAAGCTAAAACAGGCTTCCAGCCGAAAGATACATACACACATATACACACACACACACACACACACACAGATTTCTGCACCTTGTGGTTATATGTATGGACGTGCTTCATGCACACACACACAAACCCTTACACTGCATCGCTAGGATATACCGAGAGAGATTAGTCAATTAGTCTAGATTAGATCCTTTAGTAAAAAAAAACAAGGGTTGGGTACGAAATGGAATGAAGTAGGAGGCAGGGTCTCACGAACCAAACCAAAAGCCCTGGAGGACAGATCTACAAAGCGTTATGGAATGGAACAGGCCGTGCTTATTGTCTTTCGAGCAGAAGAAGAAGAAGAAGAATAAAACAATGGTCCCTTCAGGAATGAAAATGGCAGCCAGTATCAACAAGGGTGCAAGAGAACAGAAGCCACGGCACCGACTGAAGATCGAGAGTTAGAACGCGATAACATTAGCGAGCAGCCTCTTAAGGGTGCAAACAATAGAGACCGAGGTTGAATCGAGGTCAGTTTGCTTTTGCCCAATACAAATACGTGGACCGGTCCCAGGCTGGTGGGTTATCAATGCTGTGTGGACAATAGCTTGTGTCTCATGGCTAGAGCACTGGAGAGTTGTATGCCTGAGTTGGTCATCTGTGAAACATGACCAGCTGATTTCAGATTTCAGAAATGGGATATCTCAGTTGGCCGTTTTTATCTGGGATATTTCACCGTCGACTCGTTGGAAAAATTAGAATAACGGGGTAGAATAATAATAAGGGAAAGAAAGTATATGCAAGGACATCATGCTTGAATACTGATAGCAGTATTTTTAAGCATAATTATTATTATAATGGTTAAAAATAGCATGTCAGCAGTGTATGCTTTTGTAGAGCTCCCCTGCTTACTCTGGACCTGAACTCCCTGATTGGTTTCAAACATCCAAACCACCCATATTCTCTTGGTGTAGGATTTGTGAAACTCGATGCCAGGGGATCTTCTTTATTTATTTAGAAAGTGAAGGGCATGTTGTAATACTCTGCAGGTACGGACAGAGCGGTTGGATCGGCTTCGTTGAATGGAGGGTGGGGGACGGGTGTGTGAATAGAGGTCTTTGGCATAAGGACGGAGACATAACTTGATTGATATTCAGAGTGTATCGTTCACCATCAAACGGATGGATGTTGATCGTTGCATTTTCTGTTTCCTTGGAGATGATCTATATATGGCCTCTAGAGACAGAGATCTCTCCCTGATTGTGGCACAAACAGGGAGGGGTGTGTGTGTCCATAAGGTAAAATAGGCAGGACTTGTGTTCTTGTGAAGACGGGTCCAATCCGTTCACAAGCCAGGACCTGAACACCCTGGGATCCTGCACGCATGCATGCTTATCCTCAGAATTAATTCATGGTCATATCTTCGAGATAAACACAGTGTCACACACACTTTCCCATCTAAATATATCTCCCTCTTACCCACACATGTATACACACACACACACACACACACACACACACACACACACACACACACACACACACACACACACACACACACACACACACACACACACACACACACACACACACACACACACACACACACACACACACACACACACACACACACACACACACACACACACAGCCCTAGCTCTGGGAGCTGGCCTCGGTTCACCTTAGCTGATGTGTGTGGTGGTGGTTTTTGTACTGATGGGAAGCATGTAGAAGGCCTGTGTGTTGCATTGTTTACATTCTTCGTAAACCTAGCGCTGGAAAGTTCTGAGGGACAGCAGGTGGACTTTGGCTGTGAATGGAGTGGAACATTGTTGTACATTCACTATTTTGACTGCATGTCCATGAACTATGTAGCCATAGCATTTCAGTATTTTAATGAGCAGTGTTGTGTGTTAATCATTTATTAATAAAGCATGCTACTACCAAGATGTAGCATGCATTTTGGGAGTGGTTCACCACACATTATCAATGCAGCGCTGCTCACAAGCCGTGATGCAGTTGTTGGCGGGAATGTTTTTTGCCGGGTGGTGGTAGCGATGGTGGTAGTGAGGGATGTTTTTGTTTGTCTGAAAGACGTTCTCTCTCTCTCTCTCTCTCTCTCTCTCTCTCTCTCTCTCTCTCTCTCTCTCTCTCTCTCTCTCTCTCTCTCTCTCTCTCTCTCTCTCTCTCTCTCTCTCTCTCTCTCTCTCTCTCTCTCTCTCTCTCTCTCTCTCTCTCTCTCTCTCTCTCTCTCTCTCTCTCTTCCCCCCCTCTTCCCCCCCCCCCCCCTTCACCTTATTGGACACAGTCACCATCAACGTTTTAGTTGTATTTTTAGGAGACCTACTGATCTCTCACTCGAACACACAGAACAGCGTCTGTTGCGATCTGCCCAGTCAACAGTTTTTTTGGGGATCTGGCACTTTGAAATATGTTTTCACAAACACGTTAGACTGGACTTGAGTTGCCCGGGTAACCTGTTCCTTTTTAGAAACTTCTCATGAAAGAGAACTTGGCCGACTGTATCACTAGTGGTCCTTTCACAGAGCCGTCGTCCTCCTCTACATATTTACTCACACTCTGGCGGCGTAATGAGAGCCCCCATCACTGCGCTAAGATGAGAACATGACATGAGAAGCTGTCACCTAGAGGTATACATGTTTGAAAACCAACTGGTCTAGCAACATAGGGCTAGATCGTCTCCTTTGATTCATTCTGTTATATCCTGTTTCACATTCCAGGGGTTTAAATAGTTTTAGAACAGGGAGAGATCATAGTTCTAGCAAATATGTATTTGAGAGAGAGAGAGAGGGGGGGGGCTTTCTTCAACTGTGTGCTCGCACAGCCTCCTTTATCATTGACCTTTCCACATTCCATAACCTACTCCTGGAAGTGGACCCTGATTGGCTGCCGCACTGCACATGCATTGTTTGAACCGGGCGTCAGGATTGGTCGGTTGGTGCGCTCGTGGCTTTGATGTATCAAGTGGAGCCTTTCCTGCTGTATTTTGGCTCTTGATGGGAATGTCAACACTAGGCTTCGTACCACAGCATTTAAGGACGGTCGGTAAGACAAACACTTCATATGCATAGGTCAAAACATGCAAATGTGTTGTCCACCACATAGGTCACACACATTTGTAAACAAATGTATTGTAATTACTGTAAAGTACGTAAAACAAATGTTAACAGCCGACAGCAATAACAGTCTGAGGATTTTAATAGGCAAAAGAGATTCTCAGAAAGCTGTATTTGTCTGTTGGCTGGCTGCTCCTTGAATGCTTCTGATTCTTCCTGTTGGGGTTGATTTGTGGACTGGTGTTAAGAGGTGAATCAGGGCTGATATTTTAATCCTGGAATATCCACACTCTTGCTTCCCCATGCCTGCTAGTGGGCTGCTGTTGCTTTTGGAAGATAGGCCTACACAGACAAGGAAGTGTTGCTCCACAGTGTGAAATGTGTGGGATTTAATACATATCCCGCACCCTAGCTTGGGTTTAGAATTTTTTTAATTTTTTTAAAGAGTTGGTGCATTAGTGGTGGGGATAGTAGTGGGTGTGGCTCCTTAGCCCCAAGAGCTTTGGGATCCATTCATTCATGCTTTCCTTCGCTGTCATTCAACAAGCCCATTACAGCTGCTTACATTTTACAAATACACTTTGTTCAGATTAGTTTACTACCTACTACTACCTTAAGATAGGTTTGTTTCACTTTTTTATTTTTCATTTTTCATTTGCATTGTCTTGCTTATCTCCGCGTGTCCCTTTAATAACCCATTGGGCCATCGTCTAGTGTCAGCTGCAGGGGATATTTACAAGCGCATGTGGAATTTCACAATGGTCTGTCTTAATCAGACTATCAGTTATAAATAACATTAGCTTGAACACTGGTGTGTCACCACCGCTAACAGGGGGGAGGGTGGCATCCTGAGACTTTTGTGTCATGGTCTCGTAGATGACTTCTGATGAAAAGTTGCTAAACGCTTGCTCAAAGTTTTGAGTTGTAAAAATAATATCCAATGTACTAAATCATAAAATGTCAATGATATCGGAGATTTAAAAAAATCCCAAACATTTACAGCATTACTGCTGTAAATGTACTACTGTACTACTAATTACTGCAGTCCATATTCCAACCGTAATCAAAGCACGTGTATCATTACACTGTTGAATAGATGCTATTTTAGGTCAAAATGCATAGAAACACACAATTGTCTTTCATTGCGCATGCTACTGTTGCACGAGAGTAGCTACCAGGTGATTTTATTTATAGTTAAATGAGAATTATTATTGATAAGAGCCATTGGAAGCCCTTAAAATAATTTAAAAACCGGAAACAACTGTTGACACCTTGAAAAATGGGACCCTGGACACACACGCACACACACACACAGAGCTCAAGCAAAGTTCAGGGGCGTGCCGCGCGACACCCTTTTCTCTTCTCTCCCTGGTTCGTTTCCCGGTGACGTCATGATACTGGGCCGCCGTTGCTTGCTGAAACCATAGGAATGCGACATAGTTAATGTGTCTGTGCGAACTATTTCACTACTGGCGCGCGAGTTAAACGCTTATTGTAATTGGGGTGTCGGGGCATTCGTTATAGTCGCTTAACTCAACTTTTAGCAGTCTACTCGGCCGTGGGGCTGAGCGCGAGGTAGGGGCTCGAGTCGTTTCCTTAGTCGGTGAACGGGAGTCGCTCTCCCGTGACCGCTCGCGACGACATGACATCAGGTGGATTGTTTGTTGTTTGGCTGAACAAGGAGGAACCGATTCCCGTAAGTACCTCATGCGTTACGCGCCCAGTAGTACTTTAGAGCGTCGTCTGCCCGTTTAGAGCACTGTCATAACCAAGAGTTGGAGGAGGGATATTCTACAATGACTACATGCCGTCGTCGGTCTCATCATACTTACTCCCTCCCGTTTAAGGCGAATTAACCGGTGGCCACAACTAAATCTTTGTTCTGTGTCAAAAAACCCTCCTCCTCCTTCTCCTCATAATAACCAGGATTAACTGCCAGTCAACACGCATAGTAAGGTTATTGTGTGTATGGTCGAATACAGAGCCCCCCGTGTGTGTACTACAGGCTGCCCCCCCCCCCCCGACTCTTGCCACTCGGACGTGGACGCCCTAGACAGCTGCGGTGGTCCCTGCAACACACAACAGACGACATGTGTCGCCGGCACATGTCGTCGGGGGGCCTGGCGTGGCACATGGACGGACTGACCCTCACACACACACATGGTCCCATGGCTTCACTTGTGTCAATGGGTTCGGCCCCGATGTTCGCCCTAACACGCACACAAGTGGTTGCTGTTCTTTTAAGGGTTGCCATCGCGATCGCTTTGGAGTTTCTACTATAACGTTGTTTCTCAGCTTGTAGGAGGAGCGACGTGTGACTGACTGTTGATTGTGTAGTTAGAGGCTAGATTGTCTAATTTATAATTTCCGATTTATTTTTGTTGAACTGTTTTACAGTGGGCTATGCTGTGGAAGTCGTGTCGGTTCCCTTTGCAGGAACAATGGTGTTATTTGTGTTTGGTCCATGAGCGTATATGTGTGAGGTGAGATTGATCTGTTGTTTGCATGTAGGCTTTTGACTGCTCTTTCAAACTAGCGGCCTCTGGTCCACCCGTAGGAACGAAGGTCCCTCTATCTTGCCTCCCTTCATTCACTGTAATGGCTGACAGATGTGACCCTGCCCACTCGCGATATCGATGCTACAACAGGAGGTCTTGTGAACCGGCTCATGTAGTCACACGGTTTGTCTGTAGCTTCAAGGACACTGGAAGTTTGCGAAGCACTTAAGTGTGTGTGTGTGTGTGTGTGTGTGTGTGTGTGTGTGTGTGTGTGTGTGTGTGTGTGTGTGTGTGTGTGTGTGTGTGTGTGTGTGTGTGTGTGTGTGTGTGTGTGTGTGTGTGTGTGTGTGTGTGTGTGTGTGTGTGTGTGTGTGTGTGTGTGTGTGTGTGTGTGTGTGTGTGTGTGTGTGTGTGTGTGTGTGTGTGTGTGTGTGAATGGTCAGATAACATTGAGAATACCATGTGGAAGTGTCAACAGTTGGTTGATCTTTTTATGGGAGATCACATGGTGAGAACTACACTTTATTTTAAGTAGTGATCTTTTTATGGAAGATCAAATGGTGAAACCTGGACTTTTTGTTTTACATTGTGCTCTCTTACCTTATGAGCGTGTATAACTACACGGGTTTCAGGCTCAGGGGCAAGCTACGGCCTGTGCGGTTATTGTTTTCTTTCTTTCTTTTTTTTTTTTTTTTTCTCTCTATGACCTAGAGATTATAATATAATTATTATTATTATTATTATTATTCAAATGGAGAAGGAGGGAAAGGTTGCTGCTCAACCATGCCTTGTACATTTCCAGATGAAAACAAGCATCTCCCACAGCGTCTCTTGAGTTAAAACGCATCTAATGCCGAAGGATTAGACTCTCATGCAAATGTGAATGAGCAATGCCCACAAGGACTTCTGAGAAAGGTATTGAGAAATTTAATCTCTCTTTTAAAAAAAAATTCCAGAATCCACCCATCCTCACCAAGTGCTCACCGTGTCTGTTCCGCAGGACAGCAGCAGTTGATGGGTTAATTGTCGTCTGCACTACTATCACTGGAGTGCATTCAGCAGCTCTGGTTATTTGTTCACAGTGACCTGTCACCTTGCTGGCCTATGAACTTTGACCTGTAGGCGTTAGCCAGATGACTAGAGATAAAAGGGAGGATTACACCAGGGTCTTTCCCGATGAGCTGTCTAATTGGCATATTTCTTGAGTCCTTCCCGGCACAACATGGTCTGAGCTCCCTGAACTAGATAACATAACAGGAGCCCAAATCCCCTTTATTAAATACTAAACCTATAATTTGAGTGGCTCATACTGTTCAGTATCGTTCTCATTACTAAACGTATTACATTGGTCAACATAAAAATATTGTTTTCATCTTTTTTAATTAACTTTTACTTGTTTCACCAAGAGGTGGTAATGCAAGCAGGACCCCTGGCAGGGTTATCACGTGATGAGCCCCTCCCTCCCTGTTTTTTGTTGAACATGAATGAGCCAGAGTTTCTACAGTGGACCCAAAGACCTTGCTTAAGCGGCCCCGTCTCCAACACTCTGCTCTTTTGTTTGGAGCAGTACTCGTAGTTCTGGGTGCACTATGAACACTACTGCCTTGGCTGTAAAGTAGCTCTCCCTACCGTGGATGCTGTAACAGCTGTTTTTAATATGGCCTTTCTTTTACACTTTTACAATAATGTTAATACTGGTTGTTGTTGTTTAACCCTGGCCATGATTAAGGGAAGGATCTGAAAGCCAGCGCCTGGGACATCTCGTTAAGTATAAGTATGTCTTTGTCGTGACACCAATACATGGTTTTCCCATAGCGAGTTTTGCTTGGTTGAGTTGCTTGGTTGGTTCAGCAGAAATTCATTAGTGCTGTGGGAAGATGTGTCGAGCTGGCAATTCCCCTGTCACTTTCTCACCACACACAGAGGAAGTGAAGAGGAGAGCATCACTTGCCAAAGTTAGGCTTATTTAGCTAATTATTAAACCTGCATTACACCGTTTTCACTATGGCATCACTTTTATTCTCCATTATTAGAAATCATGTACAACAATACTTCTTTAGAACATTATAAACAAAAGGTTACCCTGTGCAGGTTTTACATTTTTTGATAAACGATGATCCAAACAAGTCAAGCGTGTTTAGTGTGTCAAGATGGAATCTGCCTCGTATATCTGATTCACACGTAGCTTTTTGTTTTTTTTTCATTTCGTTTTGAAGCAAGGGCAGAGATCTCTGCTTTTCAACCATGTTGAATTCAGTATTGGTCCAGGAGGTTTTGTTGTTGGATGTATTCCGCCCAGATTCTCTGGAGGCCTAAAGCTGGCCCACAGGCTCCCCATTTAGGCCGTCCAAGTTCTGCCAACATCGGCATCAGAATCAGAACATAACATGTGAGCCAGGAGAGGCAGTACACCTGGACTCAACATTTCACTGTGGACTACCATCTTAACCACACGCAAAAATGTTCAAATCTGTTTCATTCTTTGTCGGATCAGTGTTCTTTGAGGCTATTATGTTATAATCGCTATTGAATGGACTTTGAGCTTTGTGTACTATACAAATAAGCCCACCGTACCTGAAAACCATGGTCAATGCTGCAAAAAAGTTATTGTCTCACTGAAACAAGTACAACATGTATAAAAGGCGCAACACAACGGCTTATTTAAAGTTGCTTCTTTATCTTTGACAACCTCTGACACATGGCCTTTTATGTGCTGGTACTACAGAATGGTTCGAGACACGTTGCTGTTTTCTAATGGAAGTCCATTCATGCTTTATTCATTGGTTATGTGTCATTCATTGGGCTTAAAATACTTTTTGATGTTCTCCATTGAGGTTGGATGCCATGATGATGATCTGCCGCAGACATTTTCACTTCATGCTTGCAATCTCTGTTCTAAAACTAAACTAAAGTGTTTGTTTCCCCGTAATCTTTTAAACCCTTCAATAACCCGACTAGACGAGGGGTAGGATGTTCTGCAGAATAAGGCGTGTATCTACCGGTTTGAAGTGTCTTCTCTTCGCTTACGAGAAGCTGTGGTTTGTTGGGGAAAATGACAGTTGGCTGGTAAGGATAGTCCATTAAGTTGTTATGGTGGCTGGCAGAGAGGGGAGGGGTGCACCAGGAACACTGGCCCCGTGGACAAAACAGAACGTTCATTTCCTGGCCCCCGATCACGGCTCTGTAATGCGACTTCATAGTGGTGTTGTGACTGTCCGTCTCGCTCCCTCACTGGGGGACCACCCATGTGCTGGAGTCAGACCAGGTCGGTTCCCGGGGATCGACGCCACATCCCAGAAGCCACCAGGCTACCCCCCCCCCCCCCCCCCCCCTGTTTCTCTCTGACAGGCCGGGCTTTCTGTCTGCTCAGCCAGCCATACACACTCTCCTCTGGAGGAATGTAGGGACACACTGCCAGGATGAGGGGAGAGAGAGATAATGGAGATAGGATGAGAGAGTCATCAGAGGGGGAGAGACATGGAGAGATAATGGTGACGGGATAGTAGAGAGAGAGATAGTCAGTGGGAGAGAGAGAGAGAGAGAGAGAGAGACGGGAAGTATGATAAAGGGAGAGGAAGGGGGTTATTGAAAGAGGGAGACAGGCACAGGGTGGAATTAGGTCAGGGGAGTGCGAGTAGGGGGATGTGTGTGTGTGTGTGTCTGTCTATGTGATATCACCAATGGACTTTTAGCTCCAGTCGGTAGCTCCAGTCCCTTAAGATTGAAACGTTGAAAAGTATACGTATACTTTCAACACTTAAGATCTGATAATGTGCTCCTTACTGTAGTTTATTCAATATTTTACCATCTTTGACCCCGGGCTCCTGTGTGTTTTAAATATGTGTTAAAAAAGTGCTGCTTTTTTACGTGGCTTTTCCTGGAAATCACTGAGTTAAACAGTGAGAGGAAAAGCGTAGAGAGAGAGAGGGCAGCATGAAGACAAACAAAAGGTTTCCCCAGCAGTGAGGGTTCCCACCTGACTCTGTTCAGGCAGAGCTCTCTTCAGCTGTAGCACTGTGGCCCCAGGGTCCCCCGTCAGGCAGTCTCTTTCATGTAGGAGTCGGTGTCCTGCACGCTGAGCTCTCAAAACACCAGGAAGTGCTCCGGCGGGGGGGGGGCGGGCGGGGGGGGGAAGAGCGGGGGGTAAACACAGACGATATACTGCGATGATCCTTTCTTATGTGTCCCAGCAGCACTTTAAACTACCACCACGTGTTGCATGTGTGTCTCTCGTACTATCCACAGGACCATTCACTTTGCGGTGTTTCTGTCAGTTCACGCGTCAATGTATTATTAATGCCAATGCGTTTAGTTTCGTGTTTTAAGGCTATTGTTTATGGTTTTAATGTTTTTGTTTCATGCTTCAAGGCTTTTATTCGTCAGAGGAATTTGTATTACTTTTACTACTACTACTACGTCTCACTTATTACACTGGTGTATATTTATAATTGACGCACGCACGCACACACACACACACACACACACACTCTAGCAGACACCTGTTGCCTCCACCATCTCTTCCCTCTCCTCCCTTGCGTCTCCTTCAGTGGACTTCCTGTTGGGGGAAGGGGATGCTTCCTGGCTGTGGCCTGGGGCTTCCTGGGATCAGGGGGCGTGTACATACACCTGCCATGTCTAATCAATCACCCTTCACGTCACGCCTTCTCTGCTTAGAGATGCCACCTGTTCTGCCTCCACCTGTCAGCCTGTCTGTGTGGAGCTCATCTGTTCTGCTCTCTTCACCTGTCTCTCTCTCTTTCTCTCTCTGCATGTGTGTGTTTCTGTCTGGGTCAGCAGTATCATGTGGCTCTATAAGGCCAGGCTCCATAACAGTTGTGTTGGTAACGATACTTGAAATCTCCCTATAATAACATTGACATGATGAAAAGAAAAACGACGTATTCATATCCAATGAATTTGATATAATAAGCTGCAACAGTTGCCCAGGTTACCGAGGGATGACCCGACCCCTTGGAACACAGTTCTCAGGGATGATGAGATGGTTAACCCCCTCCCTACTGTCTAGAGATCCCTGTCTGTCTGAGCATATACAAACACAGAAGAGCCAAGTACACAGACTGCAGATCTCTGGAGATAGCTGGGGTGACATTGGAATTGCTATAGGAATGTTTATATGATCTGTATAGACGATGGTGATACAGGTGTGTCTGTACTAGCTGACCTTCCATCTGAGCCCATCTTCTCCCCTATTAGAGATCAAAACCCCAGTGTTTTTGTTGTGAAACTGTTTTCTCACACAGCGGCTCTCTGATACCAGGAAAAACTAGCAGCAGCCTCTTGTCAGGCCTGGCTCCGTGGTGAAGAAGTCTCCTTCTCATTATCTCTTGACTGATTTACCGTGTGTTATAACTTCCCTGTGTCTTCAGCAAGGCTGGGCGCAGGGCTCAGGACTGCTAGCTGCTCCCATCTAGCCAATGGCAGGCAGGGCTAATAGGTAGGAGCTGTACAGCGGGATGGGTATCAGTCAGTGCTCTGTACAGACACTACTGACACTCCACATCTGGTAGCACTCATTCATCTCCACACCAAATATGAGAAACCAAACTTTATTAGGCAGTTCACGTTCAATAGCTTTACCTAATAGATGGAATGTCATGATGTATTGGGACATCGACTGTGTAAATGTGTTGTATTGGAGTTGATGATTGACTTGTGCCATAAGGTATTTATTGCGGTATATTTATGGAAAACAATTGTTTTTGATATCTTTGAAGAACAAAAGCCTTTGTAAAGGTAAAGAAACGGTATACCGTACTTTTAATCCAAATATTAGTTATATTAGGCACTTTCTTAGTGTTTTTTGGTGTGGCCAGTTTTTTTGTATAAACATGTCATATAGCCCACATATTTAGATATTCTGATGATCTCCCTGGCACTTCAGTTTGGTTAAATCTGGATTAAATTTCACGCCTGTGTGCATGTTTTAGTTTAGTTTTGTGGAGCCGGGGAGCAGCCATCTTGGCAGAACCTTGTGTTTCCTGGGCCTCCTCCACATGGGAGGGTTCTGTTGCTCTCTGACTGTGTGACTTTGTATTAACACACCCATATCTGATCTGGGACTGGAAACTCGCCCTGTTCTCCTCCTCCCCACACCCCCTCTTTCTCCATCACCCCTATCCCCTCGGACTTCTCAAACTGAAGCATTTTGTGAATTATATGCAGAGTTGATAAACCTATTTTTCAAAGGGATTTGGACACATCCATATCAGACTGAAATTGAGCATGTCTCAGATGTTGCAGCGTATTGCTCTGGGTTATGTAACGACGTATTCGTGGTTTAGGGCTGTGGATTAATGGTGCCAATATGTTCTAAGGCAACATTTAGATTATAATCAATAACACAACTTGTGTTGTTTTCAATTTATACTTGATGAAAGTCTAGGCACACACCACCATGGTGTGTGCAATGAGCACTCCTTCATTTGGAAAAGTTGTTTACAAAAAGGGCACACAAACAGTTTGGAAAATAAACATGTTTGTTGTGGTTCCTTGGTGTAAAGACTAGACTAAATTGGAAAAATGGATACCACCGCTCTTTTCCTAACATATTGCCCAGCCCTCTCCATCGCTACGTCTCACTTTCTGCAATTAATATTTCCGTTTCTTTTAACAACTCCGCTGTTTAGTGCAGTAAGAATGTGTTGCCGTAGACTAGAAGGCAGTTCCGTACACGAGAGGAAGCTGTGGCGTAATCCTGGAGGGAGTGCATTCCTCCATGCTGCTCCAGGGGTGATGGGGCCTGATCCAGTAGCACCCCCACACCCCCCTGGGCACCACACCTGCTGCTCAGCCCTGGAAGAAGCTCCCCGTCTGTTTTTAAATCATCTCAAACCACTGGAGGACAACGCCTATGCATATTGACTAAGCAACAGGGCTGTGTGTGTCTGTCCATCCTACGATTTTGTGAGTGAGTGAGAGAGCGAGCCCCTGCAGGGCTGGTTAATGGTCCTTCTGTGTCACTGTGCGTGTTGCATCACACTGAATCTGTGGAAGTATCTAGTCGAATGTGTTATTGTCATGTGTAGGCCTAGTAGTACTCTACTCTGTCTCATACCACATCGGCATTTAACTCTGATAACCATCAACTACCCAGTCTTTTAGTTGGCAGACACTTTTATCCAAAGAGTTTGTGCATGTTGTTGCACAATCTGGAAGCTAGGAGCCTAGTCCAACAGGGATTCTAACGTTTACAAACGGTAGATGTTGTCATCACTGGTTCCCAGTACCACCCGACAGCTCCATCTGTAACATATCTCTTTCAAGTGCTCTTGAAAAACCCCTCCTCAACAGGAAAGGGTCAGGGCAGTGGTCCCGTGGCCGTGTTCCTCCGTGACCTTCAGCGAAAGGTCACGACTGGTTTAATGGCACCAGGTCTCACTCTCCCACACACATGTGAAGAATAACCAACTAAGTGCGTGTTCACATCAGTGCTTTGCCAGTTACAGCGTAACTCGTCCCCCCTTCATCTTTAAAACTCCATAATGAATGCAATGTGCAATGTTATCCTCCTGATTTCATGTTTTCATGTCACTTTTAACACACTGTGTACATCTGTCTCTCTCCATTTCGCCATGATCGCTCTCGATGAATCATTATTATTATTATTATTATTATTATTTTCAAGCTTTATTAGCACGGGTACATTTGGTTCTGCCAAAGCAGGTGAATACTTAAAAGGAGACATAATAAAAAACACGATAGTAATTAAAACCATCTTTCTCTCCCTCTCCACCTCTCTCTCGCGCTCCAGGTCTGATGCTGGTCTCTTGACTGCCGTCATGTTCACCAAGAAGAAGAAGTCTCGTATCCAGATCTCGGCCCCGTCTAACTTTGAGCACCGCGTGCACACAGACTTCGACGAGCAGGAGCAGAAGTTTGTGGGGTTGCCGCGGCAATGGCAGTCGCTGATCGAGGACACGGCCAAGAGGCCCAAGCCCTTCATCGACGTCACGATCATTACCACCGTGGAGCCGCGCAAGGTCAGAGGTCACGCCCACGACTGTGTTTATACCAGCTTGAGGCTGCAGACATCAGTTATTTACAGGATTTGGATTTCGTTTTACACAAATGTTGGAAGCGTTTTGATTAGGACTGGCCGCAAATATAAGAATAACCAAATTATCTCTTTTGTTACTTTGACGCCTTTGGTCCCTATTGATAACCTGCAAGACTGACTGAGCAACTTAGGAGCACTTTTGAATAACTGGTGCGGATGATCATTAAAACATTAATCACATCCCATAATAGCCAACCCCCAACGTTGCCTTGCTTGGACGCACAAACAGACAAAGTGTAATGGTGTGTAAAAAAAAAATCAACAACTCCCAACTCATTGGTATGGCTGTTGGAATGAAGGGATGACATCAACAGAACACGGTTAAATACAGTTGTTTAGTTTTTCTGTGGAGTTGCTGTAAATACGCTCTTCTGACCAATAATAGATGCTCTGACATGGTAGACAATCCATGTGTTGACGTGTCTATATCTGGTCTGCCACAGGAAGTCCCAACCAGAACCATGGAGGAGCTCCGTCCACACCAAATCTCCCCTTTTTGGTTTCTGCACTCTCTTTTTCAAGGCGAACTGAACTGAACTGAACTGAACTGAACTTACCAACATCTGTGTTGTGAATTGTTCAATTTTTATAGGCTTGACGACCTCATGTGTAGAGCAGGGTAGAGGTGTTGCCCCCGGTAACCATGTTTTTCCCCCCAACAATCTGAAAAAATGCATGACATCATCATCGTCATCGTCCATCATGAAGATGTATTGTCAACATTTAATGAAACCGAATGGTCCAAGTCTGTCCCGTTGAGTAATGAGTGAGTGAGCCAATACTTGCAGACGTGTGTCAACCGCACTGAGGATATGGGTGCTAAATAACGTGCTGTTCTACTGGCTATGTTCTAAAACCAAGAGAAGCGATCTTGGGGGCATGCGTGTGTGTATATGCATGTGTCCTGACTGACTGACTGTGTGTGTGTGTGTGGTTCCCGTGTCCAGACCATGGTGCGTGGCAGCAAGCTGGGCGTGGACGGCTCTCTGACGTGGCTCCTGGATGAGTTTGACACCATGTCCGTGACGCGCTCCAACTCTCTGCGGAGGGGCAGCCCTCCCGACCAGCCACGCAGAGACTCCAGCTCCTCGGTTGGAGGAGGAGGAGGAGGAGGAGGAGGAGGAGGAGGAGGAGGAGGAGGAGGAGGAGGAGGAGGAGGAGGAGGAGGAGGAGGAGGAGGAGGTGGTGGTGGTGGTGGTGGAGGACGCCAGGAGAACGGAGATCCACACCACAGACCCTACCAGCCTGCAGACAGGTTAATAATAAGAAATATCAATATTATTATTATTAATAATGAATAATCAATTTCCTTTTTTGTTTCTATGTACTTTTTCATAGTGCACACACACACACACACACACACACACACACACACACACACACACACACACACACACACACACACACACACACACACACACACACACACAGGACACACTCTTAGACAATTGACATAGAGGGATAAGCACACTCTACTAAACCTCTAACCTCCTCTACCATATAATATTTAGTTCAGTATCCAAACAGTAAATTAAATGCCTTTTTAGATCTACTTTATTAATCTCAGACGGCAAATTATAGACACTCAACTGATCTCTAGAACATTCTATCCACTTGTTTTGTTTGGAGACCTGTAATAATGCAATTCATGTGATCATATAGTGTGCCTTTTTGTCTTGTCAATATTGCTTTGCAATGCTAGCTTGGCTCCTGGCTCATAGGTGAGAGCTCTTAGCTTGGCGGTATTCCGACCTCACGTGAACACTCAGCTTTCACCCTCCGAATCATCCCTTGAAAACAGACCCAGACCGGACCAGCACAGCGGGGACCCCCGCCAGCCCCCGAGGGCTGTCCGTCCCCCGCACAGAGACGACGGCCTCCCCGGGCGGCCCCAGCAGCAGCCCCGCGGCCAGGAGCCCCGCGGCCAGGAGCCCAGCAGGGCCCACAGAGACGGGGACAGACCGGGCCCTCCGCCTCCCCCGCACAGGGACCGGGAGCATCGCAACCCTCCCCAGGTAGGGAGGTGAAACACTTCCTGCAGGTTGGAGGGGCCGAGGAGAGAGCCGCAGTCGCCACACCTTGCTTTGGCCGCAAAAGTCTGCAAAGTTCAGATTCAAGCCAGCATCCAGGGCAGTCCTGGTTACCAAGGCAACCATAGGTGCCGCCCTCATCATCATTTCTTGGCTCGTGCGATGGGATATTTTTAGACCTTCATCAATTAATGTAACCTTTTCACAAACAAGGAAACTGCAGAAAGGAACACATCCTAATGAGATGTCAAGGTCCTCGGAGACGTCCCTGCAAATGAGACGCCTCCCCTTTCCCCGTGCTGCCACTGCATTTACATCTGGTTGTTTAGCAGACACTTTTATCCAAAGTGACCTACAAGTTAGGCTTAGAACAGTCAAAACATAAAATGTCAAAAGTGCTGTACCACCAAGTTTATAATAAACAACTGGATGTAGTGCAGAGTAGCTACAGGAGTCCAGTGACGCCAAGATGCTAATCTCATCCATGTTCTCCCTCCTTTCAGGACCCCGTGGTCCGCAGGGAGCAGCCCAGCGACCGAAGGCCCAAGTCCAGTTACACGGGGCCGGACGGCAGCCCCCAGTCTCCCCGGGACAAGAGGCCCCTCTCCGGGCCCAGCATCCGGACCCCCAGTCTGCCCGTCAGTGAGGGGGTGCTGAAGCCCTCGCAGCCCAGCGCCCGGCCCTTCAACACCTACCCACGCACCGACAGCGAGGGGGGCCGCAGCCCCACCGGCCAGGTGAGGGGGAGAGGTCCCACGTCCCAGCCGCTCACGCTTGGTGTTCGTTAATGATGTTAAAAGGTGGTGAAGTGGTTATGTTCCCTCTTTGGACGAGATGGTTGTGTTTCGATGACTCGTTTTGACGTCTCCGCTCCATCGAAGGGCGGCAGTAGCTCAGTCTGTCGGGACTTGGCTCGGGAACCGGAAGGTCGCCGGTTCAAAGTTTCCGAAACACCTGGGCACTGCCGAGGTGCCCTTGAGCAAGGCACCAGACCCCCTACACTGCACCCCGGGCACTGTATATACAATAGCTGGCAACGGCTCCTGATACTAGGATGGGTTAAAGGCAGAGAATCACACACACGCGCGCACGTGCGTATATGTATGTGACCAATAAAGAGGATTCAATCCTCCAAATTTAGATGACCTGCACGGTTGCCAGTTTGCTACAGTTGGACAGCAGTGGACAGAAATCCATAGTCATCAAAGTCATGTTATTTTTAGGATTACGCTGATTGATCTCTCTCTTCCTCCGGCTCTTTTTTTCCTATCCTTCGCTCCTGTCCTCCAGCCCGGCCAACACCCAGACTCCTCCCCCCACAACGGTCCCGCCGCCGGCGGCTCCACGCGCATCCCCGCCCCCGGCACCAAGCCCCCCGTCAGCCTCCCCCCCCACCACCATGCGTCCCACCCCGGCCTGGGCCCCGCCCCCCATCAGCACCCACCCCGGCAACCGCCGCAACAACAACAACAACAACAACAACCACAACAGCCGCCCCTGCTCCCCCACACCCCTCACCCGCCCGTCCCCGCACCCAGGCCCCCAGCACCCCCGGGCCCCCAGCCGGCCGTACCCCCGTCCCTGGCCCGCTCCCCCCAGCGGGAGCCCCAGAGGGTGTCCCACGAGCAGTTCCGGGCGGCCCTGCAGATGGTGGTGGACCCGGGCGACCCGCGCACCTACCTGGACCACTACATCAAGATCGGGGAGGGGTCCACGGGCATCGTGTGCATCGCCACGGTGAAGCCCACCGGCAAGCTGGTGGCCGTGAAGAAGATGGACCTGCGGAAGCAGCAGCGCCGCGAGCTGCTCTTCAACGAGGTGACGCCTGAACGCTGTGCATGCCGGGAGATTCCCGTGTCGTTGACCAGAAGGGGAGACTGGGTGGTACTACATGAACGCCGAGCAGTGGGATTAGGCCGTTACATCTCCGCTTTAATTGCAGGTGGTGATCATGAGGGACTATCACCATGAAAACGTGGTGGAGATGTACAACAGCTACCTGGTGGGAGACGAGCTCTGGGTTGTCATGGAGTTCCTGGAGGGAGGGGCGCTGACGGATATCGTGACACACACCAGGTGAGAGAGAGAGAGGGAAAGAGGGAGGCGGTTGTGTGCCAGATGTTGTTCTATGAAATGCTTGGCCACGATCAGCCCATCATTAAGTAAGTCACTAGCAAGTGTGTTCTTGCTGCCCTCTGTACCGAGTGTCTGTCCATGTCCACACTTTATCAGCTGAAAACAGCTGAATGGAAGTGGACTTGGGGAGCAGTGATGGACTGGTGGAGTGGTGTTTAATGTCCACAAGGGGGCAGTACTGCTATTTAATTCAGCGTGGCTGGACCCAAATATCTAATGGGGGGGGGGGTCTTTAATGGGCTGCTTGCTCATCACACACCTCAAAGTCTTGACTACAAATAAATTAAATTGAAAAAAAACCCTATTTAAAACAGGAACTTATCACATCAAATCAATCAATTTAATTACAATTTCATAAATTTCTTTCTTTATTTTTGTCTTTCTTCTTTCTGTCTGTCTATGTGTGTCTCTCTCGCCCTCTTTCTGTCCATCGCCGTCTCTCTCTCTCCAGGATGAACGAGGAGCAGATAGCGACGGTGTGTGTGTCGGTGCTCAAGGCGCTGTCTGTCCTCCACGCGCAGGGAGTCATCCACCGAGACATCAAGAGTGACTCCATACTGCTTACCCACGACGGCAGGGTCTGTATACGCGCACACACACACGCACACGCGCGATAGACACAGCAAAATGCGGTCTGCATTTCGACAAACCACATGTTCCACTTCTCTTCCCCGATCTCTGTCTCTCACTCTCACACACACACACACACACACACCACACACACACACACACACACACACACACACACACCACACACACACACACACACACACACACACACACACACACACACACAGTATAATGGCTAGTTTGGGATAGACATACCCGTCTCTCTGTGACTGCAGGCTGTGGGTTCCTCCCCTGCTGTAGCAGTCAGCAGAAGGCACAGATGTGCTGCGGTCTGTTGTTGTCGTACTGAAACGTGACACACAGAGCTCGTTCTGACCACTGAGCAGGCTGAGAGAACAGGCAGGATGAGGGTTTTCACGGTAGCTGCACAGTTTCTCGCTGCGGTTGTTAAACTATGGGTCTAGTTGAAAGCGGGTTGTGGCTTCACAATGCACAGAACACTCATGAAAACCCATCGGTGTAAGAACCCATCGGTGTAAGAACCCATGCTCTATTGACCACTAACAGTGTTCCCCAGCCTGGTGTTCGGGACCCCACATGGGGTCGGGACCTCATATAAGGTTGCCTGGAATCCATATGTTTGGTCGCCGGAGATTGTTGAATTAAAAACTGCTTTGAAATGTCCTGAACATTCATAAACAGACGTATATTTCATAGCCAGGTGTACTTACTGTGGTGCGATGCCCATACATCCACTGGGACCTTGATGTTTCTGAGTGGTGATAAAATGACCTAGAAGTCAAGTGGAGTCATGTGCCAAAAACAACGTTGTTGAACTATGGTCCTGGTTTAGTATTAAAAATGTGGGGAAACCTGTAAATCGGATTGATTGTTAATAATTGCTCTAGTCTGAATGTATATTTAGAAATGTACTGCATGTGACACATCAGTTATAATGGAAATGGACTGCCTTTTATATATAGCTCTTTTATCACACTGACAGTGGAGTCAGCCATGCAAGGAGACAGCCAGCAGTTGGGGTTAGGGTGTCTCGCTCGACAGTTTTTCTAGGAGGAGCCGGGGATCAAACCAGCGTGAGACAACCGCTCTACTTCCTGAGCTAGTCAGTCTCAGACTCCTCTACCAGTGTGTGTGTGTGTGTGTGAGGTACTAGAAAGCAGACTGGCCTATGAGGTCGGGTTATTAAGTCGTCATAAAGAGCAGCTTTGACCCGTGTGTAGCCGCTGATGACTCCTGGCCAGAAGCAGCCCCAGCAGCACAAGAGCAGCCAATCAAAGCTCTAAGGGTCAGACTTCAGCTCATTCAGTCTTATGAAGATGTTGTGCTCTTAAATGATCATAATGGTCATCATCCATTCTTTGTTTTGTTTTAAAGCCACCTCAGTTACAAACCGTGCTACTATCTCAGGATGGAAATGTGCTTTATTACCTATTATGCAACGGTATTCTGAGGTACCATCTCGGTGTGTGTAATATGCTCTCTTCAATACGGGAGTGTTTCTGTTGGCCGAGCTGCTCGTGTTCCCTCCTCTGTCGGCCGAGTGCAGCCAGACGCCAACGCTGAGCACTACATCTCTACGCCGGTGTTTTTCCACATTATGAACCTGGAAAATGTTAAAAACCTGACTCATTTAGTGTAATTATTACTTTTGAGGATCAGAGGGGAGCACCAGCTCGTTCCTGGCCAGGAATGTCTTTGACATTTCATGTGGTTATGTAACGCTGAATTAGGTTCCCACACCCCGCGGTGCCGTTAAGCACCACCTGAGAAGAGATTTAAATACCGCTGCAGGTTCCGCTCTTTTGCTCTGTTTTCAGGGTGTATTTTGAGCAGTTTTTGTTGTATTTTATTTCGAGAAGTAACTTTCAACCGCGTCGGACCGGCTGCTGCGGTTGAGTGGTTGAGAACTCTGGCCTCAATGACACGTGTGCGTGCGTTCAGGTCTGGATGGATGAATTGTATTGAGGCGTAAGAAGCCTCGTTACTGTTACGCTTTCAGCGTCTCTCAGATGATATATAGCTGTACACCAAGCCCATCTCACACACACACACACACACACACACACACACACACACACACACACACACACACACACACACACACACACACACACACACACACACACACACACACACACACACACACACACACACACACACACCACACACACACACACACACACACACACACACACACACACACACACACACACTGTCCTGGTCTGCTCTGTAAGGGTCTGATCTGTAAGGGAAGTTGATGTGGTTTCTCGTGTGAGCTCAGCATGGTCATCGCACCACCCTATAACTCTCTCTCTCGCCTTCTAGGGCGCTTGCAAACTAGGGACCCCGGGTCTGAGTACACAAAGTCCAGTTTGTATAAGTGATGAGTGCAGTTCACGTCTACTCGGGTACAGTTTGCATCATGCGTGAAAGCTATTGTACCCAAACAAGGATCTGTTCTGCGGTTCAATATGCATACCACCGTCTACCGTTATCAGTGTCGACACTCGAGGTTCCTTCGCTAGTGGAGTGTCATTCTGATGATTGCCACCCACCCGGTCTTCTTTAGAAAACCAGGGTCACTGGCACGGCCCCCAATGTAGAACACGCTGAACGCTTGACTTGCGTAAAGCTGCGGGAGGTCCTCGTCAGAGCGCCTGGTTGTGCACACGGCCCTGGAGTCCCAAGCTGCCTTTCCTGCGCACTAAGAAGTCACTCTACCACAGAAGATTGGAATCGATAGTCACGCAGTTTCAGACAATTAGGACAATTCCTCCACGTGGCGACGGAACTAAGGAACCGTAATCAAATATATGTATATTTTTTTTATACACTCTGACAAGAAGCCTGACCAAGATGAAGTCTCCTCCTTTTACATCATGGTGTCACAGTCCCATGCTCACTCTTTACCTTCCTGTGTTCTCTCCTCTCCTGCAGGTGAAGCTGTCAGACTTTGGCTTCTGTGCCCAGGTGTCTAAAGAGGTCCAGAGGAGGAAGTCTCTGGTGGGAACACCCTACTGGATGGCACCAGAACTTATCTCCAGACTGCCCTACGGACCAGAGGCAAGACGCACACACACACACACACACACACACACACACACACACACACACACACACACACACACACACACACACACACACACACACACACACACACACACACACACACACACACACACACACACACACACACACACACACACACACACACACACACACACACACACACACACACACACACACACACACACACACACACACACACACACACACACACACAGAGAGAGAGCGCAATATTGAACTTGGCTGATCTCCTCTCCCACTTCCCCTTCCTGTGTTCCGGTGTACTTCCTGTCCCGGCAGGTGGACATCTGGTCCCTGGGCGTCATGGTGATTGAGATGGTGGACGGCGAGCCGCCCTACTTCAACGAGCCGCCACTCAAGGCCATGAAGATGATCCGAGATAACCTCCCTCCCAAGCTGAAGAACCTGCACAAGGTCTTTAACCGCACTCCTCACCTCGAACACTCATTCCTCACTCATACACACTCATACCTTTCATCAAAGCGTACGGTTTGGACCTGGATGGCTGAACTCTTGTCTCCTCACTCCTCCTCCCAGGTCTCTCCTCTCCTCAAGGGCTTCCTAGACAGGCTGCTGGTGCGAGAACCCTCCCAGCGAGGCTCGGCCAACGAGCTCCTCAAGCACCCCTTCCTGACCAAGGCGGGCCCGCCCTCCTGCATCGTCCCTCTGATGAGACAAAACCGGATGAGATGAGACGATATGAGGGCCTCCCAGCCACTAGAGGGCAGTGTGTGGGTTCAGATAGGATAAAACAACACCCCTGGTGGTACAGATCAAGTGATCTGACGTTGTAACCAGTCAGAGGACGGGACGTCGAGAACACACACGATGTACTAGTGTCTTAGGGCCACACAAGCTCATTAGGTGTGTGTGTGTGTGTGTGTGTGTGTGTGTGTGTGTGTGTGTGTGTGTGTGTGTGTGTGTGTGTGTGTGTGTGTGTGTGTGTGTGTGTGTGTGTGTGTGTGTGTGTGTGTGTGTGTGTGTGTGTGTGTGTGTGTGTGTGTGTGTGTGTGTGTGTGAGATTGTTACAGATTGAGTTTTGAGTCATTGAGAGCTTATGCATTGCCAACCCCGGATTCAGGGAGTTGGTGTTGTGAACATAAAGCTGAATCACAGGCTCCCCACCCCGCCACCCAGTTCTCTAGCTGGTGCCTCTTCCCCATGCGGGTTGGACACTTTCTCTTCATTTATTTTTTGTTTGTTAAAGAGGTGGACCATTCTTGAAAAAAATAACTACATTTGCCGTGTTATGTTCCGCCATGACATGACCTGCGTTTGAAGAGGATTGCGTGCCCCCTTGGCAGACTCCCCGGAGCTCTCCGATTGGCCGATTTATAGATCATTATTTTTTTTATTTTTTCAATACACTTCAAAGCTATTATCACTACAAGGACTCCTGGAGTAAGGGATGGAAGACTGGGACACTATCTCCATGACAACTAGAACTAACTACTGAACGAGGGCCTCGTTTGTCTCGGAAATTAGTCACATGACTTGGAATCCACAGAAACACTTTGCTTCCAGTTTCAAACGGCGAACGGGGGAAAAGTCCGAAAAGTAACCACTGGAGTTTTTTTTGTTTTTATTTTTTAAATAGTTTTTTTGTTTTCCTTTTTTGTATTTTCCTGTGTATGTATGATGAACAAAGAGAGAGATGTATGGGTTGTTGATGCTGTTTTATCATCTCTATATATATATTTTTGAATTGCGATATTTTTCTTTCCCTTCTGGTTCTATTCCTCGGTAAGATGTGATGTGTTTTGAAGCACTGTTGATGAGATAGTACCTGCACTCCCAGTTCAGTCCAACACAAAACTCGTAGTAGAGCACAAGCTGTAGGTTGATTATATTGTGTTGTTTTTATTTTTTAAATAGCTGAACTTTAATGATTTTAATATTCCTGTTAGAATATTAAAATCCCCCCCCCCCCCAAAAAATGAAGGCAAAACCACAGCGACATAAAGATGTGTCGACTGTGTGGTACTTAAAAATAAATGGCCAGAATAAATATACGAAAATTGTACGTATACACAGTTTGAAAACGCTCATTCAAAGGAGAAACGAATGAGGTAGGACGTTCCATTATTGTTATTTGTTAAATGGTTTGGATTTGGTTACATAATGATTTTTACAAAAGTAGATTTGGGGATAATCACACTTTTTCAGTCTTATTTTGTCTCATCTTCTGCTGTAGTGCTGGCAAATGTCCCCCTGACTCTATGTAGGCCAACATATCTCTGCTCTTCACTGACTTCTGACTTCAGTCACTGACTACACTCACTTGGTTTCCGTGGGGATCAGCTGGCTGACAACACACACACACACACACACACACACACACACACAAGAAATAGCCACATGGTAGTGGTTGAAAAGTCTTCAGAACGGATAATCACCGTTTTGAAAGGACTAATCCTGCTTTATTCTGCTCTGCTGAACTACAGTGTATGTGTGTGAACATTAGTGTGTGCAAACTTGAGTATGTGTGTGCAGACTAAAGGGTATGTGTGAGTTGACTACAGTATGCATGTGTGTGCAGACTACATTGTCTGTGTTTGTGAACATTACAGTGTGTTTGTGTGTGTGTGCGCGTGCAGACTCCAATGTATGTGTGTGAATGCAGAATCCATAGAGGAAACAATTTGTACTTGCCCTTTTCCACAACTCTGAGCTTCTAGTACTGGACACAGTTCAATACACACGGGTCAATGGTGTGCCCTGAGAGTCCCTGGCTTGGAATCAAACGTTAGCCATGGCCCTTCAAAATCTTAATAGCGCTGTGATCACTATAGGTGGGGGAAACACTTGCTCCCGTCAACCAGGACCAGATGTCTTGGCTCAGTCTAACATCTGGAAAACACTTGGCTATACTAAGTCCTGTAGTCATCGTTGTCGTAGTCGTGGTGATTCAGTATCAGACTTCTCTGGTGCCAGAATGCAAATGTAGCCATCTGAGTCGGTTCAGGTAAGATCAGCTGAATTCGGCATATAATTAATGATATTAGTCTTTACACCACAGATGCTGATATCCCGGTTATCTGACTTCAGTGTTTTGGCAACTCTATAAATCCACTTTCCTCCCAAGTTTCTGCACAGTTACTTCCGAGCTCACCCAACCTGTTCTGTTGGAGAGTGTGCAACTCTCTTGGCAGAAGGTTACATCGTGTACTAAACATCTTCCTCGGAGTGCTACAGCGGTAGACTCGTTTCCCGCGATGAGCTCATCAAATGCAAGATGGAGTTCAGTAGACGTTGACACTCTCTGCACCACAGCGGTCATCACCGACACATCGGCTGGCTGAAAACTAAACGGCGTGACCGCATTCTCTGTTGAACGTTGACGGCCTCATCTGTTGCTTCCCCGAACGCGTTGGCTTGAAATCCCTAACACATTCGGACTAACCAAAGAGTGAGCGACTACGAGACTCGATCACGGCGAGGCCGTCGACGACCGAGTTCTCGTTTTTCCTTCTGTTACAAGAAATGCGACTCATGACCATGTGTCTCTGCCAGCCCTGCTGGCATTTCCAATACAATGTGCTCACTGTGCTTCATAAAATGAACTGATCCAAACTGCTTGCTGGCTGGCTTAGTTTCCCGACCATGGCGGTGGATACTGCTGGGTTGGATATATTGCTTATCAGGAGTTTATTCTTAGTCATCGTTGAACACTACGTAATCCCCCTGATGCATTGGGGGAAGAGTTTTGGATTGTTTTCATATAGCTTCATTATTGAACATTGCATCTCCCTTTTGGGGCAAGGGACAACAGACATAGCTACAGCTGTCAGGACCCTCAACTGAGACAACCGCCCGGATTCACCCAAGACTAGAAAACGTTAAAAAAATACAAAAAGTATTTTGTTGTCCAAATTCGTGACCCAAATGGAGTCGTCTGCCCTGACCGTCAGGAGTTTTGAGGGTTTGTCTTTTAGTCATGAGGTCACCACCATGAGGTCAGGTCATACGCAGACCACGGTTCACATGTCCCACGACTGACCCCACCTGTGTCATGGTCTAGTCTGATCCAGCCCTGTCTACTGCTTCGTCTTACGGTCTGGACTCGCTCACAAACGTGGAACACGGAACAGAACCGATAGTGAAACAGAAATGGGGTGTTGGAGGGGTTTGAGGAGTGGGTGGTGTCCATGTGTGCTGCCAATATGGCCGCCCACTCTCCTTCGAATGGCTCAAGCCCAATGGCAGAAGGAGGAAAAAACAAAACTGGAATGATGAGGAATGGGTGATGTCATTGTACATTTTTGCACTGGCAAAGTGGACACTCGGTTTGTTCTATTTTTGAAGAGGATTGCGTAACTTTGAGAGCATGGCGGTTGAATAGGAAATGGTAGCCCTTGGAATGTCTACCCTGCAAACCGAGATTCCTTATCCGGTAGCTTTTTGATGAGTATTAAGCGTAACAATCTGCTAAATGGTGGGTGATCCATTCCTTCAAGGTTTTGTTCCCGGAAGTTTGACATTGGAATTTAGTAACGCTTGGCAATTTACCGCTGAGCGCTGATCTATACTGTGGTTGAACAAAGCACTCAGAGCCATAAGCCAAATCTACATTATGTATCTAACAAATTTAAGGTTTTTCTACAATGCAACTGACTATACAAATCCAACATTCGCCAGACCTTGATAATATGTTCCAGGTGCCACTAAACTAAACACTAAGGTGAAACCATGTCAACACAGCGCCAATCAATCACACGGTAGCGTCACAATAAATCCATCAGAAAGAGCAATTGCAACTGTATCACCAGAGATGGGGAATTCCCCTTTGAGGGAAGTCCATAGTAACTTTAAGGTACATATCAGATATTCAGCTTGTGTAGAACGTGACGATGTGTCTGTCTGACTGTGGTAGGCATCTGACCGCTTCAAGCTTTATAGAATAAGTGTGTGAGAGAGAGAAACGCTGCACAATGAATTCATGCCTTAACAGTAGCTACAAGAACAGAAACGTAGAAGAAAACCTATATATCGGTTCATCACAATGACTGTTAAGAAAAAAAAAAAAGACAACGTTTTGAAGTATCCATAAACCACCTGGAACTGGAAGCTAGCTTAGACAGGTGTGTAGCGTCTTTGCTGTCTTTGGTCACTGGTTTAGCTTCAGGGGAGAAGACTCCTGTCAACAGACTGTTATCCCACTCCTTTTCTCTGTTTTGTTTTAATATGTTGCAGTATTGACATTTTAGTCAGTTTTGTTTTCAACCAAACCCAATATTTTCTGTTTTCACTTTTGTTCTTTCCACTGGTGTGAAAAAAACAACACTTTGCTGACTTTAATTTTTATTGCAAATAGTTTTTTTTTGTAAAAGTTGTAAATTGTCTCTGTGGTTTCTATAGCACATTATTATTTGATGAATTGAAAAATAAAGTCATGTTTTGTTTTAGCTTGGTGCTCTTGGTGCTCCTCATACAAACCAAAAATGGCCTAGTTTATCAATTGGCCATTTACAAATACTATAGATGAGTTGATA
>CM050999.1:27181255-27201255 GCA_027704905.1 Muraenolepis orangiensis
GTGTAGTGTACATTTATAGTACAGTGCTGTTTATAGTATATAGTAAAGTATATCATGGGTAGTATATAGTGTTGTTTATAGTATAGTATTGTTAATTCTAGTATTGTATAGTTTAGTATCGTATCTTGAACCTTTGGACGGCTCCTCCTACAGGTCGGCTGGGGAACTGCAGCCACCCGGTGGTCCCGGAACACGGGGGCTTCCGCTGCGAGGCGTCGCCGTGCCGAGGTTTCCCCCAGAAGACCACCATCCACTTCTTCTGCGAGCCGGGGTTCCACATCCCCGGCAAGGTCCGCAGTGCCCGGTGCCGCCACGAGAGATGGGTGCCGTCCATACCTGCCTGCGTGCCCTTAAAAGGTGAGACTGGTAGGGAGGCGGTGTGGCCTAATGACGCACGCATGACATCACAGGTCTCGTTTGGTTATGGTTCTTCTTTCCAGAGTTGTGGGATACATATATTTTAGGTTGTGGTTTTGTAAAACCAAAAAAAAGAGTCTAAAAGACTAAAAGACAGAAAAAGGAATAACAGTGTTTGAAATATCAATCGTGTCGGCATAACTGTGCATAGAACATTCATCGAACTAACAGTGGTTACAATTGGCTGTACCTGCCCAACGGTCTCCTCGTCCTGTGTACAACTTCATAAAAACAAGGAAAGGTCGGAGAAAGGGCAACTCCAAACAGACAGAATAAATGTCTTGGGGGGGGACGGGGACGTTTCTTTCCCTTTGTACCTGGTTACCGGGGGAACATGGACTAAGATCTTGGCTTCCCACTAAGAACATCTATGATGACTCATGTCGGTATCATCATCATCATCATCATCATCATCATCATCATCGTGGTTATACTGCACGGGTTGACATCGCAGGCATTTGTCAAGTGATTCACCCCCCGGCGGAGGTAAATACACGTCTGGCTGAAACCCGCAGCCTCGAGTGTTCCAGCGCTGCTAGCTGCTGTTTACCCTCCCACTTCAAGCTGTTCCCCGGCTTCCACGCGGAACATAAACGTAGATTAGTCACCGGCCGTGTGGTAAATGTTAAAAACTGTTGACTCTGATGTCATTGTTTGTGTATGCAGTGGCCTGGCACGGGTGGTGGGGTGGTTACTCACACAGACAGACAGATACACACACATAGACACACATAGACACACAGACAGACAGACAGACACACACACATAGACACACAGACAGACAGACAGACAGACACACACACATAGACACACAGACAGACACACACACATAGACACACAGACAGACAGACACACAGACACACACACATAGACACACATAGACACACACACAGACAGACAGACACACACACATAGACACAGGCAGACACACACACACACACACACACAGACAGACCCACACACTCACACACACACACTTACGCATTTACCGTTTGTTATTGTAGAAGAAAGCTTTACTGTTTAAAGTGTATGCTTTTTGGGATTTCCATGACCTTGTTTGGTTACTTATTTTATTGCTGTATTACCTGGCAATCCAGGGTGCGTGTGTACACACACAACAATAAAACACGCGTTAATCATTACAGTCGTACTACATCATTGAATTCTGATTCATGTGTAGAAAAATGTTGGCATCAGTTAATTATCAGTGGAACTGAACGGAAGTGACCAATTCACCTACTGTCATGGTTTAAGGTTGGAAGTTATGGTTTGTATTCAAAGGTGATCTGATTGGTTTTAGATTGTATTCGAGTTTACACAGCCACTCACCATGCACACATACATGTACGCACACGCACACGCACACACACACAAGCCGTGCTAAAAGACACAACTACTGGCTTCCACTAAACAGACAGGAAGCTGCAACACAGGAAAGAGGAAGTGGGCCAAACCAATGTCACTCTTGCGCCCATCACTAGACCAAACCCTTCCTCTTTATTCGGTCTAGCATGACACATCCGAACAGGCCGACAGGAAGTGTTTGCACCATCAATTACACCAACGGGTTGAAAAGTGCCACAGCGGGCCTTGGGTGTATTGACTTTACTGCAGGTTTCTTTATTTGACATGTGTCTTAGTGTCTCGTGGTTTTGTGGTTGTCCTTTATATGTTTTAAAAATGTAAAGCATTATGAATGGCTTGTTGTGCATACCTTTCAAGATTCAAGATGTTTTTATGGAATGCTTACTCCCCAATCACTGCCGCAGTATGAATTTTCTACAATAATACTATACTAAACTATGCAATACTATACTGTAAACACACTTTATACTACCTATGCTATGCTATACTATATACTATGTACTATACAACACTATACTATAAGAATACTGTACACGATAAAAAGAACAATACCATCAAACAATTACCTATCATCCATCAGTCACTTTATGGTTCTTTTATTGTCATTTTATTG
The DNA here is from genome assembly GCA_027704905.1 of Muraenolepis orangiensis. Classification (NCBI taxonomy): domain Eukaryota; kingdom Metazoa; phylum Chordata; class Actinopteri; order Gadiformes; family Muraenolepididae; genus Muraenolepis; species Muraenolepis orangiensis. The sequence continues at coordinate 27,183,651 of CM050999.1, forward strand.
TGTATAGTATTTTATAGTATTATGTTTTAGAAACCTGGTAGTGCTGCAGAACGGGCGACCGCACCACAGTGCTCAGGATGGATGCATGTGGGAATGTGTTTATACTTTTTTTTCTTTTCTTTGTCAACCCCCCCCCCCCCTCCAAAAAAGTGTGAATGAGTGAATGTGTCAATAATATTCATTCATCTCCTTCATGTTCACCAGAACGCTACAGCATGAAGCACGAGGACAAGAGCAGCCACGCCACGCCCAGCATCGCCACCACCGCTGTGGGCGTGTCCATCTTCCTGCTCACCACCACCGCCTGCATGGTCATCAAGTCCCGCCTCTACCCCTGTCACTCACACAGGTAAGGACTTTCAAAAATATGATATCTATCTTCTTTGACGTACATTTGATGTGGCTTTTCAATGCAAATATGAACCATAGAAGTGAGGGAATTTGTCCATTAATGTGCTGTTTTTTTTAATATTATTTATGTTCAGAAAAATTCATCCTTAATAGGTCACTTCAACCAGAGTGCTTATAGAACTAACAGACTGCTTACAGAGATGTTCTTAATATATAAACACTACATGGGTGTATGCTGGAGTTTGTCATTGGCAGGGGAGATACAGACTGGATCAGTCTGTGTGGAGGGCTTGTGTTTTATATTATAAATTACCGTATTGACCCGAATATAAGACGGGTTTTTTTTCCCAAGAAAAATATCTGAAAAAGAGGGGTCGTCTTATAATCGGGGTTTAGACTTTTCGATGTACCGTAATTGCACATGTAATTGCGCAACAACAGATCGCGCCAAACGACTGTTCCGAGACACCGCGCGACACTTAAAGTAACTCAAAGTCTTAAAGTAACAGTACATAAAAACAGTTACCTGGAGAGATAGAAATGGAGAGACACCGCGACCAACTTGAAAAAAGTGGCTCAAAAGTAGGGCAAGTTAATAAACAGGAGAGACGAAGTTACGATGCCAATTTTAAGATAATGGTGATAAACGAAGCAGAGACATCAGACACCTGTCATTGCGACACAGGACAAGCCCAGCGCCTGCCCTTAGTGGACACTTGACTGAGCCAGTCAAAACCTAGTGACCTAGTGATCATACCGGGCGGAATGACAAGCCAGCTGCAGGTGTTGGATGTGGTGGTTAACAAACCATTTAAGGTTCATCTGCACAAGAGATCCACAGAGTGGCTCCTGGCTGCTAATCACGCACTGACATCGTCTGGAAAAATCCAAAAGCCTGCAGTACGTTTGCTCTGTGAATGGATCTTGCAAGCATGGGCTTACGTTTCCCCAGAAAGCATTAATGGGTTTAAGAAATGTTGCGTATCAAATGCGAGGATGACGTGATGTGGGAGGAGACGGGGAGCAGACACCGTGAGTGACGATAGCGGGAGTGAGAGGAACAACCAGCGATGTAGAAGACGAGCTGAATGAGAAGACGTGATGTGACCAATAGACTGATGTTCTGTTTCATTGCTCTACTATTTGATTGCACTACTGTTTTATTGCACTACTGTTTCATTGCAATATATCTAGCCTGTTTTGTTTTTGTTTGCCAAGTTAGGCAAATTTGAACACAATGTGTGATGTGTGTTATCATTATTTTCCAAAAAAAATATTTTCTTTATAAAAAAAATATTTGGTGTTTTTCCAAAAAAGAGTCTTGAAAAAGAGGGGTCGTCTTATAATCGGGGTCGTCTTATATTCGGGTCAATACGGTATATAATGTCGCTTGGGAAAATTCTGTCTTATAATATTAGTCAGAAGTAGGGATGTCTCCCTGCCACCTGTACTGAAAATATCACCCCTGTTCCCAACCGAAGGGCCACAACCAAACCAGTTTACCCCAAACCAGTTTCAAGGCAGTTCCAAACCAGTGAAAACACAAACTAAGCGAAACCAGAGGCAGTGCCGACTCTTACTGGCACTTCCCTGTTTTTATAACACTTGAGATCGCCCAGGTGCATTCTGGGTAAGCCAATCACCAATCAAGATTGGAGAGCGAGTGAGAATCGAGAGTAGACATAGGAAGTGAATCATCGTCTCAGTTGCTTATCCTCTGTGGTGTGCGCTGTGGTGTGTGTGTGTGTGTCTGTGTGTTATTTTGCGCTGACTTGTGTGTTTCTCTCGACCTTCTCTGCAAACACTCGACTAACAATCACTTTGTAACTCTTTCTCTTCCGGTTCTCTCCATCTCTGCGTGTGGGCATGGTAGGAGGGAGTGGGCTTGACATTACCACTGGTCCCCTGGCCAAATGCCGGCAGTGGCTTGGAACTCAGTCACTCTCACCGGCCACTTTTTTTTTTTTTGGTAGCGTTCACTATGAAAACAATCCTTGTAGTTTACAAACAGCGATATACGATATATATCGGTATTTTATACAAATTTGGTTTTAACTCAATGCCACTTTATTTTAATTTTATTTATTATCTCATTTTCACAACAATAACAGGCATTCCCTTTTAGAAAATATACAGCTGCACACTACATATTAACACGTAAATGAAAAGGTACATTGAAATAATCAAAATCCATCAAATAAATCGCCTATATTAAATACATAGGCATACCTCTGCTCCTACTGGGATAAAATCCATCTCCACAACCATACTGGTAGTGAAATGTATTGTGCTGTGTAGGTGCTGTATCACTTAGTTCGGTTTCTCAGCCTGCTTGCTTTGTGGTTTTCAAAGGGAAGTTGATGAGAGAGAGCTGCAAACAGCGGTGTCTACAAGTGTTATTATATATTTCCTGACTTTATTTTTTCTGTGAAGAACCCAGAGAGGGTTATTTGGTTATTATTTATTTCACAAATAGTGTTATTTATTTCCTGACTTTTTTCTGTGAAGAACCCAGAGAGGGTTATTTGGTTATTATTTATTTCATAAATAGTGTTATTTATTTCATTAATAGTGTTATTATTTATTTCCTGACTTTTTTTTCTGTGAAGATCCCGGAAAGGGTTATTAATATTTGGTTATGTGTGGCTTTCTGGAAAACAATAAATGTTTACGTTTAGGCACCCCTGCGATCGTCACACTTTTTCTGTTACAAACTGACCCCGGCCCCCATCAGAGAAGGGAAAAGTTATGTGGCCCTCACAGGAAAAAGTTTGGGGACCCCTGCTCTAGAGTGTTCATTCACTAGTTGAACCACATCGCCTTGACCGACTTTTGGAAGGTTATGCAGCGATGTTGTCTAGCGATAACTGTCCTCCATGGTGAATGCCAAGGTGAATGCATTAACTGGAACTTGGGATACACTGCTTCAGCGATTTTTAACGGGTACTTCCGGCTTTCAAATCTAACGTGATATAGGCCTATTCCAATTCTAGGTGATCAACTCGAGTTTGAGATCATACTACAACTCCCATGAGCGCTGTGTGCTCATTCCATTGGCCCAGCCACTTGGCCCCTCTTGCGTGTCGCCTCCTCAGTCGGTGGAGAAAGTGTGAAAGCTGAAAGAACACTGCTGGCAATTAGCCACCTTAACATTAACTAGCAAGAAATACAATGCGAAAGACCAGGCAAAACCATCGACCCAAGCAACAAAAAATAAAAAGAGAAATGAGAATGAGACCGAAACCAAAAAATAACTAACAAGTACTTTGAGGACTTGGCTAGTGAAAATGCTGAGTGGCCGATAACTTTGGAAAACCACTGGCCACAGTGGCTGGTGAGCCAAAAAGTTAACGTCAAGCCCTGTGAGTAAGTGTGTGTGTGTTTGCAAGTGTGTGTGTGTGTGCGTGCGTGCGTGCTTAATAAATGACTGCAGCAGGCGTGTGTTTAAGTGCGTGTGTGGGAGTTTGGCAAATCCCCCACGCAAAAGATAAAAGAACCTGGCCTGCTTTGCTGCTGCTTTGTGTTTATTGTGTTTTAAGCTTTGGTTGTAGCAGAGATGCTTTGTGTCAAAAAAGGTTTATTGTTCTAATTAAGTACAGCACAGATGCATTACATAATGGTTTAAGGTTTGCAAAAACTGAACAATGATTTAAAATCTCTCCCTATTTGTCTCTGCCCCTCTCCCCCCTTTATCTCTGTCTTTGCTCTCTCTCTCTCTCTCCTCTCCTCTCCCCTCCCCAGAAGGCGGTCCTCAGACCAGGTGGACTTGATGGTGGACGGTCTCCCCGTGATGCTGCCCTCCTACGAGGAAGCCGTCTACGGTAGCTGGGGTCAGCGTCTGCCCTCCTGCCCTGGCCCCGGCCCCACTCAGCTCCTATTGGCCCAGGAGGTGGTCCCCGACCACCATCAGTCCTCTCCCGACAACCCGTCAGAGGGTGTCCTCCACCACCCCCGTCTGTCCAGTCTGAGCCCCGACAACAACCCCCCGCCCCCTTACGAAGAGATCCAGCAGCCCCGTCCCCAGGAGAGGATGAGTGGCGGACAGATCCACCAATTACAAGCGTCGCTTTTGGACGACAAAGACCCTTAAAGGGTAATTGATTAGCGGAGGACGATGGACTTGGATGCTGACTTGTTGGTCAGGAGGACGTTGTTGAAACCGTTAAGAGACGAGCCTGTGAAACATGGATGCCCCCAACAGCACTTTTTCCGGTTGGCCGGCGGTGGACCGGCACTAGGACCCAGCGTCCAATCAGAACAAGATTATTTTGTATTCTCCTAGATAAGCTCTTGATTGGCTGGCTGTGACCTCTAAAATAAGTCCAGTAGGGAATTTAGTTGACCTTTGGAATGACTTTTAAGTGTCACACACACTTAAATATTTTTGGGTGTCGTCATTGAAATATTATTTCACGTTCGAGTGTGTGAAAGATTAAAACGTCGGCAAAAAAAAAGACAAGCAGACTTCTGAATGTATTGTAATCCAGTGTTTGAGTCCGAGTGTATCAGGGCCTGTGTGAATGCATACTAGTCTTTTTCTTTTATTTTTCAGTGTATTGCTGGAGATTGTTGACAATTCCCCATCTGTGATGGTTTGGAGGCCTTGTTGGAATGTTGTCCTGTGTCAAAGATGCGCAATCCCTACGACTAGCCTGAGGAACATTCAAATCATAGATCACACCAGCTTCACAGGACAATAGAAGCCTAGGCTCTACACACACACACACACACACACACACATGGATCATCCATAGTCCTAGTAAAATAACTGAAGTTGTTCCACTTCCATTAATGCGGGAAATGATTATTATTATTTTTTGAATCCAAGAATGTGTTAAGGTTCTATGGAACCCGAAAGTATATGCCATATCATTCCCTAATGATATACATACAAATATTTATACTTTAAAGTTCACCATGAATCAATACTTTGCTGAGAGCTCAGAGCAAACAGATTTGTATTATGATATTTGATACCGTTTGTGTATAATATGCAGCAACTGATGACTGGTGACAGTCCTTCTTGTTGACGTCGCCATGGCGACCCGACAAACGCGGAAAAACCTGAACCTGAATGTACGTCGATTTAAATATATTATTTAACTATTAACAGAACTTACTTAATTATACTTTGTATATTGTATTGCACATACTGTTATCTTACAAATAAAAGTTGGACTGTTTCAATGCTCCTACTCCTGTATACACATATACATTTATATTTGCCATACATTTATATATGCTCACTTGTATATACATTTACATCTATATACTTGTATCCTGCTTTCAATAATCGCATACCCCGAACACTACCTGTTAAATTCTCACTTACCTGTATATACCTATTATTATTATGCTCATATCACATTTATACCTAGGCTGTTTTTTAACCTGTCAATTTAAACTGTAAATGAGATTATATTACCATGCACTTTACTGCAACATTTGCACCCTGGTTAGATGCTAAATAATTTTCGACTGTACTTGTGCTGTACAATGACAATACATTTTAATCTAATCTAATCTAACCTAAATGTTACATGTGGGGAGTTTTCATGTGACGTCATCACGAGTTGCCTCGTCGCCATGTGAATTACTTAGTCAGCGGCTAGCTTAGTTTGCTAACACGGAGCTACTACAAATTAATACATTGTTAAAAGTGAATACAATACAATAAAATGCCAGAAGCTCAGGGACACCTCAACACTTGGCTAAGGAGGAGTCGGGGGATCGAACCAGCAACCTTCCGGGCTGCCAGACCGTATGCTTCAAGGAACAACTCATATTTGTCTTTGTCAAGCAACACCTGGAGAAGTCAGTGTTTTGGACACGTGTGTTTGTGTTTCTTGGGCTCTGTGTAACGTCGTGTGACACTAGGGTTAATGTGGTTGGAAAACATGAGTCAGTTACTCAGTAAGCTACTGTAATGTATGATTTATCTCTCTCTCTCTCTCTCTATATATATATATCTATAATTACAAAACAAGAAAAGGCCATTCAGAGTGCTTTACATATAGGAATCACACGTTGAATACATTTGAAGGACACTCAGTCAAATATAATAAAAGGCAACCATTTAAAACAAATAAAAAATACAAACTAAAATAAGAAATATGTCAATGCAGGCATAACTGTTTTAACTAATTGTTTAGGCATTTATGCATTAAAAGTAAAAGCTTTCATCATATCATGAAAACAGTACAGGCCGGCCCCTACTAACACAGACAGATCTTTTATTAGTGCTTTATAAACAATGAGCCCTCGCCTCTACCCCACCCACGACTGCATGGCTATGCACAGCTCCAACGTCATCGTCAAGTTTGCTGACGACACGACAGTGATGGGCCTGATCGACGACGAGACAGCCTACAGGGAGGAGGTCGGATCGCTGGAGCAGTGGTGCCAGGAGAACAGCCTCGCCCTCAACGTCAAGAAGACCAAGGAGCTGATCGTGGACTTCAGGAGGCAGAGGGGAGAGCACAGCCCTATCTCCATCGACGGCGTTGCAGTAGAGAGGGTCAGCAGCTTCAAGTTCCTCGGCGTGCACATCTCCGAGGACCTCACATGGTCCACGCACACCACACACGTGGTGAAAAGGGCCCAACAACGCCTGTATTTTCTCAGGCGTCTGAAGAAATTCAGCATGGGCCCCCGCATCCTGAGAACATTCTACAACGGCACCATCGAGAGTGTTCTTACAGGGTGTATCACCGCCTGGTACGGGAACTGCACTGCACTCGAGCGCAGAGCGCTTCAAAGGGTGGTGCGGACGGCCCAGTATATCGTTGGAGGTGAGCTCCCCTCCCTCCTGGACATTTACAATCAGCGGTGCGTGGCCAAGGCCAAACGAATTATAAAAGACATTGCCCACCCCAGCCACGAACTGTACTCACTATTACCGTCAGGCAGGCGATACCGCAGTATCAAGTGCCGTACAATAGGCTTAGAGATAGCTTCCACAGTCAGGCCATCAGGCTGCTGAACAAGGGCGTATAACATATAACAATGTATATTTTATTACATTGATTTATATATACATATTGCTCTTTTCTGTGCTGATTTTTGCATTTTATAAATTGCATTTTTATTTTTTATTTCAAATTTTTAACTTTATTCTATTTTTATTCTATTTTTATCTTATTTTATAACTGCTGTCTGTCGTCGGGTATTGCACACAAGATTTTCACATCACTGCTTTATACTTGTGTAAACTGTGAAGTGACAATAAACTTGACTTGACTTGAGTATGCATGTAATATATACATGTCAAGGTCAGCAAGTAGTAAATTAACACAGCATCGGTGCTCATTACAACAAGATCACATTTAGTGTGACAACAAGTGATAATAAATGAAGAAGAGCAAATACAAATGAATAGGGGCGAGAAACTGAGAAATTGTCCTAACGGGAAAGGGAATGCAGAAGTGGAGGTTTTGTTAACTGTAAATGTCACCCACTGCGCCCACACCCACTGCGCCACACCTACTGTGCACACACTACTGCGCACACACACTGTGCCCACCTACTGCGCACACTTACTGCGCACACACACTGTGCCACCCTGTGCACCTACGCCACTACTGCGCACACCTACTGCGCACACTTACTGCGCACACACACTGCATACCCACTGTGCGCGCACACTGCGCACACTTACTGCGCACACACACTGTGCATACCCACTGTGCGCACACACTGCGCCCACACACACTGTGCATACCCACTGTGCGCCCACACCCACTGTGCCCACCTACTGCGCACACTTACTGCGCACACACACTGTGCATACCCACTGTGCGCCCACACCCACTGTGCACACACACTGTGCATACCCACTGCGCACACTTACTGCGCACACCCACTGTGCACACACACACTGCGCCCACACACACTGTGCATACCCACTGCGCACACCCACTGTGCACACCCACTGTGCACATGCCCACACCCTACTGCCCACACCCACTATGCACCCCCATTGCACACACCCACTGCGAGTAGTGTTTAATTTTGTTAGTTAGTTTAGTAGTCATATTTTGGAGTCTTAATAGTAAAAAAAGGAAAACAAACTATATATTTACAATATGTTTGTCATTTTCCTATTTTGTAACACCAAAGATACATACAGTAACAAAGACCAGAACACATCAATATGCTCAATTTTACACTTACCGGTACATACTTTGCTGGACTCATTACAGTTACTGCACTGTACTGCACTATAGTCATGATGCTGCTGCACTACTGGCACTTTAAATGCTTTTAAATCTTTTTGCACATTCAACAGATGTTCATCTATGAGTCACTTTGCGGCCCATTTTTTGTTCATTTTTATTTTTATTGTATATATAAATGTTATGGTATTGTTTTTTGAGATGTATACTGTGGGAGGGAATGGGGAGTAAGCATATGTACTTGTTACAAATGGCCAATAACATATCTTGTATCTTGTATCATCAATATTGGATCAAATACAAAGAAAAAACAATGCCTCTACTTTAAATAATATGTTCCTGGACAAATCCTATATTCCCAGCCTTTAATGATGTAGTTATGGTTCCCAAAGCTGATCAAAGTCTTTCTGCTTGCCTTTAGTGAGTATAAGTTAGTCTTTCTGCTTGCCTTTAGTGAGTATAAGTTAGTCTTTCTGCTTGCCTTTAGTGAGTATAAGTTAGTCTTTCTGCTTGCCTTTAGTGAGTATAAGTTAGTCTTTCTGCTTGCCTTTAGTGAGTATAAGTTAGTCTTTCCAGACCTATACTAGCCGAGAGCTCCCTCTTCCACATGTATGAGCCAAGTGATAAGAGAGCGCTCAATGGAGGAGTGAAAGTTGTTCCTATCAACATCAAGTGGTGTTTTCACAACAAACACAGATCGACACAACAGTGGGTGATGGGGAAGTATACATAACAGCAGTTGCATTACTATTTCACTTGCATTTCCCCTATCGTTCATTCAGCAGAATAGTGTGTTAACAATGTCAACAGCCAAAATTGATTGAGTAATGGATCATTTAAATGGACAACAAAAGGTTCAGCGATATCACCCGATTTCAGGGAAGCACAGAGAAGCCCTCCCCCTCTTTCCTGGAATAATGTTGTGTATATACAATGTCCAGGATATGATAAACCTCTTAAGTTCAGCTGGGTTAAAAGAGGGGAAACGAGGAGGGGCGTGCATCACAGGGGAATGATGATGATTAATTATTAACAGCACAGGAGGCAGGGGCTACTGTTTTAACGGGAAGTTAAAAGGGACAAGTGGTGGTGCTGGCAACTGTAAATGATCTCTCAACCTGCTTACAGTCAGTCAGTCAGATGGATGAATCAGACTGGGAGAATGTGGTCAGGTCACTATATTTCCACAACAGAACACACACAGATGAGCAAGATGTAGAGATTGATTGGGAAAGGGGAAAAGTTCAACAGGAAGTGTATCATTATAAGTCACAAGGCATTATGAGGTGATGGTGGTATCATCGTGGTGCAGTTGCTTGATGTCGAGGAAGTAACTTATTTATGAATGACCCTGTGCTCTCGTGCTTATTGGTCCCCTGCTGTAGATCCTCTTTATTTGATTCATTCATTATTTTTTTTAATATTATTATAGTTGCAAATGTATTAAAGTTGCATGAATGAAGTTGTCACCACAGATACATGACGTCAGAGAGTAGGAATAACATAACAGTAAAGTCTCAAAGGCTGTGGAGACGGCTTCCAATATTTATGAATGAAAAGTGTAGTGTGTCCAAAACAGAATGGACCGGTGGATGTCTAATTGGAAGGAATGTGTTTGTAGAGGGTTTGAAAACAAAATAAGTATAAAGTGTAATACGCAATTAAAAAAAACTAACACAACACTAAAGAAGGCTTGAGAAAAATTGTGTTTAATAAAATCCAACAAGTTTTAAGAACTAAAATAATAAACGGTAGGAGTACAGTCAACAATACTCCTGAGTATACAATGAAATATTTAAACGGTCCAATGTAACACATGAAAGCACCAAATTAGCCGTTTTCTGAAGAGGAGAAACGATCATTTAAAAACATGTTACAAGCCTTAAATGCAGGTTGCTATACGTGCTGTTATATGTTCGAGCACCACCCCTCTGGCAGCTAAAGATACTGAAACAAACATCCAAAAACATCTTAAAAAGACCCAAGGTATATTAAAACAGATATGTTCACTTATGCCACTGCTTTTTGTCTATTTATTGGTTTGATCAGATTTTCTGTAAACTGACAATATGATAGGACAGTTGTGACTTATTGTTCATGACTCAATGATAACTTCCATAATCCGGATTTCTGGGATGTTTTACGGATTTAAACTGAAATAAAGTATTAGAAAACAGAAGCTGCATCTTTCCGTGTCCACAGAGCGTTTCTTTCTGGCATAAATGCTTTGTTTACTGTGTCTATGACAACTAGCCACGTTGGCTTCTTCGTTCTTGGCTTAAAATCGTAGCGACAACGTCTTAGTCCACATCATCTGATTCAAATTCAACAATTGTATTTGCCATTTGCATCTATAAGTTATATGCAGCATATGCAAGTGGGGAATTAGACCTGGTCCACACGTATATGGGTATTTTTGAAAAGGTAAAAAATATCCCCATCCACAAGAGATCCGCTAGAAAACGCTTTAAAACGACTCATTCGCTCTCTCCTCATTCACCCTCTCCCCATTCCCTCTCTCCTCATTATCTCTCTCATTTGCTCATTCCCTCTCTCCTCATTCTCCCCCTCTCCTCATTCCCTCTTTCCCAATTCGCTCCATCTCCTCATTCCCTCCCTCTCCTCATTCCCTCTATCCCAATTCGCTCCATCTCCTCATTCCCTCTCTCATTCTCCCCCTCTCCTCATTCCCTCTATCCCAATTCGCTCCATCTCCTCATTCCCTCCCTCTCCTCATTCCCTCCCTCTCCTCATTCCCTCTCTCCTCATTATCTCTCTCATTTGCTCATTCCCTCTCTCCTCATTCTCCCCCTCTCCCCATTCCCTCTCTCCTCATTATCTCTCTCATTTGCTCATTCCCTCTCTCCTCATTCTCCCCCTCTCCTCATTCCCTCTATCCCAATTCGCTCCATCTCCTCATTCCCTCTCTCATTCCCTCCATCCCAATTCGCTCCATCTCCTCATTCCCTCTCTCTCTCATTCTCCCCCTCTCCTCATTCCCTCTATCCCAATTCGCTCCATCTCCTCATTCCCTCTCTCATTCTCCCCCTCTCCTCATTCCCTCCCTCTCCTCATTCCCTCTATCCCAATTCGCTCCATCTCCTCATTCCCTCTCTCTCTTCATTCCCTTTCTCCGCTCATTCGCTCTCTCCTCATTCCCCGTCTCTCCTCATTGGGAACAATCGAAAAAGACGCTGCCACTTAGAAAAATAACGCTATATGGACACAGACCCTAACAGAACTGAAACAAGCCGGAAGCCAGGGGGCCATCTTTGTGTGGGTAACGACATGTGTAAAGATCGGATTAATAAACCACCGAGAGAAAGGTCGGGTAAATGCGGTTGGAAGAGCTGGAATAAGGGCTAGCATATAAGCGCAGTGTGAGAATCTGTTTCACAGCAGTGGACATATTCTCTGCGTTAAATGAACCCAAACACTCCTGGAGTCCAGCCAACCCCAAAATGTCAAATTTGCATGTTTGAAACCACACTCCCGATGACGGGAAGAATCCTTTTCAGGTGGCTATGGGTCGTCATGTTTTGGTTTGTGTGCGTTTAGGCAGAAAATTCTATTCTTGACTGACAGGAGTTTCCTCAAGTCAGAAGTGAGAGAGGAGGCCGGTCAGGTGGGCGGGATGAAAAGACGTCCCTCATCAGAGCTGGGGGAAGAGAGCGAGAGAGAGAGAGAGAGAGAGAGAGAGAGAGAGAGAGAGAGAGAGAGAGAGAGAGAGAGAGAGAGAGAGAGAGAGATTCATATATATATATAAATATGTACAATGTGTGTGTGGTGTGGTGTGTGTGTGTGTGTGTGGTGTGTGTGTGTGTGTGTGTGTGTGTGTGTGCTCGCCTACCTGCTGTGTCACACAGTCCTTGTATTCCTCCTAAAACTGGATCTCTGTCTGTCAGCAACTGGCTCCTCCTCTGGGGGCGGGGCTCCAGCTCAAGATCTGATTGGTCGGTGTCATCCAGGCAGTCCTAAACATGGGGGGGGGGGGGGGGGGGAAATAAACAGAAACAGAAACAGAAATAGAACAAAACATTTAAATCTCCAGCTACAATTTGGCAATACCCCAACTGGATCACAACCCGATTTGAGTGACGGACCTGACTCACCAGTAGTCTGTGTGTGAAGAGCAGGTCCCGGTCCATAGGGGACACGTCTCGTCGTTGTCTCTTGTCCTCAACCTCAAACACGGAGGAGAGGGTCCGGTCTAGACCACGGGTTCTGGGAGAGAGAGAGAGAGAGAGAGAGAGAGAGAGAGAGAGAGAGACAGAGAGAGAGAGAGAGAGAGACGAGAGAGAGAGACAGAGAGACAGAGAGAGAGAGAGCGAGAGACAGAGACAGAGACAGAGACAGAGAGAGAGAGAGAGAGAGAGACATATGACGTGTGTGTTTCCATCCAGCCGTTTCTTATTTTTTTTTAATGCACATTCATTACATATTCATTTTGTGAATAAACAGTGTGGAAGCGCCAACAAAAATCTTGAAATATAGCGACAGAGAGAAATACAGTGTGTGTGTGTGTGTGTAAGAGAGAGATGTGGATACAGTGTGTGTGTGTGTGTGTGTGTGTGTGTGATCAGGCCACAAATACGATGTGTGAGAGAGAAATTCAATATGTGTGTGTGTGTGTGTGTGTGAGAGAGTGATAATGAAATAAAGCCTGCGTTATTGAGCTTGACACGGGAAATTGTTACCCAGGCGTTCAGCCTCTAGATGGTCAACGACGTTGGCATGGTTTCATCGTCACTACACAAAATGATTAGGTATTCACAGAGTATCTGTGGATACCTGGATTGTTTTTGTGCAGGATATTCATATTCATTCATATTCATCTTGTATTGGATCAATGCCTATAGCTCAGCCCCCGATTGGTGAAAAGTTTTGAAATGTGTCGACAACACATGTATTTGTTGTATGTATATGTATCTACAACTTGGTATAAGCCTTGTTTCACATGCTGAACATTTTTGCATCTATCTGGGTTTTTTATCGACTTAAAAAACAACTTGAAAGAACCACTAAACCCCATTGAAACACCCGATGGTACAGATACTCTTGGCACAAACCTGACCTAAAACACTCAAATGATAGTTTAATGGCCAAGTTGCATGGAAATATGTTTTTAATATATTTTATATATTCTAGCTATATAATCCTAATAGTTTTGTGCCACATCGCACATAGGGGGCGCTGTAATTGGCTTTCGAAGTCAAACGATCAGCCCTGCCCCCCCCCACCCCCCCCCCTATTGACGGTATATAGGCCATTTTTAGCATGCCTTTCCCATCTACTCTTAAGCAAGGTTAGATGCTGCTCTAAAATGATCTGCCCCTAGTGGTCTTTCATGGTGTTTGTTTAAAGTGCCCATGGTTGTTTCTGTGTGTGTGTGTGAGCACCCTCTTGTGGAAGACGAAGACACATACCGTTTTCTGAGGCTGGTGGCAGCAGATGTGGTGGTGTGCGGCTTGCACGACAAAGAGGAGGAAGATGAGGGTGGTGTGAGGTCACAGCCCTCCGGCAGGCCTGTGAAGAAGGTGAGCTGGAAGTCATCGTCCATGGAAATGTATGGAGCAAACATCTCAAGGTCCACCTCTTCCATGTCCTAGAGAGAGAGAGAGAAAGATAGGTATATGTATGTTTGTATGTACAGTATGTGTTTGTGTGTGTATGTACAGTATGTGTGTGTGTGTGTACGATATGTGTGCCTGTGTTGTATGTGCCCCTACCACTTCTGTGTCTTCTTCTGGTTTCTGTCGAACATCCACAGAAACAGCAAAGAACCTCTCCACTGGCTCTTCTGATGGACTCTGGAGAGCGAGAGAGAGAGAGAGAGAGAGATTGATTGATTGATTGATTAAGTAACCAAGTCTTGAAACCAAACAGGAAAGTACTGTATACCCATGGTAAATGGACTGGCGTTTATATAGAGCTTTTAATCCAAAGCACTTTACAAGTCATCCCTCACATTCACTTCTGGTGGGTGGGTGAATATAAAAAGGCAGTCCAGTCAGTCCATTTGCCATTCATACACACATTCATCCACCGACGACGGAGTCAGCCGTGCAAGGCGACCGCTAGCATGTCAGGAGCAGTTAGTGATAGGGTGTCTTGCTCATGGTCTGTCTGGACCTCGACAGTTTTTGCTAGGAGCCGGGGAATCAAACCAGCAACCTTCCGGTTGTGAAGCGGCCGCTCTACCTCCTGAGCTACTGCCGACCCTACTCATGTAAGGGGCACTCGCTAAAAAGGTAGGGCTTTTTATATAACAGGGCTGTCTATGCAGTAGAGTTTGGAAATTGGTGCTACATGACCGATGAACTAAACAGTTAGAACAACAGCCCTAGAGAACTGGTGCTACACGACCAGAGAACAACAGTTAGAACAACAGCCCTAGAGAACTGGTGCTACACGACCAGTGAACAACAGTTAGAACAACAGCCCTAGAGAACTGGTGCTACACGACCAGTGAACAACAGTTAGAACAACAGTCATTGCTGGTAAAATGGAGGATAATTGATCACTGTTCATTTACATATACTACCTACATTGTAATGGCGTAAGTCACCTGTGTCACCAAGTGTGCCTTTAAACAGTCAGACATGTTTTTCAATGGGTGACTGACGAACATATTTAAACTTGCCACTCACCTCTGGCCGAGGCGAGACGGCCACTGCTGACAATGACGGTGATGAAGACGATGACGAAGGCGGCGGGGTCATGATGTCGAAGATGGGCGCGAGCAGCTCCCGCAGCTCCGGGGTGCACAGGTCCTGGGGGAAGTTGAGCAGGGAGTTCGACCCCAGGGGGCTGGAGAACGACAGCTGGTCTGACCCCAGGGAGCTGGGGAACGACAGCTGGTCTGACCCCAGGGAGCTGGGGAACGACAGCTGCACCAAGTCTGGGAGGGGAAGATGAACACGAACCACTGAATGAACCCAGGTCTTCTCTCCGTGTGTCTCCTCTGCCCAGCAAACCCAACCAAAGCACTGCGCTTCAACTAGTGCCGAGCCTGAATGAAACGCTTTCTTTTCTTTCTATTCTATTTGCGAACCGCAGTTTTATATTTTAGGGGGCGAGACATCCCCACGCCGGAAAACGTTTAGCCTATCGCCGATCCAAAAGCCACGGACCACTGACGCCAGCCTTATGCAGCGATCCTCCTTTTGTATGACCCTTTTCACGCCAAGCGGTCCCTTCGTGATAAGTGCACGCTGCAGAGGGCCCAGGTAGGTAGGGCATGCGACCTGAGAGGGCTCACCTGTGATGTCTTCGCCTGGCTGAGGAGCCAGCTGCAGGAGGTCCTCCTCCGGGTTCTCCTTCAGCTCGAGGAAGCGAGCCACCGTGTCGCCCACACCTTCACCATCATTATGAACATCATCATCACACTCCTCCTCCTCCTCCTTCTCCACCACCGGCAGCGTGTTCTGGACAGTCTCAGCGACATCAGAGATGTCCACTGGTGTAGCAGGGGTCTGGGGTTGGGACGGCAGGACGGAGCGGGTCTGCTCCACCGAGAACACCATATCTGCCTTCTCCACCGCACTGAGGAAGAGGAGAAGCATCCATGAGCAAGAGGTCCTAACCTCATACCATTATTGATCTAATTTATCGTAAATCTATGTTCAAATGGCTTTGGATAAGAGTCTGCTCAATGGTAACATCTCCTTAATTCGTTGTGTTATCCCTCAATGGCCGGCCAGTTTCTTGATTTGTCCTCCTTTGTCTGTCTTTATGTGAACAGCAATTGCCTCTATATTGCCCTGCCTACTATTCTCAATCCCAATCCCTGATTGGTCATTTTGTTGATGCTACTGCTACCCCTTTACCATCAATAAAGACATATCTTTCTAATATCCGACAGATGTCAGGTAACAGTAACTAGTAGAGTTGACAGTGTTTGTGAGCTTGTCCTCTTAAAAAGGTTAAAATCCCTTGTCATACAATGTACAAAAGGAATGGACACCGTAAATTCCTGGTGGTGTTGGTGCAGGTGGCCTCACCTGAGGATGAAGTTGAGGCAGACCACGGCCTCCGGACTGGACGTCCTGCTGTTGTAGAGGATGGTGGCCTGGGTCTCTGCCCACACAAAGCCCCCCTTCTTGGCCAGGAAGCGGTACTGACTGGTGCACACCTGGCCCTTCGACAGCACTGGACAGACAGACAGGTAAGGAGAGACAGACAGACAGACAGACAAGATGGGTAGACGGACAGGTAGGGGGAGACAGACAGATAGTTAGACAGACAGGTAGGGGGAGACAGACAGATGGGCAGGGAGAGAGGTAGACAAGAAAGACATGACAGACAGACATTAAAGATTAAATGTATAGATCAATGTAACATTATTTTAACTACTCTAGTCATCTTGACTATAACTGTGTATATATATATATATATATATATATATATATATGTTATAAGGCATATTCCAGAATGAATACATTTCGTGTATATCTAGTATTTATGTTTGTAACACACACACACACACACACACACACACACACACACACACACACACACACACACACACACACACACACACACACACACACACACACACACACACACACACACACACACACACACACACACACACACACTGGTACTCACAGGTGTGGAGGCTCCTGTTAATGTGATCAGAGTCCAGGCTGTGATGGAACTCATAGGCTGAGCGACCAATCAGGTCGTCAGGCTCGTAGCCAACCAACTCTGTCACCCTGGAAACAGAATAGAAGAGAGTTAAACATGATTCGTAGTTGCTGGGCGTGTGTGTGCGTGTGCGTGTGCATGTGTGTGTGCGCGTGAGACCCACCTGCCCTCACAGTGTGTGAAGTGCAGGTCCATGGAGTGGCGGGTGAGGAAGGTGCTGCTGTCCAGGGGAAACTCCACGCTGGAGGGGTGAGGGACCGGCTCACACAGCAGGGTGGCTGAGCTGCTGAACGCACCCATGTAGCCTGTACAGTGGAGCACCTAGAGGGGGGGGAGAGACATGTTAAGAGGGAGAGATGGATAGAGGGAGAGAGAGATGGACAGGGAGATAGAGATGGGTAGGGGGAGAGAGAGATGGATGGATAGAGGGA
>CM050999.1:27206255-27236255 GCA_027704905.1 Muraenolepis orangiensis
TCTCCATCTCTCTATATATCTCTCTCCCTCTATCTCTTTCTGCCTCTATCTCTCCATCTCTCTCTATATATATATATATATATATATATATATATATATATATATATATATATTTCCCTCTATATATATATCTGTCTCTCCCTCTATCTCTTTCTCCCTACACGTAGGTATTGCACATAAGATTTTCACTCATTGCTTATACTGTGAAGTAACAATAAACTTGACTCTCTATCTCTCCAGCTCTCTCCCTCTATCACTCTCCATTTCACCCCTACACTCTCTCCGCTGTCTCTCCGTCTATGACTGCTGTTTTGGATGTGGTTAAAAACACCAAAGCATGCAGACATGCACCCAACACACACAAAAACACACACACACACAGTTAATACAAACAGACACACAAACTCAAGTACACATGGCTTCGAAGTCAAAGCACACACACACACACACACACACGTTTATACCATATGTTATTCTATTCCATGTCAAATATATCTGATATTAAGTGTGTGTGTGCCATCAAATGTAAAAACTGCCATAAATGATATAAATAACTGTCAGTGACCTCATCGAGCAGCGTTCCAGTGCATCTCATTTCCAAACCACAGGTTTGTACTATGGAACTGGTACTATTGTACTAGGAAGTACTATGATTGGATTGTGCAAGACAAAAACACACAGGCCAATAGAGTATCACAGGGTTTATATGAGGAGACTGGAACATGGTGGGATACTTTGGGTTCAAATGTTGGTTATTCATCTAAATCACTTTCAACGTTCTCACTTTAGCACGTTCTGCTTCCACACAAACTATATTTCGTCAATCATTACCACATAAAGTGTAATTGAATCATAAATGAGCAACTGATTCAAGTCAATCACGCCTTTAGTTGTCCAACAACACTGGGAACACACTGGAAACTCTTGAAACAGACACAGAGCTTTTCAATATATACAAATGTATTGTATAGTAATAGTATAATGGTATACACTATATCATATATAGTTATAAAATCATAATATTGCTACAGCAGTGATGTTTTGAGTGTAGCCAAATCAACTTTAGGAGTCCACAGGGAACAGAGGGGATTATGGGAAATGGAACCAGAGCTCAACCACATCTAAACCAACCAACACATGAATCATACAACCAACGGTTGATCTACTCTGCATCATTACCGCCAGACCAAACAATCACTTGCACACACAAGGACCGACTTCGATTATTATGTACTTTATGTATACAGTAGCCTCATTACAAATATTTCCCCAGGCACTGATTTTACGCGCACACACACACACACACACACACACACACACACACATACATACACATACACGCACACATGCAGTGGGAGTGAAAGTGTGTGAGTAAAATATTTCCAGCGACTGGAAACTATTGTTATATTGGCTATGTGAGTGCAGTAGGTAAGAGCTATCTCAATACAGTGTGTTTCTCATAGGCTGCTGTACTGCATAATACATATTTTGGTAGGGGGGTGTGTGTGCTCCTATTACGTCTGAAGGGAGAGAGGGCAATCAAAGTTGCACACACACACACACACACACACACACACACACACACACACACACACACACACACACACACACACACACACACACACACACACACACACACACACACACACACACACACACACACACACACACACAGTAAAGGGACACTGATAGCATGGGGATCAAGGACACAGTTTGGTAACACACACACACACAAATGTTTGTGTGTGCATGTGAGTGATACCTCATCTACTACGCTGTAGTTATATGAGAGAGAGAGAAGTGAAAGCAGTATAAAGAGATGGGAGAGATGGGGAGAGAAGTAGAGAGAGAGACAAAGTGTGTGAGAGAAAGGGACAGCGATACTGCAAGAGATAGCTACAGGGGGAGGGAGAAAATGATACAAAGGTAGAGGGGGAGATCAAGTGAGAGATATAGATATGCAGAGGGAGAGAGAGGTGTGGGCCCATTGTTCATGTTAAAGGGGAACAACGGCTACACAGTGGCCATAAAGAACATCTCACTTAACAGTAACTCAGTCAACACGCAAACACACAAACACTGCAGGGAACAGCTAAATGGCTAAATATGTGAACTGTATATCATTAACTGGAACACTGTGTTCTCCAGACCTACGGCTCACACTGGCGGGGGCGAGAGAGATACACATACAATGAGAAAAGGTGAGTGAGGGAGAGAGGAAAAATCTAAAGAAGGATAGATGAAAAGATTATAGGCTCTAGACTAACATATAAGACCATGCAATAACGACTCCTCAGACACACACACACACACACACACACACACCAGCAAAAAAGGTGTCAGTTCTACCCACATGGTGACAGGTGAACGGTTGGCTCTAAGGTCAAATCATATCATGTTATCGGTAACTGTAACAGCATCTACTTGATATTTAGCTGACTTCTGCTGTTGTTCTGACATCATGTACATATTTTCACTCACCAGGAGCTTGTGAACACAACATAAACCAGAGTTTCACATTTAGTTTAACAGACATGCAGGGGAACCACAGTCTGTAGACATTGTGAAGAAACTCAAGGGTTTCTGCTAACGTTTCGGTTTCCAACACAGCTGTCACTCTGAACGGGTTGTTCAACAGACAAAATATGTATGCATATAAATAAGCAATAATAGATATAACCAGGCCTATATCATATATATGATCAAATTAGACCAAAACTCTAATTCCAAGTCTTTAATAGGTGTATCAGAGAAGTTTCATGCATTGTGTTTCCCTTCTTATTTGCTATTGTTTTAGCCTTCTCTGTGTAAAGACAACTTGAGCAATTGAAAGATAAAAGCATACATAAACCCATACAACAAAATGGCTGACCCTTCCTCACTGACCAAAACAAATGGGCGGTCACTACTGTCTACTGGGCTTTGACTGCTCTTAGCTGGCAGAGGGTCTCTCTGAAGTGAGTGTGTGTGTGTGTGGGGTGCGTGTGAGAGGTGCGTGTGTAGGGTGCGTGTGTGGGAGGTGCGTGTGTGGGAGGTGCGTGTGTGGGAGGTGCGTGTGTGGGAGGTGCGTGTGTGAGAGGTGCGTGTGTGGGAGGTGCGTGTGTGAGAGGTGCGTGTGTGAGAGGTGCGTGTGTAGGGTGCGTGTGTGGGAGGTGCGTGTGTGGGAGGTGCGTGTGTGAGAGGTGCGTGTGTGGGAGGTGCGTGTGTGAGAGGTGCGTGTGTGAGAGGTGCGTGTGTATAGGGTGTGTGTGAGAGGTGCGTGTGTATAGGGTGCGTGTGTGAGAGGTGCGTGTGTGAGAGGTGCGTGTGTGTAGGGTGCGTGTGTGAGAGGTGCGTGTGTGTAGGGTGCGTGTGTGAGAGGTGCGTGTGTGTAGGGTGCGTGTGTGTGGGGGGCGTGTGTGCAGTGAGCAGTGAGCACACACCAAACTCAACAACACAACATAAATAATGTGCATCAGGCCAGATCTAGACCCGGAAGCATGACACTATAAACACGTTTTGTCCAAGGCAAACACATTTAAAAACCTCTAATCAATAACTTGTATCATGTCAACAAAGCTATAGAAAATGTTTTCTCCAGAAGTGTGTCTCAAAAGTCCAGATCGGTTGTTCTTGAACAGCTCCAAACGTGTAAAGTACAATAATAGTGTTATAACTGTAGACACACCAGAATAGATGTACATACTAGCTATCCGTGTAATAATAAAAACACATATACCAGTGTTATAAACGGTAGGACATCTATCTTCCTTAAGAGGAATATGATGATGAGAGAGAAAGCCAAAACCAAAAAAAACAAATAAATCAAAAGTCGACTTTAAAACCCCACCCAGCCAGCAGTGAACTGAAACAAAAAGGGGCCTGGGAATAACAACACAACATGTCAGTGTGTAACATGGTCTGGCCCTGTGTAGTGTCGTTCACACTAATGTCAAACTCTCGTATCGCTATTGAGAGTTGGCATACCTCAACGATATATAACAACGATATATCATTTTGGAAAATGGTATAATAACGACATTAATGGAGCCGATCGGATCATCACAGGGTCCCAGTCCCAAGTCACCGTTGAGACGAAGACGACGACGCGTGTCCCGAAGTTGACGCCGATGTCGGGACAATGCGAGCGGACCAGACGGCGAACTCTTTTAAGAACGCCTAATAAAACGTCTAATCTGGATTTTACTTCTTACCGTTTTACTCCGACGGACTCCGACATTTCATCCGATTCCCCCCAAAACGGCAAACTACCGTCGATATGTCCCTAACAAAAAAAAAAGATCGTTATATTGTTGTTTATTTCTGACATGCCACCACGACTGTGGGAAGGAACCCGAAGTGATCTTGGCCCCGCCTCTCATCCCGATCGACGTCTTCGTGTGGGGTTCGCCTCTTTTTTTTTGTATTTATCTCTCGACATCCGTCTGCCGCCACCTAGCGATTCGGAGTAGTAGCTACAACTGCACGGTTAGAGAAGGTCAGAGAGCCATAGAGATAATATATCATAATATTATCCTAATATTAATATTAATATTATTATTATTATTATTGATAATATAATCTCTATGTCTCTGGAGAAGGTGAAGCGGCCACACACACGTGTACGATGAGGTTGACAGTGTGTGTTAGTGTGTAGTGTGTTTTTAGGTACATATGTGTATGTGAGTTTGTGTATCCAGAATGTGTCTTAGGCTGCTGAATGCGGCAAAAGTGCACTGAACAAGAAGTTCAGTTACTTGAGTTGTTGTTGTTTGAGGAAGGTTGAATAACCACATTGAATAGTAGAATGCTTTATTGCAGTATTAAGAGGGGACAACCACATTATTGTATGGGTGGGAATTCTTGGCACTGTCTGACCACACTATCTTCAGTGAAGATACCTTGTGTGTCCTTTTCGGGGGTGGGGGGGAAACTGGGTTGGACACACTGTGATCTACTCAGGATAACACTTATTCAGTTGGTTTTGAAATGTGACTTTTGAAAAGTCTTCTGTGTATTCTATTATTCTGTCCTCTTCTCGCTATCAAAAGGACATTCGTCATCAGACATCGATATTTTTCAGACGTTAGAACACGTCGCATATTCTCTTGGTTTGAAACAGTCTGTACCAAAAATAGTATCAAGAACAGGCGTTGAACAGAGGGGTTTATAGTTTTTAATATCAGATCTCCATATTCAAACATACAGCGATGTCATTCAGCCGTTTACTTGAACCAGTATAGACGCAGGTGAGGGTGTGTGAATGTGTTAAGTGCCATTATGTGCGGCTCGGCCAATAAAATAGTTTGTTTGTGTGCCAGTTGATGCATAGTTTATTAACATAATAATACATGGAAAAAAAGGAAGCGTTTTCTTTGTGCCGATTGTAAAATCTGGAATGTAAAACAAAACTACAACCACAACAGATGAGTTAACCAAAAAGTGTGTTTTTTTCTTTTGCGTATAGCTGCTTCTCAGAACAAGGCATTGTGGGTCGAGAGTGGTCAAGGTCGTCGTTGAGAGTTCTCGCCTGGGGTTCTGGATGGGGTTTCCTCTCTGTAGGTCACTTGTACAGTTCGATCCAGCCGCTCTTCCCAGCAGTAATGAATCATTCATTACTAGAAGCTGTGAGGAGCGGCTGGATCCAGCGACAAAAGAGGACATGAAGTATTGGAGGATGAAGGAATTCATGCTTTAACGATATTGGACCTTAGTTCATGTTTTAGTGAGAGAGCGAAATGACAGATTATCCAGTTCAGTCAAGGCAATTAGCGCAGTAAACTAATCAAACTATGAATTATATTCCGATAATTCTAAACAAGTTCATATATACCATGAACCAGCTATGTTAAAACGATAGGTGGCCACATTTGTTCCAAAAAAATGCGTCTAATTTGAACGGTCACTTTCAAACATGACCTGGCGTTAACTATCCCTAATCAGCATCGGGAGGGAGTTGAAAGCGCATTTATGTTTCATACATGTTCATCGGATAGTACACAGACAAACCAGACATTTTATATGGAATAAATTAAGCAATTAAGCAACAATTCAAACAAGTCAAAAAGGTTATAACTAGTCCCAATACTGCTCAAATGCACTTGCAAGAGCTTGCTATCAGCAGTGCAGTTGATAACACTTCAAATGTCCTGTAAGCTGTTAACCGGCATTTTCAATGACTTATTATTATTTGCCCATTACCTTTCACTTATTGGGGGTAATTTGTGCAAGTTCCCCTTTAACCTTGTAGTAGCAGCAGTCCTTAGCACCATCGAGTTCCTCTCTCTGTTACAAGAGAACGCCATACCATTTCAATGCTCACACAAAGGGTAATTTTTCATCCAACTCTTAACAAATAATTTAACACATAGCATATATTCAACATTTCCATTGTTTACCAGTGGCTCCAGTTACTTTCATATCTAATCTTTCCCTCACAATATTCTACTTTATATGGCCTCATATATTTAATCCATCATAAAACAGTGGTAGCTAGAGCAGTGCCTGTGGTGCTCTGTCCTATCGTCCTGTTGTTCTGGCCTCTCGAAAGTTATTACTCTCATTATCACTTACTTACAGATGATAATGTACCGTAAGCCACATGTATGTGTTAAGAAGATACATCATGTAGCTCTCCATATGTCATGTCGCTTTAGAGACTTGTCACAATGTACATAGCGGCGGTGATGTGAACTTCTCGTTGCCATGGCAGCGCAACAAAAAACAATGATAAAGAAGAGGCCATTGGTAGCCATGTCGCCGTTGCCGGTCTACAGGCAGCAGGGACACCGTGTCTTCCCAGAAGGTTGTCAAGGATAAAGACGATAGCAGGAAAGTTTCCTTATGTGCAGAAAATGTGTTGTCCAGGCATGAACAGGAGTAACTACAAGGCTTTGAGTAGAGCGCATACCTTCGCCTCACCAACAAGTCCCCTCTGAACCATTTCTTTACAATCCCCCTAAAGCAACAATTCTTCACAATTTCTGTTCCATGTGATTAATAATTAACCCTTAGCCCGAATCCTGACACCCGCAGATCCAGATCCAGGATCGCAATCTGCGGGGGGGGGGTTCAGATTCGTATCCCGATATTTCCTAAATGTTCTTAAATTGTAATTTGCAGTCCATCTTAACTCTCACCATGTTTTATGCAAATATGATAATAACCTTTTGCCTAACTTTTCTCCCAATGTTAAAGAATCCTTCAAAGAAAATACTGGATCCGGTTTCAGATCCTTATCTGGATCTGCGCCAAAATGAATCAAATGTTGCTTTCTTTTATAAGTTATCTAACCACCACATGTTGTCCAATTCCATAGATACATTTTTTAGTTATCTTGCTAACAGACAAACCAAAAAACGTGAAAACATAACCTCTGCTCCGTCTTCGATGGCAGAGGTAACAAATACACAAAACAATCTTGGGATAGTGCATATGTGTGTGTGTGTGTGTCAGTGCATGATCATTTAAACTGCAAGGGTAATGGGTTACTTGTAACTAAGTGAGCTAAGTTTGTTTGAGTCCACGCGTATTTGTTTGTTCATGAATATAGTGATGAAGTACTACCGGACAGTGAGCTGAAATGTACAGCTAGCGGCCATTTTGGAAGATGCTCTCTGTCTTCAGTGTTCATACTGACCCACAATGCAGCAGGGCATGGTCAGTCCCCCCCACCCCCCGGACACTTTGGACCAACCAGTGAAGACTGTCGCACAAAATCAAAACCCATTGAAATGTTAAAGTTCCCCCTTGGCCAGCAGACACTCAATAGTTTAAACTGCAGCTTCTATGTACAACAGAAGTATCTCTATATATTAATCTTCACCAGTCTCTCACCAGTTGTTTCTTCCTCTTCCTCCTCCAACTACTGGGTGTTCTTCCACACACGTGGGCGGAGGTTGTCCTCTAGTATTTATAGCGTATTCTCCATTATTTACAGTATAAATTACTACACAGTCTTGTGATAAAATAAATAACATTTAATACATTGGCCGTGGCTTTTTGCAGTGTCTCTTGCACAGGGGGGGGGGAGGGGTGAGGCAAGGAAAGGAATGAATGGAAGGAGAGAGGGAAGGATGCACCGTTTGTTCCTTGGTGGTCCCTGGTTCCATGAGACGGAGAACCAGAAGTCAGGGACCCCCGTCACCATGTGTTGTTGCTGCTGCTGCTGCTTTGACGGGGTTGGGGTGGGGCCTAGGTATGTGGGTGTGGCTCCAGCAAGAAGGTGGGGCCAAAGGAGCAGGCGTGGTTCAGGTGAGAGTAAGTGATGGGGAGGGGAGGTGAGAGGGCTAGGGTAGGGTCCAGAGGGTCTTGTAGGACCACTGAGGTGGATCACCAAGGCGGAACACTGACCACGGTATGCAGGGGGTGGTGGTGGTGATGTTGTTGTTATCGCTTGCGGTGGCAGAGACCACTGGAGAGGGCAGCAGAGAAGAGGCACCGGGGCAGCAATGACCAGAGGAAGGGAGGAGGGAGGGAGGGAGGGAGGGAGGGAGGAGGGAGGGAGGGAGGGAGGGAGGGAGGGAGGGAGGGATGAAGGGGACGATGTACCCCCCAGCTATACCACAGTGCCGCTGGGAGAGTTGCCGTTTTGTGCTGTCAAGTTCTGGAGGGCAAAGAGTGGAGGAAGAGCAGGAAGATCATGTTAGATTCACTGAATGAGTGGAAGAAGGAAAACGTCCCGCCCCCACCAACAGTTTAGGATTACGAGTAATCCAGACATCGCAAATTAGAATAGGAAATGATCGTGTGAAGGTCTTGGTAATGAAACACACAGAGATTAGTAACGAGGGACTACAGAAGATCACCCGTGCAAATGAATGATCTATAGCCCCGACAGATCCACCCTGCATTCTGTTAACTAAATCTGCTACATTCAAAGGCTCAGTTAAAAATGAGTCTAGTACAGAATTTGCACTTATTTTAATTGCTGTTGTAAGAAGTTAATTGCATCTAAAATATCCAAAATGAGAGTTAGATTTTAGTTTTGACACTTCAAATGTCAAACGCAGTACATGATTGGTAATACTTTGGTGATCATTTACATCTGTGACAATTTGTTTCTCGGGCTTGTGATCGAGTTGCCTGATTGTGTGCATCTGATGTCATACTTATTGGCACTGTCGCTACTATCATGATGATGATGATGATGATGATGATGATGATGATGATGATGATGATGATAAATGACTAGAAGAAGAAGAACAAGAAGCAGCAGCTGCTGACTCACCACCTTGCCGGGCCGAGCCCAGGTGCAGATGAGGCCTTCCTGGCAGGCGGTGATGATGCAGTCGTCCATGAACACGAGCACGGTGAGCCTCTCGTGTGCGATCTTCTTGCACACCAGTGGCTCCAGCAGCGGCACCTCGTGCATGCGGGGGCACAGCGTGGTGCCCAGCACCTTGGCCGCGTCCAGCCGGCCGCTACGTGGCGCCACGTTGATCTTGTCGTTGCTCTTGCTGATGTTTCCCAGGCTGTGGTAGCGCTTGTGCTCCTTCTCCACGCCGCCGCTGCCACCGCCGCCCGCCGACCTATCCGATTTGCGGTCCTGCAGCGACAGCGTGGCGAAGCGGCCGATACTGAACGGCGTGCTGTTGCCTCCGCCCACGCCACCGCTGCCGACACTAATGGCGGCGCCGCCTCCTCCTCCTCCTCCTCCTCCTCCTCCTCCTCCTGCCCCTCCGCCTCCTCCCCCCCCGGTGCCTCCGCCTCCGCCACCTCCGCCCTCCGTGGCGCATGAGCCCTTGGCGGCGTTAGCCACGGCGGGGTGGGGCAGGGAGTTGGAGCGGGACAGGGAGCGGGGCAGGGGGAGGGGCAGCGTGGGCGGGATGGCGCCAATGCCGGCGGCGATGGCGGCGGTTGTGGTGGAGGTGTTTGGGGGGTGGTGGTGTCCCTCCACCCCTCCTCCTCCTCCTCCTCCTCCCGCGGTAGCCGTGGTGCTGTTGACCATGCCGCTTCCAGAGTTGGACAGCGAGGGCACCAGGGTGCTGGTGAGGGCGCGGGACAGCGGCAGGCGTGGATACAGCACGTCATCCGTCAGGTCCCACAGACAGAACTGGGTGTCCTGGCCCACCGAGCCGAAGCGGTAGGTGACCGACGGGGAGCCCCCCTTCGAGCTGTGGCGTGACAGCCGGGACAGCGTGCTGCTTGTCCGGATGCGGCCAAAGTGCGTGGAGGAGGCGGGAGGAGCGGCACCGGCGGGGGGAGGAGGAGCTGGAGCCGGAGGTGCGACACCCTGGTGGAGGTCCTCCTCGCTGCCGCTCAGCTCCATGGGCTCCTCGTCCTCCAGGGAGGTGGTGAAGGGGTCGAAGGCCACTACGTTGACCCAGGACTTGTGGCCGTGCCCGCGGGCCACAACGCGGCTCTCGGCGAAGGACCACACCGTCACCAGGTCATCCTCGCCACCCGTGGCCAGGTACTTGCCGTCCGGGCTCCACGACACGCACAGCAGCCCGCCGAAGTAGCTCTTCATCACGCCCTGCAGCTCCATGGAGTCGAAGTGGAAGACGCGCAGGCAGCCGTCCTGGCCCACGCACGCCACGTGCACGCCGTCGGGGGAGAAGGCAAACTCGTTGAGGCCGCCCTCGCCCACGGCCCAGCGCAGCAGCGGGTTGCGGGCCGTCTTGGTCTTGCAGGCGTAGACGGCGAAGCCCTCGCCCTGGCGGAGCAGGGAGTACTGGGGCGCGGCGGTCCCGCACGGGTGGTCCACGTTGTAGAGGTAGAGGTGGCCGCTGGCGTGCGACGCCAGAAACAGGTTCTCTGACTTGGGCAGCCACTTGAGACAAGTCACCTTGGATTTGTCTATCAACCTCTGGAAGACGGAGACACAAGGGAGAGGGAGAGAGACATTAGGAGAGGATAGCGAGAGAGACAGAGAGACAGAGAGACAGAGAGAGAGAGAGAGAGAGAGAGAGAGAGAGAGAGAGAGAGAGAGAAGAGAAAGAGAAGAGAGAGAGAGAGAGAGAGAGAGAGAGAGAGAGAGAGAGAGAGAGAGAGAGAGAGAGAAAGAAAGAGAGAGAGAGAGAGAGAGAGAGAGAGATGGATAGACAAATCTTACACATGCGTTTCTATATTTATGAACATATAAACCTCAGAGACATGAAGACACAGCGAGTTAAGTGAATGAAATGGAGATAAAGATGGAGATTGAAAACATTTAAAAGTAAAAAAACGAAAGGAAAGCACAGATTTCACAGTACAGAACACACCTTCCTTTCACAAATATTGAATTGCAATCCCATTTAACAAAATGCCAGCAGCGATTCTTCTTAGGGGCATCATGGGGAAGCTGTTTAAGTCTTCACTGTAGTAATAGAAACTTAATTTCCCACAATGCAACACTGACACTGTGAGAGCTCAGAGAGGTCCTGAGGCTGAATTTGCTGTTTTTTCCACACTGGACCACTTAAGTTGAGCTAAATCGGAACATTAGCACTACACGCATGGTGGAGGTGGAGGGGTTGACAGATGAAATTGTGTGCCGTTATCACATTATATACTTATGAATTCACACATCCTGTTAAAGGCATTCAATGTTAAGCGTTAGACGGCTTGTTACACAGAGATAAATGGTCATCAAGTCTAAATCCCTGTTTTAAAGCTGCAATACCTAGAACCTAATAGACAAGATATTCTAATTTTTCCTACATAAATGTGTATCTTTGACCATGTATTTTAGACCCTTTTACTATTACAAACAGCTTTTACCCAAAGGGATGTAAAGTGGATTGAGATACATGTAAGGTTGACACATCTTGCTCAACAATGCCTACAGATACAAATTTATTCTAATGTATTATTATTTAAATCAACATTCTTCATAGTTCCAGTATGTTGATATGCTATGGTATGCTAATAGATGCTATTAGCATAATATAATTGATTAGCATACCATAGCACAACACCACTCTGTTAGCGTCGGTCAAGACAACAAATGTGCGTGTGTCTTCATAATGCAAAGCTAATGTATACGCAGATACATAGACAAGCAATGCAATGAATTAGCATGTCCCCACACACACACACACACACACACACACACACACACACACACACACACCACACACACACACACACACACACACACACACACACACACACACACACACACACACACACACACACACACACACACACACACACACACACACGGTGGGTTATTCTCTCAGAAACTCATGTCATAGATTTAACCATTGCCATGAAATTGCATTCTATTAAAACAATATTCTCTCTTGTGTGGGAATACTCTGGGCCATTGTGTGTGGGTACAGATTGCTGTCGGTCATTTGGAAGTAATGTGAAAAGAAAACGATTAAATGTGATTCCCCATCTGACACTAAATGGCAACAATTGTGTATATGTTCCTCTATGCCTGCTGTCAGTCTGTTGTGTCTTTCACACACACACACACACACACACACACACACACACACACACACACACACACACACACACACACACACACACACACACACACACACACACACACACACACACACACACACACACACACACACACA
Organism: Muraenolepis orangiensis; assembly: GCA_027704905.1. NCBI lineage: Eukaryota > Metazoa > Chordata > Actinopteri > Gadiformes > Muraenolepididae > Muraenolepis > Muraenolepis orangiensis. The sequence goes on from CM050999.1 coordinate 27,218,753, forward strand.
CACACACACACACACACACACACACAGCCCACCTCCTCGTTGAAGAGTTTACTAGTCTCCTTCTTGATAGGATCGAGGTACTGGACCTGTCCTGCCGAGAACCCCACGATCAGCGCAACGCTCTCAGCCGTGGCCGAGTACTGGTTGAAGTCGTGACAGGTGGGCTGAGTCCCCTTGTAGATCCTTTTGTCTATGGGTTTACTGAGGTCCACCGCCTGCACAGGGGGGGGGGGGAGGAGAGAGAGAGAGAGAGAGAGAGAGAGAGAGAGAGAGAGAGAGAGAGAGAGAGAGAGAGAGAGAGAGAGAGAGAGAGAGAGAGAGAGAGAGAGAGAGAGAGAGAGAGAGAAAAGAGAACGACAGAAGAGAGATTGAGAGAGACAGATAATTTGAAGTAGGGAGAGGGAGAGAGAGAGAGGCATCCAGAGGTGAGAGCGATAGGGAGGGGAGCCAAGTCAGAGAGAGAGAGAGAGAGAGGAGAGTGGAGAGTGGAGAGGGGGTAAATAGTGAGTCACTATTTAGTGAGTCACATGATGATATGCATATAAATTGTTCATATTAACAAGGCCATTACCAACCAACCTTCAAAATCCAAAAATCGAAATGTGTATGAGCTATGAATGCATCCCTTTATCTTTTATACAAGTTACCAACCCATTTTCCATAGGCTTGGGGTTCGGCTGAGCGGTAACACATCCTTAAAGGAGGAAGGCACTTTCACATCCAGAAACGCAGTGCCCACTATGAACACGTGTGGATAGACTATCTCTTACAGGACATACACATGCACGATCACGAAACGTTACATGAATTAAAATACTTTACGAACCGCTTAATGACGGAAGGATATATCTGATCAACTATGGGATTTAGTGGTACTCGGCTAGGGGTGTCCATGTTGGGACCACAACACCCCGCACAAGTGAGTGGATGTTTGGTCGCAGATCAGATACCAAAACGTGGACTATGCCTGATCATTTGTACTGGAAGAAAGTATTGGTAATAATAATAATAACAACAACGACGACGATGATGATGTTGAGAATGAAGCTCGTAGTACCAGTCTCATCATCAACATCATCATCAGCTTGCTTGGCTGGCTAGCAGCTATACCACCATGTTCATCCAATCCGTCACTCACACAGGATGACGCTTCCACCAAGTCTCACCTTTTTGATATTCGTGTAGGTATAAAAATATAACTCTCTGCCGATGTTGAAGCACACCCGCTCGGACTCCTCCCCCGGGTCCTCGGGCTGGAGCTTCACCATGGAGACCCGCACGGGAGGAAGGAACCCCGCCGGAGAGGAGTTTGCTGCGGCATTAGAAGAGGCAGACCCGGGCCCCTGCAGCAGACCTACCCCTCCGCCGGGTATCGAACCCGGTCCACCCCCGGGGCCCAGCGTGGCTCCGGTGGACGGACCTCGCGGCGGGCCGCCCCGCTGTTGCGAGTCGGAGAGGGTGAGCAGCTTGTAGAAGCCCTCTCTGGTCCGGAACTGGGATTTAATCTCATTGATATCCTTCAGAGCGCCGCCATCTCCGGCCATTTTTAGTACACACAAACCGCACAGGAAACTGAGATTTTTTTGACCTGGAAATAATCCTACGCCACAATGCAATCAAAAAAAAAAGAAAGAAAGAAAAAAAACGACGATGAGGATGGGAGCGGCGAAGACGAGGAGCACGTGAGCCCGGGAGGCAGCCGCGCTATTATTCCCATCAAACGGTATTCTCTCCAATGCATTTTATGACACGACGCCGGACGCGTACCGCTTGCTGCGCGTGAACAGACAACCAGAGAGAGGAGCGGCGGGGGGTCGCTCGCGCTCCGTCAACCAGCGCACCACGTCAATGAGGGGCACCGATACGTCGACGCCGGGTTGACCCGTTGACTGACTGGCTCCTAACTGCGCACATTCGACCTGATGTCACGGAAAGCGTTCCCGATTCTGGCCCCAAAAAAAACAACTATATCACCCGTTAGTTTCCAAAAAAATGCAATGATGATGGAAATATGAAATACATTAATGCACCCTCTCTCTCTCTCTCTCACGCACACGCACATGCACATGCACATACGTACACACTCTCACGTGCACATACGTACACACTCAAAGATGTACACATACACACACTCACCAGACTGTTACTAACTAACTGTTACCTAATTACTTCTTTTCCCTTCTCGATCAATAAACCAGCACAGTCTTATTGCCTCTCTTAAAGTTATTACCATGTGGAGAATTTGGTTCAAGCCCACATGGACATATGTGTAGAATGCAGATGTTGGTGGACAGAGAGAAACAACAGACTGACAGCAGGCATAGAGGAACATATACACAATTGTTGCCATTTAGTGTCAGATGGGTGAATCACATTTAATCATTTTCTTTTTACATTACATCCAAATGACACACAATGGCCCAGAGTATTCCTAGACAAGACAGAATGTTGTTTTAATAGAAGCCAATTATGTGTGTATGGACAACACACAAATTAACCCAGATGCCACCGCTATACTGCCCTCTGAATCACATGTATACAATTGACATTCAATTTAGTAGACTTGAGAGATGCTGTCTGAGAGTTGACTTCCCACGGTGCTCTCCGGTCGTCAGGGCAACATGACGTAGTTCTCGGCGATCTCCAGGATGTACAGGTTACACATGTCCGGGGAGTGCTCCTCCAGCATCCTCGTCTCCAAGACGACCAGCCTGAGGAGGTCACGAGGTCAGGGAAATTTCAGTGTTGAGATGACAGACTGGTCCGTTACAGAGTTAAAGACCCATAGCCTTTTTACTATTAAACAAACAGAATCAAACAGCTGATGGTGACACAGGTGCCACGAATACAGTGGCTATGACGAAACAGACAAGCTATTTTGTGAACTTCATGCCACACTATGGTTTGTTGTATATATATTTGGTATTTTTGCATGTTCCCTGCCTAAAGTGGTATAGCGTCATATATAAAGTAGAGGTATTCCCACACTATCATTAACATGCCTACACTGAGTTTGGATGTTAGCCTCTAGCTAACGGCTAACCCTGGTTCTTCGAGGTGTAGTGCGGTACCTGTCAGAGCCCACCAACCGGTACACCTTCCTGGGGTCGGTGGATTGTTCCAGCACCTCCACGGAGCCCTCCGCTCTCCTCTGCCAGCCGTGACGCCACACCGCTAGCAATGAGTCCTCAAAATACACTACAGATAGAGAGTAGAGGGCAGACAGGACGAGAGAGAGACAGACAGGTGTGTCAGAGATACACAGGAAGGCAAGCAGGCCAGCAGGCAGGTGAAGAGAGTGAGAGACACATACAGGTAGACGGACAGGTGGAGAGAGACAGACAGACAGGCAGTCACAGGTGGAGAGAGAGACAGGCAGACAGGAGGAGAGGGAGACACACAGACGGACAGGTGGAAAATACATAGAAAGTTGGAGAGAGGGAGAGATAGACATAGATCGATAAAGACAATCAGATAGGTAAAGAGAGAAATATACAATTACATTTTTTTTATAAAACATGCTATAGAACAAGAAAGAACAGACACAGATAAATAACTACCTTTAAAACCCTTCCAGGTACTACTTACTTTGTTCCCACTATTATTATTTTTTAAATAAAACAGTTACTCACCTACAGCTTCCACGTCAAAACCGAACGTGGTCTCGTGAGATCCGTGAGCCTTGCTGCTCTTCAGCTCCCCCTCCAGGCCAACCATGTGTACTGTCCCTGTGCAGCGGAGCAGATGTGACTTGCGATAGATGGAGACAGAGTAACGGACGGTGACCCGAGAACTACAGGTCAGTTACATTAATCCTACTCTCTGCAGAGGGCGGACAGACACAGAGGTTCTAATAGCATGAATAACCTTCCAGGCAATATTTTATACATTTAAAAAAAACACATAGCATACATAAACAAACAAACAAAACATGCTTGATCTTGATAGTCTTTTGTCTTCTTGTGCCTTTTCTTACTTTCTAGAAGGACGAGTAGTGAGTTGTTGTCTAGTTGGTTTACTTGAACTACATCAGGGGATCGTTTCTCTGTAAACACACACACACACACACACACACACACACACACACACACACACACACACACACACACACACACACACACACACACACACACACACACACACACACACACACACACACACACACACACACACACACACACAAACATGTGCATACACACACAAAAACATACACAAAAAAATGCACAGACATGAACACACAAACATTCAATTAAAATTGTATTTGTATGATGCACACAACACTCGGCCAATGCCAAAACACACACACGTGTTCATAAAAACGTGTAACTGTTATATAGGTGGATACTTGCGAACAGTATCTTGGGATCCAACCCTTTATTATTTTGAAACTAATTTGACACTTGACATTCAACATGAAAACTTATTAATTTACTTATTGATTAACTAATTTCCCGCTCACCCAAGCCGGTGTTGGTGAACCAGGAAGTGTTGGAGTTAAGGTTGATGTTGTTGAAGCTGATTGGCTGGTTGGGGTCCTGTCGTCGTGACAACCCGATGCAAACCAGGGGGTACTCCTGCCTGGGTACCGTTAGCATCTGGAAGACCCGCAGGGGGCTGGGCAGGGGGAAGTCAAAGTTCTGCACAGACAGGTTGCATGTTTCAGGAATGTTTTATTGGGACATGCTTCAATTCTGTTTTAATGGGTTTGATGGTTTAAATTATGTTTTATTTATATTTAGTTATATTCATTAGTTTTAGTGGGACATGTATCAATGAGTGGGGTGGTTTGAAAAAGCTACAGTTCACACACACACACACACACAGACACACAGACACACACACACAGACACACACAGACACACACAGACACACACCCGTGGCTCAGACGCACCTTAATGAGCATGAACTTGTGCAGGGGCTCATACCACTGCAGGAGGAGCACACTGGACTCCAAGGCGCAGCACAGGAACGCACAGCCCCGCTGCTCCGGGTCCACTGCCAGGGAGAGAGAGAGAGAGAGCCAATCAGAGACCAGCAGCACTGATAGACCTCAGGTGGGACAATAGGTCCTCCCTCCCTGACCATCACCATTACGGTCGGTCATGGTGGTGGATTTCAAGCTGATCATGTGTTGTTGTTGTTTTTTTGTTTGTCTATTTGCCATTGTCATTTTGGAGGACAGTTATTTAGAAGTATAAATGTAATACCATATAAATATAAATAATTATACTTTTGCAAAACTATTTGTGTGTGCAAGTTGTGCAAACTGTGCAAGATGTGCTTCGGAATGTGTGTTGGAAATGACTATGATCACACACACACACACACACACACACACACACACACACACACACACACACACACACACACACACACACACACACACACACACACACACACACACACACACACACACACACACACACACACACACACACACCACGGACATATGTGTGTGTGTTTGCGTCTTGTCTCACCGACTGAGCAGGTCCTACAACCTTTAGTATCTGGTATTTTACTCGTCACTGCAAATTTCCTAAACAGTGGAAAAAAACCAGAAACAATGTTTAAGCTGTTATATTGGAATTGGAAGAAAAAAACAATGCTGAAAACAGACAAAACTGAGAGACAGACAGACAGACAGATAGTCGAATAGAGAAATAGGCAGAGACACAGAAAGTCCCCTTCAGTTTGACACCTTTCAGCCACCATTTCCTCCCCCCTATATGTGTTATATGTTTGTCTGGCCTTTATACCACAGGTGGACCATCAGACAGACAGGGTACCTGGGTAACAGCCTGTGTGTGGGCAGGGCCCCCAGCCTCTGGTCTTTGCGCGACTGGTCGTACAGCTCCTTGACGAGGTGGGAGTGGAGCTGGGACGATTTACCTGTAGTAGTACAACAACAACACAACAGTGAGTACACAATGAAACAACCAACACAGTTAAACTACTACGACTACTACACAGCTGAAGTGACATACCGATAATACACAACAAAAATAATGTCATTTATCTCGGAATGGATGCGGGTGAATGTGTCCTGGTTGTAAGACGAGAAAAGTGAGTCTTTTAAAGAAGGACTACAGACATCTGAAAGTGACATACCTGATACGGACATAAGGACGTTGCTTATAGTGTACAGCCAGGTGCATTTCCCTGGATACAGCTGGGCGAGGGACAAAGAGAGAGACAGACCGAGAGAGAAATAAGAGAGCGACTCACGTCTCTAGCGTCTGCTAGCTAGATGATGCTGATGGATTTGATAGCGTGTTGGATTTGACAGAATTTTGTCAAAATAAAGTGACACAACCTAATCACAATCACAATAGGTATGCATGTCACAATGTCCCGTAATCTGTGAAGCAATTTGCTATGACGCAATGCACTGCAACATGTTTGATGTATTCATTTGTTTATTATCGTCGGTATTAATGTCCAGTCAAGTCCTCACCAGCTCTATGGTGGCCTCGGCGCTGTTTAGGTTGAGCGTGTAGATTCCCTCATCTGCCCCGAGGACCAGATGCTGATCTGTGGTAGCGAGAGAGAGTGAGAGAGTGAGAAAGAGAGAGAGAGAGTGGGAGTGAGAAAGAGAGAGAGAGAGTGGGAGTGAGAAGAGTGAGATGAGAGAGTGAGAGAGTGAGAAAGAGAGAGAGAGAGTGAGAGAGAGAGAGAGAGAGAGAGAGAGTGAGAGAGAGAGTGAGAGTGAGAGTGAGAAGAGTGAGAGAGTGAGAAAGAGTGAGAGAGAGAGAGAGAGAGTGATGAAGAGTGAGCGAGAGAGAGAGAGAGAGAGAGAGAGTGATGAAGAGTGAGAGAGTGAGAGAGAGAGTGAGAGAGAGAGAGAGAGAGAGAGAGAGAGAGAGAGAGAGAGAGAGAGAGAGAGAGAGAGAGAGAGAGAGAGAGAGAGAGAGAGAGAGAGAGAGAGAGAGAGAGAGAGAGAGAATAGTGAGAGAGAGTAGAGTGAGAAAGTGAGTGAGAGAGAGAGAGCGGAGCATGAGAGAGCATGAGAGAGAGAGAGAGAGAGAGAGAGAGAGAGAGCGAGAGAGATGAGAGAGAGAGAGAGAGAGAGAGAGAGAGAGAGAGAGAGAGAGAGAGAGAGAGAGAGAGAGAGAGAGAGAGACCGGGGGGGAGGGTTCCCGGGTCACAGTCAGATGAATGGCGTTTATCCACTGAGGGGCCAAACAGAGTTGGTGGGACCAGCTTGGACTTTAACCTTTGGTGCTGGGGTTTTCCCAAGCCGTGGAGCTGTTGACGTGGAGAGGACAGCCACGGAACACCTTCTTAAAGTACGCCTGGGAGCCCCCACAGCAGAGACAGAAAAGAGGGGGGAGAGAGGAGGAGAGGGCTGGTTATCGGCCGGTTGATTGATTGATTAACCGCATGGCGAATGTCGGCAGAGAGGAGGGAGGTTTTGCTCTTACAGGGGGCTTCTTGGTGACCGGACTGATGCATCCCGACATCCTCTGGAAGATCATCAAGATCATCAAAAAAAACAAAAAGGTTAAGATACACAAACACATTAATGATGTGGATTTAGAACAACATTGATCTTAATCTGGAGGATTGAATCCTCTTTATTGGTCACATACATGTACACTACACACACAGTGAAATGTGTTTCTCTGCCTTTAACCCATCCTAGTATGAGGAGCAGTGGGCAGCTATTGTATAGACAGCGCCAGGGGAGCAGTGTAGGGGTCTGGTGCCTTGCTCAAGGGCACCTCAGGTGTTTCGGGGACTTGAACCGGCGACCTTCCAAGCCAAGTCCCAACAGACTAAACTACTGCTGCCCCCACATGATACTCATGTAGTGCTTTTTACTGATACTTTACAATATGGTGTACATGTGTTATATATGTAAAATTAAGTATGTCTCTGTTCTACCCCGGCTAAGAATGTAGTAATACAATTCCAAATTCTATGTATTTTTCTATGTATCTTCGAGTATTAGAGTGAGTGTGTCGTCACCTTGGGTTTCAGGTTCCTCCTGTGTGGGTCTTTAGGAGGAAGCTCTGGAGGGGTGGGCTCCACCAGGCTGTCTATTAGAGGCACACACACACACACACACACACACACACACACACACACACACACACACACATAACTTAGCTGACCTGCACTCTTCTAAGGTCTAATGTGCTGTATAGCCACTTGGCTAGAACTAGGGTTAGGGTTAACCCCATTCATGCTTGGAAAGCCTCTCAGCCTCAAAGCGGCAACATGTAAATGTAATTTAATCACTCAATATAGTATTGTAAGTCATTTATATCATATCATTACATCTAGTATGGTGCACAGCATAGTATAGTATTGCATAGAAGTACATAGTACAGTATACTGTATCATCCGTCACTTTATTGTTATTTTTATTGTGGTTAGTATTGTTATAGTATAGTTTTGTATATAGTGTATTGTATAGTAGGTGGTATATAGTGTTGTTAATAGTATAGTATTGTTTAGTATAGTATTGCATAGCAATACTATTGTTGCTATGTATTGTTGTTAAAATCCAGAATGCGTGAGGGAATAGGGAGTAAGCATTCCATTGTACTTGTACTTGTTACACATGGCAAATAAAACATCTTGATCTTGATCTTGAGTACAGTAGTGTGTTTACTGATGGATCGTTGATGTGTTGATGTCATTAATACACACCTGCCCGTTGTTGTTTAGTGGAGTGTGGGCGGGGCACAGGTCTGGGTTGTGTGCCGCTAGAAGTTCTGGCCAGGGGGACGGGAGGTCCGCTCCAGATGGAGGTCCGCTCCTCCTCCCCACCTGTCATGCTCTCCTCTGAGCTGGTGCGCACCTGGGGCTGCACACACACACCACACACACACACCACACACCACACCACACACACACACACACACACACACACACACCACACACACACACACACCCACACACACACACCACACACACACACACACACACACACACACACACACCACACACACACACACACACACCACACATGTCAGGCAGGCACCACACAAGCAGACAAACACGCATCCTATTTTAGATATACATATATAGAATATAATAATAATACTATAATAATTATATAAAATATAATTTTTTATCTTTAGCTAAATGAGAATCTTGATCTCACAAATGTGACACACTATATCCAATCCACTCTTTGGGTACCCCTAGTATCAGTATGATAGCACAATACTTCATGTCTCCATGCTTCTGTAAACTCATAGAAATCATAGAAGCCCCAAAGAGTTCTTTCCACTGAGACGTCCTACACGTCCTCCAGCTCCAGTACTGGTCACCTTAGGAGGAAGAGGAGGAGGGGTGTCGTCCAATGGCATGGTCCGGCTCCTGTCAGGAAAAAATGGTTCTGATTGGTGCATCTGCAAACATTCATCGAATCCGATTGGATGTGCTATGTTGTAGGGCTATGTTGTTGTTTGATTACCTGCTGGCTTGTAGCGTGAGGCTGAGGAGGGGCAGGGATAGAGAGACAGCAACACATAAAGAGAGAGAGAATGAGAGAGAGAGGGAGAGAGAGAGAAAGAGAGAGAGGGAAAAAACTGGAGGTTCATAGTTGAACTCATGGATGGTTTCTTAAAGAGGCTCCTTAAACTAAGATCACACCAACAGCTCATTGTGTGATTCCCTTTAGTTGTCCAATAAATGATTATTTCAGTACATTTTGTTAGGACCCAACGAGACCGGCAAGCCAAATGTGCCAGAGAACCCAGAAGAAGAGACAGGACACCCAAAACAACGGATAATGTCTTTACTGAAAAATCCAATAATACCACATGTCCTCCACAGGGTAGGGTTGGATAGGTTACGAGGTATGGTCGACACGGGGAGATGGTCCAGAGGGTGGAACGCGGAGAGGGTCCTTAGAGCCGACGTAGTCGGAGCTGGAGACACAGGTTCTCGAGTTGGAGGGAGCCATTAGGTTCTCAGTAATCTCGCCCCCGACGTCGATCTTCGTCAGGATGGTTCTCAGTAAGGTTCCCAATGGTCAAGCCCCGACGTCGGTCTTCGGCAGCCTTAAGAAGGGTAGATCCCAGGTGTTCATTGGCCTCAGCAGGCCCGATTACGATGGGCAACACCTGGGATCGATTAGAGCGTGGGGACACAACAGTATCCCCCCCCCCGCCCTGAGGGGAGGCACCGGATGACCGCCCGAGAGCCCCGGGTTCTCAGGATCGGTCTTCGGCAGAGAGGGGTCCGCAAGATAAGAAGGGTTCCTTGGGAGCCGGTGGGGTCCTCCTCGGGAGCAGGTAGGGGTCCTCCTCGGGAGCAGGTGGGGTCCTCGGGGGGAGGTGCAACCAGCCCGGGAAACAATGGGCTCGGAACCACAAGGTGCTGGTGTAGCCACGGGGCAGACACAGAGCTAGCCTGGGAGCTAGGAGCTAGAGACACGAGGAGTTAGCCTGGAAGCTAGGAGCTAAAGACACGGGGAGCTAGCCTGGAAGCTAGGAGCTGGAGACACGGGGAGCTAGCCTGGGAGCTAGGAGCTGGAGACACGGGGAGCTAGCCTGGGAGCTAGGAACTGGAGACACCGGGAGCTAGCCTGGATTCAAATGGCTTGGTTGCTCATTTGATGAGAAAATTCATGGAGGTGGAGGAGCCATGGGGGGGTCAATATTCACGTTCCTGTGGGCTAGTCGGTAAACATTGGCATCTATGTATCTAGCTGCTCTGTGTAAGGTGGAAGACACTAAGAAGATTGGATTCCAGAGAGTTTTAGCGCCACTATCCACAGATCTTCGAAAGCTTGGAGAAAGATGGTATTTTTGTTCCAGAAAAACTCAAGAGTTCCAGTCCACAGAAGAACGATTTTTTTCAGAGGGGTTTTTCAACAGAGAAGCATATGCACTGCAGACGAGTGTCTAGACCACATCTCACTGACTGCTGCACTGTCTAGCACTGTTCTAACCATGACCCTTTCGTGGCATTGCTCTCGTGGAATTGGCTTTGTCATTTGATATCTTGATGAAGAAGACATATATTTCTCTCATGGAACTCTCTGCCATCGGTTTTCCAAGTGGAGCAGTAAAACAAATGACCCATGGTCATGGAAATTGGTGCTTATTGTGTCTGCTGCCTCTGATAGTAGGTTTATAAGGACCTGAACATCAGCCTGTATGGCAGATCCTGCTGATGATGGCATTGAAAGACATCGCAGACCTTGCCATGTCTCCAGTCCACACAGAGGAAAATATTTGTTATCTTGACAGCATGATTCCAGGGCACGGAAGCAGAGCTCAGAGCTCCTTGATGCTTTCTCACAAGAAAAGATCAAAGCACCACTTCCTTGAACACAACTCTCAGCTCATCCAATGAGGACCGTTTAGGTCCTTTTGGCCGTTTAGCAGCTCTATGGAAAATGAGTTTTGAGGGCTAAACACAACTTCTTGAAGAGAATTGTCAGGCAAACGGGCTGTTTCAGTAATATCTTGCTGTCCCTTGCAAACAAGGGACACAAGCACCACTCTCTTGGTGTGTTGTGTGTGCCAATACCAGAACAATCTTCTGATATAAGGTCTGGCCACTGTGTGTCCCGGGACACACATCCTGCGGTCCTCCACATAGATGAAAGTGGAACATGTTACAGGTCTCAGCCATGGCCAGCTAAGCTCCAAACCACCTACCATATCTATGCTGTACACCGTATGTTGGAAGCAGGGAACCAAGCCTACGAAAAGTATGGCACACTGTTGAACAATCCAAGAGGGATGTAGCACTCTTTTGAGGATAGCAGAGCACTTTTTGTTTGCTACATAGCATACCCAACTGGTATCCAAGTTGTACATGTGGTACAATCCTTGGTAGAAAAGTACCCATGCCACAAAGAGCCAGGGTATTGAATTGAATTGCTCATATTGGTTGGCAACAGAGGATCAAACCATTCGTCAACTAGCCTCTCCACAGCTGGAGGTTAACTCGCTGAAAATAAGAATCTCTACCGGAGAGGGTTTACCCAAAGGCATCCAAAGGCCAAAGAAAGCTGAAGTGAACTACCCGTCACCACGGCCATTTGGTGAGACAGAGGATGCTTTAGGGAAGGGAAAGAGTCGATTTGCTGTATGAAATAAAGAAAATAATATAGAAAATATCCTGTTCCTGTGTGTCTTTAACTGATGCTTGGATTTGGGTGTGTGTGTGTGTGTGTGTGTGTGTGTGTGTGTGTGTACAGGCTGGTAAGATTATTAGTAAGATACACGTAGCTCGACCAGGAAGTCCCCCATACAAAAACACACTTCATAATGCTAAATAATACTTAAATAAATAATACCTGAAACACCAACTAATGTTATAGTAGTAGTCTGGTAGTCTGAGTCTCTCAAAGGGGGGTTTTGTGAACAATTCTAACTACTTGCTACTTACTTAAGTGTTTTTTTTCTAATTAAATGACTGTTGAAATATACAAAGAATGTATGGTGTGTGGAAATTGTAACCAAATGTTCCAGAAGCTGATCAGAATCAGTCATGGGAACAGGATGTGGTTGGTTGTGTGCATTTAGATTTAATGCAATTTTTTTAAATCAGATGAATGTTGTATTGTCCACACATTGTGTTGGTCAACAGAAGTGAACTTGTTATCAACACGTGTTGATAACAAGTTCACTTCTGTTGACCATGATTCAAACGTGGCAAAGGTTGATATATATATATAGTTAAGAAAATAATAAAATGACAAAGTGTTCAAATTGATAAATATAAAAAAAACATGAATGTGAAAGCATGGATACCCTTTGGAAATAAAACAGCTTTTTAAAATAAAATATTGATTTGTAAACGATGTGCGTTAGACTCACACGTCCACATCATCATAATCGTTATCTGACTCCATGTCCTCATCCCTGAGAGAGGGAGAGGGAGAGAGACAGAGAGAGAGAGAGAGAGAGAGAGAGAGAGAGAGAGAGAGAGGTAGTTTAACAAAAAAATGCAGATGTAAACCAGCATTGACAAAATGAAAGAGAGACAGAGTATGCTTGGTTTATTCTTATTCTCTGTGATTGGCTAAGAGAGGAAGGGGTGTGGTCACCTGATGGGACTTTTGCCGCCACTTTTAGGACCTGATGGTTGCAGCTGTAACTAGGGGGACGACAATGTGTATTAGTTAGTGTAGGCCAGTGAATTACCTCCTACAAGTCCAAGGGGTTTCCCCTTCAGTATAACAGCAGTTTTAGTTTTGTTTAGGAGTGTAGGATGTCATGGGTCCCACAGGTTAGACATTCAATAATAATAATAATAATAATAATAATAATAATAACTTTAATTTATAAAGCTTTCAAGCGACACAAGGCCGCTTTACAGAGGGGCAATCAACAACAAAACAAACAAGCAAACAGCTAAGGCAAATACAAAAATAAATAAAGTAAATAAAAGTAGCAGTAAAAGGAGGGGAAAGGGATGGGTTAGAGGTCAAAGGCCATGGTGAACAGATTTTTGAGGGTTCTTTTGAAAATGTCCAGGAAGGCTGCGTTGCGGATCTCTTCAGGAAGAGAGTTCCAGAGGGACATACCATAATACACTTTCCCATTTACTCACAAGAGCCCAGGTAGAAACCAGTTAAATCCAGGACAAACTTACCGTTCTGTTGGAGCCTTTCATGACCGTCCTTGCCGTGTAAATTAGATTCACTAGGTACACAACACATAGGGATTTCTACTTAATTCAATCGTGTTACACACAGAAATCACACATTGAATTTAACATCAGGGACTAAGAAGACAATAGTTTGATTGAATAAAACCAGCATTCATATAAACATGAAACAAATGAGAGGACTTTGATTAACTAACTCAGTGATTAATAAATTAACTGTATAGTTTCACCCCGATCAATAACAACGTGTATTAACTGAGGCCCAAGTCAAGTTTTCTGTACATACCGCTGCCGCTAGAGTCGGTTCTCTCAGCCTGGTTGTGTCTGTGAATAGACTTGATTCTCCTCAAATGACCAGGAACTGCTGCCTGGGAACCATGGGAAACATCCCGTTACTGTCTGTCTGTCTGTCTGTCTGTTCCATCTCTCACATACACATACACACACACAACACCCTGCTAATGTCTGTCTGTTCCAGATGTATTCTCATATTTCTTTGCCCAAGTTTCATGCCAATTAAGTATTTGAATTTGAAATTTGAGAAAGAGACAGATAGTGAGTGAGGGAGGGAGAGAGAGAGAATGAGCAAGTGACAATAAGAGTTTGTACTGAGGTATGGTTAAGGGCGGACAGCATTGTCCTACCTCCATGTCCTCCTCCTCTGAGGACTGGCAGCCCTTGAGCTTCTCTGGGTTCCTGAGTTTTTCCAGCAGATCCAGAGTCAGCTGATATCTCAGGCCCTGCTGGCTTACAAACGTGTGCTGCAAGAGGGGGGGGGGGGAGGAAGAAAAGGCGGTGGGTTCAGAGAACTGTCTGAAAGGGACATCTCCCACTGGGTTTCGGACTGTTTTACTGTGGCCCTCTCTGTGGTGCCTCTTGATCATTAGAATCAGTTGATAAAGACAAAATAAATCACTTCATCATTCTACATTACGATTTGATTCTCATGCAGTGCTATGTCGTGTCGGCCACCGTGCAAGCAGTTTCATACCCCGCATCCCTTCTCTCTACCCTGGTCTCCATCACTACTCTCCACCCTGGTATCCATCCCTCCTCTCCACCCTGGTCTCCATCCCTCCTCTCCACCCTGGTCTCCTGCCCTACTCTCCACCCTGGTCTCCTGCCCTACTCTCCACCCTGGTCTGCATCCCTCCTCTCCACCCTGGTCTCCATCTCTACTCTGGTCTCCATCTCTACTCTCCACCCTGGTCTCCATCCCTCCTCTCCACCCTGGTCTCCTGCCCTACTCTCCACCCTGGTCTCCAGCCCTACTCTCCACCCTGGTCTCCATCCCTCCTCTCCACCCTGGTCTCCATCTCTTCTCTCCACCCTGGTCTCCATCTCTACTCTCCACCCTGGTCTCCATCCCTCCTCTCCACCCTGGTCTCCATCTCTACTCTCCACCCTGGTCTCCATCCCTCCTCTCCACCCTGGTCTCCATCCCTCCTCTCCACCCTGGTCTCCATCTCTACTCTCCACCCTGGTCTCCATCCCTCCTCTACACCCTGGCCCGCGTGATGTGCCTGCAACTCACCGACAGCATCTTGGAAGCGCTGGGTCTCTTCTTGGGGTTCCTCACCAGCATGGATTTCACAAAGTTGTAGAACGCAGAGGACCTGAGAGAGAGACATAGAGAGAGAGAAACATAAATAGATCAATAAAAAAAGCATTTGTTTTCTTGTTGTATTTGGTTCTTGTGTTGCGTCAGCTCACTCACCATTTGGACTTGTCCTTTAGTTTGGGAGGCTGGTAGCCACTCTTAGACATGAGGAACAGGACCCTGTGAAGGAGACAGGTTTTTGGGAGGCACACAGGCACCACACTTGTGCCATTGCGTGTGTGTGTGTGCATGTGCGTGTGCGTGTGCGTGTGTGTGTGTGTGTACTAACCGTAGTGGGTGTACATCGAACAAGGGGGGTTGTAGCTCGACCAGCTCTATGGCTGTGATGCCGACCGACCAGATGTCACACAGCTCGTTGTAGCCTCCCTTCATCTCCACAGCCGCTACCTCTGGCGCCATCCTGTGGACGGGGAGAGCATTGACATTGCCATGTTCGAGTTCCATCCATGCGAAGAACGTATGCACTTGCTAGTATTTTTTGGCGATTAAAGCGCCCACAAAATAATGGCATATACAAACAAAAACTATTCTAGAACTCACAATTCCCCTGGTCATTAAGTATTATGGAGGTATTACCGTTAACCAGTTGATTGAATGAGTGGTCATCATTTCACTAGAGGCATATACTGGACTGTTACAAGGCCGCAGATGTTGTAGTTAAAATGTTCTTATTTACTGACCACATTTATCAAACATTATCATAGCTTTTAACTCGTAGGTCATAGCTAGGTAAATAGGTTTTTTGTTTTTGTTTTACATTTGACCTCACCAATATGGCGTCCCAATGAAGGACATCCTCCGGGCTAGAGTGGCTGTAATCTGGGCGGAGATCCCGAAGTCAGCTAAGTAATGAATGGTACACATATGTTTACTTAAAAGAACATTTATGACCTGTGCTGATTACTGGTTGATACTAACTAGAACACAGACTTCTTTATGTTAATAAAGTTAGTTAAATCGTTTCGCTGTGCTGTACTTGTGCTGTACACTGACAATTAATGTGAATCTAATGTAATCTAATCTAATCTTTACCTAGCTTCACCTCTCCCTGGTCATTGAGGAGAATGTTGGCACCCTGAAAAATAATGGAGGAAAGTTACAAGAATTCAAGAACAGACCAGATATTGACAATTTATGACTTCTTACTGCCACTAAATGTGATAGCATCATCTATACTATAACAATGATAAAAATATATTTGTTTACACAAAACACAATACTTGTGTTGAACATGATTTCTGAATGGAAGTCTTAAGTCTCAGGTTTTAAAATCATTGATCAAAATAAGAAATCAATTATATTTGAATAAGAGCCCCCACATTGTACAGTTTACAAGGAAATATTTGACCTTGATGTCCCTGTGTATTTTCTTCTGCCCGTGGAGGTAGTCCAGGCCCTGTTCAAAAGACAAACACCATCACAAACATACACCCCATGTACAATGTAACCATGGTAAACACCACCTGTAGTAGTGCCGTTGGACAACATGGTGAAGCAGTGGAGTTCTCACCTGCAGCATCTCCCTGCAGATGTAGGCTATCTGGAGCTCTGACATAGGACCAGTCACTGAGGGAGGGAGAGAGAGAGAGAGAGAGAGAGAGAGAGAGAGAGAGAGAGAGAGAGAGAGAGAGAGAGAGAGAGAGAGAGAGAGAGAGAGAGAGATGCCGGACAGAGGGAAGCAGGAGATTGCAGCGTGGGGGGTGGGGGGTGGAGTGTTAGTAAAAAACACATACATTTCCTAAAATCAGAGAGTACATTTTGAGTGTATATATTTATACCTATAATTTTGCACATATCTCATACCTCCATACTCCATAAGTAATTTGTACCTGTTTTTAGTAGTAGTTTTTTAGACAATGTTATGACATCGATTTTAACCACTGTACATTATATAGTACCATGCACTTTACTGCAACATTTGCACTCTGGTTAGATGCCAAATTATTTTAGCTGTACTGTACTGCAATCTAATTCAATCTAATTTGAGAACAGACACAATGGCACATATACAAATAAACACCCACACACACACCACACACACACACACACACCACCACACCATGGTAGATGTCCTGCAGGGAGCCCCCACCACAGAACTCCATGCATATCCACAGCTTGTTGGCCCTGCAGTCAGACAAGAAGGGGTAAGAGAGACTGAGGGCAGCAGCAGTAGCAGACACCCTGGTAGATCCAGACCCTGAGCACCTGACGACACCCACGCCAACACACTGAAAGATGACCATTTGCATATGGAATGGGGAACGTGGAGGAGAGCAATGGGGGGGGGGGTGGTGTTGT
>CM050999.1:27241255-27331255 GCA_027704905.1 Muraenolepis orangiensis
TAGCTCAGGAGGTAGAGCGGTCGCCTAACAACCGAAAGGTTGCTGGTTCGATCCCCGGCTCCTCCTAGCAAAAAAAAACTGTCGAGGTGTCCTTGAGGAAGACCCTAACTGCTCCCTGGGCGCTGTATAAATAGCTGACCACTTTTCCTAATACTAGGATGGGTTAAATGCAGAGAAATAAACACCATCATTTTTTGTACACTGACACATTTGAATTATTATTATTATTATGGCCTGCCCTAAAGAGACTTATATGGATTACAGCTTGATTGATCTTAGATGTTTGACACATTGTTTCCTTATTGTGCAGTACGCATTCCCCTATGAAGACACC
This sequence comes from Muraenolepis orangiensis, assembly GCA_027704905.1. Taxonomy (NCBI): domain Eukaryota; kingdom Metazoa; phylum Chordata; class Actinopteri; order Gadiformes; family Muraenolepididae; genus Muraenolepis; species Muraenolepis orangiensis. The sequence continues at coordinate 27,241,590 of CM050999.1, forward strand.
TTTTTGTGCCTTCACGAACAGCACCGTGAAGAGAGACAGGAAATTGGGTTAAAGAAGAGTTCCAATGAAAAAGGAACAAGCGGCAATCAAACCTGAGTCACCACACCGTATATTTATGCAAGGTGTACAGAAAAACAACTAATGTCTTTACTCATGGTGCCCTCACACCCAGTAGCGTGGCGTGGGGAAAAATTTAGGGGAAGCCAGTTTTTTTGGGTCAATAACGTAACCAGATGAGTGATTACAGCGCCCGGTATCATTTTACACAGTTGTATCATACAGATGCAGGACTTGCACACGCCTGTTATCTAACCGACAGGTCCGCACGCACTCTCCAGCCAAAACTCTCTCGTCTTATTAATTTAAGCATTTCCCCCCCCCCACCCCCCCCAAATGCATAACCAGCCGCTCAATGCGCAGTGCAGATTCGGTAATGAATAAAAAAGAAGCATTCATTCACAAACTAAATCAGGAGACCTTTAAAGTTTTACGTTCACATCAAAGTATCCCTTTTTCCTCTGTGTACACAGCTCGAGTGTGGGCATGGGCCTGTCATCTGATTTCATTTTTAGTTGCTGCTGTAGCGGAAGTTTAGTAAAGTTATGTTTGATTAAGTACGCCAAATCTCCACCCTCCATAATGCTTAATTAGCTTGATACTTTCTAACGGCGATGATGACAGTTACAGTACTACGTACTACGAACTGATGTTGTGAGGCAAGGGAATCCCTTGCCTCACAATCCAATCAAATCGCAATCAAATCGCATCAACTGAAGGGAAGCCAGAGGCGGCTGGCTTCCCTTGGCATGGCCCTGACCAATCACAGGTTGGCAGGGGCATGACGTGGGCCTCATCTGATTGGTCAATCCGGGACAATCCCTCCATTTTTTTTCACCAAGGGAAGCCCGATTCGGCTGGCCTCCTCTCGCAACAGTGAATGCAATTTACTGTTTCACCATAACATCTAGAGGGGCGCTGTTTGTTTCACTCTTTGTAAAATACTCAATGAGAATGGGGGAGAGACGGTCCGGCAGCAACACACAGCAAAGGAGAATTACCGAAAAAAAACAGTGTTTTTATTTATTTATTAAAATTATAACTACAATCCGAAAAAACAGGGGAAGCCTGGCTTCCCTTGGCCTCCGGGAGAAAACGCCACTGCTTACACCATAGCGTATGCTGAAACCTATGAGTTGCGTGTAAAAAATATTTGTATACGCACCAAACGCAACCGAAATCAACAATTTTGTCAATTTGTAACCTATTCGACCTATGGGTTGCGTGTGAGTTGCGTGTAGGTTGCGTTCAAAACTTACAAGTTGCGTTTGACCTGCGTGCTAGTTGCGTGGTATTTGCGAATGTCGGTCACGTGATAAAAACCTAGCAATGTCACGTTACGGTGGTTGGCATGGGGGCGTGGCCAAGCCGTGTGCGCTGGCGGCGCACACACACACCTGTCGATTACTAATCACCTCACCTGGGGTTATATATGTCCGGGTTATATGTCACCTGGGGTTATATATGTCCTGTTACCCCTTTGTTAGGTCGTACGTCGTACTTTATGGTTGCTACTTTGTACTTTGGTACATTCTGGACGGAATCGTCACGCCGATGTCCCGGAAATCCAGATTCATTGCCTGTCCCGCGTCACTAGCCGGTCTATACCTGTCGCTACTCCGACCTCACGGTATCCAGACCCCTCGCCTGTCTCGCGTTACTCTCCGGTACATCTAACTAATCACCTCAACCCAGGTGAGGTGATTAGTAATCACCCACGGCAATTGTTGACAGGTGTGTGTGTGTGCGTCGCCAGTGCACGCGGCTTGGCCACGCACCCTGCCAACCACCGTAACCGTGACAATAAAAGCGGAGCCGATTCTTTTTTTCCTTCTGATTTGGTCATCGAAGAGTCAACATGGGGAAAGCTACCAAGAAATCTGATAAAAGTGACCCCAAAACCTGGCCAGATACCTCAAATTTGGACCTGCGTTCATAACGTATGAGTTGCGTCCCTGTTGCGTATACATTGATCGCAGGCATTTGCAGAGAATTATTGAACATGTTCAACATTTCCGAACTTACTCAGCGTGTGTCTGCGATCACCTGCGTGCTTGTTGCGTACTTCAAACCTAGAAAACCTATTAGTTGCGTGTGAGTTGCGTTCGGAACTTATGACCACTATTTTTTATTCGCAACCATACGCAACTGGTTATCGCTATGGTGTGAGGGCACCATCAGATGCAAGCACACGTTAATGCACTAAATTGTGCACACACACACACACACACACACACACACACCACACATACTTGCCCAAAACAAGCACACAAACATGCACGCACATACTGGCATTTTTGGTGATGCTTTCAGTTCCTCTTTCCTCGTTAAATATAACCTCAATGAAAACACTTGGCAAATGCACACACAGGCATACACCTGCACATATACACACATGCTTGCACACACACACTAACACACACTAACACACACACACACATACACATACACATACACATATACTCACACGCACAAACAAATACAACCACACACACTCGGGCACTCAGACACACAAACACAATTACTTGCTCACACACACACACACACACACACACACACACATAAACACACTCACACTCACAACTATTTTCTAAATATCTGTTTTCAGGGTTAGGCCCGATCCACCAAAGCTGTGAGCTATGGTTGAACCTGTAGAACCTGTGGGGTCTGTTCTGCACAACAACAGCCCAATTATCAAGACATGTTGTCCTCAAGCTATCTGCAATATGTTGTCGTACATTACAAGAAACAAAGTTCAACTAATTGGGTCAATTATACAGCATAACAAATGGATAATTATCTTAGTAGCTCAAGAGTATTTGTACAGTTTCTTTTCAGTAAGTTCGAGGCAGAAAAGGTCCCAGTATCTCACTCTCTCCAAACGTACCCATCAGTACCATAAACTGTATATATTATAGTATTATAGTATTATAACTAGTGTATCCTCTGTGAGAAACGATCCAAACATCTTATGTTAGTAGTAGTTCACTACACCAATCATAAATATGGGTGCCTGTTACCAAGTGAAAAAGGGGAACGTTAGAAGAGTAGTTTTTATTCACTCTGAACGTACTGAGACGTGTCTTGTGCCTCCAACCATACAACAGCAGCTGGACACTACAGGTGAATTGCACCTGTATACTGCTTCTCAGCTGTAGTTAATCTTTTAGTTATTTTGTATTATTGTGCAGCTGTATGGGAACCAGAGCTACGCTGATTTTCCACACACAAATCTGATCTCCAGAACCATCTCTAAGTAAATTGCTGCAGTCTTAAGTATGTGTGTGTGTGTATGTGTGTGTGTGCTTGCAAAGTATGGTGTGAAACTGGCGTCATCACCTCTCCTGTAGAGGAAGTGCACACCCACAGCCTTCACACTGCTTTGCACACACACACAGAGCACAGCAGCTACTGAACCAAGCACACACACACACACACACACACACACACACACACACACACACACACACACACACAAAGGCAACAGCTCCATAAACAACCGCACAGCGTAGCATACCAAACCCCTCAACTGGGCGCTAGCACGTCTCCCCATGAACGGCGGCGACCACACTTTCTGAAAGCTAAACTCACCGGAGGCTCATCGGCCATGGGAACGCCGAGCTAGGCAGTATACGTCAGCCAAGACGTCTCCTGTTCAGATAGCCTTCAGGACCCCACACCGTTTTGAGTAGAACTGGTGGGTCCAGGTATAGAAGACACCTAACCCTGACCCTAACCCACAAATTACAGATGAATTGAAGATTTGCGATCGCTGAATTTTGACCACTCAATAAGAATGACATACCTACAGCAGCTGGTAGAAACCAAGCTGGGAAAATCCACAGAAGGACTTTTCTGACACACACACACACCCAGTCGTTGTGTGTGGATGGCTTGGCTGAGATCGCACACCCAGACCATCACCCTTTACTTCCAGATTCAAGATTCAAGATGTTTTTATAAGTACAATGGAACGCTTACTCCCCATTCCCTCCTGCAGTATGAATTCCCTACAATGATACTATACTAAACTATACAATACTATACTAAACAACACTATATACTACCTATATACCTACACGTGTTCAATATTACAGTTATTGTATGTGTGTGTGTGTGTGTGTGTGTGTGTGTGTGTGTGTGTGTGTGCGTTTGCCTAACTGCCATGCGGAGATCCCCACCAGTCTAGCGGTGCATACAGGAACTTCCTGGTGGTGTGACGTAGGAGGAGGTGGGGGGATGGTGATTGTGGGCTGAGGTCACCGTGAGGCGATGGTCCCTCAAGTCTCAAACTGTAATATATATATAATATATATATATGCTTCCTGCTCATCGTTCACGCTAATGGCCGACGTTAACTGTTGTCGCTACCGCTAGCATCACTGCTAGTATCTGACAGCATGGAAACAATTCTCATGGTAGATTCATTGTGTGTGTGTGTGTGTGTGTGTGTGTGTGTGTGTGTGTGTGTGTGTGTGTGTGTGTGTGTGGGTGTGTGTGTGTGTGCGTGTGTGTAGAACACAGGAACACGCTTTGTGGCATGTACAACACATAAGACACGTCAGCACGCCTTGGTTTCATTTAGATTGCAAGGGGTCAATTACCCCTTATTATTAATTCAAGTTAATATGTCACCACTGTAGTCAAGTCAAGTCAAGTTTATTGTCACTTCACAGTTTACACAAGTATAAAGCAGTGATGTGAAAATCGTATAGTTGAAAAGCAGTCCGTCTGGGTGATGAGATTACAAAGGACTTTGATCCAACAGCTATGGTGACACCAAAGGTTCACTCAGGTCTCAAAGTGACTCAAACACTGACAATTATAATCTTATTATTAGAATTCAGTGGACAAACACTTGTATGTTTTTGCAAACATATTAATATGCCTAATCCTATTTGTTAAAAATGAACATTAGTGTTCAACAGTAACAGTACACTCACAATAATATAATATGTTAATACTATTATTCTTATATTAATTAATTAAGTCTAATCATATAACCGCTTTTAAAGCGACAAATTAGTTAATCCAACCCTTTCTCTCACGAGGAACAGATGTTCACACAGTGATGGCTGCTGTTCAAACAGACGAGCATCTGGCAAGCAGAAAACAATAACCTCAAGTATTTTTCTATTGAGTAAAAACAAACAACTTTGTCTTCAGATGTGCACAGATGTCATTTTTTGCTCGATCGATCGAAGCGGTTTCCTTGTTTCAAAGAGTTTCACATACCGTACGTTCACAAACAAATTTCACACTATTGTTCAGACTCAATTTCATACCACAACAAGAGAATAACTTTGGATGGGCCTGACCTTGAAGACATCTCCATAGGTACCTCCTCCCACCCGGATGAGAATATCGAAGTCCTCCTGGGGATTTCTCGTGGAGATGTCCAATGTCATCCTCTGCTGGGAATCCATCTTGTTTGATATCAACACAAACTCTGCTTTGACATCTTACTGTAGCTACACACACGCTCAGACACACACGTTGTCTCCGACACACACACATAAATATACACACAGCTACCCGCACACACACACACACACACACACTTCTGGCTGAACCGGCTTGTGTACACACACCCACACACACACACACTCACACTCGGTGCCTACTGGCACATGCCGATCAAGACCTACTCCTGTGCCGTAGCCACGTTAGCTGACCTCCCTTCATAAAACTGCTTCAGAGGAGACTCTCAGTGTTTCTCATTCACACTGGCACTCACACACCGTGCTGCTGTTTCTCACTCAAGCAACCCTCCCTGTCTTACTTTCTCTCTCTCCCTCCCTCTCTCTCTCTCTCTCTCTCTCGCTCTCTTTCACAGACACATACAGACACACAGACACACACCCCCTCTGTTTTCTGTCAAACGGGCTTTCGTTTCAACAATTGTGTTTCCTGTATGCATGTATTTAGGTGTGTGTGTGTGTGTGTGTGTGTGTAACATATGTATGTATGCATGTATGCATGTATGTATGTATGTATATATGTATATGTTTTAAATGTATGTATGTGCATGTGTGTGTGTGTGTGTGTGTGTGTGTGTGTGTGTGTGTGTGTGTGTGTGTGTGTGTGTGTGTGTGTGTGTGTGTGTGTGTGTGTGGACCTATACTGAATAAATAGCCTGATATATTTTGTCCTAACTTTCCCCAAACATAAGAATACAATAAAAGTATACTGATCCTTGTTATTTAATTATCAGATAGTTACGTATAGCCAATGTGTTGACGTGTGGCTTGAAGACTGCAGCAGTTCAATGCATCTTTGTGGGTTTCCACTGCTGTGTTGTGCATTCATGTATGTATATAGGAGAGAGAGAGAGAGAGAGAGAGAGAGAGAGAGAGAGAGAGAGAGAGAGAGAGAGAGAGAGAGAGAGAGAGAGAGAGAGAGAGAGATCTAGCAAGATAAAGATGAAAAGAATATGTGTATACCTATATTGCAGATCAGCAGGGTTGCTCATGCTTGAAGCTCCATTTTAGCTTCCTGTTAGCGGCTGTAAGACCCACAAATAATGAGGTTACTGAGAAATGTACCCAGTTTTTGCATATGCATTGATACAGAAACACAGTACTGGAGCTAGTGGCTCCACTAGCTAGTGCTCTTTCATCCATTGTGCAACAAAGGGAGGCTAACCGTTCTACCAATGCCAGTGGGATTGGAGAGCCCTAACAGCGGCATATTGCTAAAACAAATAGCCTTATTACAAACTGCGACAAGCAGCGAAGCATAGAGAAAATTAATTGGCCACACTATCATTCGATCACTTTTCGTAATCAGCCAACCTTGCAACGTCTCTACAAGATACAGATCAAATGTGTCACTTGTGGGTAATGCATCAGCCATCAGAACCGGCAGTAGCCTACACAAACACTGAACTCCCACACCGACATTGATTCCTACACCTCCAACATTCCCCAACCAGTAGGCGTGGATGAACAGAGAGGTTTCTCCCCTATTCCCCTTCTCCCTGTGCACAAACAGCTGCACCTCCAGCCACGATTCTGTCAAGCTCCTGAAGTTCGTGGACGACACCACCCTCATCGGACTCATCTCTGGGGGTGACGAGTCCGCTCTAAAAACAGTGGAGATGGTTGTAGACTTCAGAAAGAGCCCAGCCCCCCCTCCCCCCATCACTCTACACAACTCCCCAGTTCACAGCGTGGACTCCTTCCGCTTCCTGGGCACCATCATCTCCTGGGACCTCAAGTGGGAGCTGAACATCAGCTCCCTGACCAAGAAGGCCCAGCAGAGGCTGGTGATGGTTCTCTTCTACACCTCCATCATTGAGTCCATTCTCACCTTCTCCATCACCACCTGGTTTCCTGCTGCCACTGCAAGAGACAAGTCCAACCTGCGGCGTGTCATACGCTCTAAGGAGAGAGTGATGGGCTGCAACCTGCCTTCCCTCCAGACCCTGCATGACTCCAGGGCCCTGAAGCGGGCCAGAAAGATTATGGCCGACCCCTCTCACCCAGGCCACAGTCTCTCTGCCCTGCTCCCCTCTGGCAGGAGGCTGCGGGCCATCAGGACAAGAACTGTACGCCACAAACAGAGCTTCTCCCCCACCGTCAACGAGGCCCGCCTCCCCCTCTGAAGATCCCCCCCCCACTGGACCCAGCTCTCATACACCCACACATACATTCATACAGACCAATATTTATACTTATATTTAGATTAAAATGCTAAATTTGCCCTGGACTGTTACATACTTTTGGCACTACAAACTGCCACCTTGCACTAGACCACTTACTGAACATTTGTGTACATACATGTTTTGCCTTGGCTTGTACTGTTTTGTCTTGCACTTTATTCTGTGTTGCTCCGGACCCGTGTCAAATTCCAATGCGTGTTTTTACAACAACGATCAATGGCAATAAACAACTTTCTGAGGTCCGCCTACTCCTACAGGCACGTGACGCTGCTTTTAGGTCGGGCGATAAACAGTCCAGTCACCAGCAACCTGGGCAGTAACCTGAACAAAGGGCATCAAGCTTGCCAAGCTCAACCTCAAGCTTAGGGTTGAAGACCACTTCAACAACTCTGATCCCCGATGCATGTGGCAGGGCATCCAGGCCATTACAGACTACAAACCCTCCAACAACTCCCCCCAAACCACTGACTCATCCCTCCCGTGACGAGCTCAATAACTTTTGATGCCCGCTTCGACCGGCACAACCACAAGCTGCCCACCAGGGCTACTCTCCCCGCTGACTACCAACCCCTCACCCTCTCCTCCACAGACGTGTGTGTGCGGCACTGAGCAGAACAAATGCAGGTAATTTTATGATGGATCCCCCGGTCCCCCGTGCATAGGAACTGGGCTGAGCGGCTGACCGAGGTCCTAACTGACATGTTCAACATGTTGTCCCAGCGTCCTTTAAACCACCTCCATTGTGCAAGTTCCAAAACACTCCTCTTCACCGTGCACTGCATACCCCTGCTCACCCACTACCTGATATATATATATATATAGTAGCGTGTCAGTGTTAATAGTCATTTAGTTACTTGACAGTTTAGTACAGTTGTACAGTTTATTTAGGCACTGCTGTTGGGGCGAGAGACCGCCCCTTCCGGGGGTGGGTGGGTGGGTGTTCCGGGGGCGCGAGGAGTACGAGAGTGTCAGTTGGTTCGAGTTAAGATCAACAGAGTTCTGGTTCTGTGAGGCGTGGCTGTGGCCGACAACAGTCGGGAATAAAGACAACGTTCGTACCTTGGAGTGATCTGTGATCTTTAATAGCAGCGAACGCTACAATATATATATATAGATATATTTATTTATTTATCTACAACTGTTGATATAACTGCATACCCAGTGGCGGCTCGTCCATAGGGGCGCAGGGGCGCCGCCCCACCTGGTTGAGAGAGGAAAAAATATATATATATATATAAAAAATAAACTAAACATGTTTAAAATGAATAATAATTACTCATTTTATGTATGTTTGTGTTTAAAATGCACAATAACGTTAATATAGCAAATATAAATCATTGTTGTGCGTGCTATTCTCCCCCCTCGTTTGTCATTGACGTCACTCTCATAGAAATTTGGTACCTACCTCCAAACCTGGGCGCACTGCCGTGCGCCCAGGTTTGGAGGTAGGTACCAAATTTGATAGGCAATGTAGCCTATCAAGGGTCAAGGTTTTGAGGTAGGTACCAAATTTGATAGGCAAATGTAGCCTATCAAGGGTCCTGAATACGATCTCTGGGAGCGCATTTCATTGCGCCCGAACAAGGAAACCAGTCACGCATGCGCGACTCAAATTGAGTGGCGCATGCGTGAGCAAATTGAGTGGCGCATGCGTGAATGCGTGAGCAAAGAAAACCAGTCACGCATGCGCAATTCATAGCCTAGTTGAACCTTATTTGTAAAGCCTGTACTGCTCTGCTCTCAGTTCGCGTCTTGCTGTCTGAGGAGAGGAGATTGAGTGTGTGGGAGAGACCTCATGTTGCAAGTTTGTTCTTTTTTTGTTCTGTACAGGACACAGCCATTACACTAGCTACCATGGAGAATTCTGTCAAATCCCTCAAAGCAACACCATTTGAAAGACGAACACTGCAAGAAAAACTCAGAGTGAAAGAGTTTGGACCTCATCAGCCTGACATCAGCATTCAGCAACCAGCAACAGACAGAGGAAGGCTGTATATTCGGTCGTTTTCCAGAACCTGGTTTGCTAAGTGGTTCTTGTATAGTTAGTATAGCATAGGTACATAGATTAAACTGTATATTGTATAGTAGTGTAGTGTACATAGGACCCAGTACCTTTTCATTTGTAAGCTTAACATTGTATTGCATTTTATCTCAGGACTTGTATCAGGTCTATTTTATTATCTTCTATTTTGTTCTAATTACTTTTGCACAATCGAATGTAAGACCATATTTAGGTATTATTTTTGATGGCACACTGGGTAGTCTTTCTAATATAAGACCATATTTTTTTCTTATGTTTATTTTCTACTAGGCACCATATAATAAATGTTCTTTCACCATAAGTTTCAAGTCAACAAAATACAGAATACTGATTGATTGTGCTACATACAGTAAAAATAAAGTAAGTAAAAAAAGAAATTAAGCAGTAAGTAAAGGAATGTTCAGTCAATATACATATATACAATACAGAGTAGAATGAGTAACGGTGAGGTTTATATTATGTATAGTTTTTTATTTTTAATTAGCCCTCTCGGTCGTTTACATGGTGAAATGGCGCCACCGTCTGGGCAAATCCGGTATTGCACAGCAGATATGATTTAAAAAAAAATTACCCCTGCGCCCCTCCTACTTCGGATGTCACCGGCCGCCACTGTGCATACCCCTGCTCACTACCTATTGATTCTCGTATACTTACCTCTTTCTTATCTGCACATATGTCATACTTACTCTATAAGTTATTTTATACCTGTTTTTATACCTAGCAGACTCTTTTTTTTTAAACACTGTACATTACTATGCACTTTACTGTTATTTTTACTGCACTTTATATGTGCACTCTGGTTAGATGCCAACTTCTTTTCGCTGTACTTTACTGTACTGTACGTGTTGTGCAAGTGTACTGTGTTGTGCAATGACAATGCTATTTGAATCTAATCTAATAAATCAATTAACCTATATCCATGCATAGGCCTATAATATTTTATCGTACACTATCATCACACGTTTGCTGGACTTTCTGGACTCAGAGTTACTGCACTGTTCCGCACTGTACTGCACTGTATTCATGATGCTGCTGCACTACTGGCACTTTAAAATGCTTTTTAAATGCTTTTTGCAAAATGCAACGTATACTGTATATCACCCATCAGTCACTTTATTGTTATGTTTTATTGTGTACAGTATTGCTATCGTATAGTGTTGTATAGTACATAGTATAGTATATAGTGTTCAATTGTAGGAAACTCAACTTACTTGGTAGTAAGCATTCCATTGTTCCTGTTGCATACGGCAATTCAACATCTTGAATCATGAACCTTGAATTAAAAACGTTCCTATGTGGTGTAAATGATGTGGTGTAGTTTGTATAACAAATATATATATATGGCTTATAAAAACAAGTGAGACGATGGTCTTCAGATGAAAACAAATCCTAGCTGTCATACTACTCAACCGACTGAAGGGGGCGACAGTGCAACGTAATGCTGGTGCGCTCAGAACGAAACCCGCCTCCGCTCCGTTTCTCTTTCCTTCCGTTCCGACCAGTTTCTCCCTCCGCCGGCTCCCCTCTCTACCTCACATCCACGTGTGGACATAATTGGGATTTTCACCCGATAAACAAAAACAAAAGTTAGGACCAAATGACGTCGTCTTTCGAGCAGATGAGGGCGAATGTTGGAAAGCTGCTACGTGGGATTGATAGGTATGGATCAGTACGGGAACACGCGATCTATGGGTTAGCTCTCCGGCTAAGTGGCGAGCACGTAGCCTACCCGTTAGCATCTAAACTCGTATTGTTCCATAGGACTACTCGTCTCTCTGAACGTTGAATTATTGTCGTATAACAGTCAATCTAACCTGCACTAATGACCCACCTTTACAGACCAATAAAACATAAATATAATGTCGTGTTTGCCAACGGTTGTATTGCAATCAGGCAGGTGTATGTGGCCATCGCTGGCGAAAACATTTGTATGTCAACATCTATAGATGACATTTACATTCCCACGTCTTTAGTTGTCCTCTTCAATGTGATTCTGAGGTTAAACTCTATTAAGGTGAGACAAGCGATGCACTGTTTGAACTCTGCACTGTTCTACACTGTATTCATGATGCTGCTGCACCACTGGCACTTTAGGGCTGTTCACCGTATTGTCATCATCATCATCATCAGTCACTTTATTGTTATTTGTATTGTGTACAGTATTGTTATAGTATAGTGTTGTTTATAGTTTGTAGTATGGTACATAGTATATAGTGTTGTTTATAGTATAGCATATCATAGGTAGTATACAGTGTTGTGTATATTATATTGTTTATAGTATAGTATTCTTTCATATAATATAGTATTGTATAGTATTGTGGTGGAAATTCATACTGCAGGATTAAGCATTCCATTGTACTTTTTTCTAGTTGCAAATGACATAAATACAATTTTGAATCTTGTAACTGTGGCAAACCCGGGGTGTCTCATGTCAACACAGGTACAACCCAGAGAACCTGGCTACCTTGGAGCGTTACGTGGAGACCCAAGCTAAGGAGAACGCGTATGACCTGGAGGCCAACCTGGCTATCCTCAAACTGTACGCTCATTACATTTTTATATAGTTTGAACGCTCGGCATCCCACTTTACCATGTATCGCTATTGGACCTGTTTGCATAGTTGTAGCTTCAGGCAGACTGGTTATCTTATTATACCGTCACTGTGTTTATAATGGACAAAAAAGTGGCTTTTAATTTTTAGATTCTTTATTTGTTTGAACCTTCTGTTAGATTTGCATATTTGTATACTTCTTACGTCCTGTATACTTTTTACAGATTTAACATATAATAAGTGTTGTCTCTGTCCCTCTTATTGTGAAGTTCCTCAATTTAATGTTTTTTGTATGGCTCAAACCTGTTGCAGGTACCAGTTCAACCCAGCCTACTTCCAGGTCAACGTCACATCACAGATTCTGCTGAAGGCCCTGACCAACCTGCCCCACACAGACTTCACCCTGTGCAAGTGTATGATCGATCAAACCCACGTATCTTTTTGGTGCTGCAGTTCTCTTGTCAGTTTGTCTTTGCCTGTACAACGTGGCAGATTCTGGTTGTGTCAGTCCACTGACGATTTTAACTCTTTAGCTTTATATGTCATTAGTATGTTTTTAACTGTTAAGATGACCATGTGTACCACTCCCACTTGCTGTGGGTTGCCAGCAGCACTCAATCAATAACAACCATGCAGCCCAAGCCAACACACTAGAGTCGTGTAAACACATGGCTGTGACAGTTTTTATTGTTTGCTTAATTATACACGCACCAAGGTTTTTTTGCAGCTGAAGGCGCTGGGCATGTAGTTAGCTCTGACAAAGCAAGAGCCCGGCTAGGCTAGTGCTATGTGGTCGGGTACGATTGGGGTCAGTCACGTGGAACTACAGGGAAAGTAAACAGGAAAAAGGAAATGCATTTACATAAAAAACGAAGGTTATGGCTCTATCGTTGCCACTCGTTGCAAAGTATTAAAATAAAGCTTATTTTTTTTTTCATTTCAATTAAGCAAAAGAAAATGGTTACCAGGCACGAACGTGAAGACGTGAACACGAAGTTCCTTAGTCAGTAGAAAAGCGGCCAGTTTCTGCTGCCTTCATTGCTTTGTGCTCGACTAGCAAACTGAGGAGCCGCCATGGGTTGAGATCAAATAAACCTGTACGAATCCAAAAAATTCATACTACCCGCTTATGCACGTCACTAGACTGTGACCTAAACTTAGAAAACAGACAATGTTTAATTTACACATGAGGGAGGTAGTCACTGTTTGGGGTGAGAATAGGGGTTTGGGAAGGGGGGGTGGGGGGGGGGGAAAGACTGCTATCTGTGATTCTTCCTTGACTACAGTGTCGCAGCAAGAGGAACGCCCCATCAGACAGATCCTGTACCTGGGCAACCTGCTGGAGACATGCCACTTCCAGAGCTTCTGGGTATGTCTCACATGAGCACATCCTCACATGTGCACACAAACACAAAAGGAACCGAGAGGAGCACATGATACACAATAACAGTCAAAAGTTACTTACATCTCAAGGCACACGTGTGTGTGTGTGTGCGTGTGTGTGTTTTAACACTGTGCTGTACAACAATACTTCAACTGGAGTATTACTCAATACTTTATTGTGTTTGCGTCTCAGACAAGCCTGGAAGAGAACCGGGAGCTCATCGATGGCATCGCTGGCTTCGAGGACTCCGTGAGGAAGTGTGAGTTAAGACCTTGGGACCATGTAGGTTAGGGTATTCCACTCGCAGCCGCAAAAGGTCTGGGTTCAAACCGCAATGTCTATGGTCTCTACTTAACCCCTTAGCTCATCCTAACCCTCTTTAATGGCACGCATCTGAATGAATTTGTTAATTAGCCTCTGGATCATAGGATCTGCTACAATACCAAATATTCTGATGCTAAATAATTTTCGCTGTACTGCGCTTGTGACAATACATTTGAATCTAATCGAATCTAATTAAGAGTAGAACCGTTTTTACCAAATCTTCCATTATATTATAGTCTTACTTGGATTGACTCTTCCATCTCCCCCTCCAGTCATCTGCCACGTGGTGGGCATCACATACCAGAACATCGAGCACCGGTTGCTGGCTGAGATGCTGGGAGACCCCCTGGGTAAGAAACACCATCCAGGATCTGTCAATCATTCATAGACGAGGAGAGTTGTTACCGATGGTAGCAGGGTCCCAAAATTGACTTTTAGAATGTTCTCCCACAGACACACAGGTAAAGGTCTGGATGAACAAGTATGGCTGGACGGAGGATGAGGAGGGACAGATCTTCATCTTCAACCAGGAGGAGAGCGTCAAGCCCAAAAACATTGTGGAGAAGATTGACTTTGAGAGTAAGTAGCCAAACACAACATCTGGTCATCCACTCAGGGGTGTTAAACTGGCGGGCCGTGGGGAAATATGATCAAATTTGAAAGGTCCAAAAGAGGTCCATACATTTCAGTGGCAAAACCTAAACATTATTTTCCAAACCAACACTTCCGCCTACAGAAAACAGAGGGATATCAATGTGCATCTCAAATTGCAGAATGATTTTGGTGTAATTCCCAAAATGACATGGGTGGCGCAAGATGGCTCACTTTGGGCATCAATTGGGCATAACAATTCAGAAGAACGTTAAGAAACTACTAATGTAAATGTGCGCCATGTCCCTGTTGAAGAAAATAAAAGTTGGTACGGGACAAAGATGTTTGGAAGAATAAATATAAAATAGAAATTCATTAATTAAATATACAACAACCCTGAGTAGCTCCACTCCCCAGGCTCTCTCATGCAGCTCCGCCGCCAGGCCCATACACACCTGTATTTATTAGGCTCTCTCATGCAGCTCCGCCGCCAGGCCCATACACACCTGTATTTATTAGGCTCTCTCATGCAGCTCCGCCGCCAGTCCCATACACACCTGTATTTATTAGGCTCTCTCATGCAACTCTGCCACCAGGCCCAATCTGAGATTATTTTAAGATCTTCAACATCTCTGTAACTGCCACAATTTACAAAAACAAAACAATATCAAAACAGGTGGTTAAAAATAGCCTTCCAGGTTGCAACCCTCCGTCCTGGAGTGACCATCAAGGTCAACTTGTTTCTCGTGGCACTTTTAAGTCCTTTTTATTGTTTTCTAATCTTAATCCTTGCCTATTTAATTTAAAGGTTGTCAATTAGTCATGTGTTTCTTGTTTATCGGGTGTCTCTCTTGCTAAATAATTGCTTAACTCAATGAGACTTCCCGGGATTAAATAATGGTTAAATGACTGAGCCGCCGTGGACTGGACGGCCCAGTTCATACTTGTGGTAACTGGCACAGGTGAGACACACCCATCAAAGTGGGAGGTGTTCTGAAATGGCAAGGATTTAAATGTTTAATAGCTTGTGGCCTTTTAACTTTTTTTTTTTTTTTTTCCATCAAAATAAAATGTGAAAGGACATGACTCACAGTTTATATTTATATATTATGTATTACATATATTATAACTTGGTTAACTTCATGTTAAAAACAATTATTGTTCTGCTCTTGTTTTGCTCATGTCTCTCTCTCTCTGTCTTTGTCTCTCTGTCTGTCTCTCTGTCTTTGTCTCTCTCTCTCTGTCTTTCTCTCTCTGTCTCTCTCTCTGTCATTCTATAGGTGTATCCAGCATCATGGCCACCTCTCAGTGATAAACCATCACACACACAAACAGCATTCATACTCATCAGAGTATACAGAACCTGGTCCTTTTTGTTTATCTCAATCCATCTTACCTTCTCACCTTACATCTTATCTTGCAATAAATGTAATTTATCATTTACAGTCCTCATGGTTTTGTCTTATTTTAGCAATTTGAGATCTGTAAAAACTAAAAATACATAATACTGTATTTAATAATGGTGGCAATTCTGAAACCAATCAGAAGGAAATGTAGATAACCGTCTTCTACATTTGACTAAACATGTCAAACAATCTATTAACATGGTGTTCTTATCTGCTGTGAGCCGCTCTGCACTAAATTGGTTTCGATGCATTTAGTCTTGGTCTCGGCATCATGTCATGTAAAGTCAAGTTTATTGTCACTTCACAGTGACGCAGTGAAGCAGTGAGTGAAAATATTATGTGCAATACGACAGACAGCAGTTATAGAAATAGAATAAAACAGAATAGAAATTTTTTTTTTAAATGCAATTTCTAAAATGCAATATATCGGCACAGAAAAACAGCAATATGTATATATAAGTCAATGTAATACAATTGTACGGCACTTGATACGGCGGTATCGCCTGCCTGACTGTAACAGTGAGTACAGTTCGTGTCTGGGGTGGGCATTGTCTTTTATGATGCGTTTGGCCTTGGCCACGCACCGCTGTTTGTATATATCCAGGAGGGAGGGGAGCTCACCTCCAACGATACACTGGGCCGTCCGCACCACCCTTTGAAGCGCTCTGCGCTCTGCGCGGTGCAGTTCCCGTACCAGGCGGTGATACACCCTGTAAGAACACTCGACACTCGTCTGACTCCATGTAAATCAAATCTCATGTACAATAAAAGATACAATCTATTTATTGGCCATTTGCAACAAGTGCATAGGAATGCTTACTCCCCATTCCCTCCCACAGTGAATCTCCAAAACAATACCATAAAAATAATATACAATAAAAATGAACAACAAAGTGACTGATGGATGATATGTCTATTTGTTGAATTGTGCAAAAAGCATTTTAAAGTTCCAGTAGTGCAGCAGCATCATGAATACAGTGCAGTAACTATGAGTCCAGCTAAGTGTAATGTTATTGACAATGTTTTGACAGTGGCAGCACTCTTAGCGTAACCGGCGACTGGACGGCAGGGGGAGAAGAGATGGTGCCAGGGTGGTTGCGGTCCTTAGTGATGGTGATGGCCTTCTTCCGACCCCTGGTCCTAAAGACACACCCGATGATCTTTTCTGCTGTTCTGTGTGCATCCCAGTTGGAGGGCACTGGGAATGGTTATGATTAATTGCCTACGGTTGTGAACTACCATGTTCGAGAGATGTGAGACTAAAGAACAAAAAGCCTCAAGAAAATACAAATGTAATGGATTTAATATAGAGAGTATAACAGTACAGGCATATATATATGTGCCTAATCCAGAAAGCAGTGCCTACTGCTAATTTTATGAAACAAAGCAGATGTCCTTTGTGATTAGAGTCGTCCTATTAAAGGGCGATGATTAATAACACAGTGCTTCCGTGTGGGCACAGTTTATTGGGGACAATCCCGGTTGGCGTAATTTCCATCTTTCCATGTATGTCATGGCCACACAATAGGCTTCTCAACCGCTACCCGTTCCCATACAGGTGTGCTGTTTCCCGTCAGAGGGGCGTGGCTCAGCTTTCTCTGCACAGGTAATCTACAAAAGGGACGAGTAGTAGTAGGAGGAGGAAGAAGAAGAGGTTAAGTCGAGTACTAGTCGGTAGTCTTACCTGCCCTGATCCGACGGGAGCATTTACGATCACTTTAGCAGCAATGAGCGTTTCGTCCGAAGGGTCGATCCCCCCCGCGGAGGACAACCTGAATGATTCCATGGGGTCCTCGTACTCCGGACACTGGTTGACGGATCATGTCTTCGATGTTGATATAGCAGACCCTAACGGGAACATCAACCAGTCGGTCGGCCAGGACGGCCTCTTCGTGGACTTCAACTTCCCTCTGAGCGACTCTCTGCTGAACAATCCGTCACCTAGTTTTGTATGGTTTATATGGTATCATACTTTATATACTTTTATCATGATCTGCAGACTGCAGTGGCTCCTGTAGTGTTTACATCGCTCTCTCAATGTGCGTGTGTGTGTGTGTCTCTCTCTCTCTCTCTCTCTCTCTCTCTCTCTCTCTCTCTCTCTCTCTCTCTCTCTCTCTCTCTCTCTCTCTCTCTCTCTCTCTCTCTCTGTACAGTACAGTCAGTGACTGTAAAGGCACTCACTGTATAAAGTTGCAACCCATTCATTCATGTTGTCACATCCAGTTATCGTATCAGGGGAAAAACTGGAACAAACAAAGATAAAGTTAAACAAGTTGCATGACTACGGACTACTTGGTGTGTTTGCATAAGGCATTGGCCATGAATCCTTTAGTCCGACAGCTGGATCAGATATTAGCTATTAATATAGCTATTACAAACAGCAGGGGGGGGGAGATCGAGCAACAAGATGGACAACAGTTTAAGACTCTCTTAATGATGTGAAAAAATGTTACCGAACTGAACAGTGGATTATTTGTACTTGTCTCTCTCGACTCCCTCTAGTCGTAGTCAAGTGGAATAATTCAGAATAATTAAAAAGGGAGTGTTTGATTTAGTGGAATCGCTGCACTGCACGCCACCGTTCTGCACTGCACTGGATTTAGGATGCTGCTTCCATCCACTCACTACGGCGCTGCACTACGGTCCCTTTTAGAAAACCGTATGTATCATCCATATCATCCCCACTTAGACCCTTATATTGTTTTTTATTATTGTTCTTTATTATTGTTGTTATTGTTGTTGTGTAGATATCCTAATGCAGGAGTGAATGGGGAGTAAGCATTCCATTTGACTACAGTTACACATGGCAAACTAGGGCCATGTGGGCTAGTGTTGAACTTCTGTTAAAACGCCTCTGGCCAGTTTCTCCTCCTTTCATCAAAGAGTTCCTCACAGCAATAATTACTAACAGTGACGTCCCCCAAGGTGTGTTTCAGCCATGCTTCTGTGAAAAGAGGCAGAAAGATCTTAGTAGATCCAAGTGTGTAGCTGAATATGTCTGGTTGGACAAGACCTGTCGGCCTCAGGCGCATTCACTGGAGCTACGGACAAGAATGTCTGTGACTGGTCACCGTGAACTACAGAGGTTACCGTGGTAATGGTGCGACTGCATACCATGGTCTCTATCATTATGTGGAAAGCATTGGGATGCCTTCCACATAATGGGGGGGTTTGTTATTGTGTGTGAGCCAACGGTGGACTGCTGTCCCATTGACACTGTCTCAATGGCTCCAGTCCCCATAGTGTCTGATCTAGGTTCCAGTCCCCATAGTGTCTGATCTAGACTCCAGTCCCCATAGTGTCTGATCTAGACTCCAGTCCCCATAGTGTCTGATCTAGACTCCAGTCCCCATAGTGTCTGATCGAGGCTCCAGTCCCCATAATGTCTGATCTAGACTCCAGTCCCCATAGTGTCTGATCTAGACTCCAGTCCCCATACTGTCTGATCTAGACTCCAGTCCCCATAGTGTCTGATCTAGACTCCAGTCCCCATAGTGTCTGATCTAGGCTCCAGTCCCCATAGTGTCTGATCTAGGCTCCAGTCCCCATAGTGTCTGATCTAGACTCCAGTCCCCATACTGTCTGATCTAGGTTCCAGTCCCCATAGTGTCTGATCTAGGTTCCAGTCCCCATATTGTCTGATCTAGGCTCCAGTCCCCATAGTGTCTGATCTAGGTTCCAGTCCCCATAGTGTCTGATCTAGGTTCCAGTCCCCATAGTGTCTGTTCTAGGTTCCAGTCCCCATACTGTCTGATCTAGGTTCTAGTCCCCATAGTGTCTGATCTAGGTTCCAGTCCCCATAGTGTCTGATCTAGGTTCCAGTCCCCATAGTGTCTGTTCTAGGTTCCAGTCCCCATAGTGTCTGATCTAGGCTCCAGTCCCCATACTGTCTGATCTAGACTCCAGTCCCCATACTGTCTGATCTAGACTCCAGTCCCCATAGTGTCTGATCTAGGCTCCAGTCCCCATACTGTCTGATCTAGACTCCAGTCCCCATACTGTCTGATCTAGACTCCAGTCCCCATGTCTATTTGTTGAATTGTGCAAAAAGCATTTTAAAGTTCCAGTAGTGCAGCAGCATCATGAATACAGTGCAGTAACTATGAGTCCAGCAAAGTGTAATGTTATTGACAATGTTTTGATAGTGGCAGCACTCTTAGCGTAACCGGCGACTGGACGGCAGGGGGAGAAGAGATGGTGCCAGGGTGGTTGCGGTCCTTAGTGATGGTGATGGCCTTCTTCCGACCCCTGGTCCTAAAGACACACCCGATGATCTTTCTGCTGTTCTGTGTGCATCCCAGTTGGAGGGCACTGGGAATGGTTATGATTAATTGCCTACAGTTATGAACTATCATGTTCGAGAGATGTGAGACTAAAGAACAAAAAGCCTCAAGAAAATACAAATGTAATGGATTTAATATAGAGAGTATAACAGTACAGGCATATATATATGTGCCTAATCCAGAAAGCAGTGCCTACTGCTAATTTTATAAAACAAAGCAGATGTCCTTTGTGATTAGAGTCGTCCTATTAAAGGGCGACGATTAATAACACAGTGCTTCCGTGTGGGCACAGTTTATTGGGGACAATCCCGGTTGGCGTAATTTCCATCTTTCCATGTATGTCATGGCCACACAATAGGCTTCTCAACCGCTACCCGTTCCCATACAGGTGTGCTGTTTCCCGTCAGAGGGGCGTGGCTCAGCTTTCTCTGCACAGGTAATCTACAAAAGGGACGAGTAGTAGTAGGAGGAGGAAGAAGAAGAGGTTAAGTCGAGTACTAGTCGGTAGTCTTACCTGCCCTGATCCGACGGGAGCATTTACGATCACTTTAGCAGCAATGAGCGTTTCGTCCGAAGGGTCGATCCCCCCCGCGGAGGACAACCTGAATGATTCCATGGGGTCCTCGTACTCCGGACACTGGTTGACGGATCATGTCTTCGATGTTGAAATGGCAGACCCTAACGGGAACATCAACCAGTCGGTCGGCCAGGACGGCCTCTTCGTGGACTTCAACTTCCCTCTGAGCGACTCTCTGCTGAAGGGATCCGTGACATGGAAACGACCAATGGTAGATATATAGGAAACGCAACATCCGTCACCTAGTTTTGTATGGTTTATATGGTATCATACTTTATATACTTTTATCATGATCTGCAGACACCGTGACTCCTGTAGTGTTTACATCGCTCTCTCAATGTGCGTGTGTGTGTGTGTGTGTGTGTCTCTGCTCTCTCTCTCTCTCTCTCTCTCTCTCTCTCTCTCTCTCTCTCTCTCTCTCTCTCTCTCTCTCTCTCTCTCTCTCTCTGTACAGTACAGTCAGTGACTGTAAAGGCACTCACTGTATAAAGTTGCAACCCATTCATTCATGTTGTCACATCCAGTTATCGTATCAGGGGAAAACTGGAACAACAAAGATAAAGTTAAACAAGTTGCATGACTACGGACTACTTGGTGTGTTTGCATAAGGCATTGGCCATGAATCCTTTAGTCCGACAGCTGGATCAGATATTAGCTATTAATATAGCTATTACAAACAGCAGGGGGGGGGGAGATCGAGCAACAAGATGGACAACAGTTTAAGACTCTCTTAATGATGTGAAAAAATGTTACCGAACTGAACAGTGGATTATTTGTACTTGTCTCTCTCGACTCCCTCTAGTCGTAGTCAAGTGGAATAATTCAGAATAATTAAAAAGGGAGTGTTTGATTTAGTGGAATCGCTGCACTGCACGCCACCGTTCTGCACTGCACTGGATTTAGGATGCTGCTTCCATCCACTCACTACGGCGCTGCACTACGGTCCCTTTTAGAAAACCGTATGTATCATCCATATCATCCCCACTTAGACCCTTATATTGTTTTTTATTATTGTTGTTATTGTTGTTGTGTAGATATCCTAATGCAGGAGTGAATGGGGAGTAAGCATTCCATTTGACTACAGTTACACATGGCAAACTAGGGCCATGTGGGCTAGTGTTGAACTTCTGTTAAAACGCCTCTGGCCAGTTTCTCCTCCTTTCATCAAAGAGTTCCTCACAGCAATAATTACTAACAGTGACGTCCGCCAAGGTGTGTTTCAGCCATGCTTCTGTGAAAAGAGGCAGAAAGATCTTAGTAGATCCAATTGCACGTGTAGCTGAATATGTCTGGTTGGACAAGACCTGTCGGCCTCAGGCGCATTCACTGGAGCTACGGACAAGAATGTCTGTGACTGGTCACCGTGAACTACAGAGGTTACCGTGGTAATGGTGCGACTGCATACCATGGTCTCTATCATTATGTGGAAAGCATTGGGATGCCTTCCACATAATGGGGGGGTTTGTTATTGTGTGTGAGCCAACGGTGGACTGCTGTCCCATTGACACTGTCTCAATGGCTCCAGTCCCCATAGTGTCTGATGTAGGTTTCAGTCCCCATAGTGTCTGATCTAGACTCCAGTCCCCATAGTGTCTGATCTAGGTTCCAGTCCCCATAGTGTCTGATCTAGGCTCCAGTCCCCATACTGTCTGATCTAGACTCCAGTCCCCATACTGTCTGATCTAGACTCCAGTCCCCATAGTGTCTGTTCTAGGTTCCAGTACCCATAGTGTCTGATCTAGGCTCCAGTCCCCATAGTGTCTGATCTAGGTTCCAGTCCCCATAGTGTCTGTTCTAGGTTCCAGTCCCCATACTGTCTGATCTAGGCTAAGCTACCACAGCAATCCATATCCTTAATGCCGTAAGTGAAAGATTCCAGACAGTTCCAAAGACAGTATCTCGTCTAGTCAGACAGAATGAGATGGTTGGAGCTTTGGAATCCAGTTAATCACACGCGCTAAAGGACAATCCACCTCCATTTAGCCTTTAACACACTTTTTCCAGACTAGATTACTTATTATACTATTAATTGTTAGGTGCCATCTTTTAAAAAGCCCATAAACATTACAACATGATAAGGTCTTTGACATTTGATCAGTTTCGATGTTCAGGCCAAAGCAGTGCCTATAGTAGTATAGTAACAGTCACCCAGGCCAAAGCAGTGCCTATAGTAGTATAGTAACAGTCACCCAGGCCAAAGCAGTGCCTATAGTAGTATAGTAACAGTCACCCAGGCCAAAGCAGTGCCTATAGTAGCATAGTAACAGTCACCCAGGCCAAAGCAGTGCCTATAGTAGTATAGTAACATTCACCCAGGCCAAAGCAGTGCCTATAGTAGTATAGTAACAGTCACCCAGGCCAAAGCAGTGCCTATAGTAGTATAGTAACAATCACCCAGGCCAAAGCAGTGCCTATAGTAGTATAGTAACAATCACCCAGGCCAAAGCAGTGCCTATAGTAGTATAGTAACAATCACCCAGGCCAAAGCAGTGCCTATAGTAGTATAGTAACAGTCACCCAGGCCAAAGCAGTACCTATAGTAGTATAGTAACAATCACCCAGGCCAAAGCAGTGCCTATAGTAGTATAGTAACAGTCACCCAGGCCAAAGCAGTGCCTATAGTAGTATAGTAACAGTCACCCAGGCCAAAGCAGTGCCTATAGTAGTATAGTAACAGTCACCCTGGACACATCAAGCCCTATCCTCTTGTTTATACACCCTTCAGGATTGAGTCTGTTGTGTTGCCTTCCATTCTCATCCTGTGACCACTTGAATCTCCTGTCAGCTAGACAGAGATCCTGCTCGACCGGTTCTGTGTACTGACAGTAGACTTAAAACACAAAGCCCGTGGATGTGAGTGTTTGTGTTTATTAAAGGATCCCCATTAGCTGAACACACCGTAGTCAGCCGTAGTCTTCCTGCCGACCACACATAACACGGACCTGTAAACACATGATCATCGCACGGTATAATACAATCGGTGAATCAATGAGATAAGGTCCCCGTTAAGACACAGTCGCTTGAACACAATCTGAAACTATCCATCGAAAATATAATAATCTGATAAAAGCTGATTATTATTTTACAATCACATGACATAATAATGCTATGTCACTGATGTTGTTAATAATAATAATAATAATAATAATATTTCTAATTATTAGTATAATAATTATAATAATAATGAGTCATTTCCTTTAAAGTAGGATTGAAGTTTAGTTTACAATATTGGAGCCAGGCAGGGATGGCAGTGATTCAGTAGTACAAGATACAAGATACAAGATGCTTTATTGGCCATTTGCAACAAGTACAATGGAATGCTTACTCCCCATTCCCTCCCAGAGTAAGTATATAAACCATACTATATACAATAAAAATGACCATAAAAGGAACAATATAGTGACGGATGATATTTACATGTTTTGAATTGTGCAAAAAGATTTAAAAGCATTTAAAGTGGCAGTAGTGCAGCAGCCTCATGAATACAGTGCAGTGCAGTGCAGTAACTGTAATGAGTCCAGAAAGTCCAGCAAAGTATGATAGTGTAATGTTAATGACAATGATATGATAGTGGCAGCACTCATAGTAGTTGTAGTAGTATTAGGTTAAGTGTAAGGTATTAATGTAGTAATGTAACAAAATAGAATCAAAGTATCAAAAGTAAAAGTACTCATTAAGCTCTTTAATGTTGCAAAGAAGGTGTTATATCGATGTTCTCCTGGGGACCAATAAAGCCTTATTGATTTAATGGTATAATGTATTTATTGATCATATTTTGTATTGTTAATCTGAATCTGGAAAGTAATGTATCTGAAGTTGTCGGATAAGTGTAGTGGAGTAGGAGGTAGTATTTCTAAGTACTTACCACCACTTTCCATCACTGCCCTTAAGAATCTAAACATGAGATTTCAAACATCAATGATAAATGCAAAACTAAGTGCCGGCTGACATATCTTAGATTACCCTGATTTTTGTTTTGTTTTTAATATAAGGTAAGATAACTCCCACTTACTAATCCCAATAGGGGATTTGCACGTGCTACACCGCCTTTGAAAGTCGAGTATTGGGAAACATCTCATAGCATGAATTTGATAGAATATGTGTGCAACAAAGAATTCTTAGAAATGTCTCACTGGACTCACTATGCCCTGTTTGGTTAGCCTACTTTCTCACAATTCTCTCTCCCTACATCTCTCTCATCTTTCTTTCTACTCTCTGTCTTTCTCTCTCTCTCTCTCTCACTCTCACTCTCACTCTCACTCTCTCTCTTTGAGATAACAACAAATAACTGTATCCACGGATTGGGGGCCCGTTTCAAACTGTTGTTTTTTAAACAGACCCATAACATTCATCACACTCATAAGACTCTGGATCATTGTCCTTGGTGAGCTAGTCTGAAATTCTGTAATTTAGACAAGTATAAATACAGGTTTGAAAACTCTCTCTCTCTCTCTCTCTGTCTCTCTCTCTTTCTCTCCCTCCCCCCCCGTGGTGGCCATTGTCTGACCTCCTGTAGGAGATATGTACGTCCACTGCTCCTCAGTTCATTGTCGACGGTGCCACCCGCATGGACGTGTGCCAGGGGAAGCTGGGTGAGTTGGACTACAGCCACGGTGCAACACCCAGACTCACAAATCAGACTTGAGATCAATACGTAAAGTCTGACAGCAGACAAACACTCAAGCTCAGCCAGCGCATTAAAAAGCATCTGTAAAGCTAGTGTTTGAACATAGAAGGTGGTGTGCTGTGGGATCGGAGGTTCTGACAAAATCCTCTAAATGCTCTAACAAAATCCTCTAAATGTTTTTACTGTGCTTTTATTGAACGTGTTCTAACATTCTGCATTATCTGCTGGTCTGTCAGACGGCCTGTAAAATACATTCCAAGTATGGAATGTAACCAGAACAGTGCACAAGGCATTGTGGGTGATTAGATTGCCTCCTCACTGGCCTCCTCATTTGAAATGTTGCCATCCTGGCGACAATATAGCCACCCTCGACTCACTAAGAATAGATCAAAGTTCTTATTTGTCCCACAAGCCATCCACTTTAATGCACTTTAATGCAAAGGTAATGCACTAGCCCATGCACTATCCCCCATGCACTTTGAACACTCCCTCCTGGTGGGGGGTGGGTTGTAAGAGTGAACAACAACTGGAAACTAGAATGCGTGAAACGAGGTCTGCAAGCAGGGACAATGATCTGGCAGTGTGTGTATGGTAAGCTAGGGTTTAGGTAGGAAAATGGAGATGGGAGATCCCTAGTGGGCATGACAATGCCCTGTTATAATGCTGCAAACCAATTTCCCCAAGGTGACAAATACAATAATCTATCTTTCTATCTAGTAGGACCGCTTGATCTTGATCTGATTCTGCTAAACACAGTAGGGCTGCTGGATCAGAAGTTCTGCTATAACACAGTAGGACTACTGGATCATAAGTTCTGCTATAACACAGTAGGACTACTGGATCATAAGTTCTGCTATAACACAGTAGGACTACTGGATCATAAGTTCTGCTATAACACAGTAGGACTACTGGATCAGAAGTTCTGCTATAACACAGTAGGACTACTGGATCATAAGTTCTGCTATAACACAGTAGGACTACTGGATCATAAGTTCTGCTATAACACAGTAGGACTACTGGATCATAAGTTCTGCTATAACACAGTAGGACTACTGGATCAGAAGTTCTGCTATAACACAGTAGGACTACTGGATCATAAGTTCTGCTATAACACAGTAGGACTACTGGATCATAAGTTCTGCTATAACACAGTAGGACTACTGGACCATAAGTTCTGCTATAACACAGTAGGACTACTGGATCAGAAGTTCTGCTATAACACAGTAGGACTACTGGATCATAAGTTCTGCTATAACACAGTAGGACTGCTGGATCAGAGATTAATCCTGCACTAACATCCGGTTAAGCTGTTCCCTCAATGCACACACAATAATCGGACGATTAGTTGAATCACCTAATTGTAGTATGTTATAATTATTTAATTGTACTTATGCAGCATGTCCGAAAACAAGATTTTGGTGGTACAAGGGAGCAAATGTACTTTGTTCTTAGCTGTAGGTAAGATAAGAGAGTTGTAAAGAGAGAGAGCAGAAAGGAACACAAGAGAGCCAGGATTTTGGAATCTTTTTGAGTGGTCTAAAATCAAACTTTTCAGCGCATTTTACCCACTAAGAGCTGACAAATTCTAACAAATCCCCCCCCCCCCCAAAAATAGTCTTTAAATCTGTATTGTTATGTCTTATTACATTATGAATAATAAATACAATAACAAAAGTATTGTTTTCCCTCCTCTTAACGTGACCTGTGACCTGGTCCAGCTGACTGCTGGTTCCTGTCTGCTCTGGCCTCCCTCTCGATGCACCGCGTCCTGCTGGAGAGAGTGGTGCCTCGTGGGCAGGGCTTCCACAGCAAATACGACGGTAGCTTCTACTTCAGGGTCTGTACCGCCTCCCATTTGCCCCCCACATCAGACCTGTGTCCGGTAGCGTTTGAAGTACCTGCCATTTTGTTTAGGCGGTATAGTTGTGGAACATAGGAGTGACTAACCTTTTGCCGAAACCGTGCAAATAATAAACACAAAAGATACAAGACACAAGATACAATATATTTTTATTGGCCATTTGTAACAAGTACATTGGAATGCTTACTCCCCATTCCCTCCCGCAGTCTACATCCCCAGACATCTACATCTACATCTACAAAATATGTGAATGGTGTTCAGTATCGTTCAGTCATTCACTGTTTCTGTGTGTGTGTGTGTGTGTCTCTCTCTCTCTCTCCCCTGCTCCCTCATTTCACTCTCTCTCTCCCTCCCGCTCTCTCTTCTCTGTGTTTTGCTCTGTCTCTCCCTCTCTCTGTCTCTCACTCTCGCTCCCTCCCTCTCTCACTCTCTCCCCCTCTGTCTTTTATTCTCTCACTCTCTCCTCTCGCTCTCTTTCTGTCTTTTGCTCTCTCTCTCTCCCTCACTTCCGCTGTCGCTCTCCCTCTATCTCTGTCTCTCCTGCTGTCTGTCTGTCTGTGTGTGTCTCTCTCCCCCGTAGTTCTGGCAGTATGGCAATTGGAAAATGGTGAGGGTGGATGACCTCCTCCCTACGCAGAACGGACAGCTGTGCTACCTCCGCTCTCCTGTTCAACACGAGTTCTGGAGCTGTCTGCTGGAGAAGGCCTACGCCAAGTAGGCTCTCTCTCTCTCTCTCTCTCTCTCTCTCAAACCAAGTTCCTAAAAGAGAGTTTTAGTGATCTCTATGTCCCTCCCCCAAGTCTCAAGAGTTTCCAGACCACAACGAGAGAAAAGATCACCCAACTCTCCTCACTCCCTGTGTATGTTCTCTCTACCACCACCAACCACCCCCACTTCCCTTCAGGTTGAAAGGGGGCTACGAAGCCCTGGAGATGGGTTTCCCTCACGAGGCCATGGCTGACATGACAGGCGGGGTGACGGAGGTGGTGACCGTAGCCTCCCTCTCCAAGAACCTGCCCAGATTCCTGCAGCACCTGCTGGAGAAGGGGGCCCTCATCAACTGTGCCAACTGCCAAGTAGGCTGAAGCTGTTGAATACAGCACAACACAACACAACTGATTAGTGTAGGCTACGGTGCTCCAGTCCGCACCATGACAAAGGGGTACTGGGTTCGATCCCCAATGTCCAAATACGTACATAGGTATCTTTTGATAAAGATTCAAGATTCAAGATGTTTAATTGGCCATTTGCCAATTACAATTGAATGCTTACTCCCCATTTCCTCCCGCGGTAGGAATTCTGAATTGATTAAATTATGCCCTCGCCCCTACCCCTAGCTTCTAAATGACATGTATATGAATTCAGTCAATTAGCAGTATTAACTAAATAGTCAATAGTAAATTAGATTGCAACAGAATGCCAGTTAGTTACTAAGCCATTTTCCAAGTGATCCACTTCATCAGATTTTTGCTATGAGAAATGGCAAAGGGATAGAAAGGCATATATTGTATTGAAGGGTGAAAGAGGAGGTGTCCATATGCAAAGCACTTCATCCCTGGAAGTTTGGTGCTTCTTAGTCAAATAGGTGACAGTTGGGGCTGAGCTGGAATGTGTGTGTCGTGCTGTAATGATTTGTCATTTGGCGTAGAAGGATTTTACATTGAAACCATTCTCTCCCACCTTTCCCACCTCAAGCTACTGTCACACTCGTGTCACATTTCATTTTGGACAAAACAGTGTTTTCTTTATCTCCAATCTCTGACTGTATAGAATCCAAAATTCGATCAAATGCGTTGAGTGTATTGTATAAAAAACAAACGCATCGACACACCCTTCAGGACCTCAGGAGCCCTGGTTCCTCCCACAACATGTGGAGACTAACAACACTTAAGGCCTCACTATATCCCCTCTCTCTCCTCGGCCAGCACAGGACAAAACTTGATATGAAGACACTTGAACCAAACCAAACAACCAGCTCTAGGCTGGCTATTTTGTCTGTTATTGTCTGCCACGGCAAATTGCAACTGTGTGTGTGTGTGTGTGTGTGTGTGTGTGTGTGTGTGTGTGTGTGTGTGTGTGTGTGTGTGTGTGTGTGTGTGTGTGTGTGTGTGTGTGTGTGTGTGTGTGTGTGTGTGTGTGTGTGTGTGTGTGTGTGTGTGTGTGTGTGTGTGTGTGTGTGTGTGTGTGTGTGTGTGTGTGTGTGTGTGTGTGTGTGTTGTCGTGTATCCACAGGGCCCTCTGGAGCAGAAGAACGAACAGGGCATCATGTTCCGACATGCCTACTCGTTGACGGCGGTGGAGAAGGTCTGAGCAGTCATTTAATGAAGTCAAA
Source organism: Muraenolepis orangiensis (assembly GCA_027704905.1). Taxonomy (NCBI): domain Eukaryota; kingdom Metazoa; phylum Chordata; class Actinopteri; order Gadiformes; family Muraenolepididae; genus Muraenolepis; species Muraenolepis orangiensis. The sequence goes on from CM050999.1 coordinate 27,271,287, forward strand.
TCAAACGTTATAGAGCGCTTTACGTGCGAGGGCGAGGTGCAAAGCTGCTTATCGAAAGGCCACAACACGGATATATAATAAAACAAGCAATGCGTTAAAAAAAACTGTAAAAGTCTGAAGCATGTTGCATTTCAATGCATTGGAGAGGTACAATTCAACAAACAAAATGAGAATTGAGAATAACATGGGAATAAGGAGAAAGCTAAACTAAGAAGGTATTATTTTAAGGTTTGTGATGCCCTCGACCCCATTTACATTTACATTTACATTTAGGGCATTTGGCAGACGCTTTTATCCAAAGCGACTTACAAGGTGTACATTAGTTGAAGCAGACAATAGCATAACACTGGGGTACGCAAACATAAAAATACAGCAGTTCACAAGTATTCATTTTAACAAGATGAATAACACAATTTCGTACTGCTAGGTCACCTGCTTAAGTAGCTGTGATAAGAGCGTGTTATCAACATTAAGGATATACACTTGCTAACATATACAACATGCTAAGAGCTATTAATGTCAGGACTTAAGCAAGTTTAGGGGTTTCACGAAGGAGAAGGAGGGTTCAAGGAGAGTCCAGGTGGACTCTGAACAGGTGGGTCTTGAGTCTCTTGCGGAAGCTGGCGAGGGACTCTGCCATCCTGACATGAGACGGGAGTTCATTCCACCACTGTGGAGCCAGAGCCGTGAAGAGCTGGGTTTTGGACGAGCGATGTTTGGTTGACATTAGTGAAGGTCGAACAAGTCGCCTGGCAGAAGTTGAGCGGAGCGCTCTGGCTGGGATGTAGGGTTTGACCAACGCCTGGAGGTAGGCTGGGGCAGTTCCATTGACTGCCATAAAGGTCAGCACCAGAGTCTTGAATTTGATGCGAGCATTTACCGGAAGCCAGTGGAGATCGCGGAAGAGAGGGGTCACGTGGGAGAATTTCGGTAGATTGAATACCAGGCGTGCTGCTGCGTTCTGGATGCGTTGGAGGGGCTTGGTTGCAGAGGCAGGGAGTCCCGCCAGGAGAGAGTTGAAGTAGTCGAGGCGGGTGATGACGAGCGCTTGGACCAGGATCTGCGCCGCTTCACGTGTGAGGAAGGGCCGGATCCTGCGGATGTTGTAGAGGGCAATTCTGCAAGATCGGGCCACCGCGGTGACGTTGGCATTGCAGGACAGCTGGTCATCTACCACCACACCAAGGTCTCTTGTTGTGGTTGAGGGGGAGACTTGGGTGTTCTCGATGGTGACCCCACATGCAGACATGTGGAACCTTTCAGTTCCAATGCTTTAAACTAAACCGGATCAAGTTGTTGTTTAACCGGTTTTGTTTCGCATTGACCTGATAAGAGTTTGAATGTTTATTAGCGTTGATACAATTGCATTCCTGAAATATGTATCCATGGGCAAGAAATCCAAACTCCAAAAATGTTGAGTCGTAAATAACAACATAACACACTGGTTATTGATGGCTTTCTGAAGCGGAACACAGCAGGAATGTGGTGGGAGTCGTATCAAGTCTAGTCATGTTGTTGTGTCATACGTTGTGGAGCTGTTTATCCTACGTAAAGTCTCTGAGGGCTTGACACGCCCCTTCTAGAGATGGTGAAATAGTGTCCGTTAGGAAAGACCATTCCCTGTCCAATCCCGATCAGACAAAACATGGCCAGTGATTATGTCTTGAAAATCTTATGTCAGCAAAAATATATATATATAATCCAATATTATTACTAATTATAATAATAATAATTCAATGTAGTAAGAAAAAAAGGGTAATATCTGCTGAATAGTGTGTGTGACTGATCCTCTCCTGTGACCCAGGTGGAGACCACTCAGGGACCTGTGACCCTGGTTCGCCTCCACAACCCCTGGGGAGACACTGAGTGGGAGGGGCCCTGGAGCGACTTCAACGGGTCTGTGGAGTGTGTGGTGTGTGTGGTGTGTGTGGTGTGTGTGGTGTGTGTGGTGTGTGTGGTGTGTGTGGTGTGTGTGTGTGAGAGAGAGTGTCATGCTGTTATACTCACGGTCTCTGCTACTTGTTTGCCTTCTCTCTAATCCCTTTTTGTTTTGTCCTTCTGTCTCTGTCTCTGTCTGTCTCTGTCTGTCTCTGTCTGTCTCTGTCTGTCTCTGTCTCTGTCTGTCTGTCTCTGTCTGTCTCTGTCTGTCTCTGTCTGTCTCTGTCTGTCTCTGTCTCCAGACCAGAATGGAACACCGTGAGCAAGGAGGAGCAGAGACGTCTGGACAGAGTCACCAAAGAGGACGGAGAGTTCTGGTGAGTAACCCTAACCCAGTCACCACCGCAGGGGGGTTCATAGAATCAAACAAATCCACACACAAATCAATAAAACCCGTGTGCGAGCTTGTGAGCATCCTACTCTTTTAACATTCGGCAACTCTAATCCAGGCTCCGTTATCAATCACCTGGTGATCAATCCACTTCTATTTAGTAACATAGAACAGAGGTTCATATTCATCCTGCTTTCTCACTCATTGTCTGTCTCTCTGCCCTCTGCTCCCACAGGATGACGGTGTCAGACTTCCGCAAGAACCTGGAGGTCCTGGAGCTGTGTCACATGAGCAACTCGCTCAGCCGACCCGGCTCCACCGGGCGGCCCTGGCACTGCACAATGCATGAAGGGAGTTGGGTGCCAAACGCCTCAGCCGGCGGGCCTCTGAACCTGGGTACGGATTATTTGGTGACTTAACATTACATGACGTGACATTACACTGCAGTCATTTTGCAGCCGTTTTTTTGCCAAAAGTAACTTACAATAAGTGCCTTCAACAATAGGTAGTCAAGAGAAGTAGACTAGTCTCCAGAAATCACAAGTTGTTTTCCTTCTAACAAGTCTCCTCCTAAGAGCAGAACCAGTGCTCCGGTACAATAAGTTGGCAAACAATTTAACAATATAACTTACGATAGAGCTAACGAGAAAACAATCAAGTAACCACTAGAGCTAGTGAGACAAGTGCTAAGAAGAAGGATCAGGGCAGTAACTTTTTCTTTCACAAATACTATCAGTTAAATGGGGACGTGTTTTTCCAGGCTACTTCTACCTGAACCCCCAGTTCTTTCTGACGCTGCTGGAGGAGGACGATGACCCGTCGGACCCAGAGAACACCTGCTCCTTCCTGGTGGCCCTCATGCAGAAACACTTCAGGGAAACCAGGCTTCACCTGTCCATTAGTGTGTACCAGGTACACACACATGCACGCACGCACACACGAATGCACGCACACACCCACATGCAAACACACGCACACATGCACACACACACACACACACACACACACACACACACACACACACACACACACACACACACACACACACACACACACACACACACACACACACACACACACACACACACACACACACACAGAGGTGTCACTGTTTACCAAGTGACATGTTTGCTGGCCTTAGCCCACTCATCCGTGTGTGTGTGTGTGTGTGTGTGTGTGTGTGTGTGTGTGTGTGTGTGTGTGTGTCCTCCAGGCACGTGCCCCCGGGACCCGCCTCTCCCCCCAAGACCTGAGCATGTACCGCCCGGTCCTCAGCATGCATCCCATCATGAGGCGTGAGGTGGTGATACGTGGCGCCCTGGCGCCCGGACACTACATCATCATCCCTTACACCTCCGTGCCACATCACCCGGGGACCTTCATCCTCAGGGTGCTGACGGAGAAGGGCAACAACGCTATGTGAGTGGTGGCGGTTTAGATGCACATTTGTATCCCACGGATGTCAGGACTGCAGAGTCACTGCACAATGCACACTGCATCTTCCACCGCAGGCTAAAAAAAACTCATCTCTTCAGGAAACACTACCCGGATCCTTCATCTTCCTAGCGCATCCTCTTATCACTTTTAACTAGCGTACTAGCGTCTTACTAAGTAGATTGTCTAAGTAGATATATAGATTGTTATGTAGATATTGTTCTGTATTGTTTGCCAACTTATTGTTGTTTTACCTGAACTTATTGTATATTTACCTTTTTAGCACTGGCTCAGTTCTTGTTAGGAATGAAATGCACTTTTGACTTCTAGTGACCAGTTGTTCTCTTACCTTCCTTTTTTGAAACACACTATTGTAAGTCGCTTTGGATAAAAGCGTCTGCTAAATGACTGTAATGTAATGTAATGTAATGTATCGTAGTATTATTAGTATTATTATTATATTGTATTATTATTATTTTTTTATTCCAAATGTTTTAAGATTCGTGACGCATCTCTTTGGATGCTCAGGGCCATGGGGGAATATGATGTCTTGTCATAAAAAAATCCCGCGATAAGTATTGATATCTCGATATAAAAACAAGACTGGTTGACTGTTTTCTTTCATGCTGTGTCTTCAGTCCTTCTAACATGCCTGGGACAACAAACATCGCTACATTGGAGAAGGTAAGACCACTGTCTGTCTGTCTGTCTGTCTACCTGTCTGTGTGTCTACCTGCCTGACTGTATGTGTCCTTTGTCATGTCTATGTGTCTGTCCTGGGCTGGAGTCTGGGTTATGGGTAATAATGGGTCTTGGTGTCTGATGACTGATTGTCTCTCTTGGTGTCACTGGGGATATAATGTCTCTCTTGGTGTCTGATGACTGATTGTCTCTCTTTGGTGTCTCTGGGGACTGATTGTCTCTCTTTGGTGTCTCTGGGGACTGATTGTCTCTCTTTGGTGTCTCTGGGGATATAATGTCTCTCTTGGTGTCTGATGACTGATTGTCTCTCTTTGGTGTCTCTGGTGACTGATTGTCTCTCTTTGGTGTCTCTGGGGATATAATGTCTCTCTTGGTGTCTCTGGGGACTGATTGTCTCTCTGGGGACTGATTGTCTCTCTTTGGTGTCTCTGAGGACTGATTGTCTCTCTTGGTGTCTCTGGGGACTGATTGTCTCTCTTGGTGTCTCGGGGAATGATTGTCTCTCTTTGGTGTCTCTGGGGACTGATTGTCTCTCTTTGGTGTCTCTGAGGACTGATTGTCTCTCTTTGGTGTCTCTGGGGATATAATGTCTCTCTGGGGTCTGGATGTCTCTCTTGGTGTCTCTGGGGTCTGGATGTCTCTCTTGGTGTCTCTGAGGATTGAATGTCTCTCTCTTGGCAGTCTCCTTTCCCTCACCTGAAGGCCCTCCCGTCCCCCAGCTCCACCAGACTGCTCTTCACCAAACACTGTAGAAAGGTGAGCTCAGCTTGCACCACACTACAGACACTACACACCATCATCCATTCACCTGCTGTCATTTACCTGTGTGTGTGTGTGTGTGTGTGTGTGTGTGTGTGTGTGTGTGTGTGTGTGTGTGTGTGTGTGTGTGTGTGTGTGTGTGTGTGTGTGTGTGTGTGTGTGTGTGTGTGTGTGTGTGTGTGTGTGTGTGTGTGTGTGTGTGTGTGTGTGTGTGTGTGTGTCCGTCCGTCCATCGGACAGGACATCTGCAAACCACTGGACCTCCACCACCTGCTTACGGAGGCCATTCAAGGAGGAGGTGTGTGTGTGTGTGTGTGTGTGTGTGTGTGTGTGTGTGTGTGTGTGTGTGTGTGTGTGTGTGTGTGTGTGTGTGTGTGTGTGTGTGTGTGTGTGTGTGTGTGTGTGTGTGTGTGTGTGTGTGTGTGTGTGTGTGTGTGTGTGTGTGTGTGTGTGTGTGTGTGTGTGTGTGTAACCTCTCTGTGTCTCTGGTGGTGTGTGTGTGTGTGTGTGTGTGTGTGTGTGTGTGTGTGTGTGTGTGTGTGTGTGTGTGTGTGTGTGTGTGTGTGTGTGTGTGTGTGTGTGTGTGTGTGTGTGTGTGTGTGTGTGTGTGTGTGTGTGTGTGTGTGTGTGTGTGTGTGTGTGTGTGTGTGTGTGTGTGTGTGTGTGTGTGTGTGTGTGTGTGACCTTCTGTGTGTGTGTGTGTGTGTAGTGCTGGCGGGGAGTGAGAGGAGGCTGGTCCTGGAGCACTGCAAGAGCCTGGTGGTCCTCATGGATGTATCCTCTACTCTCTTACACAGAACTACAAGCCTCGCCCTGGGACTTGTAGTTCTGCCAGGGTTTGATCCATAGTGGACACCGCATGACTCAAGTACTACACTGTGTATTACTGAATCATTTTGCATAGACGTTTTCATGCAAAGCAGCTTACAGTGAACTCAGATACAGGTATGTGCTTAGGGCCTCTTGCTTTAACCCGCCAAATCGGGTTGAGGCCAAATCCACTACACTATACTTAACTATATAAAATATAGTTCTATATTATATAAAATAGGTAAAGCAATACAGTATACAGGTTGATAAGGAATAAGACGTGATAAGAAAGAACCACAGCATGGTTATTGTGATGAAAGATGTGTTTTTCCTTGTCCCTCACGTTCCTTTCTCCTTGACCGGTGGTTGTTTCCAGACTACGGGTTTGGCCCAGTTAGACTGGCAGGGGTTCATGAACCTCTGGTATAAGATCCAGATGTGGACGGTAATGTTTGTTTTTAAATGATTGTATTGCTCACGTTCTGATATTGCGAGGATAAAGGGCTTATACACTTCTAATACTCCTCATAATAATGCTCTTAGGACATAATGTGTGCCTACCTACTACACTACAATAAAAAATGTGCTTGACCATTTAGGACATATTTCTGAGGTTTGACAAGAACGGCTCCAAGCGACTGGAGTACTCGGAAGTCCCCAGTGCGTTGACGTCCGCAGGTACCGGTACTATCACTTTCGTGACTTCTGTGTCGTGTATGAAAACCGCCTGCAGAGGGCGCCAGAGAACCTCTCGTAAAACAAACTACAGCTTAAAAACACCGGGCACTAACGGTGATGTAAATCCCATGCAGAGGGCGCCAGAATACCTCTCCAAAAAGCCACCCCTTAAACTGCACAATCCTCAACATACCACAGATTAGACATAGTTGCCGTTTGAATTGGTACACAAGTCATGGGTGTAGTGCACTGTTTATTAAAAAAAAGACTTTCGATGTACTGTAACACATTTGAATCTAATCTAATTAGGAACGTTTTTCTCTGACAAACTGAATGACAAAAGTCAGCATATGATTCAAGATTCTAATACTAAACTATGCAATACTATACTATACTATAAACCACACTATATACTCCCTACTATATACTATTAAGAACACTATACTATAACAATACTATACACAATAAAAAGAACAATAAAGTGACTGATGGATGATACAGTATATACATGGTGAATTGTGCAAAAAGCATTTTAAAGTGCCAGTATTGCAGCAGCATGTTCCAATACAGAACAGTTGCAGTAACTGTAATAAGCAAAGTATGACAGTGTAATTATTACACTGTCATACTTTGCTTACTGGACTTATTACAGTTACTGCGCTATCATAATCATGTCACCCATATTGTATTACACTGTAATACAATATGGGTGACCTGTTATGATAGTGGCAGCGCTCCTAAAAGTTCAGTAGACACACTACTGCCTGTGGGTAAACTGTCCTTGAACCTGGTCGTCCAGCATGTGTGAACCAGCATGAGCAAATAGCAACAGGGCAGTCCTTCACATGTCCCCTTCTTCCTTCACTGGGACCATTCTACTTCACCTGGGAGATTTAAATCTCACAGATTAATTAACTAATCGGTGTTTGCTTTCTCTGGTCTGTTTCTGCCCTTTATAGGTATCCACGTGGATACCTCCCTGTTGCGGGTCGTTGGGCAGAGATACACAGAGCCGGACAAGACCATAAGCTATCCTGGTTTCCTGTACCTCATGACGAAGCTGGACAGCATGATCCGTAATGGGGGGAAATGGGGAAAAAACTCACAGGGGAGCAAGATTGTTTTTGGATAGGGAAAGAGAGAGAGAGAGAGAGAGTAAAATAATGAGACAGAGGACAGAGAGTGGGTGATGGAAATTTGGTTGGCTTTTTTTTGTTAGAACTGCGTAATTGGAGCCGTTCATGTGCAGTTGAAATGACATGAATTTGGCACTGAGATGTGTACATTTATCATACAACGAGGACAGCTTATCTGACCCTTTTATTTAAACTCTACAGCTATTCCAGACCTTTTCTTTTGACCTACTTATGGAGCTATTTTGCAGGCCCTACTGTCCTTTTCCATACTGTTTGTACTGTCGTCTCTATAGAGGTCAGCCACCTGAAGAGACACTAGCTGAATGTGGCTGAATGTTGAAATCAGAAGTGTTCTCTGAATGACGTGTTCTGCTCCTTCTCTTCTTGCAGGGAAATTCCATGCGTACGACATGGCCGGTCGGGGAACCATCACCATCTCCTACAAACAGGTAAATACGGCCGCCATTTTGGTGTCCATTTAGCAATGCCAATTACCGTAACAATTCACAATAATACTTCCCTGACTTATTAAAATACCAGAAACTAAATGTAGTTAGGGTTAGGGTTAATTGATTTAGGTGCCAGTGACACTGCAAGCAAGCTAAATTCACCAATTCACAAAACTATACACTAATGTACACTATGAATGGATTACTGACAAATTCCCATCTAACTACCAGTAAATGGATTCTAGTTTGGTTCAAGGTTACAGGCAAGGAAGTAACATTGTGAAATGTGTTGCACTTTCTATTGTCCAACTCGGTGTAGCCACATCGTAACGAGATGTGAAACACTGGACAACCTGGAACAGAACAGTTCTCTTTTTTTTTTAACCAACGTAAAACAAAAGAAAATGTCAATATAATGTTCATTTAAACTAAATATACTTCTGTCTCTTCTGCTTTTTCTTCAGTGGATCCGTTTGAGCATGTACAACTGACGCGACTGGGAGGACCTGCTGCCTCTGGACATTCTCTCTCAGTTGTATGTTAGCTATAGTTTCGAAATGCTATTTAGCTCAGGTAACCGCAAGTTTAGCGTGTGATTTTTACATTAGAAAACTGCACAGTGTGATTCAATTTATTTCATGGTTTATTATACAGAATATTAACACAGACTATTGTACATGCCTTGACGACGTGTGTATGCGACCAGCATGAATCACTAAATGTTTTTGGAAGACATGTTTTATTGGTCTACTGAGTTTATTTGTGTGTGTGTGTGTGTGTGTGTGAGAGAGAAGTGGGGATTCAAACAATTTCCTGTTGCACTACAGTTTGGCTTCAACAACTGCTAGCAATACATTACAGCTAGCTATACATTGTACTTAGCTGTACATTGTACCTAGCTATTATACCTGGCTATACATTACCGCTAGTTACGTATTATAACTAGCTAGACATTATACACTACCACACCCACTTTGCTCTCACGTTCATACTAACTCCCAATCTTCACTTTGGCCTTTACTACGACTTCACTTCGATTAAAGTTGACCATATCCAATAGAATACGTCATGAATACAACCACTGATGTTGCTGAAGTGTTTTTTATTATTATTAAGATTCAAGATGATTTTATTTATCCCGAGGGAAATTAAGGTGCAACAGTTGAAACAGGGGGAATAAATGCACACACAAATATACTAATACCTAAAAACTAAAAACTAAAATTATTATTATTATTATTATATTATTATTATTATTCACAATTCATCCTCTGGGACATTTTAACGAACAACACATTATTCCTATAATTATGGGACATTTGGCACAAATGACAGAGCTATTATGCGGCTCCCCCCCTCCCCTCCCCCCGAAGCGTCACAACACGTCACACATCCAAAGTTAGCCCTGTGGACCTGTCCCCCTCTATGTTTTATGATGGGCTTTGTGCCGTTAACAAACTGTGTGTGTGTGTGTGTGTGTGTGTGTGTGTGTGTGTGTGTGTGTGTGTGTGTGTGTGTGTGTGTGTGTGTGTGTGTGTGTGTGTGTGTGTGTGTGTGTGTGTGTGTGTGTGTGTGTGTGTGTGTGTGTGTGTGTGTGTGTGTGTGTGTGTGTGTGTGTGTGTGTGTGTGTGTGTGTGTGTGTGTGTGTGTGTGTGTGTGTGTGTGTGTGTGTGTGTGTGTGTGTGTGTGTGTGTGTGTGTGTGTGTGTGTGTGTGACCTACTTCTGTAGGTGGCTCTCTCAGGCATGACAGACAGCGGGTGATAGCCAACCCGCTGTCCCGGGGTCCTATGACAAATACAAGTATGGCTTTACTGATTGTCTGGCTTACTGTGAAAATCTTCAATAAACTTGACATTCTACAAGAAAAATTGCTTTAGAGAATGTATTATTGTGTATGTGGGGGGGGGGGGGGGGTACGTGTCTACATAGGGCTAGGTCTAACGCCCTTTATGTGAATCCCTATACAATATGCAGCAGTTTTGACAGTCAAAAAAGTTAGGTGTCTTATAAGTCTTATTTTGCAGCTGGTGTACTTCTATATGTTTCCATTCGGGGGCAGGCGGAGCGCGTTCATTCACACTGGCCCACATTCAGCCGGGGTCTCATGAATATTCATAACCATAGCCCGTGGTAGGAGCGGCTGGTTCCACCCAACCACACCACACCATTCCCTCCGAGGGTGGAGAGAAAGCATTCTTCTCCTACAGCAGCAGCACAGCAGGGATTTCCACTCTGCTCCACCCGGATACTGCCCGCCGACGCAGGAGAACTCATCCCCACCCCTAGCCTGCTCAACACATTTCCTGTTTAATTGTGGTTTATATAAAAAGCACTTGAGATAGAAAATAAGCCTCGTTCACATCGCTCTTCGGTCTGACATGGTCGATTACCACGCTGCTAATAACCAACAATACACGGCCGGAGAACCACCGACCTACATGGAGCAAGAGAATGACTGGGACCGCGACCTGCTGCTGGACCCCGCCTGGGAGAAGCAGCAGAGGAAGGTAGGAACCGAACTGGGGCCGGTGGACCGAACCGAACTGGGGGGGGGGGGGGGTGAAACGAACCGAACTGGGGGGGGTGAACCGAACCGGATGGGGGGGGGGGGGGTTGAACCGAACCGAACCGAACCTTACCGAACTAGGGGGGTGAACCGAACCGAACCGGGGGGTGAGCCGAGCAAGGGTGAGGCTGGCGGAGGAAAGGGAGTAAGAAAAAATGGCAGGGGAAGGGAAGGGATGGAGAGGTCGCGAAATTCAATGTGGGCCCTGCCTATAGCACTGCTCTGCCAAATCACAGACCGAACGATAACTATTAAATAAGTATTCGCTCTCCAACTGGAGGAAGGATTTCATCGGTTAGTTGGGACTCTCTCCCCCCGCTTTGAATGAACCATCCAGGGGTCCGCTGCTAACCCGCCGTGTAGCTGCTGGTTTATAATGTTACACGGACTCTACTTCAACACCTTTTTATATATATATCTATATATTTTTTTACAAGCTATTATATGAAAGTATAGTGTAGTATAACCATATGCTCCCCCCCCCACCCGCATATGGTTATAATACAGCGTAATTGTTATGAAAATAACGTTTTCTGACTTTTTTGAAAAATAGCAAATGGAGTTGTTTCTGTGGTGGTGGTGGTGTCATATTGTAATGGAGCCACTGCGCGTCCAGCAGGCCGATAGGAGTGAAACGCGTTTAGTAGTTTACACACTTTCTCTGTTCTTTCTCTACACAAACTCACTGTGTCTGTAAACCACCGCACACACACACGTTGCTGTGGACCAACTTAATCACCGCATGATTACGAATTTAAGTGTGTGTGTGTGGAGGGCGCAAACTGGGCCACGGCACCACACACACACACACAGTGGCTGGGAGATCCAACGACCAGATGGATGAATACATGGTTTCTAGCTAGTGGACTGACAGCATACCGATCGTTTGTGCGGTTTTTTGCTTGGATACCATCCGCGTCCGGGAGACGCTGTCCCGTCGACCCGCTGAACGGGACACGTCACGTCGCCTGTCATCTCGACACGGGCCAGTGGAGCGACGTAGGCTACCATGTTTGTCCCAGATGCCACCCAGACCCAACTTTATTTGGCCAGACATAGGCCATCGTGCAACTTGAGCACATCATTTACGACTAGCGTAAAGATAATCCCTCATTGTTTGCATTGTTGGAATGCATTGCTCACAAACACGTCAAACGTTCGCTTTCGCTGGCCATGACATGTCGAGAGTTTTGCGACAAGGTTTTGTTTCAGCCGAGTTATGTTGGCCAGGGAGGCTGGGGGAACCAAGGGCACATTCCTGTGGTGTATTCACCCTTGCTGTGCCAGTTATTTCGTAAAATAGAGAGAACACACACACACACACACACACACACACACACACACACACACACACACACACACACAGAAACAGATTTAATGAGTGTGGGAATAGTTTTGTCTTTGTAGTTTATGAGGGCACGTCCACATTCGCAAGTCCAAGCCTATACCCCTTTGCTTTAGTCACGTATTTGAGCAGTGTTGGCTCTCAAGGTGTTAAATGAGCGCTCTGCCATTCATTGACAATGTTGAGCAACACTATTCATAAAACCATTGTTAACCCAGCCTGCACTGATAAGAGGCCTGGTCAACCACATCCTGTTGTCCGATTATACTACACTGTTTCTGTATAGGATGGACCGTGCGATAGGTCCCTGTCAGGCGCGCCCCGTTAAAGTGATTTGACTTCACTTTGTCACTCTTCTTCCCACAGGCTGAGCTCTGCTCGCCTGACAAACCTGTAATTATGTCGTTCATCTTCACCAGCGACGCATTGCCCGCACGCCCAGACATGTTCAAGCAGTGCAGTGCCTCCACCGCTCTCTTCCCATGTGAACTCCCCAGATAGAGGCGGCTTGCAGAAACCGCAACCTCTCTTTTTATTGCACAGTTGGATCTGGAGATCTTGTGGTGGTGGTGGTGGTGGTGGAGTATGGGCATTGAATTCTATTTAGTAATGAAGTTTGCTTTTACCAAGAGCTACTTGTCACGATGGGAGACAAAGAGGTACTGACTCCCACTGCACTGGCAGGAAACGGTGCAGTGGCACAGGAAGTGGGGCAATTGACCTAGTAAAAACAAAGAGCAGGTTAATGTGTGTGTGTATGTGTGTGAGAATTTTAGTTGACGCGAACCGCTTCGAACGTGAGACATTTAGAAAGTGTGCCCAACAAGCCACAATGGGCCTTATTCACCGAGCGGCCAATTCACTTCCCCCCCCCACCCTCCCAGCTAGCGCTTGGAACCAAGGTGGTCACTAGGTTTGCATTTGTCTCATATATGCTGTACAGGCACGGTGGGCATTGTAGTTCACAGATCTCAGTCCCAAGCCAATCAGAAGCAGTCGGTAGTAAATCTTTAGGAATCTCATGTATTTTGTCTGCTACCTGGTATAGGAAGCAATCTAAACACTTAAATCTGTATGGGCTGTATTCGGTGTGTGTGAGGCATTCAGGGGGTCCACCCAGATGTGGATGCATGGATCGAGGTGCGCCGTGCAAATTAGATTCACCAAGGCATGGACACTCAGAGCGCCAAAACCCACCGCTGTGTAACCCTAGTCCCTGTAAAAACGGAATGGGCTCAGGTGACGTTGTTCAGCAGCACTTGCGAGGCGAGCTACAACAATCGACCCAACTAGCATTTCATTACCGATGCCCCAGTGACTGTTGTGGTTATGGTGACTTATTTTATTTGCTAGCATTAGTCTTCTGTCAGCATTTGTCCGCAACCTAGCTAGCTAGGTCATTCCCAGCTCACCTAGCAGCCATTTTGGTTCCATCTTGGTGTGTGTGTGGGGGGGGGGTTCATGTTATACATGAACACAATAGAAGAAGAAACTGGACAGTTGATTGGTTGACTGCTTTTAGTACAGAAGTCTTATTCTCTCTGTTAGATCGTAAGGGAAGTAAAGTGTCACATGCGGTATATTGGCTGTTTATCAAAAGTCCTTCATACGAGTCAGACCATTCAAAAATAAAATGCACTTGCGACATCTCTTTTTAATTAAGCAGACATTTGGAAGAAGCATTCCCTGACACACAGGATATGATGCAACAGTTCCTTGAACATTTAACAAAGGTTGGCCCCTATGGCGAGGACCTGGCTGTTTGTGAGTCTACCGTTGGGAAACACAATGAACTTTGATCGGCATTTTGTGTACATTTACCTCACTTTTTGTTGATATAATCATGTCAGCGGGGCGTCAATGTAATACATAACCAGCATGACATATCAATTCATTGTAAAATTGGGATATAAAACTAGTTTGGATAATTTAGCATGTGTAAGATTGGGACGAACCATGATCTTTCTTGGTTAACAGACCATCGTATCCGCAACCCTAATACAAGTTTCTCAATTTCATACCGGCCATTAAAGTGTTAAAGTGCTAAATTCCAAAATATCCCAAAGTGCATTCTGTTGGAAACATCCCAGACATGATGATCGAGTTAGTCAATATTTTCCACCTCTTAAACACGCACACAGATTTCCATTGCGGCCAAGGTGGGCAGCTTGGGAACAATGTTGGTTTGTTAAGTCCCGCCCACTGTCACATGCTTCTGGTGTGACTGGCAGGCTGGCAAAGGCAAAGAGCAAAGAACCGCCCCTCTGTGCCATCACTACTGACTCACCACTACTACTACTATTGGCCCTCCAGTTAACCACTACTACTATTGGCCCTCCAGCTAGTCTACCCATTCTAGTAAGGAATAGTAGAAGGCAGTGATTTGTTTGGAGGAAAACTGACTCCTCCTGACACCAGACTCTCCACTCTCTCACCTAACAATAGAATGTTTGAGGAGAGGAGCAGGAGTGGCAGGCAGCTTTGATTGGCTGCTTTTATTTTTCCTTTTGTCTTTGCCGTGATTGGCTGATATGGTGGATAGCAGGATAGACCTGCTTGGGGTGTGGTGGATAGGAACGGAATTCACTCTCTGAAAACATCATTCTGTAGGACCCCCCCCCCCCCCCCCCCTGTGGTTGGGTTGTTTGTTTTTTGTGTTGGTTTTTGCATGTTAGTCTAACCTTTTTTCCACTATCAAAGAAATTCGGACTGTGTGAATGACAAGAATGATTGTCATCCAGATCCTGTCGTTTGTTCAGCTTTCTGCTGTTTTTTTTTCTTCTGTAAACCGGCTGAAACAATAGGCTAACCTTGTTGTTATCATGCCACTATCTGTGCACCACATTGCTAACCTCCTGAGTACAGATTAACGCCTCTAATCTCCGTGACCTCACCCACCTTTATTGCCTGCCATCCTTTTCAATTGACCACTATTTGTAGAAGATATTTGCCCCGGATTGACAACTAGATTACACACAATGTGTTTTTGACTGACAGGCCTATGAAAGAGTCCAGTTCCCTTAATCAAGCAAACAACCATTTTGGACTCACCGGCTTTTAACCTTAGTGGTTGAAGGACCTTTGACTTGAGTATCGATTTTGGAGAATCATATTCTAGTTAATCCAATGTTGACGTTCATTGCGTCATAATGTGTGGTCATTTAGTTTCCAATGTCTGACAAAAACAATATTTTCAACCTTAGTGTCACCCTTTTGTAGAGCATATTTTCCCTTTTTTATAATTGTTTAAACTTCGGCTACGATGTGTAATCATACGATAATTTACAGTTGGCGCAATCACTTGTGAAATTCTTGCATGCAGTACTATATACATGTTGCCCCACCCTCATTTCCTCCCTGACAATATCCTGGAGGGCATCCAATAAGCAGCCCAGGGTCACCACGGGACCAGTGAGAGACACACACACACACACACACACACACACACACACACACACACACACACACACACACACACACACACACACACACACACACACACACACACACACACACACACACACACACACACACACACACACACACACACACACACACACACACACACACACACACACACACACACACACACACTAATCCCCCTCATTCCCAGCTGATCCAGGGCCAGCTGTGGCATCCCTTTAACCCTGGATGGAGACACTCGGAACCCAGACCCAAACTACCCAACCAGGCACTTACTCCAACCCAAGTCAGTCAGCTGGCGAACGCAGCAGCTCGCCGTACGACAATGGAATCCTAGCTCTCTCTCAGGCTCCCTCTCCTTCCCCTCTGTCTCTCTTTCTCTCCCACACGCCACAGTGAGTGACTGAGTGAGTGAGCGAGCGGGGGGAGGCGGGGGAAACATTCCATTGGTGGGCTATTGTAGTCTGCTAGGCCAGAAGGAGGAGGGGACTCTTGCTAAAGAGGGGGGCGGGGGGGGGCGTGGCTATACTTTAGGGGGAAGAGGGGAGGGGCTGGAATGGGACAGCAGGGTTTTTCAGTACTGTACTCTTTTTGGCCCATTGGAAGGATGAGTTGCTGTAACGGAACCAGATTGAACCTGAAATTGTACCTCTGTGAAGTTACTCAGCTTGGCTTTATAAGACGAGTTGTATAACGATATAGTATCAACTTCCTCAATACAATATATATCACCCTACCCTAAAAAATATTTGCCATTTGGTGGGGCATCACAGGTATCGGTTGGCCAACGTCTGATCGTTACTGGTGGTGGCACTTCAAGGTTTAAAGTCCAATAGCCCTTATCTGGCCATCTGGAGGCGGGCACACCACACCACACCACACCACACCACACCACCCACCTACCACTACCACTACCACCACCACACCACACTACCACACC
This sequence comes from Muraenolepis orangiensis, assembly GCA_027704905.1. Classification (NCBI taxonomy): domain Eukaryota; kingdom Metazoa; phylum Chordata; class Actinopteri; order Gadiformes; family Muraenolepididae; genus Muraenolepis; species Muraenolepis orangiensis. The sequence continues at coordinate 27,287,799 of CM050999.1, forward strand.
ACACTACCACACCACACCACACTACCACACCACACCACACTACCACACCACACCACACTGATGTTAGTGCTGTGGTTGGCTATGGTAAATATGTGCAGCATTAAGTGCATCTAGGATATCTAGGATCCCAGACGGCTCTAAACCAAATGTCACAAAAGCAGTAGTGTCACGAAGATGGCAGATGAGGGTTAGCTCTGTTTCTCTTAGTTTGTTTGTTTCCACCAATCATGTTGTAGTTTTTGTAGGCGGGGATCTGGTTGCAGGCGAGGATCTGTAGGTGTTTTTAATTGGCGAACACAGACTCTGCCAGCGCTAGTAAACTGTAAAATCACAGCGTCTTTACCGTTGTCGACTGGCCACTGTAGAAATGCACTTAATAAAATCCCCTTTATGAAAGCTTCATCCACTCGCACAAATTAGTTTTCCTATATACGGTATTTCAGTAAGAAAACGGGAAACAAGGCTTAACTCCGCCCCTTGCAGTTGTTTGTTTCCTGTCCAGGCTCTGTGCAGTCCTGCTATAACAGAAGAGAACTACTGCATCACAATGTCCTGCATTCCCGTGTCTCGCAGGCACCCTGACTTAAGTAGTGTTGCTAATTGTTCCTGATGGGCCAGGTCTTGAACCGCGCGTGTTTGTTAGGATTAGAGTGGCATTTCCGCCAAAAGAAACTCATCAGGTACAATGGCGGCAAAGGCCTTCCTTTTGGTCAGCTGCCAATATCCATGTTGGGAGTTTCTCTCACACGTGCACACTTCCTCTGTAGTCGGTACGCGATGAAAAATGACTAAAAAAGTAATTAATTGATTTGTGTTCCTGCCGATCGACTAATTGCTTTAGTTGTGATTTAGTGTGATGTTTAAAAGCGGCCTTGTGCGTCTGGTATATATGAGATGGCGACAATGCAAGCTCATGGCTTAAACCAGTTTAGTGTGTGTGTGTGTCCGTATAACACGTCATGTACTGTAAGGCAAGCCTCCGATCCTTGCTCAGACGGTTTTCGTTTTGCCTAAGAGAGGGTTTTTAAAATGTTTTGTTGCCCTTAAGAGATATCGCAACCGGCAGAACGAGCTCCCAAGCACATGTGTTTTACGAGTGGGAGAAAGAGAGAGCGAGGTTCTGCTGCCTTCTAGGCAAGGCTGGACAACAAAGGAATGTGTGTTTAGGTGTGGCGATGTGTGTTTAGATGTGTGTGTTTGGATGTTTAGGTGTGTGTGTGTTTGTGTGACTCGCACTTGAAAATAAGCTTGGTCTCTTTACTAGTTTTTCCAATAGTCACATAGCTGTGGCATTCCCCTGCTTCTCAACACCGTGGAGTTAAATAAATACAGGCCGCTCTCTAGTTGCAGGTTAGTGTGTGTCTGGCCCTACAGGTGATATGTTCTACACATCTCTGGGCAAGTCTCCATCTAGTAGTTTGTTGCCTCAACATGCAGTCGAGGGAGAGCATCCAGAAGCCCCCCCCCCCCCCCCCCGGTGTCCACCATTTTAAATGTCCTAGATCCATATCGGCACAGCCTCTAGACTCACGGCCCGCGACATCGTCTTCAATCTGTACGACATCTGGCCGCCTACCCTGCCACATGCGGACGCGCTCACAGCCAGCATACAGATTATACAGATTATAGCTGGCCTCAGATGGCTAGATTATATATCCTGTTGGCGGGTACTGTGCGTGACCGGCAATTCATCCCCAACTTTTGCACTGCACATCATCTGTAATGTGTAACGCCGATTGGGCCTGTCTGGTGTTTTCGACGGAGATACTTGTGCCATGCTCAAGAGGCATGGCACACGTATGAGCATGGTACTGTCACAATGTAAAATACAGGGTCAAATACACAAGTTATTCAAAGAACTAAAAGCTGGAGAGAGCCTTGTTCTAACAGGACCTCACTCGTGGTCCAGTGTTCTCCGGTCCGTACCGATTTAAAGGTAGCAGAGAGACCTGACAATGCTCTTCAAGTATCATGTGTCTCTGATTCCCTCTGCTAGCTCACTGCTTTATTATTTAACAGCATGCTAACTAGGGCACTAGGCTAAAGGCACACACACACACACACTCACTCGCTCTCGAAATTAGACATGTTTCAAAGAGCCTTAGCTACTAGCACTTGCCTGTTGGTGGACTAATTCAAGCAGAAAAGCCCCAAACATATGAACAGTAGGAAGAGAGTTGAATTGTGGGAAAATGTGTTTGTTTTCCACCTGGCTCAGCATATCTCTCTGTGTCAGTCTACCCATATAAGTTCCAGAACACATTACAGTGTCATTAAATATTTACATTGACTGCCGTGCACCACTGAATCGACCACACACATTTTGGCTAATCATCCATCCACCCTTCCCACAAAGTACACGCGCACAACTCTCTCTCTCTCTCGGAATTCCTGCTTTGTGCTCTCTCTCTGTTTCTCTCTCTCCCTTTCTGTCAGAAGTCTGTCTCTATCATCGCACGCCCTCTCTGGCTGGCGCGTCTGTTGCACTTTAACAATGCTGATTGTAAGGCAAGACTGTGAAACATGGGACTACAAATCCCATGTTTCAACAGGACTATTTCCACTCACACCAGCCTGGTATCCTCTGAACTATGTCCAGAGGATATGTCATTTAGCTGTCTGAGCCCAGCAGGTGCTGCAGGTCGATATTGCTTTGCCTTGTCCATGCGGTTCAGGCCTCCAGCCCTGGAGCCTCTCACTGGAGCGCTGTGTTTTGGTGTGTTCTTCTGGGTACCGCTCAGGGTCTGATGGTTGATCCCGGAGATCAAGACGCCCGGGATCCCGGGAGACTGAATGCTAGGAACCCAGACGGGCGAAATTGAAAAACAATTAGCCACTAAATAAAAAAATTAAAATATATTTATTTTTCATTGTGGAAAATACTCCAAACCTCTCCCATGTTGTAATACACACCTGGGTAAATGTTCTTGTATGTGACACCTCTGTGGAAACCCTAGGAGCGGCGGTAGAGGCTGGTACAGGGACGGCAAGCAAGCTTCTCGGCGTGGTGTCACGTTATGCATGCTGTAAAGCAACTTGAAAGCCATTGAAGACCTCTAGCTGCTGTGGTCATGGCAGAACGAGACAGTCCATTGCTTGTTCCCACCGCTCACACTGACAAGAAATTGGATCTGATCACGAAGGGCCCCTCCCACTCCCCCCCCCCCCCCCCCCCCCCCCATCCCATTAGCTAATGGGCAATCTGTACTGTCGAGAGGCAACTCTCCACAAAACTCTTTTCAGGCTCGTTTGTGTGTGTTTTCCAGAGATCAGCCCCCCCCCCCTTTTGTACACTACTACAGTTCTGGTGTGTTGAACCGGGTGTTCTCGGAGCCTCTCGTGTCCTCAAGTACAACTTTTTAAAGTTCTGCCGCTCACACGAATCGTCTCCATGAGACGAGATGTTTGCTTACTCTGTTCACAGCGACGGAACCTGAGGGAGGGAGTTGAGAAAGAAAGAGAGAGAGCGGTTATTGCAGTTCCATTACAGGAGGAAGGAAGTCTCTGAGGTTTTTGTTTTTGTGGTTTCCCATCTCAAATGATTCTCTAGGTTTGACTTGTATGTAAAGCGACTAGTTAAGTGTTTCTTACAACCGTTGGGTCCAACGTTTGGCCGACCTCCACTGCTGCGCCGCAGGTATGGTTGTCGTGCACAATGGGGGAAAATACAATTGATGGTCCACATGACATGGGTGGTGGAACCATTCCAGGCATTCTCCCTTTTGAATGATGGATAGATCATAAGCCTACCAGTTGGTACAGTCCACTGGGCAGACTGGCATGCTGCTGATTCATCTATCATACATCTGGGTGGACCCTCCCATGTGTGATGTCACAAATGGGTCGTTTTTGGAACGGCTTGTAATGGCTAATCGACATCACGCCCGGTTTGTAAGACGGAGACTCCCTTTTAATCAAATGCGCTTAAACGTTATCTTATTTACATAAAGGAGCATGTAATGTTCCTGTGTTACCATTTGTCTCTTTCCCCCACAGATAGTATTTCTGTTCAACAAACAAAAAAGAAAGAGGCACGTAGTTCCCATTCCAAACATTCCCCCCGTAGCGGCTAATGCTAACCAGCGGCTCCTCCCTCCTCTGGGTGGTGTAGGAATGAACCCCGTGGACTGGTGTGCGACAAGCCGATGCCTGCTCCGGTCAGCCTAGCAACCGCTTGTAAAATGTTGTCGTCAGGGCGCCTCACAAAGGCACCTAGTGTGGACCGCTGGGCCTGGTCCCACGCCCCGGGTCCCTCGCCTCCAGGCTAACTCGGCAGCGCTGCTGCTGCTTACTGCAGTCAAAAATACCACCACCGTGTCAAATTTTGTTGTGTATACGGTGAAAAGTACGAAGACTAGTAGTCATTTCCCCTGCTAAAATTGTGTGGAAATCATGTATTTTTGGCACCTGATGATCATGAGGAAGAGAGAGATTCCCACGGTGCTGTGAGAAATGAATCCGTTAGCCACTCTGATCCTGCCTGGTCCAATCAACTCACTCCCTCTGGGGATTTCCTTCCCCTCTCCTCCCCTTCCTCCCTCCTTCCCTCTGTGGCCAGACTGCTATGTACATCCTGCTTGTACTACAAGCAGCACAGTAGGAACACTGGGGAAATGTGTGTGTGTGAGACCCACCCCTATAGCTTATGTCATTTGCAAGCATGCTGCCTTTTTGCGCCTGGCGGTTGTTCCTTGCTGAGCTCTATCACACATCTCTTGATTGGTCTTTTTTCCTTTTCTTTTTAACCTCTTTAGCACCCTTTGTCCATGTGTGCATATCTCACTTCCCCAGCCTTGACTCGAAGGCAGCGATGTCCTTTTGCATTCCTGCTTTGTAAGAGCCTAAACAGAATGTACACTGGCTAATTCAGACTCTTAACCCCCTTTTTAATTCAACCTTTAACTTAACCTTAAACTCACCCGTTACTTATCGGGTGGTGGATCAACTTCTGGCAGGAATTAACAAAGTACTCCTTTATCTTCCATTACTGATTTACTCAACATTAGTAATGGATTCTTGAGTCTTTTTTAATCCATGTTGATGCATAGTTCTTCATGGTTTTATAGTCGTGAAATCTTATCTTTAAAAGCGATTTTCTTTTATTGTGTAGAGTATATATGATTAGGCTGGTGGAGACCGTTAATAATTAATACATTTTCTTTGCAGTATATTTCTTTGCTGCATATAATAAATCAGCTCACAAATGCGTTGACTCCTAATAAAGCCCACAACACCTGGGGAAAACGACAACGTTTTCTCTATGGGTGACGACTTAATCTCAAAGCAATATCAAGTCTCAATATCAAATCAAGTACAGTATATTGCCCTCAGTCCACGGGTTTCTGCTCAGGGGGAAGTGGCATCACCTCCCCCTGATTTTACAGTGGGCCCCGGATCTCATGTTTACCTGTAGGCCCTTCTTAGGTGGAGAGGGGCTCAGCAAGAGGCTACCTTACCACTGCTGGCGTTAGCCGTTAGCTTCTTGGACCGCCTCGATGCTCCTCTCAAGTTGCGTCTACATGCATTATATAGGCCACCACCGTATGGCCCCGAAGTAGGCCAAGCCCTTGGGGGGGGGGGGGGGGGTGGTGTGTGTGTGAAATTCCCTTCTCGACGGTTGGCACATTACCCTGTACTTTGAGTAGAGGAGACAAGGAAAGGTGATGAGGGAAGAAAGCAAAAAAAAAAGTGCATTAATTTATTCAAGTCATTCAAACTGTGACCTTTAGAGTGACCAAAACCTCCTAGTGCTCTCCTGTACCATAATCAGGAGAGGAGACGAGGAAAGGATACCATATGGGAGGAGAGGAGACAAGGAAAGGAGAATTAGTCAACTACCTGGGTTTCCGTCTTTTGATGAGCGGGCACCCACACACACACACACACGTCACCCCCTCCCAGTCACACATTCCAACGGTGACCCTTCCCTTTCTAGCTTTCTGAGTCACACACACACACACACACACACACACACATACTTTTCAGACTTGAGTTCACCTGCTTGTTCTTCTCTCTCTCTCTCTTGTTAATGGGCGTGGTAGACCTGTGTGAGTGTGTGTGAGAAAGTATGCGGGTGTGAGTGTTCCTTTTTTGGGTATTTGTTTTTTTCACACATTGCACCTTGTTGGCCTATTACATCACGGTTGTCGTGGTGACGAGCAAGTTAAGTGTGTTGCCTTATAAGGTAATAGTGCACAAGGCAGGCAGACGGGGGGGGTGGGAGGGACCGGGACCGGAAGAGCGTGTTACCGTGACAATGCTGTCTGGGTCGCCCTGAAACACCCGTTCAGCCACATTGTTGCCGACATTCTCCCTCACCCTTTCTCCCTCCCCCTCCCCGTACCTCCCTTACTCTCCCTCTCCCTCGTTCTGTCTGTCTCCCCCTACTCTCTTCCTCTGACATTCCCAGGTCGAAATTAGTTAAAACGTATATCTTGTATGTATATGATGTCCATTTTAACCGCTTTAACTCTCTCTCCTGTAATCTCTCTTCCTTTTGGAGCACTAAACGTGTGACATTTGATTGGTGATGAAAGGAATGACTAAACGCGTTCCTAAATGTCTTCTCTGATATACGCATAGCACACACACACACACACACACACATGTGTAGTATGCACATGCACACTTTTGGCACATACACACATAACACACAGCCTCCATCTCAGCCTTCCCTCTGCTTGCCTTATCTCCTTGTCTCCATCCCGATTTCCTTTTTCTCGGTTCCTTCCCTCCCACAGTCGGAGGAATTTCAGCACAGAGGTGTGTGTGTGTGTCACAAACCTGAGTCAGAGAGCTGTTGAGTCGAGGGGGGGGGGGGGTTGCGTGTTGCTAATGCTGTTTGGTTTAGTGGTTCGTCATGCGTGTCAACATGGAGATAGTGTAGGTGATGTGTTTGTGGGAACTGGTGTCAGTTCTATTTCTGCACCATGTGTCACGCCATAAGGGTGACTTCTCCATCGCCTGCTTAACAACTTCCCCCCCCTCTAAAGAGGAAGTGAGGATGGAGCAACAACTGTGGTTTATGGTTTGATCAATCAGGCGATAGTCGCCAGTTTTTTCCGGGGGAATTTGCGTACATGCATGTGCATATACACATATTTTGAAATTTTGGAATATTTTTGGATTGACATATCATTGCCATGGTGTGGCCTGAACCCGCTGCCCTGCAATAACCTGGTCCCGTGGTAAAAAATAAAAACAGGAAGTAGACCAGTCCAAAGATAAGGATGTAGATATCGGATTCAGATTTATTTGTCACGTGTTTAAGGACCAGTGTACAAACATTTTATAGCCAGCTCCGAAGATGTGCTCAAAAGCACAAAATGAAAAATGACAAAATTGCAAGAATCCCAAAAAATACAAAATCAATTATACAAATGTACGTATTTACACAATTGCAAAAATAAATATGAACATAGCAGCGTAAAAGGTATTACAGTATAAATAATAAATATAAAGTGGTGTTAAGTGTGTCATTTTGTGCAGGTAGTCCAGTTGTTGTTGACGGGGGGGGGGGGAGGGAGAGAGAGAGAGAGAGAGAGAGGGAGGGAGGGAGGGGTGTAAAGTGTAGTGTGGTGCAGATAATCAGATGGATAAGTATTACATAATCGAGCATAATAATAATGTGCAGGGCACTCATACAGCAATGATATCCCAACGAGCTCACATGCAGACTAGCAACAGGAACGGGGTGTTCCTCTCGCAGGGGCCCAGAGCTACTGCTGGTCAAAAGACGCATGGATCATCTGTGGACACACACACACACACACACACACACACACACACACACACACACACACACACACACACACACACACACACACACACACACACACACACACACACACACACACACACACACACACACACACACACACACACACACACACAGAGAATTGTGGTACTGACGGAAAAGAGACTGTGTGTCTGTCTGTTTTAAATGTGTGTGTGAGAACAGAAGTCTCGGTGAGTGTTTGGCGGTGAGTGACTGGAAACCTTTCCTAAGAGTTGTCCTCCCCTCAAGGGCACCAGTGAAGTGGGTCAGTGAGGTGTTTGTTTTACTCACCAGAGGCCCCCCCCCCCTTGCTCTCTTGTGGGCGGTGTCTACCATTTCTGTTGACTTGCGCTTGTGAAGCTTTGAGGTTCTGGCCACCCGAGGGAGGGCGAACCCAGCGGTAACCCGGCCACCTCTCAAGGTCACGAAATAACAATTTGGCTTTTTGTTTTTTATATAAGCTAGGATTATGGACAGTGAGAACGGTAGCCGTGTCTGATTTTTGCTAAATCGTATCAACACAATACATAAACGGATCAAGGCTTGGAGACCCCCCCCCCCCTCCCCCCTTGATCCGTTTATGCCTGCCTGCAGTTCAAGAGGAATTCAATTCATGGAAATATTGTGAACTGATGGACTATCCTTGCACTCCGGTCACCACAGGCCAGTCTTATTCCTGTCTTGAACTATACATGTTCTTGATTTTCTGTCTCTTCAGAGTTTAGATTCTTTTCAGAGGTCAGTTGGCGAACTCTCGTACAAATTCAGCCCTGAGAAGTCCTGCTGGTGATGAACGACTTTATAAATAAATGCAGAACGGACACAATTGAACTTTTAAAAAATAAATCCAAAGAGTCCTCAATCTCCTTATCTTCCATCAGGGTTTGACTTAATCCAGCTGAACTCCTTTTCGAAGTCTGTAATTACAAAAATAATCACTCATTTGCACTTCACTGTTGTGAACAAGCCTTTTTTTTTTTTATAAACAAGCCTTTGGAAGTGGATACAAGTTTTTATTCTAATGCTAAACAATTCTCCCTTATCCAGGTCTAGATTTATATAGGTTTGCCCTGTTTGCCTTGTGGCGAAACACAATATCCTTGTGGCCATGAATCACTGCTTATCTACACAGCTCCCCATGTTGTCTCAACGACTCCACTATAGGCAAGGCCTCGTTCCATTGTGCTTCTTTGAATGGCAATTTCCCATCAGGCGTTATATATGACCACCGTTTGGTCTCCTGTATCGCCGAGTTAATTTGTCGATCTGTTTTTCGTCACAAAAATATTGTGGTGGCCTTTAGTCAGTTGGCATCTCTTGCTTACTATTGAACTACCTTTTTGAATAGACAAAACGTACCATGGTTTGTAGTTTAATTAGATTACTGGCCGCTGTGTGTAGCTGCGGTCCGTTAACATTTCAGCGGTAGGTTAGCCATGCAACGCTGGCGTTGGCAGCGTACAATGGCCTTTATCCCCTTGTCGTCAAACGCACAAGTAAGAGTCTTAACTGACTGACGGGCGAGTTTGTTTCCTGTCACGATGTGGGCAGTGGTGGACAGATCGGTTACCTAATCCATGGCTTCCCTATCTGTCTTCCTGTAGAAGGCAGCTGTGTTTAGACTGAGCCGGCTTTCTGAAAAACAATCTCACCCCCATTGGGACGGCAGACGAGAGACAGAAGACCAACCCAAAAATGGATTCCGTTGTTAGGGGTGGAACAGAGGAGGAAAGATTTTGAGTATACGTTTCAAACCGGGCTGGGAAAATACGAATCTCGTTGAGAATTTTAATGACTTATTGATTCTCCAAACGTATGCCAAAATTTCGAGCCCCATGAAGTTTGTTTGACGTCACTCATACCTGTAACAACCTTGGCGCCAACGCGGTGTAACGCTCGCGGGTTTGAGCGTTCACAGCGGTATCAAAATCACCTCCGTTGATTCCCCACGGAGGAAGCGATTGCACACGTACGCGGTTGCAAAGGCTGTTGCAACACCTTGCTTGTTTAACAAGCAAGGTGATTGTTTAACAAGTGGTGATACAAAACTGAGGTTGGCTGTAGTGAAGAACTTAACGTGGCTAGGTTTTATGAAAAGAGATACAACATTAGAAGAATCATTTTTAAAGATTTTGGATGCAATAGTTTCATAACGTTGATTTTGTTTTGGTTGGTATAGGCTTTCATTACGTGGCTTTCCTTTTTGAGTAGTCACTAGAAATATTTCGTATTGTGAAATATTCCAATGCGGAGGCGTGTGCCGAGCGACATCGAACAAGTTCCCCCGCTCTGACATCTGGACCTTGGTCACCTCGTGAGTTTCTAGTCGTCTGTCGAGGCCTGTTTATTGACTTTTCTCGCCTCCCCTCGAGCGTTATCAAGTTCTCCCTTATTTTGTCATGAGTCATCAACCCAACAGTCAGTCACGACCGCAGTGGAACGAGGCTGCAACGGGCCTTCTAAGAAACGTCCTGCATACCAGCCCTCCTCGCAGGGATGCTTGTGGTCGCCACGTCCCGACAGTTGGTCCTCCATCTTCAACAGAACAGAGGAATGTTGGGAGTTGGCAGTTTTTCCTCTGGTGGTGGATGTGGGGGGGGGTGGTCGTTTGTTGGAGGAGACCGGACAGGCCGAAGGGGGAACGTTTCCGCGTCCTTCTCTGGTTTCCTGTCTTGACAACTCCTTAAGAGGAAGCAAGTTAAAGATGCTGGGTGCTGATTGGCTGAGAGAGGAATGTTGATGATTTGAAATACAAAGGGGGGGGGGGGGCGGGCTAACTGACACGGATGGACACAAGAGAAAGTCGACAAACACAAAAATGGAATGGAGTAAAAGTGGACATCGAAAGACACCCTGCGAACGTCTTGCATGAACTCTATGAAACCGTTTTTAGCTATAACGCTCACCCCTCCTCGACTCCTTTGATCCATCTGTACCGAACCACACGTGCCACAGACAACTTCCCCTTTAAGTGGCAATAAAAGCCTCCCCTTTAATGGTTCCCTGTGGGGCTGATACTGCTCTAGCCTTCCTCTGTACACCAGGAGGAGGAGGAGGAGGAGGAGGAGGAGGAGGAGCAGATAGAGGAGATGAAGAGGACGAAGGTCATACTGGACGAACTGGAAACATTTAGCCTTCAAAGAATCGCACTTGGATTAAACGCTGTGTATTAACACGTTGCGAACAACTTGTATTCGAAACGAAAAACTTTTCGTACACAATTCTCTGAGAAATACAGTTCCTGATGATTGGAAATGTATTTCGGGGGTTTTGGAAGTAGCCCAGAGATGTGCTCCTATTGTCTGTAAATCTTCCTGACACCTGATGGATTGCCTTCTCCCCGTAAACCCCACCCATCTGGTGCGCACAGCAAGGTTAAAACGAGCACAGATGTGAAAATGTGGTGTTTTGACCTAGAAGTTCTTATTTTACCCATCTCCCACTGACTTTTCTATTGTCTCGCCTCCCCCTGCTCATCACTCCATCTCCTCAACCCCTTTCGTTCCATTTCTCTTTCTGTGTGTGTCTCTCTATGTCTCTCTCTCTCTAGCCCACTGTCTCTGTGTCTCTCTGTTCTGTTCGGGGGTCAAGATCAAAGACACATCCCCTTCCTTCCTTCCTTCCTTCCTTCCCCTCCTTGTTCCGTCCTTCCCAGGACCATAATCTCTCATTACCTACCCCATCCCCATTAACTGCTCTCTCTCCACTCCCCACTCACCCGTATTAGCCTCCCCCTGCACCACACACACACACACGCACGCGCGCTGAGGTACATTTCACAGGCGGCTCCCCTTTATCAAGATCAAAGGGTCAGCCCCTGCCCCCCCCCTGCTCCATTCCTGTAGTAGGGTCCCTACCCGAACCCACACACCCACACACACACATGGTTGTCCGTGGGATGGGGTCTAGGAGTCAACCCATCCTCCGTCTAGCCAGCCGTACTAAATCACATTTTCATGAACTACACATTTGTCCAGCCCGAGTGCTCTTGAGCACTTGTTTTTTTGCCTTTGTTCTCTTTGAATCACATCATGTCGTTTCATACTTTGTATGAAAATATGAATATTCATGTGGATGTGTTTTTTAACATCACTGTGTTGTGTGAACGGTGAACAGCTGCATGTTGTAGTTTGGTTCATTTTCTCTTATTTCTTCGGTTAATATTGGGATTTATTGAAGGTCTCCCCCGGCTGGTGATGACCTTTGACCCGTGGCTGGTCTTGTTGCGTTAGCAGGAAGGAGCCCGTTGCACGGCGTGTGAGCGCTCTGGGCTTCAAAGAGAAGTTTAGGGGAACCGCTTTACGATGCACCACCACTGCCACCGCCGCATGGCTGTGAAAATATTTCTGCAAGGAGGACCTGGCAAGTGCTGATGAGGGGGCGTTGCGCTCACACACACACACACACACACACACACACACACACACACACACACACACACACACACACACACACACACACACACACACACACACACACACACACACACACACACACACACACACACACACACACACACACACACACACACACACACACACACACACACACACACACACACACACACACACACACACACACACACACACACACACACACACACACACACACTTTCTCTCAGACTAGGGGTGTGAATCTTTGTGAATCTCATGACTTGATTTACATTCTTGGGGTTCTTTGATTCAAAGTTGGTTGTCCATTCCGTACATAGAGTACTAATTACAGGATCTACTGCGCGAAGGCGGTCAGGCAACTTAAAGGCATAAAGGCAGAGCAAAGTGTGTATAAGATTATGTGTTTTTTCTTTTTGGATTTTAAAAGGTTAAATCAACTGAGCAATAATGTAAACGCACAAAGGCAAATCAAAGGGAAAAAAATAAGACAAAACTATTCTTGAAAAGATTCAATCCTAGATAAGATTTGTGATTGTTACGTAAATATTTGTTTTTTACACATCTCCAACTCGCGCTCTCTGACCCCGAATGGGATGCTTTGGGCAACAAAGACAGGAAGAGACTTAAATAAATGACCCACTGGCTCATGACCCTCTCTTTATCACTCCCCTTCTTGTTCTTATTTGTTTTTAAGAGATTGTGCATTTCTCTTGTATTTTCCGATTTCTTCCACCTTTCAAATCACTGAACGGTGGCTCTGAGCTCCACGGTGAGGCCGTTAAACTGGAAGTCCTGGCTCCTCATTGGTCGAGTTGGTCAGTGTTCCGCTCACCACCGGCAGGTTACAGATGCCAAACCCTTCCGCTTTCCACGGATATCGGTTTCCGTTTCAACCTCCCTCATTCCCTTTGAATCATCCCTCCATCATTGACCAGTGATTACTCTCCCACCTCCCTTTTTAATCTACTACCGCTATTACCCCTCTCTCTCCCTCCCATCATCCCTCCCCTACTCCCCCTTGCTTGCTGTTTTCCTGGAGCTGAGGGAGGGTAATGGGACCCAGGTGGCCTGAGGGAGGCTAGTGGGACCCGGCTTACTGTCCTGAGGGAGGATAGCAGGACGGGCTTATGTTCCCCAGCCAGGCCCAGCAGACCCCTCCCTCTCATAAAGGCAGGGCTGAAGTGTGTGTGTGTGTGTGCCTGCCTGTCAGCACTTGAATCAGAAGGGAGGTTCGGTGTGTGGATATGACAAGAACAGAGCGACCCTCTTATCTTTTGCTTCTGAATTATTTTGTTTCTTGTAATCCCTCATTATCTTACGGTCTCTCTATCAACCATCTTGCTATGTCTCACCCTTGCCTCTCGCTCTCACATTCTATTTTTCTCTCTCTCACCCCCTCTTGCTTTCTCTCACCCGTCTCGCTTATCCCTCACCAGCTCCTGCTGTCTTTATATTCTTCTATTTCTGTCTCCTTCACCGCTCCTGCTCTCACCCCTTCTTGCTCTCTCACCCATCTTGTTATCCCCCCCCCCCCCTCTTGCTCCCTCACCCTATCTTGCTCTCCTACCCTCAGTGTCTCTGTCTCTACTTTCTCCCTCTCCACTACCCGTGTGTAGTTCTGTGCTATGTTGACATGTTTGTATAGAACCCCGGTCTCTGTCTCTCCTCTCTCCCCCTGAGGATCTCCATCAGTGATGATTCAGACTCTTCGGGTCACCCCGTGTAGTGATCACTCTCACATCGCGACAAGCGTGTCAGACACACGGCGACCCTGGGAGGCACAACGGCTGCTGCTGCTGCTGCTGCTGCTGCTGCTGCTGTGGCCAAACATCTGCTGAGCCACTCAGAAAACCCAACGTTTCAGAATGCATGTCTCGCAGCTCCCAGTCTGTTTTCCTTGCTATTTCTGACCTCTCCTCGCGCCTCTCTCCTCTATCTGCCTGTCTCTCTTGTACTTTCGGTCTCTCTTGTACTTTCAGTCTCTCTCTCTCTGTTTCGCACTTTCGGGCTCTCTCTCTCTAGTGTGTGTCAAGGTGCTTTGTTACGTGACACACACACACAATTATGTGTGGGTGATCCTCAGGAGGTGTATGTGCTGTCAGAGCTGTATTGTGTGTGTGTGTTTTTAAGGAGGGAGTGGGCGGGTGGGGTGGGGGGGATGTAGATCTACGGTAGCCGGCGGCGTGTCTCCTTACAGCCGAACCTTGCGTGAATGGATCCGCTCGCCAAATCGGATACGTCGCCACCTATAGCTTAGCCTAGCGCTTAGCGGTGGATGTCTGGAAACATGGCTAATGGAATGTTCTTTTGGAATGTGCGTGCTGTTCTATTTGGCCAGTGGTGGAATTCTGCTTGTGGCTTCCAGAATGGCAGAAACTGACTTTTGTGTATGTCTGTGGTTGTTCAACGGTTCAAATCCAGAACGGAATTTCCCCCGTTTGCTCCTGAATTCCATCGGAGATTGCCGTTCAAGCCCCCTCGTCCTGCACTTCACAAGTGAAATGTTTGCGGAGCTTCATGTTCGTTCTTCTTAGAAACTAGAAGTCGATGTCCCCTGGTGGGACGCGTTGGAGGAACATCTGGAAAAATGTTCCTCCCCGACCTCTTCCAAATGTTCTCTTCCCAATATATTTAGCCCGGGAATACAAAACCCTGTCCTGGTCATGTCCTTTCCAGAAGATGGGGCAGTATGAAGTGCTTGTGCTATATTGCGGGAGAAGGCCGTCGGGCCCTCCCTGGTGTTTCTGGTAGAACAGACGGCGCAGTCCCGGCAAGCAGTGTGACAGACGGGGGAAGGGTGTGTGACGGCTACCAGCCCCACTACTGTGCCGCACTACGCCGCCCTGCTTTAAATTGGGGTGTGTGTTTGTCTAGGAATAAGAGAGGCCGTGTCATGCAGCCAGACTAGACCTAGCCTGGACCCCCCCCCCCGGGGCCAGGCCAGCATGGTTTTGGCCCACCCGGTTTTGGTTTCGGTTGGATCCAGTTTTCACCGCCTGCGGCTGCCTGTAGGGCTCTGTTTAAACCTCTGTTCCAACGCCTGCACCAAATGTTCTAATGACCACCAACCTCAGGCCTGGGTTGAAGCTGGGTTGAGGTTTACACTGGGTTTCGCAGTCCACTGCTTACACTGGGTTTGGGTTTGCACAGGAAAGCGGATGGGAAAGGAGAGGACCTCAACACCAAGTCTCGAGTCCATAAAAGGGTTTTCTTGATGTGTTTAATCAAAATTCATTGCCTTGAAGACCATTTGTTATCTTGCCTTTGAGCAGACGGGTTTAAAGCATGCGTCTGTGTGAGTATGTTGCCGCATTTGATTTCTGAGCTGGTTTGATTGATGTCAAACACGTTTTGTAAAAGTGAATTTGGCGACACCTGCTCCGTCTCACCGCTAGTGCTGTTTCTGGCCTCCTGAGCAGCAGTGATCAAACGCCTTGGATGCATGAAGATGGGGTGGAGCTGCAGGAACCAAAACAAACACACTTTATGCATGTGTTGTGTCCAGGAGAGACAGACAGACAGGGCTGTGGTAGTAGTGCCGTAGAAATGTGTCATCAGTTTTACCGAACAGGGTAAAACACACACACACACACCTTGTTCTGGTGAAACAAGACACACCTGTACGGTGTGTCTTGTTTCACCAGAACAAGGTTTGAACAAAACCATTAGTCAACCGCCTTGCATTCTTCGCGTGACTCGAGTCCACACTGTGTGAGAGAGAGGGAGGACGGGGGGGAGCAGCGTTGTCGTCGATGACTTGCTGTCTTTAGCATTCCTGGATGAGGCGTGGCCTGTGTGTGTTTGGTTGCTAAACTAGGCGCATATATCCTTATGCAACTGCACTACACTGCCTGTCACAGCCTGTAGTTTTGTTTCAGTCACCAGCATTATGTGGTGCCTACGATGGCTTTGTTGTTTAGTCCTATTTCTGCCGCGATCTCTTTTATATTTTGCCTCCCGTCTGAGCTGCAGTAGCCTTCAAAGTGTCCTGGGGAAAAAGAAAACGCACTCTCACTTTTTAGTTTCTAAACTAATGGCCCTTTGACCCTGTGAGGCTGTTTGTTGTTTTCACGTCCGTCTTTCCGTCTGTCCCCATTGATGACTGATCCCATATAGGCATTAACACCTGGCATATGATCAATAAATTATCAGATTTGAAAGTTGATCCTCCGTTCCATAATGGTGGAACATGCAATGGACAGAAATGCTGAGTATTGACTCTTAATATCACGAGAGAGAAACTGTAACTCGTGGTAGAGGAAACAGGGGTTTTCCCTTTCCACTTCCCTTCTGTGATATCCACAGTGTGGATATGACTTATCATGCTTCTAAACTACATAAGGGTACATTGACCGATAAGTAATGCATGCCAAGCCACACACACGGCCCACGATACATACACAGATATTTCTACGGCTGTTTCCGAAGATGGTCAGGTGAGCAGAAACCAGGGTAGTAGAGAGAACGTCAGAGAGAGAGAGAGAGAGAGAGAGAGAGGCACCCCGCAGGGCTGCGTGTCAGAACCCATCCCAGTTTAAACTGGGACACCACGCCCATCTCTCCCCTTCCCCCCCCCCCGCCCCTTTCACCTGATGCAATCTGGCCAGGGGCAGATCAGCCCAGCCCCTGGTAGAACCAGACTACCGTGGTCTGCTGAGCACCGCACTGATTGGGATGGGTTTTCACTTTATCACTACTACAACTACTACTGTTGTTGATGTTAGTGACGATGACACTCCAGATGCTGGAGAGGGAAGAGTAGAGGTCCCAGATGACGGGGCCGGGGAGTGTTTATTGATCACTGTAATCGTTCCAGGGGCATATCGTCTCAACGTGACTCATTTCAACTATGAAACTGGGTGTCCCAATATCTCCAGTTCATGAAGATACAACACGACTCACAGACAATACATGCAAATATAGAATTATTGCCCAGCCCTAGGGAGGAGGAGGAGGAGGAGGAGGAGGAGGAGGAGGAGGAGCTGTGCAGGTCCCAGCTTGTTGGTAGTCACCCTCTACCTCCTTTACCTCTCTCAGGAGAGCCGGGATCAGCCCCCCACAGCTGGGTACAATTTCCTGTCTCTGCTCTGCCACTTCCTGCCAGGGAAGGCCTGTTGCTAAATGCGGCTGCTCGCCCCAGGGTGGGGGGGGGGGGGGGGTGTGTGTGTGTGTGTGTGTGTGTGTGTGTGTGTGTGTGTGTGTGTGTGTGTGTGTGTGTGTGTGTGTGTGTGTGTGTGTGTGTGTGTGTGTGTGTGTGTGTGTGTGTGTGTGTGTGTGTGTGTGTGTGTGTGTGTGTGTGTGTGTGTGTGTGTGTGTGTGTGTGTGTGTGTGTGTGTGTGTGTGTGTGTGTAAAGCATTGTCTGTCTGTCTATCCATCCATCTCACCCCTCCTCCCCACCCCTGGCGAGTGTGTTTATTTGTGTGAACTGCACTCCACTCCCTCCCCCCTGTGTCCAGTGTGGGGGGGTCAGGAGGGCTGAAGGGGGCTATTATCCAGGGGCTCAATGGTCACTTTGTATCCATGGTGCAGGGTGGGGGTGCAGAGCCATGGCCAGCACCCTGTCATAATGTTGACACACACACACACCTTCCCCCCCCCCCCCCCCTGCCTTTCCATTAATTGCAAAGGCAAACCAGATGAAGGTTGTGTGTAATGGCGATTAAATGACCAATGATCAGTTCCCCTCAATTTTACCAGCATTCAGGTTTGCAAAACTTGTCCACAGAAATAAGCGTTTCGCACCATCCGGAGGCCTTTTGCCGGCTCTAGGGCTGCTATTCGAACTGTAGTTCTCTTGTCATGAAGCTTCCACTGTGTCCCTCTACTGCACATACAGACCATACAGCCCTACTTTCCAGCTGAAAAATACTTAACATCGACGACTCCCTGGTGTGCCCCGACCAGACGAGCAATAAGTCGGTTCTGAGCGGGTGTTCTTCAGCCTGTTCCTCAGATTGGCCGTGTTTGGTATTCGGCACAGTATATGTTTATGTACAGTTTATGTTTCACACGCCTGATGGATAATGACTGGGTGGCGAGAGAGAGATATATATAGATATATAGATATATATATATATTTTCTTTTAAGCGCATCACAGACCACGGCCCTTTCACAGAAGAGTAGATTATAAGCCATGCTTCCACACACGTGGCGGTGGATATGGTTCCGTTTAGCATCTCCACGAGTGCGATTATTATTATTTTCCTTATTTTACTCACGCTGTCCTCACTGTCTTACATCCAAAAACGCAGGCTGCCACGTCCGGTTTCCTGTGTTGTCACTTCCTGTGCTGTCACTTCCTGTGCTGTGCCCCCCCCCCCCCCCCCCCCCCCTCTAACCTCTCCGCAAACCTCCCTTCCTGCCCATTGAAATCTGATGTACTTACGTATTCAAAGCATGACTTTCTGGAGAAAACAAACAAAAGTTCCAAAATAATGAAAGTGAATTCCCCCTGCGTTTTGCCTTCTCCTGTAGACCTTCACCGCATGGTGCAACTCCCACCTGCGCAAGGCCGGCACGCAGATAGAAAGCATCGAGGAGGACTTCCGAGATGGGCTCAAACTCATGCTGCTGCTGGAGGTGATCTCAGGTAAGCTCTCACCTGGTGGTGGTGTTGTTGTGGCCCCCTCCTTCCGACCTCCAGTCTTCTACGTCAGTGGTTCCCAACCTGGGGTCCGGGACTCCCTTTAGTGGGTCTCAAGAGATCCCAGATCTCAAAGCTGCATAGATTTTGTACCTTCAAATTAAAAACATTTGCTACATTCCAAAATGATATCAAACAATTAAATAGCAATTCTAAAAACCCAGCAAAACATTTATAAGAAAATACTTCCTCTCATACAATTCTGGAAGATCTACTGAAGATATAATTTGGACCGCTGACCTTTTAAATAGCACGTCCAATTACATTACATTTGTATGAGGGTATTGTCCACTCATTGTCAGCGTATGTCCACCAAACTATTCAATACTCATTTTAAGTCTTATTACAACCTCAGAATGAAGAATATTGCATGGAACACATGCAAAAATGTATATAATGTATGTATATAAAATATAATGACACATAATTATTGTCGGTAATGGATTAAATACAAAAAGGTTAGATTTACACAGCAGGTTGGTTGGTGTGATTGGTATAATTACAGAATTTATCTTTATAACAGGCCAAATAAGGTTGGGAAGTGTACGAAACACTAAATCTGTCTTTCAATGACCCGTTTTCTACACGGGAATTAACCCAAGATGTCAAACATTGATGTTTGTATCGAAATTTTTTTTCAAATGAACCGTCAAGACAACAAAATTAACTAAATGATAGTCCTTCAGTAGACTCTTTTGTCCAAAGCGAACAGTCAAAGCATAAAAGGCTTAATGACTTAAGTGTTTAAATGTAGCCTATCTACTTCACACTGTCTTTCTACACTGGAATTATCCCAGGACATTGATGGACACTAATGGCTGTGACGGAACAACTTTCAGTCAAATCAACCAAATTAACTCCTTGATGTTTTACGTTAATATTACATTTAGTAATTTAGCAAACACCTTTTATACAAAGGGACTTACAAGTTGGACTGAGATGGACCGAGAACTATGACAAAGCATAAAAGGCATTTCAGAGGAAGCACTCTGCTTCTCTCGTCGCATAAGTGCCAAGTCTTGGAAGTCTTGGAATGAGGAAAGAGTTTTGGGGCGGGAAAGTGGGTTGTCAATCACTTTATTCTTCCTGCATTAGTGATGAATGGAGCCAAACACGCGCAGCGACCCGTCTCTAACCTTTACACCCCGGCTAATCGGGTTTCACCTGGTGTTGGCAACACGTGAGCGGAGCGTCTGGTAATTAATCAAATCAGCTGGTCCAATTAAAGCCTTGACTCCTTGGCATCGCTAAGGAACCATGCTGCAGTGTAGTAGTGTATCCACTGTGCTGGATCCGGTGTTGCTTTGTGCTTTTCAAAGAGTAACGGTGGCTACACCCGGTAGCACGCTAACCACCTAGGCCGTACGCATTCAAGGTTAAATTCCAACCTGCTGTCCTGTCCTACATGTCTTTCTCTCTCCTCAAACCCTCTTTCCAGTCTTTCTTTGATGTCCTCACCTTAAAGTCACAGACATCCCTGACCAGGTCCATCTCCAAAAATGTGTACATCGTGAAAAACTGTAAAAAAAAAAGCCTTTACTGTAATTAATTTTAAAAAGTGCAACTTTCATATATTCTGGATTCATTTAACATGAAGTGAAATATTTTAAGACTTTGAATTATGAATTGTGAATCAAAAATCCAGTATCTCCAAATATTACTTCCCCAGTCGGGTAAGTGAAGGGTCACAAACCTACGTGCCCGATGTCAATTTTTACTTGCCCGAATGCAAATAGTTTTATTTATGATTGGTTATCACACATCAACAAAGGCTAGTATAGGATAGGATAGTTTCATCTTTATTTAAGTCAATTACAGTGTCGTGCATATCAAAGCATCCAAACTATTTTGGTAACGTTCTCACCCCGGGCAATAGTTACTGTTGAGCCCTGGGTTTGTACTTGTAGCGTTGGTGTTTTCTGTGCTCGTTCAACAGCAGACCGGGTCAGAACCAGAGGGAAAACCCTGCCTGGAATGTCCTGTCGGAGAGAGGCTGAGTCCCAGGCCTGGGGATGGGGGGCGGGGGGGGGGGGGGGGTCTCTGGGCTATGTGGTAAACAGCAGGCTGACATTCTGCTGAGGCTGTGGAAACACGCTCTTTCCCCCCCGGTCACTGCTGGCTCTCGTTCACTCGGTGCCGTCCCCCCCGTGCACTCTGCTGCACCCTGTGTGTGTGTGTGTGTGTGTCTCAACACCTTTTCCATGTGTAGGTGAGCGGTTACCCAAGCCAGAGAGAGGCAAGATGAGGGTCCACAAGATCAACAACGTAAACAAAGCTTTGGACTTCATCGCCAGCAAAGGAGTCAAGCTTGTCTCCATCGGAGCTGAGGGTCAGCACACGCACACACACCATCTCGCATACACATCTCACACCATCTCGCATACACATCTCACACCATCTTGCATACACATCTCATACCATCTCGCATACACATCTCATACCATCTCGCATACACAACATCTCACACCATTGTGTGTGTGTGTGTGTGTGTGTGTGTGTGTGTGTGTGTGTGTGTGTGTGTGTGTGTGTGTGTGTGTGTGTGTGTGTGTGTGTGTGTGTGTGTGTGTGTGTGTGTGTGTGTGTGTGTGTGTGTGTGTGTGTGTGTGTGTGTGTGTGTGTGTGTGTGTGTGTGTGTGTGTGTGTGTGTGTGTGTGTGTGTGTGTGTGTGTGTGTGTGTGTGTGGAAAAAGTCCAGCATGCAGTCGTGTGCACATTTCATTCATTCTCCAGCGTCAGCCATTTTGGCTCTGGGTAAATAACTTACCAATCAGAAAATACTTCCCACTTCTTGGTCAGATATTTTTCAGTTCATTCAAATATTGTCATTCACAATACTCAAATTGTTAACATTTGGTATCCATGTTATTCAACATAGTGGTGCAAGGGAAAGGTGTGTGTGTGTGTTACACACAGCCTTGTGATTTAGTGGCCTGACCAAGGACCTTTATCCCATCTGAGATCAGAGCTTGTACACTGGACACAGTAAAACATTACACTACTACACTCCTCTCCCCTAGTACACCCCGTCTCTCCTCTCCTCTCCCCCTCCCCTTCCATCTCTCCTCTTCCCCTCTGTCTCTAATGTGTGAAATGAGTGAGTTAATTGGGTGAATGTGTGTGAAGGTGAGAGAGAGAGAGAGAGAGAGAGAGAGCGCGCAAGATTTATTTTAAACTGTTTTGTAATACAGTCTGTCATCTGTGCATATTAAGTGAATATAATGCAGACCATAACATGGCAAAAGATTATCCCCCATGATAGAATTTAAGTGGTCATTGAACATTTTAAATCCACTTCAAAATCACGGCACACGTCACTATGAAATCCACTCCCGGTGGATTAAATGAATATCAAATTGAAATCGGCAACAAACTACAACAAACATGGAGTCCTGTGTCGCAGAAATACAGATTTCTGTATTCTCGTTGTGGTGTCGGTAGAGCGACCCAGTGGCTCAAATCTGTCCAGACACACCATGGGAGCTCTGCCCTGGTGGTTGTGTGTTTTGAGGTTTAGAATATGTAAATCAGAGGTCTGTGGTGTGTTTTGACAACCTCTCCTGCTCTCGCTCACGCTCACTCTCTCTCTTTCACCTTTTCTCTTGACGTGGACAGAAATCGTGGACGGGAACGCCAAGATGACTCTGGGAATGATCTGGACCATCATCCTGCGTTTCGCCATCCAGGACATCTCAGTAGATGGTACACAGCGGGGACCCCCTTCCTACACCTTCATCACAGCATGGGGCTCAGCTAGGAGCAGCAGTGAAGCTCTGTGGTGTCTGGGGAACGCCACACTGTGTTTCATTTAGCCTTTTTATTATGTACTATTTAGTTGTTTATGGGATGCTTTTATCTGAAGCACCTGACGGTGAATTCAGATGTGTCACGTCTTTCAGGAGCAGGTAGGGATTGGGACATCTGGCTTTAGGAATCGAACCCTGAACCTTTTTGGTTGGGTTTGATATACCATAATCCTGTTTTGACTGTAGCATTGGTTTGAGCTAGTGACAGTCTGGTAAAATAATTGCATTACTGCTGCACCTAGTGTGCACACATAACTTGAAGTGCTATCTAGACTGAAACACACTGCACTACTGCATTTATCCAGTCTGATTGCCCCAAAGGGATGTCACTTCCCCATTTTGTTTGTTTATACAGACACGGACACACACACACTCTAAAGGTAATCTCTGTTGCCATGGCAATGTTGTCGTGTGAAGAATATTTTGGAATATGCTTAAATGTTTTCTACTTTTGTCCTTTCTCCCTCCCTTTACTTCTCCCTCCCATTCTCTATCCTTTCCACCCGTCTCTTCTTTCCTATCTCTTCTTTCATTCGTTCCCTCTCTCCTTTTTCCTCTTGCTCCCCTTCTACTCTTTCCTCTCTCTCTCCTCCTCTTTCCTCTCTCCGTGTATCCTCTCCTTCTCCTCCGTCTTGTCCTCTTTCCTCTCTCTACGCTCCCTTTGGCTACTCCTTCCTCTCCCTCCTCCATCTCCTCTCTCCACAGAGACCTCTGCTAAGGAGGGTCTGCTCTTGTGGTGCCAGAGGAAGACGGCTCCCTACAAGAACGTCAACGTCAATAACTTCCACATCAGGTACGCACACGCACGCACACACACAGACACACACTTACACAGCAGGTAAGATGCATGCATTGACATACACACACGTACACACACATGCACATACATATGCTAGCATTGTGCTTTTCCATAGCAGGTAACACACAGGCCACAAGAATGTCAATGTCCAGAACCTTTAGAAACAGGTTACACACACACACACACACACACACACACACACACACACACACACACACACACACACACACACACACACACACACACACACACACACACACACACACACACACACACACACACACACACACACACACACACACACACACACACACACACACACACACACACACTACTCAGAAACATTCCATGGTGGCACATGAAACAATGCTTTTCTGCTACAGAGTTTACCATGATGAAGATGTTGAAACATCCAAAGCCTTTTTCTCCAGTAATACTGCAGCAGTAATGGCCTCTGGCTAAATGCTGCCCTCTAGTGGCGGGTGACCACTTATGTTTGAATATGCTCTGAAAAGCAGTGCAGTCATTGGGGAGTAGTCGAGGCTTTAACAGCCACAAAGAGCTATGGCTGCTGTCTCTGTCTGGCACACTGCAGTGAATGGCAAGAAGGTGTAATGAAATAGGATGTCTCCAGATGGTTCTAAATGTAGCGGGAACACAAGTCTACTGTACCGGTAATAGAGAAATGATACCCCCATGTGACAGATTTTTGTCTCTCTCTCTCTCTGACTCTCTATCGCTCTATCTGTATCTCTACGTCTCTCTGTATCTCTACGTCTCTCTCTCCCTGTATCTCTGTCTCTCTATCAACAGCTGGAAGGATGGTCTTGCCTTCAACGCTTTGATCCACAGACACAGACCTGAGCTCATCGACTATGATAAGCTAAGAAAGGTGGGACCACACACACACACACACACACACACTTGGTTCATAACATAGCTTGACTTCAGGACAGCAGTGTTTGTAATTAAAGTCCCTCAGTTCCATTCCACTCCTGACTCCTCCTATTTTACTTTGAACTCTAAATGTAACCGTTGTTTTGATTGGCCGGCCTGCTGTTTCCTCACACTGTTATGTGGTTGTGTTTCAGGATGACCCTGTGACTAATCTGAACAATGCCTTCGAAGTGGCCGAGAAGTACCTCGACATTCCCAAGATGTTGGACGCAGAAGGTGTGTGTGTGTGTGTGTGTGTGTGTGTGTGTGTGTGTGTGTGTGTGTGTGTGTGTGTGTGTGTGTGTGTGTGTGTGTGTGTGTGTGTGTGTGTGTGTGTGTGTGTGTGTGTGTGTGTGTGTGTGTGTGTGTGTGTGTGTGTGTGTGTGTGTGTGTGTGTGTGTGTGTGTGTGTGTGTGTGTGTGTGTGCAATATAATATAATCTGTAATACAGTAATCATGTGTTCATACATACTGTCATTGTGTGTGTTTGAGGAGGAGTGCATTGTGACGGAGGTGGAAATTCCAGGTTTAGAAAGTCATCCCAAGTCCATCCCAGGGTTTGGCGTCAACCATCTGCAGTGTGTGTGTGTGTGTGTCTACATAATTATAATGAAGTAATTAACACGGCAGGAGGGGGAGAGCTCCTGGATAAACCTGGAAACCTGCTGCTTCCACCCCCACCCCGTCTCCTCTTTCCTCCACCCATCCATCCCTTTCCCTTATCCCATATCTATTCTGCCGTCGGATGCTTTCCCCTCCACAGCACGTCTTAGTTTTTACATGTGGAAAGTCCTGGCTGCGTCCCGACCCCCCCTCTGTGTGTAGCTTTTCTTCATCTCTAGGTTTGACCAGCTCTGTTTGACCCGTCTTACGTCTCCACGTTTGAACAGCAACAACGCGCCCGTCTTCTACAAATGTTGTGTTGTCGCTGCATTTAAACACCCCCCGAGGGGCTATATGTATTTATGTGTGTGCACGCTCTGTGTTTAATATAATTATACGTCTGTTGCCGTACCTTGTGTGTAATCTTGTCGTGTGTGTGTGTGCACGTGTATAACCTGGTTTGCCCCTCCCCCTGCTCCGTAGACATTGTCAACACGGCTCGTCCAGATGAGAAAGCCATTATGACTTATGTGTCCAGTTTCTACCATGCATTCTCTGGAGCCCAGAAGGTACCTTTTTGAAACCCCCTTGACCTCTGACCTCATGACCCCCCCCACCCCCCCCCCCCCCTCTCTGGTACTAACAACCATATGTTGGGTGGAATCCGTCTACTACCCAACATGGCTTAACGTCTGCCTCTCCACAGCGCTGCTACAGACAACGGGCTATGTTGGGACGTGCACACACACACATCATGCACTAGTGGAGACGCTAAACTTTTCCATGGTGATGAGATTGCAACATTGCAACATTTTCTCAAAGGAAGAAATGTAGAAAATGGAAGCTTTTTGTTAGTTTGCCATATTTTACCCAAGACTACATGGAAATTATCAATTATATATATTTTTAAATACCAGGCACAGACTGGTACACAATCAGTACACGTGTGTGTGTGTGTGTGCACGTGTCTCAGCCCAGAGCCTTGGACTCAATCTCTTCCTCAGGCCTTGCTCTTCTTCCTCATTTCGTAAACCTCCTTCTCCTCCTCCACCCCTGGACATCCCATAATAGCCCTCCTCACCCAGGCAACCACCACTTGGAGCTGCGTTTTGAAGGGCACCTGCAACTCTGGAAGTGAGGGAAGGTGGGCGGAGTAACCAAGCCCTGCCCCCTCATCCAATCAGCGGTCTCTCCCGTGTTCCGCTCCCGAGCCGAGGAGATTCTACTAGCTTCGGGTGGCTTTGGCTTCAACCTCTCTCTCTCTCTTTCTCTCTCTCTCTTCAAACGGGCCTCTCTCTCTCCCCCCCCCCCCGCTGCTGATTGCTGGGCTGTGTAGACATCGTGGGTACACTGCGGCCTGATGAGAAGGCCATCATGACCTACGTGTCCTGCTTCTATCATGCCTTCTCTGGTGCTCAGAAGGTGAGCCACCCCCCCCCCCCCCCCCACTACCCTCACAAACCCACTGACCCCACCCAGCCAAGCTTACACTGAGGCATCAAACAAACCTCCACAAACAAACACTTTCTATGGAGCCATAGAATCCTTTCTAGCCATAGAAACTTTTCTATGGCTTCTATTTCGAGACCTGTTTTCCACAGGGCAGACCTGGACAGTGTTTCTCACCGTTGGTGCACAGGAATGGAGTATAAAGTTATTATTAGTATTATTGTTAGTGCTGGTCGTACTACTACTGTGAGAAACACTGTTTAATGTCTGTTCGGTACTTTTCCAGCCACTAACACAGAATTTTTCATAATGTTGAAAATGTTCACATTGTTTCCTGTTTCAAATGTTTCATCGTGTATCTGATCTGACGTTATCTGATTGTATTCTGTTCAGACCTAAAGGGTTTAGTCTACGACGCAGATGTGAGGGAGAATGTTAAGTAGGAGTATTGTTGCTGTGTAAATGTGGAATATGGACGGCTGTCCCCAACATGAGAGAGAGGTGCTGAAGCTGTATGGTGTCCTTCTGTATTGCAGTGGTACAGTAGTGGTGTACCCTCCTAGACAGACCCCCTCCCCCCCCCACCACCACCCTACCCTACCCTACCCTACCCCACCCCATCCCCCAGCCAGCGGGACCACCACCACCACCACCACCGCCGCCGCCGCCGCAGCAGCGAACCATGTAACTAGATGAGCGAACAGCCTGCTCCTGGCCTAAGGCAGGAAGACGCATGGAGTTTGACGACCACGCAGTCCAGTCCTATATGCTGCCATTGTACCCCCACCAGTGGTTTTTACTGCGAATGTACCCCACCCGAGTGATTATTTTTACCGGCACTGTGAACTAACCCGGCAGACGGAAGCATGGCGTTGTATAGCCTGTAGGTTAGCTCGACTAGAGCTACATGGGAGTTGTTTTGTTGTGTTAATATCCCTGAGAGCCATAGGCCTTGCCGTGTGGTTGTATGATATTGTCACTGCTTGCGTGTGAGTTCTGCATTTCTCACAAAATGTCCAGTGTTTAAGGACGGGTTAATACGAGGGAAGGGACGTGACATTATGTGAATGGGGGTTTATCGCTTGCCTTGGGTTGTGGTATCCTAACTCGGAGTGCATTTTTCTTACCAATGGTTACTCAGGAGTTGAATCGGCCTGTGTGTTTAACCCATCAATGCACGCGTTACTGATTGATCTTCTCCGCGATAGGCCGAGACGGCTGCCAATCGCATCTGCAAAGTGCTCGCCGTCAACCAGGAGAACGAACACCTGATGGAGGACTACGAGAAGCTGGCCAGTGATGTGAGTACTGCACCGAAAGTACTAGAAGTACTGTGGGAACTGGTGTGAGAATACACACACACTCATGTAAGGACACACCGTTTCGATTTGCTTTGTAAATGGTGCAACTGCGAGTACCCACCTATCTATTAGTGCCCTGCTTATCTCCTCGATCTCCCCTCCCTCCCTATCTCCTCGATCTCCCCTCCCTCCCTCCCTCCCTCCCTCTCCTCTCTCTCTCTCTCCCCCACGGGCTACAGCTGCTGGAATGGATTCGCCGGACCATCCCCTGGCTGGAGAACCGCGCTCCAGAGAAGACCATGGCGGAGATGCAGCAGAAGCTGGAGGACTTCAGAGGCTACCGCCGCGTCCACAAGCCCCCCAAGGTACACACACACACACACACACACACACACACACACACACACACACACACACACACACACACACACACACACACACACACACACACACACACACACACACACACACACACACACACTTTATGTGTGATGTAGTCCAATTAGATAAGCATAATGGAGAATGACAATTGAACTAAGGGTTAAACTATTTTTTATTAAATAATGAATTATATAAGTGAAGTCATACTCCTTGTGCAGCCTTGACTGACTGGTTGTAATTCTGAAGTGGATGTTGTTCTGAGGTGGTTGTAGTTAGATTAGATTAGATTCAAATGGATTGTCATTGCACAGCACAAGTACAGTACAGCGAAAATAATTTAGCATCTAACCAGAGTGCAAATGTTGCCGTAAAGTGCATAATTGACAGTTTAAATGTACAGGTTAAAAGACAATCTACTGGGTATTAAATGGGATGTGAGCATACTAATAGGTATATCTATCTATCTATCTATCTATCTGTCTATCTACACACAGTTACGAGGTGGTTGTAGTCAGAGGTGGTTGTTGTTCTGACATTCTATATAGTTCTGTGGTGGATGTAGTTGTGTTCCGAGCTGGTTGCAGTTCTGTGTTGACCTCCGACCCTGCTCCCTGTGTCCCCAGGTCCAGGAGAAGTGCCAGCTGGAGATCAACTTCAACACCCTGCAGACCAAGCTGAGGCTGAGCAACAGACCGGCCTTCATGCCCTCGGAGGGGCGGATGGTGTCCGTAAGTCCCCCCCGAGAAACACTCCGCTTTAGGGCCTTACAGCCCCGTAACACCACCGGGCTATGGGGAGAAAGGATCTATGTTCCTGTATTAATGGAACGTATCGTCTTCTTTAAAGAGATTGAGATTTTACATGCAGAGAATTTAGCTTTCATCGTGTGAAGGGAGCACTCGCCAGTCAATAGACTAGTTTTTCTTCATTAAGGACTAGCGTTAGCTCACACATTAGCTCATTGACCAAAGACAAGTGTTGGCCCACGGCTACCGATGCTACTTTAGCTTGCGGCTTACCGCTAGATGGCAGCTACCGGCTAGCTCACGGCTTACCGCTGTGCTGTTTCCAGGACATCAATGGGGCGTGGCATGCGCTGGAGGGGGCGGAGAAAGGCTACGAGGAATGGCTGCTGAACGAGATCCGTCGCCTGGAGCGACTCGACCACCTGGCGGAGAAGTTCCGCCAGAAGGCCACCATCCACGAGGCCTGGACCGACGGTAGGGGAAACAGACAGACACACACAAACGGACACAGACACACACAGAGAGACAGACAGACACACAGAGAGACAGACAGACACACAAAGAGACAGACACACAGAGACAGACAGACACACACAGAGACAGACACACAGAGACAGACACACAAAGACACACACAGACAGACAGACAGACAGACACACACACAGAGAGACAGACAGACACAAAGAGACAGACCGACAGACACACAAAGAGACAGACAGACACACAGAGAGACAGACAGACACACAAATAGACAGACACACAAAGAGACATACACACAGAGAGACAGACAGACAGAGAGACAGACAGACACACACACAGAGACAGACAGACAGACACACAAAGAGACAGACCGACAGACACACAAAGACAGACAGACACACAAGAGACAGACAGACACACAGAGAGACAGACAGACACACAAATAGACAGACACACAAAGAGACACACACAAGAGACAGACAGACAGACACACAAATAGACAGACAGACAGACAAAGAGACAGACACACACAGAGACAGATAGATAGACAGACAGACACACAAAGAGAGACAGACAGAGGTCCAGTCCCTGATGTTGGATTCTACTGTTGAGTCCTGCAGGTTTTTGGGGTGTTTTCATTGTTGATTTGTTATATTTTGTTTATTTTTAGGTAAGGAGGCCATGCTGACCCAGAAGGACTACGCCACCGCCTCTCTGTCGGAGGTCAAGGCGTTGCTACGGAAACACGAGGCCTTCGAGAGCGACCTGGCCGCCCACCAGGACCGCGTGGAGCAGATCGCCGCCATCGCACAGGAGCTGAAGTAAGACCACAGGAAGTAGAATCATTCACCACCTCACTGTAGCCTTAACTATCCAATACCTCAATCGTGGATAGCGGTGTGTGTGACGAATGATTATTTCGATAGTCAATGAATCCGATTTTTTTTTTTTAAATGTTTTGGATGAATCAGTGTTTTGATTAGTCATTGAATGACTGTGTGTGTGTGTCCACAGTGAGCTGGACTACTACGACTCTCCCAGCGTGAACGCTCGCTGTCAGAACATCTGTGAACAGTGGGACAGCCTGGGATCCCTGACTCAGAACCGCAGAGAATCACTGGAGGTACAGCTCTCTCTCTCTCTGATACTACGTCTACTTCTCTGATTCTCTCTCTACCTCTTTACCACTCTCTCTATCTCTCTCTACCTCTCTTTACCACTCTCTCTATCTCTCTTTACCACTCTCTCTATCTCTCGCTACCACTCTCTCTATCTCTCGCTACCACTCTCTCTATCTCTCTTTACCACTCTCTCTATCTCTCTTTACCACTCTCTCTATCTCTCTCTACCACTCTCTCTATCTCTCTCTACCACTCTCTCTATCTCTCTCTATCTCTCTACCACTCTCTCGTTCTCTCTCGTTTTTGTTTGTTTGTTCATGCATTAATATTGTTTGTATTGCTTTACCATATTAATATTTGTGCGAACGGACGATGGTCAATCGGTTTATGAAGCACAGAGTGTTCAAGCTGTTGTCTGTCCCTCCCCTCCCCTCCAGAGGACAGAGAAGCAGCTGGAGTCCATAGACGAGCTGTACCTGGAGTACGCCAAGAGGGCCGCGCCCTTCAACAACTGGATGGAGGGAGCCATGGAGGACCTGCAGGACATGTTCATAGTCCACAACATCGAGGAGATCCAGGTAGCCACGGCGCGGAGGAAATACACACATCAACCTCCTTCAACCATTAAGCCCCACCCACTTCCATCATTAATCCCCTCTCTTTGCTTGTGTCCTGTCCCCCCTCCTCCTCCCCAGGGCCTGATCACAGCCCACGAGCAGTTCAAGTCCACCCTGCCTGACGCCAACAAGGAGCGGGAAGCCATCCAGGCCATCCAGTCGGAGGTGCAGAAGATCGCCCAGCACAACGGCATCAACCTGTCGGGGACCAACCCCTACACCTCCATCACGCCTGAGAGCATCGACCTCAAGTGGGAGAAGGTAGGTCTCGTGGGGGGGAGGGGGGCATCACAGAAAAAGCATCGACAATGATTAGTTTTTTTCCACCACAATATAAATGTGAGTGTGAGAATGACAATGTTATGATGTTGTCATTGGACAGGAATAAACTATTGCAAAGCATAGGACCAAACAAAGTATGAGTACAGATTCTTCCTCTACTAATAGTTTGTGGTTAGCTCATTTTCCACACTGACAAACAATTGTGTATCGCAATTCATCTAGTAATTCATGGTCTCCACCTGGTTGTGCAATTGCAGCTGTTGCACCTGAGCAGAAAAAAAACCAAACCATCAAACAGTGAATAACTTCTGGTGTGTGTGCGTGTGTCTCTTTCTGTCTCCAGGTGGAGAAGCTGGTTCCACAGAGAGACCAGGCCCTGCAGGAGGAGCTGGCCAAGCAGCAGTCCAACGACCACCTCAGACGCCAGTTCGCAACCCAGGCCAACATGGTGGGGCCCTGGATCCAGACCAAGATGGAGGTGAGACTTTAAGGGAGAACCGACTAAATTAAAGAAATTTAAAAAAAACAAACCTCAAAAGTGGAGTCACTACAAATGTATAATCAAGTGCAGCTTGGTTATATGTTAGATGAAATGAAATACCGTAGCAGAGAGGTGTGAACAAACCAGAGGTATAACAATAATAACAACCAAATGAGGACTTTAACCTCCACCAGCACCACCCTCATAACGGTCCACCACCACCCTGTTGTGTGTGTTTGTCAGGAGATCGGCCGGATATCCATCGAGATGAACGGCACCCTGGAGGACCAGCTGACCAACCTGCGGGAGTACGAGCAGAACATCATCGAGTACAAGCCCAACATCGACCAGCTGGAGGGAGACCACCAGCTCATCCAGGAGGCCCTCATCTTCGACAACAAGTACACCGCCTACACCATGGAGGTAACACTTTATCCCTTATAGATACACACACACACACACACCGCCTACACCATGGAGGTAACACTTTATCCCTTATAGATACACACACACACCGCCTACACCATGGAGGTAACACTTTATCCCTTATAGATGCATACACACGCACACACCCTGCCTACACCATGGAGGTAACACTTTATCCCTTATAGATGTACACACAGTCATACACACCGCCTACACCATGGAGGTAACCCACACACCGCCTACAGAGATACACCGAAATATAGACACACATACACACACACACACGCACACACATTTTGCTCGCCTTCAACAGCTGATTGGTTCCAAGGAATTAGCCTTCTAATCAGTGTGACTTGGGCCAGATGAGGCTGCTTAAATCAGCCAGCCACCAACCACACACACTCGTACACATTGGTTTGAACTTGTGTGTTCTACAAACACACACATATCCTGTATCGGCGTTGAGCAAACTTAAACTTTACAACACGGATGTCCAGATTGTCACATGACCACACATTCAGAACCCCCCCCCCCCACACACACACACACACACACACACACACCACACACACACACTGTGCTTTATTTGTGTAGTGAATCTAGGCAGAACACAATTGCAGGCCCGTACGGGCGTGCCAGGTAGAATGAAACAATAAAATAAAATTAAAATAAATCTTTATTGTATACAGGCAGGTATCTGGCAAACTGGCAGGCAGGCAAACTAACTAGCCAGCAGATTAGCAGGCTGGCAATATGGAGTGCTGTCAGAGCTGGAACACATAGAACACATGGGCACATAGACAAACCGCTAATGGCACGTTGGTGTTTTTTTGTGGTGCACTGGCATGCTGCTGTCTACATGCTGGTCACACACCAGACTCTTGTCTTGTCCACCAGTACCACTAGGTTAACCTCCCCCCCCCCCCCTTAGCACCTGCGTGTGGGCTGGGAGCAGCTGCTCACCACCATCGCCAGGACCATCAACGAGATCGAGAACCAGATCCTGACCCGCGATGCCAAGGGCATCAGCCAGGAGCAGCTCCACGAGTACCGCGCCTCCTTCAACCACTTCGACAAGGTCAGGGCCACGTCCCCAGGGTCAAAGGTCACACGGGGCTGGTCAGCCGAGTTGCCGTGTGTTTTACTAACTGAAGCAACGTGACCTGATGTCGTCTTATTCACAATACCTTGCCGTCATCAAAAACCACACACTTCTGTGTGTACACATAACAAGTCTGTAAAACGGATCACTGACACCAACTGGAAAAGATTATGACCGGTGATTATGAAGCCTTGTACGGTTTATATTTTGTAAATAAGAAACGGTCTTTTACTGCATCCAAGCTTCATATTTACCATAGGTCCGGGCTAATGCTAATGGTCTCACTTAAACTGGGAGTTTGGGGGGGGTGATGACAGGGGGGGGGACACAGCGAGGCTAAATTTAAATGATGCCATACCACAAATCTAAATGCGAACAAGATATGCCTGATATTTTTATTTATTTTTTTCTATAAAAGGGGGGCCTTGCAGAAAAAAGTTATGGAACCACTGGTCTAAGTGAAGGGGGTCACACCAGTGGGTGGTTGATAAGGGCTTCATACTACTACGTACTATGTGATGTGTTCAGGGAGGGGGAGAGAGAGGAGCCAGGTGTGTGAGTATAAAGTACAGTAAGAGGGTCAGGGGTCACAGAGAGGTCACAAGGGGAAATAGATGACAGAATAGGTCTGTAGCACTTGTGTTGTTGGCTGGTGTCTCATGTTAGGACGTTTATCGTGTAACACCAAAACAACCGAGGTCCACCCTGAGGGAATTCTGCAGTCAAGTAAAAATCGAACTGCGTCAAACTGTTCTATTAGAACAGAGGGTGGGATTGTATAGAACCGGTCCTTGCCTACCTTGGGAAACCCATCAGTTTTGGTGTTCTTAAGGGTACTAGTCATGCGTGTCTGTAGCATTCACCATGTGAACAAATCACCCTCAAGTCTCTCCTCCTGTGGTTGCATGCTTCATGTTTGAATTCCCTGTTTGAATTCACCAAACCCTTCGCACCCCACTCCTGAACGCACTGGTCCGTCTGTTGCTTGTTTATTTTTAAGCGTATGCTATTTCATTTGTCATTTTCAGATACCAATGTAATATAACTAATGGTCATTGTGTGCTCATAATTGATCAAATACTCATACATTGAGAGCAAATTTAACTATCTATTTGCCATAGAGAACATTTCATGTACTTTTTAATACATTAATGGAAAGAATGCTTGTTGCCCAAACCTCCGTGGATGCGTGTCCTGTGCCTACCCATCAATGTGTGTCCGTCTGTCCCTTGTCTCCATCCTCATGCATGCCCTCGGTCGCACGATCCCCATCCACCACCACCGCCACATCCCCGTGTTGCCATTGGTCGGTGTTCGCAACGTGGTGCTCTGTGATTGGTCGGAACCTCCCCTCCCGTCAACGCTTGCCAAATCTCAGGACCACAGTGGAGCCCTGATGGCCGAGGAGTTCAAGGCCTGTTTGATCAGTCTGGGCTACGATGTGGAGAACAACAAGCAGGTAGGACTGAGAGAGAGAGAGAGGGAGAGATCACTTTCTCGGATCATTGTCACTATAGATGGCTTTATCCTGGGCGTGGCCTGGTCTGTAAGCACAGACTAGTTGGGCTTATGTTCCACTATTTAATTCTTGTTCGCTGGCAAACCTGGTTGTCTAGAACTCCTCTTCACCGGCAAAACGACACGACTAAAAGGATGTGTCACCACCACTGCCGCATAGCTCCACTATAGGTTGGTACTCGGATAGTGCAGGCAGATGCTGTTCCCCGGTTTACCCACTAGAGGTCTCTGTGGCCCCATGGTAGCACTGTTGCTGGGTCTCCTTCTCAGCCGATCCCCACCTGGCTCCCTCCACTATGAGGGGTTTACTCTTTGCTCTTTCGGTCTCCTCTAACTGGTTTTCCTTTTTATCTTTGTTTTCACCTCCCTTCACATTACTCTCCTCAATCTCACCTTTTCTATACATTTTTCACTCGTGTCTGGTCATGTTCTATCCCATTTCTCATTATCCCACTTTGTCTTTGATATCTCCTTCCATGTGTCTCTTTAACATCCATTCTCCTCAATACTTTCCTATTCCTTCTCTCTTCCTCACTTCACCTTCCCCTCCCCCTCTTCCTCCCCCTGCCTGCCCTACGTGGTACTGCTGCTCCCTCGGTCTACAGAAGCGACTGGGCCAGATGCCCTCAGAGGAATACCGGGCTCTCCTCATTTCCACTGGAAACAGCCTGGTACTGACCCAATGTGGCTGACAGAGACTGCCTGGTTGCTTGAACTGATCTAACAGGCTGACTGAAACTGACTCCTGAAAGCTGGCATTTAGAAAGTGTCCTATTTATAAGAGTTGCCATGATTTCATCTGGACAACAATTGCCATGATTTCACCAAGACAACCGTTGCCATGGCTTCACCTAGACAACTGTTACTTTAGATTCACCTAATAAGGTGTTGCCATAGATGTATATATTAATTTCCTAATTGCACTCAAATTAGATGCTCTTTTATATTTTCCATATATTTGCATGTGTAGTTGTATGTTAAACATACAACTGTCGTGTGTGTGTGTGTGTGTGGGGCTATGTGTTCTGGGTTAACCTGTGGGTATGTTGCTGTTGCCAGGGCGACACCGAGTTTGCGCGCATCATGGGCATCGTGGACCCCAACAACAGTGGCGCGGTCACCTTCCAGGCCTTCATTGACTTCATGTCCCGGGAGACGACCGACACGGACAGCGCCGACCAGGTCATCGCCTCCTTCAAGATCCTGGCTGGAGACAAGGTACGCTGTGTGTTCGAGAAAGTGAGAGTGAGAGTGTGTGTGAGAGTGAGAGAGTGTGTGTGTGTGTGTGTGTGTTCGAGAAAGTGAGTTTGAAAAAGAGGGGCATTGCATGGTGGTTATATAATGGAAAGAATGACTGCTTCTGAATACACTTAAAAAATGACTCTACTCAAATACCATGGAGAACTGTTAGCGTTCAGCTAACATACTAAACTTTAACTTTTATTAAAGTCTCCCGCCGGTATACAAGGGGGGGGGGGGGGAAGCATGCTCCGTGGCTCCTTTTGTCTGCTACCGGGGAAAGAGAAAGTCAGGTGCAAGGTCTTTGAGACAAAGTGGCCCGGTATGGTCACGTAACGTGGTTGGTGGATGACGTTGTGCTCTCCCTGCTGGAGCAGAGGAATGAACCTAAATTGCCCAATATGTAGACTTATCCGAGGGCCCAAGTTTCTTCTGCTCACCCAGCCACCGCGAGAGACGCTAAATGGAAAGTGTTTTTCCGCTTTTCCTTGGGCAATATTAAAAATAGACATCGACTTACTTTCTCCTGGTTTCTCTGCTGGTCGGCGTCTTTATTTCCGTCAGGGAAAGGTGTGTTATGTTTCCTCGGCCTCGTGTCCAATTACTTTGTCAATCACGGTTCAGCGGCACGACGAGAGGAAACCAGGGTGTTATATTGTGGAACGTTGAAGTCATTAAAATCTAATGTTGGCCTCTTTCCGTTGTCTCTCTTCCTCACACCATTCCCCCTTGCATGCGTCGGTCTGCTTTTCTCTCTCTCTGTCTCTCTGTCTCTCTGTCTCTCTCTGTCTCTCTGTCTCTCTCTGTCTCTCTCTGTCTCCCTCTTTCTCGGTCTGTTGACGTGTCTCTCTCTCTGTTCCTCTTTCTCTCCGTCTCTGTCGGTCTGTGTGTGTGGTCCTCTCCTTCTGCAGACCTTCATCACGGCCGAGGAGCTGAGGCGGGAGCTCCCCCCGGACCAGGCGGAGTACTGCATCGCCCGCATGGCGCCGTACGGGGGTCCCGACGGCGTCCCCGGGGCCCTGGACTACATGTCCTTCTCCACCGCTCTGTACGGAGAGAGTGACCTGTAGAGACACACACACAAACAACCGCAGGAGGAAGAGGAGGAGGAGGGATCGCTGGACTGACGAGAGGTGGAGGGAGGGATGGAGAGATGGCCAAGAGGAGGAGGAAAAGGAGGAGGAGGAGGAGGAGGAGGGGGGGGTGGAGGAGAAGATGATGAGGAAAATATAGGCAGGTAGAGAAGATGTGAATTTAAGAGGTTGACTATATATATGTAGATGTGGGCAGGGCTTCCCCACCCCCAGCAATCCAGTCCACTTGGCGTGTTCACATCCTGTGAGGTGTGGCCGCTTTTGGAAAAAAATGTTTTTGGATCAAATTGGAAAACTCTGTGGTCATGTTGGATTTGACCTCTCGTTAGGACGGTCTCATCGTGCCCTTATAATCCTATCTTTTTTTTTTTTTCAACAATAGTCGCTGTCCATTTGTCGTAAAACAAAAAAAACAAAAAACAAAAAGCTATCATTCAAAATGGGCAACTTGGGAATGGGGAGGGGGGGAGGGGCTTGACTGTGCTGCAGTTTGTTAGCTCCGCCCTCTCTGCCCATATATGGGGGGGGGGGGGGAGTGGGGTAGAGAGTTAGGGGCACAAGCTAATCTACTACTTATGCTAATTTTGTTCTTTTATCATTATTTTTTTCTTGCCTTGGGGGTGGGGGGGGTTGGATGGGGATGGGGGGGGGGGCAGATTTGACGTGTCACGGTTTGTGCGTGGGGACCCCTTAGATAGAGGGGGGGGGGGGCTGCACGTGCGTTGATGAACCAGAGAAAATAAATAAACGAATGACACATTTACACATTATTCATTTTTTGTCAGCGGATTACGGTGAACTATCGCACCGTGGTTCCGTTGATTTTGTTTTTGTTTTTCAGTTTCCGTCGAATTGACTTGTGTGTTGATGTGCCGGTGGGGGCGGGATGGAGAGTAGGGGGGGGGGGGGGGGGGGTAGTACCTCAGCGCTGTATATACTTATTTTTCCAGTGCTACGGATGACACGCGTAAAAAAAAAAGACCCAGCTATCGAGAATAAGCAATCACAAGCTTTCCAGTAGGACTTAAATAGTGGCATTTTATTAGAAAAAATATATATATCATGAATCAAAGGAAAATAAATAAGCCAACGATTGGGGGAAAACTGCAGTTTCTCCAGTAGATCGGGTTGTCTTTCCCAAAAAAATGAAATATGAACCGTTCGAGAGTTTTGATGACTGTGTCACAGAATACTATCGTGAGGATCACTGTTGAGTTTAGAGCGTGTAGACGTTTGTTCTCGAGTCTAAATGCCTTCTAGATGACCCCAGAGGACACCGGACGCCATTTTTGGGTGCGACGTTGATCACTAACTTCTGTACGTGTTTTTTTCTGTGAGTGGACGACAGTACGCCTGTACGATTTGACACGCTATCTCACCCCCCTCCATCAGCTACGTTTTTTAAGTTGTGTTCAACTTTGTGGAGTCGAGGAGCGGCAGTCTTGATTAGAGAAGGTTCTGGCACTTCCCTGGACTAGGGAGGAGGGAGGGACTAGGGAGGGCGGAGGTTACCACGGTAATGTTGCGCCCCGAAAACCTCCCCTTTTGGCAAATTTGTGGAAAGGAATCCAACACAATGTGCCTGTCATGGCTCTCAACCTGTTCACCTCTCCTCTCTAGCTCTCTCTCTCTCTCTCTGTCCCCTCCTCTTCGGCGACCCCATTCCGTCTCCTCCCTCTATAGAGACGGGGGTGTGTGACGGGGGAGGGTTTGTGATGAGAGGGGGGGGGGGGGGTCTTAAAACATTCCATTATGTACTTTAAAATAAATGGATTCAAACAACTAACTTGGCTGTCTACAAATCTATGCAATCATACGCTGTGTCAGCATCTCCAAGAGTTCTTAAAAGTAGCGGTGGCTAAATTCTGAATTTTATTTTTAATTTTTTCCTCTTTCCATTTCTACTTCTATATTTCGGTCTAAATCAAACCGATTATAGGCCTGTGATTTCAGTATTTCTTGACTTCAAGTGGGTAAAGGTGAAGAGAGAGAGAGAGCGAGAGAGAGGGGTTGGGTTGGGGGACGCGGGTAGAAGCGTGGCAGAATGAAAAAGACTTGGACCAGACGCTCGGAAAGCGTCTGCGAGAGGTTGGAGGAGTCTGGGAGTTGTGATTTTCCTTTTTTCTTTTTTGTACTCTTTAATATCAAACCTTATCTGCTGTACTGGGAACGGCAACGCCTTCTGTCTAATTTTCACAAGCACACATAAAGTTTCCTTACAAAATACTGCCGTCTGCCTTGCGTTCTTTTTCTTTTTGTCTTGTGTAATTTCCAGGGTTTTAGAATGATTTGATGCAATTTGATCCTCATTGTGGAGTGAATAAAAGTTGACCATTCCAAATTAATGATATTGTAACTTAAGGGTGATAATGTTGGCTATAATAACCGACGCAGGAGCCAAGATATTGTGACAACTGGAGAGCTCATAACTACACC
This sequence comes from Muraenolepis orangiensis, assembly GCA_027704905.1. NCBI lineage: Eukaryota > Metazoa > Chordata > Actinopteri > Gadiformes > Muraenolepididae > Muraenolepis > Muraenolepis orangiensis. Next base: position 27,327,428 of record CM050999.1, read on the forward strand.
GTTTCCATATAGCGGTGAGGAGTTGGGGCGCCATGAACATTTTATGAGCTTTACGCGTATTGTTGAGTAGGAAAGGGGCTGGACGTTATGGGTGGGTGTGTGTGTGTGTGGCTCTAGCGGAACGTGTTTCGGGGGGGGGGGGGCGTCGACCAATGGCCTTTTTTGTCATAAGGGCTCGTCAATGGGGACCCCGAGTCGGGATTAAAAAGGTTGTAGTACTACTAAATAGGACACACATACACCGTGCCTCGCAACAGTCTATCGTTTTTACGCACGCGGTTGTTTTTAAACCACAGCAAGACGCAGACGGTGTGTAAAAAAAAAAACACATGAGAAACACTTTGGAACAAGAAGAAGGGAACGCACGGAGCTTGTTGTGAGGAGGAGGAGGAGACGGTCTTCGGGTGGTATAGACTCATCAGAGGACGTCCCGGCCAAGTGCTGGCTAATTGGCCCGCAGAACGCGCGCGCAGCAAGAAGGCTTTGGGACGACGACCGCCAAGAAGCGCGCGACTATACTCCAGGTGCAGCGCCCTGTCTCGCGGCGCCTGTGCAGCCGCGGCCGGGATGATGCTCGCGCTCACCTTCACCTGCCGCCTCCTGCTGCTCCTCCTCTTCTCGGAAGCCGTTCACTCCAACAGATCCGCGGTAGGGGTTCCCATGACTACGACCACCCTACGGTGGGAGAAACGATTATCTAATGTATTCGGGACATTGGTAAGGTATTGTCAGCACTGTTATAACACACTTTACTATTTTGTTTTGGAAAAACGGTTAACTAGTTTTTGTTTGTTTGTTTCTTGGTGCTCCTTGAAATATAACCTGGTATTAAATTTAGACTTTTTTTTAGGTGTAGTTTTGGTGTTACTATTACTAATCAGTACTCGTCTACGTAGTAGCAGCATATAAATAAATGAGTTATCTTCATAGGTAAAATATTGTGCTGGTGTCTGAGCTCCCCGGAGAGCGGGACCCCCACTCAGTAGTCTATAGGCCTAGAGCGAGTTTCCAGCTGACCACAGCCACACACACACACACCACCGCCATGCAAATATTGAACGTGCTATACCCCAGGGGAGACAGGGGGGGGGGGTGTGTGTGTGTGTGTGTGTGTGTGTGTGTGTGTGTGTGTGTGTGTGTGTGTGTGTGTGTGTGTGTGTGTGTGTGTGTGTGTGTGTGTGTGTGTGTGTGTGTGTGTGTGTGTGTGTGTGTGTGTGTGTGTGTGTGGTGTGTGTGTGTGTGTGTGTGTGTGTGTGTGTGTGTGTGTGTGTGTGTGTGTGTGTGTGTGTGTGTGTGTGTGTAAAAAAAAATTTGTTTTTGCGTCTGTCTCCACTCACCAACGATTGCCGTCGCTGAATGGTGTGTGAAGGCATCGCTTGTAGAACACACACACACACACACACACACACACACCGCTAGACTTCAACTATGCTCATGTTTGAACCGTGGCTAAACGGTTACCGTGACAAATTTTACTTATTGACAAAGTTGACTTATGCATGAGCAGGGAACGGGCGGCGAGTCCATTGCATAATTGGTGAAATAGCTTTTTACAAACGACCGATTGACTGCGAGTCGGTCAACGTGACCTGTCAGTCAGTCAGTCCAGTCGGTGCTATCAGCGACCGTGCGGTGCAGAGGACAAACTTCACATTAAGCTGGACCCCATGTTTGAGTTATTTGAGATGTCTTGTTTTTTATTTCCTTTCACCACTTGATTTGTAGATGTACTAGCGTGTTTATATAGTTGGGGCCGAGACAGTGCCAAACTGTTCTCTCACTCGGGAAAGACTATTTTCTCTATTACCTACTACTCTCTACACACACACACACACACACACACACACACACACACACACACACACACACACACACACACACACACACACACACACACACACACACACACACCAGGGGTTCGCTGCAGCGTTATTGGCACCTCTCAACACTGAGTTTATTGTGGTGGGGCATAGCTGGGGCATTAACTAATGCAGGAAGTCTAGTCTGCGAGCACTTTACACACACACACACACACACACACACACACACACACACACACACACACACACACACACACACACACACACACACACACACACACACACACACAGGCTAAACCGGCAGGCATCCTTGAGCGCTCCTCTTAATGACCTGTAAGTGAATTCGCTGGAGCTTTGGATGAACACATCTGCTAAATATCTAAGCGTGTTAATTCAATTGAAGATTTGCTCTGTCAACTAAAGATAAGATTGGACTCCTGGAAGACTTTGGTTCTTAGTTTCAAGATGCTTTCAGGGCAGGTCTGGATAAGTATTATAAGCCTGTAGTAGTTATTGCTATAATCTGTATAGTTCTATAGTCTCTGATTTAACCTTCATTGTCTTTAATTGCCTCCTTACCTAGCCGTGGCCTGTGCCCAATCAGGGTTAAGGTCCGTTCTGGGACTCAGTTTAAGGATAAACACTTTATTTCCCCCAAACTCAGACGACTAGTTTACACTGAGTGGTATGGGTTGGCTATAGTTAAATGTATGTATTGAATACATTTAAATGTAAATGTATGTTAAAGCGTTAAATGTATTTCATATGTTCCCTCTTTGTGAGAGGAACCAGTGCCATCCCACCAACATGGATGGGTTTCATTCATTAAAGTCTTTAAATGATGATTCAAAGAGACGCTGCCTTCTTTCTCCCCATTCTCCTCATCCTCCTCCTCCTTTGTTTTTCACACATTCACATCTCTCCCGAAAGTGGGGGAGGGGGCGGAGTCTGTCCGTTCTTTCCTGTTGACGTCTGGCTCCCCCCTCCAGCCCACTCGGTACCGGATTACTGCCCCTAGTGCACAGGGTTCCCTTTCACTGCTAAATAATGTAAACACTGTTGTACACACCATAACAAATTTGCTCATGTGCAACAGAGCTGTGTGTGTGTGTGTGGTTGTGTGTGTGCATGTGTGTGTGAGTGCGCGTGTGAGTGTGTGTGTGTGTGTGGTTGTGTGTGTGCATGTGTGTGTGAGTGCGCGTGTGAGTGTGTGCGGTATGATCGTCGCGTTGCAGACAAAGAGGTATTGATGAAGCATACAGCAGCATTGTAGGCCGGTTTTTTGTGTATGCGTGTGGATAGATTCACCCTTGTTTTCTGTATGGTGTGGCACATGTTTGTGTGTGTGTGTGTGTGTGTGTGGCGGCGGTGAGACAAATTAAGTATGCCTTTGGGAGAGGTGTGTGAGAGCTGAAAATTAGATATAGTTTTGCTAGTGGACCATCTGGTATTAACTCTCTCTCTCTCTCTCTCTCTCTCTCTCTCTCTCTCTCTCTCTCTCTCTCTCTCTCTCTCTCTCTCTCTCTCTCTCTCTCTCTCTCATACCCCAAGAGTTTTATGACCACACAGTCAAGGTTGGTGGAGCGACACACAGCTCAGCGTAGCAACACATAACGACAGCAAAAGACAACGTATTACTCAATGCATGGATAGATGGGACACAACTAATGTAACTCTGTAATGACAAATCTATAAGTGACCCTCCATATTGTATGGAAACGTATCCGGATGGAATGGGTTGAGTGGATTTAGTGTCTGTATTGGAGTGGGGAAGAAGCAGGGGGAGGGGGGAAAGGTTGATATGGATTTTTTCTCTGTCTCTTTGAAAAGTGTTTTATTCACTACTGTATATTAGTACTTATCAATTATTATTAAAAGTGCAGTATAACATGGCCATGGTCTGTACAGGGAAATTCTTATGACCCATTCATCTACCCCTCCTCTTCCTTTTCCTTTTTCATTATAAATGCATTCTTATTTATCTGTCTACTCTCAAATCATGTCCCCC
>CM050999.1:27336255-27361255 GCA_027704905.1 Muraenolepis orangiensis
GTGCATGCTTGTGTTTTTACTGTATGTGTGTGTGTGCGTGTGCATGCTTGTGTTTTTACTGTATGTGTGCATGCTTGTGTTTTTACTGTGTGTGTGTTTGTGTATTCATTGTGTGTTTCTGTTTTCACTGTGTGAGTGTGTTTGTGTGTGTGTATGTGTGTGTGCATGCTTGTGTTTTCACTGTGTGCGTGTTTGATTTCACTGTGTGTGTGTGGGTGTGTGTTTGTTTTCACTGTGTTTGCATGTGTGTGTGTGTGTGTGTGTGTGTGTGTGTTTGCTTTCACTGTGTTTGCATGTGTGTGTGTGTGTTTGTTTTCACTGTGTTTGCGTGTGTGTGTGTGTGTGTGTGTTTGTTTTCACTGTGTGTGTGTGTGTGTGTGTGTGTGTGTGTGTGTGTGTGTGTGTGTGTGTGTGTGTGTGTGTGTGTGTGTGTGTGTGTGTGTGTGTGTGTGTGTGTGTGTGTGTGTGTGTGTGTGTGTGTGTGTCCAGACAGCTCCCCGACGTGTGAGCGTGAGCGCACATCGCTGCTGGCGCGTTCCGTCTGGCAGGACGACCGCTTCCTCCCAGAATGCACTGCGGACGGGCGCTACCACCCGGTCCAGTGTCACGTGGCCACGGGCTACTGCTGGTGTGTACGATTGGACACCGGCAGGCCCATCCCAGGGACCTCGGCAAGGTGATCAATAAACCAGCATCATCTATCACCAGTGTCATTCAATTAAGTACTATAAGTACTATACTGCACTATACAACACTATGCTATACTATGCAATACTATACTATATAATAATATACTGTAAAAACAACACTATATGCTATATACTATATTATAAACGATATATGTGCTATAACAACTCTATACACAATAAAAAGAACAGTAAGAACAATAAGAACAATAAAGTGGCTAATGGATGATGATATACAGTGATCCCAATGATCATTTGGATCAAATCCCTTCAAGACGAATACACTTTGTCTTGTTGTTATCTTTATTTCTGTTTCCTTTATAACATATTGTATCTCATTGTAGAAACCAGCTCCCAGAATGCACTGCAACAGAGGAGACCAAGATAGACAGGAAGTTCAAAGACAGACCGCTTCCTGGTAAATATGAAAAGAAGACACAGAGATTGACAGAAGACCCTGCCCTGTGGAGGCTTAGGGGATGTGGGTTCAATGGCCAGTGTCCACAGCCAAGCTGTGTACCCTTTGATTTGGCCAAATGACTAAATAGTAACTAGGGTTACACTAGAAAGACGAGGTACGGGGATTTCACATACATTCAGTTCATATGATTTTCATATGATTTTCATGCTCATCTTTTTTGGAAGCAGATGTTACTATGTTTATTAAATGTCTTTAAAAGCGATTGGAGATTTTGCTTAACATTGCTTTAATTTATAAAGATAACACAACAACAAATACCATACTCAACAACATACTTACCTTTAAGAGTAATATACATTTATACTCACAATTTTTTTCGGGTTAATTTTATTCTGTTCAATTTTCCCAGGGTGCCCTGGGGCTCGTAAGAAGGAGTTCCTGCAGAGTCTGGTCAGAGCCCTGCAGCTGGAAGCAGTGCATGCTGGGAAACTGACCTCTCACAAGTTAGTTGCGCTATCAATTATACATAGGTGGCCATGTAACTAAAATGCAGGAATGAGGTTTGTTAATTACATTTACCTCCTTGTCGGACAACATTGCTGAAACACAAGCACACATGCTATTTGGTTGACCCTTCTGGCCAAGGGGACAGTACTGTTATATCATCTGACACTACACATACTGCATGTATGCCAGTGGTAAACAAACTACATGGTTCCTAGGATAAGGATTGAGATGCAGTTTGACAAATGTTTGCGTGGAAGGCTTATGTTATAGCCTACGTGACCGACCAATGGCGGCATGCGAACGAGAAGGCGGGACATAAGGAGAAATGTCAAAGTAATATAAAGTAATATAAAGTAATATAAAGTAATACGACTGAAGGAAGCAAAAGCCGAAATCCCAGAATTTTTTTGAGATTTAGAAATCCCGGCCAGATGTATTTTTTAGGTCCCGAAAAGAAGACATATCAGGTAAAAAGAGGACATCTGGTCACATTCACCTACAATGACAGGATTCCAACAGTGCAGATTCTCAGTGTGAGCAGCCTTAGTTTAAACTATCATCGTTAGTGATCGTTTAAACTATCCACACACAGCGGAAGGGATTTCTAATGTTTTACACACAGCTGGCCGCTAACCTCCGCTAACACTCTGAACATACACAGGGGTGTTCATATCTCTAATCCTAGAGAACATTCACATTGTGTGTCACCACTGTCAAATTATTCAATTTGATTAGATTTTATCTGAACCTCGGTGGGGCAGGGTTGGTCTCCAGTGGTTAGGGGGTTTGACTCCCAGACAAAAGGTTTTGGGTTCAATCCCCAATGAACGCAGCCTGCCATCGTTATCCTAGAGAAAAGACGATGCAAACTCACTGCAAGTAAAAGAAAAGCAGCAACATGTCTGACTTCATTGGACGCTATGTCCCTGACTGTGTTATACCCATTCATTAGAATAAGAAATTAAGCCAGATGAGAGAAGGGCATAAGCAATGAGGACACAGGTCTCTCTCTCTCTCTCTCTCTCTCTCTCTCTCTCTCTCTCTCTCTCTCTCTCTCTCTCTCTCTCTCTCTCTCTCTCTCTCTCTCTCTCTCTCTCTCTCTCTCTCTCTCTCTCTCTCTCTCTCTCTCTCTCTCTCTCTCTCTCTTCTGGTATGTTCCCCACCTAAAGACCAATGTGTGCTATCCATTGCACTAGGGAATCCATTAATGCAGATCTCTGTCTACCACACTGAGCTACTCAGGACCACACTGAGCTACACAGAAACATACTGAGCTACACAGGACCATGCTGAGCGCCATGCACCTCATTAGTTAGTGCTGCCTCTAGTACCTCTGATGATCCAGGTCTCTGACTGGGGTTGTGATGGAGCGACATCTGGCCCCATCTGGATGGGAGCCAGTTTTCTCCTAGTTTTCAATTTGTTTTTTTTTATAGTTTTAATAGTGCCCGGGAGGTGATGGATGAGCCCGCTTTCCCTGCCTCTGGTCAAACAAGGCAAACCTTTATTAACACCAGGTTTAGTTCAGCATATTTTGATTTGATAATGCATAATATTATATTTTGCCAATAACTTACTCTTCATGAATTTTATTAGTTTTTATATTTTCTTGTCATCAAAACAATTCATTATGAGCCTTATGAACAAATAAAAAAACCTTGATTGAATCTGAATCTCCTCTTCAACCAGGCCCTTTGTCCCTGCTCCCACCGATTCCTCCTCGTCCTCGGTGACCCCACAAACCCCTTCTTCCTCCTCCACCACCAACACCACCTCCTCCTCCAACTCCACCTCCACGTCCACCTCCACCCCCTCCTCCCCCTCCTCCCACTCCTCCTCCTCCTCCTCCGGTCCTGCCGTGCATGACTCCTCCGGGCCAGAGGGGGTCGTGCGGTGGCACTTTGAGCGGCTGGACGTGGACGCCAGCGGGGCGCTGAGCGAGCGGGAGGCCCGCCCGCTGCGCCAGTTCCTGCGGCGCCGGCTGAGGCCGCGGCGGTGCGCCAAGAAGTTCGCCCAGTACTGCGACCGCGACCAGGACCGGGGACTCACCCTGGAGGAGCTGGCCGCCTGCCTGTACCTGTGAGACCTGTGCCTATTCAGGTGGGTGTGATTGGTTGACTGATATATGGGGAGGTATGGCACGTGATGACAAGTGATGACAAGACAACATGAGGTTGATAGATTTATAGATTTATTGATTTATTGATTTATTGATTTATTGATTTATTGATTTATTGATTTATTAAAGACAACATGAGATCGGACAATTGGTTGGTTGGTTGGTTGGTTGAACATGAGAGGGACAATTAGTTGCTAAAAGTGTGTTGAGATATTGTAGCAGTTGACCCCGCACACACACCACTGAAATGGCTTTTCTGAGCTCCTCCTACACCAAGACAGACGCAGGCAGTTGATGAAACCGGTCCATTGTAAATGATCATTTTGCAGGTGGTAAACGCTGACATGCCTGCGCTCACGTCTGCGCTCCTCTCCAGTATCTGGGTGACGGCTGGTTTAACCTGTGGGTCTCGATTGGCTTGACTTGATTGATGTCTTCTCTTCGCCACACATGCACGCGTTATACTGCTATGGAGGCTTGGCCGACTTTATGGTATTTCAAAGTGCCATTTGCAGAGACATGCAGAGAAGTGGTGCGCTTGCAGAGACGTATGGGTGTGTATTTGGGTACATGCCAACACAAAAATGCCTGACAGACACAGACATTACTGCTTAAAAGATAGGTATGGTCTCCTGGGTGGATGAGGACCCAGTGGGTCGTAAAACGACAATGTGAAACCTCACTGGAGGATTGCATATAAAGCAACGATTTCACACCTTTGTGCTCCCTTCGCTGTCGAAGCACTATCAAACAGAAATACACAGATCAGTCTCCACCCTTGTCATATTGTGTGTGTGTGTGTGTGTGTGTGTGTGTGTGTGTGTGTGTGTGTGTGTGTGTGTGTGTGTGTGTGTGTGTGTGTGTGTGTTTGAGTGAGAGACTGGTTGTCTCCAACAAGACACTATAACACAGCTAGACAGGATATCAGCCAGACTATAGCTAACTTGTCTTCTGGCTGCATAAAACAGAGCTGCAGTATGTATAATGACACTGCGTTGCGTTGTGTGGTGCTCAATGTTTCCTATTCTGTCTTTCTCTCTATTCCCCCTATTCTGTCTGTCTGTCTGTCTGTCTGTCTGTCTGTCTGTCTGTCTGTCTGTCTCTCACTCAACAGCATATCATGAATCCAGTTAACGAGCCCCGCCCCCTAGGACTCACCCACCCACAACACCAATTCCCTTCCAGTTCCATTCCAACCAATCACATGTCCCCATTCTTGATTGCCATTCCCTTCATCCCTCCTCCCTTGACTTCTCCTCCTCTCTAACTGGTTCCGTCCACATGAAGTATGTTTGTTCGGTTGTTCAAGTGTTCTTACCAAATGTTAATTATACTTTTTAAATAAACATTTTCATCATGTAAAAAGTAATGCTCATATTTCTTTGTTGTGTCACAAAGTGTTCTACAGTGATGGTTGTATATTTTTTGGTATTTGATATATATTTTTTAAAGCTTGATATGGAAATCCTCACTGTTCTGTAGTGGTTGATACCTGGTTGCTGATGTAAGCTCCCTCAGCTGTGATCTCAGCTGTTTTGTTTTATGAGGATAATGCAGACTAAAGAGAGGCCATCTGAAACCCCAACCTTGCTGACGAGCAAAGTCGGTACCCACTGGTCTGTGTGTGTGTGTGTGTGTGTGTGTGTGTGTGTGTGTGTGTGTGTGTGTGTGTGTGTAGCTCTGGTGGGCACCCTTCCAATTAATTGCAAATTGGAAATAATGGCGAATAAAGGATAAAATTATAGCAGTATTTGAAACGACGCTCTAATTGGAGTGTGTGTGATTCATCCTGGTGAGAGTGTGTGTACGATCCTTTGACTCCTTGTGCCAAAGTGGATTTTACAATTAAGTGCAGCGGCACATTCCCTGAGCAGATGGCTGCACCGTCAGCACAATGAGTGAGTGTACAATCCAACAAGTCGGGGGTCCCTGGGTTCAGAGTTATCGGCGTTATTTACCCTAGGATCTAAACGCCAGCTTGGTGTTATGGTAAAAGAGTGTTCCCTTCTCTGTTGAAGCACTATCAAACATAAATACACAAATCCGTCTCTACTCTTGTCTCATCGTGTGTGTGTGTGTGTGTGTGTGTGTGTGTGTGTGTGTGTGTGTGTGTGTGTGTGTGTATGTGTGTGCGACTGTTTTGTCTCCTCTGTCATTCCATAAAGACATTGCATGGCTGTATATTACATTACATTACATTACATTACAGTCATTTAGCAGACGCTTTTATGTGATATATATTTATATTATCTTATTATCTATTATTATTTATATTTATCTGGTATATTTGAACGGTTTGACAGTTGAGCAGTTGTTCTTTTTTCAGTTGCTGACTCATTCTGCCTCTGACGAACATATTGTTGGCCTATTAATATAAGCTTAAAAGCTATTTTAATATCTGCCATGTTCATTTTATCACCATGCTCATCATTATTAAATTATATATGTCACTTCTGGTCCATAAAAACAGAAGACGATTATCCTTCTGACATATATTAGAAATCTTGTGATTTCCTGCAGCCTATTAATAGGACTTCAATGCCGTTTATGAAGCCAATTAAATTAATCATTCTGCTTTGGGAAGTTAAGATAAAATCTCCATGTTGTCCTCTGAGCTCCGTGCCTCTCTGCTACAGCGGCGCTAATAAATACTGAATCTAATTGTAATTGTTTGGTTTCCTCCGGTCCCGGGAGAGGCGGTCACTACGGCAACGGCTGGGCTGATCGTCATCCCTCTGTAGGAAATTACCCGATAAACAGGAAACCGAGAACAGAACATAGAGGCTAATGAAGATCTTTTTTCCATCGTGATGTGGGGCCGTATCATACAATTAAGGCTGACAACACTGATTGCTAAATCAGTTTTAGCTAATTGGCTTTGCGACGCCAACAGACACATACTGTCTGCTTGGGCTCCTTCCAGTTGGTTAACTGGGATGAGTTAGTTTCTCTATTGTTTTTCAGTTTTGTGTCTCCAGGGGTGTTGTGTCCCGCTGAGGACATTCTGCTGATCTCTATCTAAAGGGGGCGGGCCAGAGAGGTCAGGGGGGGTTAAATTGGCCAAAACGACCACGTTACCGTTTGACATTTTGGACTGATATCCGTTCAACTGTGTTTTGTTTATCTTTTGTTTTGCTTCTGTTGTATGCCAATGCTGTTTTCCTTATTTTCTCCCCATGTCAAACCAAAAATTGTAGTTCATATTCACACTATCATATCGTAGCGCTCCCAGTTCACTCAAGTAGGTGTCTGGGATGCACACATATACACACATCCTGTATATTCCAGTGGCGAAGCGTGTCTATCACAACTGTACCTTCTGTAGACGAAAATTCTGTTTTTCTAGTCAGACGGACGTCACGGAGGAAGTCACTTTATGCCTTATCTCATTTAGGCAGATCAGATTGTCGCAGCCAATTTACGAGTGTACCCTAGTTGTCAAAGCAGTGTCCATGTAGTGAAGTAACAGCCCAACACAGACCACCACACAGGCTATCAATGAAAGGGACGGTCTAACACGCTTAACGTGAAAAGGCTTAACGTTCCAAAACAGCAATCAATAATCACCAAATGTCTCTGGCATATGTCTTGTCATTAGCACTTTCACCTGTCAAAATATCAAAACCTAAATATGGAAGTTATGTTACATTAAGTGTTTTCCTCTCATAAAGCTGCGTTTAGACTTTTCCTTACTGGCTCAATAGAGAGGAAAACACTTAATGTCGCATAACGTCCATAATGGGAGGATTTTCGTTGAGATATTTTGACAGTGCTAATGACAAGACATATGCCAGAGAAATTTGGTGATTATCGCGGTTTTGTAACTCTTAGTTATGTTAAGTCTTTTCACGTTAAGCGATGCAAAGAAAGATCAAGTCAATACTCTCAATTCAAATGCACAACAATGCTTAACAAACCCAAGACAGCCATTAACTAATCATTCAACAAGTGTGTGGAAACAAAATGCAACAACCAGCTCAACGAGACGCAACACTGAGACAAAACCAGCAAAGACAAATGAGTCTCACTCACCAATGATGTTCACTTGAAGACCAAATCCAATCTCCTGGAAAGATACCCGTTAGCCACGGGTATCTTTCCCAGTTGCTAGCCTGAAAATGGCGAACATATAGCCTATATATAGCATATAACATATAGCCTAACAACTTGATTCAGCTCAAGATTGTCAGGCGTTGGACGGCCTTTTTTAATAATGTCCATCTTTACATTGAATGGTCGTCTTGAAAATGGTTCCGACAATAAATCCGCAACGACATCATCTTCGCCTGTTGCCATTTTGACGTAAAAAACCTACGTAGAAAAAACGTAGCACTACGCTAGATCCACTCTCGCTCCAGCCAGTATACCTTCTAGCTCCCTATTGAGCTGTGGGGAAATCTGAAAGAATACGCCCATTGGCTACAAATCACTATACGATTGGTTGATCAAATTGTCAATCCAAACGTACGCTCTCATTCAGTCTAAGGGCCAAAGCAATCAGTAATACTTTGGTTGAAGGATATTCTTCCCAGCAACCTAGAAAAATATCTGATTGGTTGCATTGTTTTTCCAACACAAAACCACTCAAATGCGTAGTGCATGGACCGAGAAAGACAAACAAATCAACGATTTTTTTTGTTTCATCTGAGAGTTCCAGGGTCTTCTCTGAATACCTTGAAGGCCCTGACGCCTCACCACTGGTATCTTCCTGAAGATGCTTCAGGAAGATACAGGATGTGTGTATTTGGCCTTTACATTTTAAGTCTATACTAATCTTGCACCAGCAGATCTGTCTTCGAATCCTGTCTTCGTCACGTGACCAGGAATCCCCTGCAAGTGGATGATGGATGGACAGAATTTCCTTTTGTTTATGTGTAGTGGAAGACTGGAGGCATTCCCCCATTTACACACATGTGTGTGTGTGTGTGGTGTGTGTGTGTGTGTGTGTGTGTGTGTGTGTGTGTGTGTGTGTGTGTTTGTGTGTGTATGTGTGTGTGTGAGAGATTGCATGGAATCAACATGAATTAAAGATGCGCAAAACCATTCCCAACCACTGTTTTGTAATGGCCTGTGTGTGTGTGTGTGTATGTGGGTATGTGTGTGTATGTGTGTGTGTATGTGTGTATGTGTGTGGTATGTGTGTGTGTGTGTGTGTGTGTATGTGTGTGTGGTGTGTGTGTGTGTGTGTGTGTGTGTGTGTGTGTGTGTGTGTGTGTGTGTGTGTGTGTGTGTGTGTGTGTGTGTGTTTTCTGTATATGTCCCTTGGTGAGAAATGAGGGTCTCTTGAGCCTATGCGACTTCAGCACACACACACACACCCTCTCACTCTCTCTCTTTCTCACTCACACTCTCTCTCTCGCGCTTTCGCGCTCACGCTTGCTCTCGCTCGTTCTCGCAAGCTTGTGCTCTAGCTCTCTCTCTCTCTCTCACACACACACACACACACACACACACACACACACACACACACACACACACACACACACACACACACACACACACACACACACACACACACACACACACACACACACACACAGTGTGGAGTGCATCTTTAATTAATTTGAAGAAATCCATAACTGCCATCTTCTCCCATGGCCATGGCCCCACGAGCATCTCCGAGGGGGGTGCGTCCTCCTGTTAACCCACTCACTCCCAACGGACAAAGATGGAGGACCCTACTGGAACATTCCCCCACGGACGCGCGTTTTGTATGGAAATACAAATCAGTAAATGACAACATGAATACGTTTATTGAAAGTAAATCTTGGAAACACATTATATAAATGCGTACTGCAAGATGTACACAGGCTTTGGTAACATAATATGTACTACTAAGTATTATATAGTGTGTATATCCTATTGGACTAAAGACAATTTTACATCAATCACTTAAAAAAGTGATAAACATATATAGTAAGTGATACATGGTTCACAAAACTGTGCTTTAAAACCTCACAGAAAAACACCTTTAATAGAACCGGGTGACATCGTCGACTATAAAAATCGAAAGTAGCCATCAATCATAATTCAACACTCAATAAATCAAAAATGTATTCTAATGTAGCTGTAAATCATAATTCAACACTCAATAATTCAATGCAACTGCTTGAGCATTCTTCTTCTGGCTCACAAACAAACAACAATCAAAGTCTCTCAGATTTACTTCTCTCTTAGTTCGGTATGGCTGCAATATGTCACCCCTTTTTGCGGTCAATCAATGTGAAGAATATGAAGGTCTGTTTCATCAGTTCCAACACTTGATAATGGAATCCTGTATACGTGTGTGTGCGTGTGCGTGCATCCGTGTGTGTGTGTGTGTGTGTGTGTGTGTGTGTGTGTGTGTGTGTGTGTGTGTGTGTGTGTGTGTGTGTGTGTGTGTGTGTGTGTGTGTGTGTGTGTGTGTGTGTGTGTGTGTGTGTGTGTGTGCATCCGTGTGCGTGCATCCGTGTGTGTGTGTGTGTGTGTGTGTGTGTGTGTGGGTGTGTGTGTGGGTGTGTGTGGAGAAGTAAGCGGTGTCCGGTACGTAGTGACGTTGGCTGGGGGAGCCCTGGTCCTCCCCCTGGTCCTTGTCTCCTCATGCCGATCAGTAGCGTGGCGTGGGGAAAATTTTAGGGGAAGCCAGTTTTTTTGGGTCAATAACGTAACCAGATGAGTGATTACAGCGCCCGGTATCATTTTACACAGTTGTATCATACAGATGCAGGACTTGCACACGCCTGTTATCTAACCGACAGGTCCGCACGCACTCTCCAGCCAAAACTCTCGTCTTATTAATTTAAGCATTCCCCCCCCCCCCCAAATGCATAACCAGCCGCTCAATGCGCAGTGCAGATTCGGTAATGAATAAAAAAGCTTCAATTTCACAGCACAATCTATGTGATTTTTTGATTTACCGTGCCTCTCAATTGCCCGTGACAGGTTGGCAAGGTCGATGAATCCTGAAGTTGCCCAAGGATTGTTCAGGGAGCACGAATCCTTGTCAAAAAGAAGACATGGCCAGCAAAATAGACGCTGAAGTTCAGCGCTTCCAGTTAGCCACTCCGTGCGGACATAATTGTCCTCATTGAACGTCCGATTCGCTCCCTTTTTCCTCTGTGCACACAGCTCGAGTGTGGGCATGGGCCTGTCATCTGATTTAATTTTTAGTTGCTGCTGTAGCGGAAGTTTAGTAAAGTTGTTTTTTATTAAGTACGCCAAATCTCCACCCTCCATAATGCTTAATACTATCAAACGGCGAGGATGACAGTTACAGTACTACGTACTGATGTTGATGTGATTTGATTGGATTTGTGAGTCAAGGGATTCCCTTCAAATCGATCCAATGGGATCAAGGGATCCCATTCCCTTGAGGGGGGATGCCAGCCGTCTCTGGCCTCCCTTGGCATGGCCCTGACCAATCACAGGTTGGCAGGGGGACATGACGTGGGCCTCATCTGATTGGTCAATCCGGGACAATCCCTCCATTTTTTTTTTTCACCAAGGGAAGCTCATTCGGCTGGCCTCCTCAATTTCACCATAATATCTAGGGGGCGCTGTTGTTTCACTCTTTGTAAAATACTCAATGAGAATGGGGGAGAGACGGTCCGGCAGCAACACACAGGCTGTGTGTTGCTGCCGGACCGTCTCTCCTACATTTTTTAAATTAAAATTAAAAAAATTCGGTAATTCTCCTTTGCTGTGTGACACAGCAAAGGAGAATTACCGAATTTTTTTATTTTAATTTAAAAAATGTATTAAAATTATAACTACAATCCGAAAAAACAGGGGAAGCCTGGCTTCCCTTGGCCTCCGGGAGAAAACGCCACTGATGCCGATGGGGATAGGCTGGCTTGTTGCCATGGAGTGGTCGAGGGAAACGTCGTAACTCTCGCCACAGGGGGAGGAGGTTCGGTGGAGGCGCTATTGAGTCTAAGTGACCATAAGTGACTGGTGACTGTGCTACTGTGTGTATGCGTTGTTACGCTGGAACATTGTCCTCAGTTCTCAACTCTTAGGTGGAACTTCAGGTCAACTTAATGTTGAGGTTTGAAGTTTGGATGCTGGCTTTGTGTGAACTCGATTTTATGAAAGCATCCTGGCTGCACGATGCAATCCCCAACATGCAAAGGTTTGATTGGGGATACTTAGTTTAAAAGTGATTAAATATCCCCTTTTTATTCAACCGGCAATGAATAAATTACATTGATTCATTTTCTAAGTCAAAGTTCTTCCCATTTCACAACAATAGCATAACTATTCCTACGTTCCACTCATGTTGGGGTCTGTTGAGAGTGGATTATAAGCGAACACAACAAATCAAACACACCCTCTCTCTGAGATGTACAGCTCTACAGTTCAGCTCTGATACAACACTAACCCTCGGCCATTTCTTGAACGTGTTATCTATCTCTCTATCAATAAAGGCTCAACGGATATCGCACCTCCAAGGTGTTGTGATGGGGATCCCTACAGCCCAAAGGTGCCATCTGCCTCATCTTCACACTTTAACATGGGGAAACGTCCAGGAACCTCGTGATCATGTTGATACGAGGCTCTCTCTGTGAATTTGTTCCATTACGTTGAGGAACTGTAGGATTTGGAGGGCCATGCCGTTCTTAACTCAGTTCTCGTGTCCATCCATGTCTGGACTTTCTGGACTCATTACAGTTACTGCACTGTTCTGCACTGTACTGCACTGTATTCATGATGCTGCTGCACTGGACACACTTTTATGTTCATTTTTATTTTGTATAGTATTTTTTATAATATTGTGTTTTAGAAATTCATACTCTGTTATACATCACTCTGGAGTGTGTGGTCGGTGTTTGGTGGCTGTTTAAACCAGCCTCACCTGGCCCCAGTCAGACTGATTAGAGTCTGGTTGTAGCAGCCTCACCTGGCCCCAGTCAGACTGATTAGAATGTGAGGCTGCACACCTGTGGGTCCTTGGTAATCAAGGCCCACAGGTGAAACCAGACACCACCACACACACTCAGGAGGAGAAGCGTTAGCATGTACAATTTGCTCTGTTGTCATCAACAACCAAGCTCTACAATCAACTGGTATCTTCACATAATTTCTCATCCCTCATCTGTCCTGTCTCCTTGGCAGGAGCCAAGGAGACCCTCCCCCCCCCTCCGTCATCACCACCTATTCGTTAGCGTTGTTCAGAATTGTGTCGGGCGGGTGAGAAAGTTATTCTCTCTTTCTGCTGATCACATAACACTCCATCGCAATGCGCACGGGAATGCAATCATCACCTCCGAGAGGCAGCGGAAATAGAAGTTGGACCATCCCTGTACGTTGTGGGCCGGAGCAGCAGAGAGAAATGGTGGTGGTGGTGGTGGTGGTGGATGATGGGAGTAGAAGGATTGGGTTGGAACCAGTGGGTGGTGGAGGAGGTGGTGGTAGTGATGGTGTTGGGTTGGTACCCATGGGTGGTGGAGGAGGTGGTGGTAGTGATGGTGTTGGGTTGGTACCCATGGGTGGTGGAGGAGGTGGTGGTGGTGATGGTGTTGGGTTGGTACCCATGGGTGGTGGAGGAGGTGGTGGTGGTAGTGATGGTTTTAGGTTGGAACCAGTGGGTGGTGGAGGAGGTGGTGGTGGTAGGGGATGTGATGGGGTTACTAGTGGTGGGAGTGATGGTATTGATTGGTTGGTAGGTACCAATAGGTGTTGGAGGAGACAGTGGCAGTGGAGGTGAATAATGACTGAAACACGTGCACTTTAAGCTCTGATGTTGACAGATCTCAAAGCCCTGGGTCTCTATCTTAGTATCGACTCTCTCTCTCTCTCTCTCTCTCTCTCTCTCTCTCTCTCTCTCTCTCTCTCTCTCTCTCTCTCTCTCTCTCTCTCTCTCTCTCTCTCTCTCTCTCTCTGTGTGTCTCTCTCTCTGCCTGACTATATCTCTCCTCTTTCTCTTTCTCTACCTGTCTCTCTCTCCTGCTCCCTTTTATCCCCCTCTCCTCGATATTACCAATTAACGCTAAGATTATACTGTCCCAAATCCTGCCAAAATATTCATATCATTATCACTCACAAAACAGTATTAAAGGTAACACCTTCCATTACACTGACACCTGCGTTTTTTTTGGGACACGCCTGCTGGGGGTGAAGGAATACTGAGGAACTGAACAGTTCCATGTTTGCTCCGTAGAGAATGTTCTCTGAGCTGGTCTAGGGGTCCCAATGAGCATGTTTACATCTCAACGCAGACAGTTAAACATGTTCAGAAGAGGCTAATTATATAGGACTAATACGATCACTTATCCCAAAGCATCTTTGCAACTTGTTCCAATGGTTTCAAACATTAATTTTCAAAAACATAAAATAATACTCACAAAAAATAAAAATAAAAAATAAATACAGCTTGACAGTTTGACAGATTTTTATTTAAAACAGTTGTGAGGCATAATGTGTGGGCAACAGTCTATAAAAAATATGGGAAAATGTTTTTAGTATACTAACACAATATTTGTATGTGGTAAATAACTGACATAGAATATATATATATATATAAATAAATTTTGGTCCACAATATATTATATCATATATTTAACCCAACTGAAAACATGGATAAGGCACTGTGTGTGTGTGTGTGTGTGTGTGTGTGTGTGTGTGTGTGTGTGTGTGTGTGTGTGTGTGTGTGTGTGTGTGTGTGTGTGTGTGTGTGTGTGTGTGTGTGTGTGTGTGTGTGTGTGTGTGTGTGCGCGTGTGTGTGTGTGTGTGTGCGTGCGTGCGTGCGTGATTTTAACTGACTCCCATCCAGCTATGGAAAGCCATATGGTTCAGAAAGCACAACTTATTTGACGCGTTAAAAGTGACAAACGCCGTCCAGAACGCCGTCCAAACTGCCAGAACGCTGTCCAGAACGCCGTTCTTTAACGCCGCCCAAAGGGTCAACAAACGCCGTTCTCTAATATGGTAATGAGCTCCGCCCGGGTGGTTTTCACAGCCACTAAATTTGACCTGTTTTCACCCAATCAGTGAAGAAGGAGAACAGACCACACTAGTTAATCGCTGATCTTCTTCAGATCGACCTATTCTGTCACGTTTGTCTTGCTACTTGTTTGGGTATCCTAAAGAAAACCCCAAATATGCCACTTTGGGTGTTATATTATTACTCTGACAAACCTTCTGGTTAGAAAATGTCATTGAAAAATAAAAAAGTCACTATTATTATAGTAGTGTTTTGCTGCAGGTAGCTCATTTTTAATGAACTAACTTTAACTTTTTGTTTCGGTCTGCACACCGATGGAGCATCCATGCCCTTCCAGCATAGTGCAATAGCTCTGAAGGAGACCAATTTCCAAAAGTCTGTAATATTAGCAGACATATGATGGAGCTTGGATATTCAAGTAATATAATATAAGTAATTAAAATCTTGTTTTTATTGTTTGTGTTTGAGCTTTTAAAAAAGCATCTTCACTTGCCTATGTCATCTTGTATGTCCATTTTACAAGCATTGTATTTGTCTAGTGTTGATTCAGTACTATAATCAACCAATATACTGTAATATCTAGATACGTCAAGTCAAATCAACTGTGTTTGTACAGCCCTTAATCACAGTTCCAGTCTCAAAGGGCTTCACAGGCCACGTGTTTACAACACCCCCCAAACCCTAGCCCCACTAAGGGCAAGAAAAAACTCCCTTAATTACGTAGGAAGAAATCTTGAGAAGGAACGCAGAGTGGAAGGGGATCCCTCCCTCCAGGGATGGTTCAGGAGTGCAATGGGTGCCATAAGTGACTTATAGTAATGTACATAGTAAAGTAGAAAGAAAATAATATACATATAATATACACAATATACAAATGAGAATATAATTTGTGTGTGGTGCTGGCCGGTATCCTTCATGTGGGGATCACAGCGGCACACTGGAGAACAGAAGCCGACTGCGGTATGGTTAGATGGGGTGGGGTGGACATCGAACATGTAGAGAACCTCTAGTCTAGTACCTATCGGCAGCAGGGGTAGGCTAGTGCTGACTAACGGGTCGATTTAGCTGTAATGAGAGCTGAGGGGCACTCCTAGGTGCCAAACAAGGTTTTATGTTTCGATTTTAATATTTCAACAGAGTATGCTTCCCTGATTACAGGTGGCAGACTGTTCCACAAATAGGGCCCTCGATAGGAGAACACTCTATTCCCTGCTGATTTCTTCATGGCTTTTGGGATTGATAGAAGGCCGGCTCCTGAAGACCGGAGGGGCCGAGAAGGACAATAGGGAACAATGAGGTCCTTCATGTACGATGGTGCTAATCCGTGTAGGATTTTATAAGTAAGTAGTAGCACCTTGAAATCTGACCTCGCATTAACTGCACTGTAAAACCGAATAAGTTAGCAGAACTCAAAAATTTTGAGGCAATGACTTGCCTCAAAATTTTTGAGTTTATCAACTCAAAAAACTCAAGTTCTCAGTACTCAAAAGTTTTGAGTTCTGAGAACTCAAGTTTTGAGTTCTGAGAACTCAAAAGTTTTGAGTTCTGAGAACTCAAAAGTTTTGAGTTCTCAGAACTCAAAACTTTTGATTAGGTGCTACTTAACTAATTTAAGTTACTATGACTTAAAGTTGTCAGTTTTCAGAACTCAAAAGTTTTGATTAGGTGCTACTTAACTAATTTAAGTTACTATGACTTAAAGTTGTCAGTTTTCAGAACTCAAAAGTTTTGATTGGGTGCTACTTGATTATATTCAGTTACTACGACTTAAAGTTTTCAGTTTTCTATCCGTGGGAATAAGTTAACAGAACTTAAAAAAATAAGTACACAACCACATTATTTGAACTTAATAAAAAATAGTTTTATGTACACAAGTCAAACATAAATACAATAGAATCACTATAATTAAACAACTTTACAACAGTTAAATATGGCAAATAGAAAATAAAAACAAATAGAAAAATAGAAAAAATGAACAGTGCACACTGTGTAGTAGGCCTATTGATAAATGTATAGAAAGAAGGATACCTCAGTGAGGTATTATTGAAGGCCTTCTGAATCAAAGTTCTTTGCTTACTTCTTAAGGCATTATTGTGACAAAGGGAAAGAACTTTGATTCACAATAATAATACCTCACCCCACATCCTTTCTACACATTTATCATCAAGTCATTCTTGAGTGTCTGCAACCTGGGCGACAGTTTACCAGCTTCTAGACCAAGTACAATCTTCTGAACGAATTCAAAAGTGTTGGTCAGCGCTTTAGGATAGCTGAGGTGTAGTGCATAAATCAGTCCAAACATGACCAGGAAGGCATCACCAAATCTGGGGAGGCTGATCACGATGTCACTTTCGAGGACGACAGAGATTTTCACAGGCTGGTAGTGAACTGGACTTGTGTCATGGTCACTGATGACAGTAAGGAGGGCCACAGCAACATCGTCAAGCTCTGGCTCATCAGGCTCCTGAATGAATGAAAGAGACATACTAATCACAAACTAATCCATGGTTTCTACTAATATAAGAGTTAAATAGAATTATTTTTTCCACAAAATAGTACTTAATTTATTTTATAACGTTTTTTTTGGTTATTGTTGTTGACAAATCATCTCTCCTTATCATTTAAGTACTGCTGGTGCAGCACAAAGCTAAGTATATGGAGTTATGTTTGTAAGTTGTAAGTAAAAACAGAAGATGCGTGTTCTGGACACAGGAATCAGCCAAGTTACCAGAGAATCTAAGTGGCGGGAGATAGACTGATACTAAGCTCAAGAACACATACAGGAAAATGTTTTACTAAACTTCTTGTCGCTTTGAACAAAACACCAAGCCAGTTCATTTGTAGTAGGGTGAAATAAAACAGACCATACCTCTCCAAATCACACAAACTGTATGGATAGACTAAACAAGGGTAAGTCCTAAAACATGTTAGTATTTTGATTAACTGTTCACTTAATATACAGTGGTACTGTTCATTATTTAAGGAGACTCACTGTGCAGGTTCTGAAAAATCCAGAGACTTCCTCGTTCAGATACACAGGAAGTGCATGGAGAACAGTGGTGCGCCTGGTGTGGATGTCATGGATTTCCTATTAAGATAAAAAACAGAAGTGTATATACTGAAAAGTTTACTGAACAATGTTGATTTTAAACAGTCCAATCAGAACATATGTCCACAAATAACCTCTACACATCTTTAATGCAATCAGACAAATAGCAAACACAAAGTGGACTAATTGTAAAATGTAAAAGCTCATTTGAATCATTGAAGCTGTCCAATGTTAGAGGTTCAACCTACGACATGTATAATAATCTATTCACCTGTTCATCGTGGATTCGTAAAATGTCTGCCAACGCAACTGCTGTGGTCCCAGTTTTAGTCGCCTTCTGTCGAAATAACGTCATCAGTCTACGAATATGGCGGTCAAGCTCTGCGTAGAAGGTGTTGGGCAGGTTCCGGTTTGTAACCATCTGGAACTCTGCATACACCTACATTTAAAAACAGCATCAGGACAATACAACAACATCAATTAGTCAGTTCAACTTGGAGGATCTCTTAAACTTCTATAACGCAGCAAATAGCCGCCAAATGAGTAAGAACCACAACTTTCACTTTAAACCACACAGAATGTGCAATATGTTAACACAGGAAAAAAATATCCATATTACCACACTATTTTAAGAGCAGGCCAGGTCCATGAGCTCGTTCACTGGTGGGCAGGAGTTTACTATGGTCTGTCCGCGCAGGGCAAATGTGGTCTGCATCATCTTGGTAATGAGAGGCAGGTTCTTCTCAGTCTTCTTCAGTTCTTCAGCAATTGTCTGCCTCAACTGCTGAATGATGACTGAAATGTACACACGCAATCAGTATAGAGGCATGGAAGAGGGCTGTGCTGCAGTCTGTAGTGTTTAAATAACTGTATTCTGGAAGTGAAAGAAGGAGCGCACAACTTACACTGCCAGACCATATCGGAACAAGCCACCTGAAAGGAAAAAAAATGACAAAGTTTAGACCTCCATCAACAACATTCAAACCAGAATTACTTACAACTCAATATAACAAAAAGTTCATTACTATTAGCTTACAAAAACATGACCATGGAATACAGAATACACAACACTGCTGTGCGGTCGGAAACCTAGGCTGTAAAAGCCAGCTGGCTAGCTAATGACCAGCTAGCCATAAGTTATCCCTTACACGTGTTCTAACCACCATGAATGGAAGGAAACCACGTGCTCGAAATTTTAACACCGTTTTGGGCTTCGGTTTGGTTTAGATAGTAAAAGTTAGTAACCAGAGTTAGCTCTTAAAAACAAGATTCATTTTCCCATAACCTGAATACATTTACATTACATTTAGGGCATTTGTCAGACGCTTTTATCCAAAGCGACTTACAAAGAGTACAATTGTTGAAGACAGCAATATATCTCCGTGGTGCATAAAGATAAGAAAAAGAGTAGGTTTCAAGCATTCCTGCTAAATAGTGCAACGTTACATGAGCCTCATGTGCTCTGCACTACACCAACATGCGAGACTAGCGAGAACAATTGAGCGAAATTATATTTTTAAATCAGGTAGATTAAATGAGCAGAAATAACTAACTATAATTGGTATAATGTATGTGATGTATCTATTAATTAATTAATACTTTAAGTAACTTACCATGCACTTTGGACAAGATCTTGGAGTTCTTCAACGCGGTTGGGGGGAGGAGAGCAAATGATCGCGGTGGAGTGGTGTGGAGTGGGGGAGGGGGGTGGAGCGAATCAAATGGGGGTGGGTTGAAACCGCCCGTCAAGGGGAGAGGGGGGAGGGGCGTGTTGCTGAAACAGTTCATGGAGGGGGGAGGGGCGTGTTGCTGAAACAGTTCATGGAGGGGGGAGGGGCGTGTTGCTGAAACAGTTCATGGAGGGGGGAGGGGCGTGTTGCTGAAACATCGTCTGACCCTCAAGGGGGGCGACTAGACCAATGTGTGCGTTCATGCAGCGTTTCCGCTGGTAAGGTTTCCACGGCTAAAACCTTGCCGCCACACCATACATTTGATAATAAAGAATAGGGCTGTCAAGGTTAATGCGTTACTAACGCGGCGCCGTTAACGCCCCCCCGTTCGGACCTGAAGTCCCGCCGCCACCGTCCCCCCCACCCCCACCGCTGGCCATCGCGACCTGAATCCCCCCCCGTCTGACACCCATGAGATCAATTCCACAGGAATCACTGCTTCCATGAGTATATACCCCACACCCAACCCCAGATAAATGCCAGAAGAACCCATGCCTGTGGATTAAAGACCAAAGATCGTACCTCTTGTCTTGTGTTCTGACCGACACGAGTGCGCGCGATATACAGAGTCATCATATACAGTCCTTTAAAGTCCTCCCCAATACCCACTATGATGTTACTGACATCAGACACATGAATGTTGAAACAATAGAAATCAGTGGAATTTATCATTTTGAATATGTAATTACTTAATTATTTAAATTATTTTATTTTATTTTATTATTATTATATATTATTATATTATTATAATTATGATTTAATTATCGTGCTTAAGTTATGCTTTTAAGTTATGCTTACTTAATACACAAATAGTTCAAGTCAATCAAGTTAAGTTGCAGTTACTCAAAAAAGGACGACAAGTCACACGAACTCAACATTTTTGAGTTCGTAGAACTTTTTTGAAACTTTGAGTACACACTACTTAATCTATTTGATTACTTTGAACATTCGGGTTTACAGTGTGGAAGCCAGTGGAGCGAGGACAGAATTGGAGTAATGTGGTCAAACGTTATGGTCCTAGTCAAAAATACATACATCTTCAAAAATACATACACAAAAATACATACATAGTCAAAAATACATACACAAAAATACATACATATTCAAAAATACATACACAAAAATACATACATATTCAAAAATACATACATATTTAAAAATACATACACAAAAATACATACATCTTCAAAAATACATACACAAAATGACATACATAGGCAAAAATACATACACAAAAATACATACATAGTCAAAAATACATACACAAAAAATACATACATAGTCAAAAATACATACACAAAAAGATACATGTCCCCTCTCTTCCAAAGTGTCATCACGTTTTGATAAAGGTGGTATACACGTTATCTGATCATATTTTGATGACATATAGCTTTTTAACTATGCATATTTAAAGAAGTTTTTCTTAGGAATCTGAATTTTTTTTACATAATTGATCAAAAGAAAGCCACACTGCATAAAGATCCATCATTTTCCCAACACCTTTCATATTGCATGACCTAAATCCTCCATCTTTCCCCCATTTTCCCAACACCATTCCCGGGCGTAAATTGCTCATTACCCCATATAGGAATTAATTGAGACAATACAGGAATATATGTTTGTATGCAGCATGCCAAACTGAAATTGTATTTTTAAGAAAGGGATTTTTTTGTACGTTTCTTAAGTGTCTTAATATCCGAGAATAGATATAGATACTTGATTTAATATTTATTTTGCTATTTTGAAGTATATCACATCATACCTTACCTGCAAGTAGTCTGGCACTTTATATCTGTCCCTGTGTTTTGATAAATACAATATATATACTCCCACTGTTGCATTTATTAATAATAATAATTATTTAAATTAGTCATTGTACAGCACAAGTACAGTACAGCGAAAGAAATTTCTCTGCATTTAACCCATCCTAGTATTAGGAGCAGTGGGCAGCTATTTATACAGCGCCCGGGGAGCAGTGTAGGGGGTGCCTTGCTCAAGGGCACTTAGTAACCTGGTGTTCCGGAAGTGGTCTTAATTGTCGTACACTTTGTTTCTCAGACCTTTTGATGGGGACATCATTTTTACAGACATTTTTACAGGGCAGAAATTCAGTTTTTTGGTATTTTTGATGTCCCTGGGTGGGTGTGCCACAGAGAGCACAGACAGGGAGCTTTTGCACCTGCCACAGTTTGGCTCCGGCTTCTGAAGGGTTTTCCTTCCGCTTACGGTCATGTAAAAAAGTTTTTCCGGTGGTGAAGTTTGCATAATGGGATGACCTCTTCTAGATACTTATATTCTATTGATATGTGATTTTTCTATTCTATTGATATGTGTGAAAATTTGTTTAGATTTAAAACTGAATCAAAACAATACTGCAATATGTTTTGCATCGTACAGTATGGCATTATGTTTTGATTGACATACTTTCTTCGTGTCCATTTTCAGCACAGTGCCAAAAGTGGAGAGGATCTGGCTCCTGTTATCCTGCACATTGTTGGCCTCTGCCAGCAGGAAGGCGTGAGGCAAGAGCCTCGCGGAGGGAGCTCTCTATGAGGAGGTGGAGCCTGGAACGTGTGCCCTAATGCAGGGACCATCCCTCCGGGTTCCACTACGCACATGAGGAGTGTGGTGTACTGGTCCTTACGTTGAAGGTTCTCCTCATTTACTGCACACACCCACTGCGCACCCCCACTGCGAATACCCACTGCGAATACCCACTGCGAATACCCACTGCGAATACCCACTGTACACCCCCACTGCGAACACCCACTGCACACACCCACAGCGAATACCCACTGCACACACCCACAACGAATAACCACTGCACACCCTCACTGCGAATACCCACTGCACACACCCACAGCGAATACCCACTGCACACACCCACAACGAATAACCACTGCACACCCCCACTGCACACACCCACTGCACACACCCACTGTGCACCCCACTGCGAATACCCACTGCACACACACTGCACACACCCACTGCCCACCCCCACTGCGAATACCCACTGCACACACCCACAGCGAATACCCACTGTGAATACCCACTGCACACCCCCACGGCGAATACCCACTGCACACACCCACTGCATACACCCACTGCGAATACCCACTGTGAATACCCACTGCGAATACCCACTGCGAATCTCCACTGCACACACACACTGCACACACCCACTGCCCACCCCCACTGCGAATACCCACTGCACACACCCACTGCGCACACCCACTGTGCACACCCACTAAGGGGTATGCAAGGTAAATATATATAAATGTATGTACAGCAGGTAGTGAGCAGGGGTATGCAGTTATATCAACAGTGAACTAGTGTGGTCTGTTCTTGTTCTTTACTGATTGGGTGAAAACAGTTCAAATTTAGTGGCTGTGAAAACCACAGGGCGGAGCTCATTACCATATTAGAGAACGCCATCCAGAGCGGCGTTTGGTGACCCTTTGGGCGTCGTTCTTTTGGCAGTTTGGACGGCGTTCTGGACGGCTCTTTGTCACTTTTAACGTGTCAAATGGGTGGCGCTTTCTGCACCATATGGCTTTCCATATGATCCCATGATGTCCAAACTGAGTGTCCTGTGGTCTTAGCTGGGTCCAGGGTTTAGCATGAGGGTGAATGAATGAATGAATGAATGAATGAATGAATGAATGAATGAATAACACTTTGGTGTGTTTTTTCTAGGGCCCTCAACGGCATCCTTCTGTTTACCCAGAATACATCAGGGCTCTGCCAGCCAGATGAACAATCACGCCTTTTAAGTCCAGAGGTATATTTTGAGGCAGCAGGCTGAAAAATAGCTTAAAAAGGAAACTTACGTACAATGCAACTGCACCATATTTACACATTTATTACATGGTATGTACAGCTCATTCCTCCAACTGGAGCACAGCAGAGGTGAAGTGGTCTTAGCTGTCGTACGCTCTGTTACTCAGACTTTTGATGGGGACATCGTTTTTATAGGGCAGAAATTCAGTTTTTTGGTATTTTTGATGTCCCTGGGTGGGTGTGCCGGCTGAGCACCGACAGGGAGCTTTTGCACCTGCCACAGTTTGGCTCCGGCTTCTGAAGGGTTTTCCTTCCACTTACGGTTGTGTAAAAACGTTTTTCCGGTGGTGAAGTTTGCATAATGGGATGACCTCTTCTAGATACTTATATTCTATTGATATGTGATTTTTCAGTTTGAACATTTGTTTAGATTTAAAACTGAATAAAAATGAAACAATACTGCAATATGTTTTGCATTGTACAGTATGGCATTATGTTTTGATTTATATACTTTCTTCGTGTCCATTTTCAGCACAGTGCCAAAAGTGGAGAGGATCTGGCTCCTGTTATCCTGCACATTGTTGGCCTCTGCCAGCAGGAAGGCGTGAGGCAAGAGCCTCGCGGAGGGAGCTCTCTATGAGGAGGTGGAGCCTGGAACGTGTGCCCTAATGCAGTGACCATCCCTTCGGGTTCCACTACGCACATGAGGAGTGTGGTGTACTGGTCCTTACGTTGAAGGTTCTCCTCATTTACTGCACACACCCACTGCGCACCTCCACTGCGAATACCCACTGCGAATACCCACTGCACACCCCCACTGCGAATACCCACTGCACACAACCACAGCGAATACCCACTGCACACACCCACAACGAATACCTACTGCACACCCCCACTGCGAATACCCACTGCACACACCCACTGCGAATACCCACTGCCCACCCCCACTGCGAATACCCACTGCACACACAGCGAATACCCACTGCACACACCCACAGCGAATACCCACTGCACACACCCACAGCGAATACCCACTGCACACACCCACAGCGAATACCCACTGCACACACCCACAGCGAATACCCACTGCACACACCCACAGCGAATACCCAATGCACACACACTGCGCACACTAACTGCACACCCACTGCGCATACCCAATGCACACACACACACCCACTGCGCACACCCAATGCGGACACACACCTACTGCGCACACCCTACTGTGCACACCCACTGCTGGGTATGCAAGGTAAATATATACTAATGTATATACAGCAGGTAGTGAGCAGGTGTATGCAGTTATAACAGTATAACAGTTGAAGATTAATTTGTATACGGTATATAGTAAAAATGTAAAAATGTAAAAATGTATTACACCCAAAGTGGCATATTTGGGGTTTTCTTTAGGATACCCAAACAAGTAGCAAGACAAACGTGGCAGAATAGGTCGATCTGAAGAAGATCAGCGATTAACTAGTGTGGTCTGTTCTCCTTCTTCACGAGAACTTCTTCTCATTACCATATTGGGGAGCGCTGTCCAGAAAGGCGTACGGTGGTGCTTGGGCATTCTTTTGGCAGTTTGAGCAGCGTTCTGGACGGCGTTCTTTTGGCAGTTTGAGCAGCGTTCTGGACGGCGTTCTTTTGGCAGTTTGAGCAGCGTTCTGGACGGCGTTCTTTTGGCAGTTTGAGCAGCGTTCTGGACGGCGTTCTTTTGGCAGTTTGAACGGCGTTCTGGACGGCGTTCTTTTGGCAGTTTGAACGGCGTTCTGGACGGCATTTTGTCA
>CM050999.1:27363755-27381255 GCA_027704905.1 Muraenolepis orangiensis
CTTACTAGAGACACAGATTAGCTCCAACAACCAGAACCTTAAAGACCTGCTTCTCCTTCATACGTAACCGGTCTACAGCCAGGAGGAGTAACTAATATGGTCTGGGATTCTCTGAACCGGACTAAGCCGTTCACTACATAGATAGCGGTACATGTTGAGTGCTACAGATTCATTAATAAAGCTTTCTTATACGTTCTAATTGCTAAAGCAGTAGCTCAGTCTGTTGGGACTTGGCTTGGGAACCGGAAGGTCGCCGGTAAGTCCCCGAAACACCTGGGCGCTGCTGAGGTGCCCTTGAGCAAGGCTCCAGACCCCCTACACCGCTCCTCAGGCAGCTGTATGTAACATAGCTGCTCACTGCTCCTGATACTAGGATGGGTTAAAGGCAGACAAACACATTTCACTGTGTGTGTACATGTATGTGACCAATAAAGATTTTGATTTTAATACTATTTAGTTATTTAGCCAACACTTATTATTATTACTTGTTATTTAAAGCAACGTCCGTGGAAAATAACTATTGAATCCATACACCATAAAATTCCATGTGTTCAAAATAACTTGACAACATAATTCACTTCAATTCAATTAATTTGCTAACGATTTATTTGCATACTGACGCTAGCATTTACTATGTTAAGACCCCACTGGGAATATTGATTACTATCTATGACTTATTCATATTTTCTTCCGGAAGCAGAATCTTAATTTTATGAAGTATGGACACTAAATGTACTAAATATGAACTTTATTATTTAAGGCTGACATGAATATTGACATGAAGTCAGGATTAAAAGGAACTCCCCATCAAAGCTGGAGACAAAGCTGGAGACAAAGATGCGATGAGATTACATCGTTTTAACTCTACCAATTACCATCTACCCATAAATATCAATATCCCAGTGAATGTCTGAATCATTAGTCCATATACAGCACCTATGAGAGCTTTTTTTTCATTTGTTTATTGCCTTTTCAAGAATTTTAATCAATCAAAAGACAGAGAACAACAATTTGCATACAATATACTCCAAAATGCATCTTGCATATATCTGTCAGCAATCTTCCCCGACCCCAAATGTACACCAGGCGAGCCCAAGTGGGCTGTGGACCCACAGGTTGGGAAACACAGGTTTAAGGTAACGTGTCCGGCCATGTTTACCCCCTCATTCTGTTCTTTATTTTCTTTATTTTCTTTGTCGATTTTCTGCTCGTCACAGATGAAACAGAGAAGAAGAGGAAGATGAGAGGAAGAGGCACTCAACTTGGGATCAATGCTGCCCTCCTGCACAGAGGGCATGACAGCAACATTATGGCTGCACGGTGTGTGTGTGTGTGTGTGCGTGTGTGTGTGTGTGGAGCATTAATTACAATCTACAATTACAATTATTTTAGTGCAGTGTGTGTGGTTTTGTGGCTGGTTTAAGCAGCCTCGGTGAGGCTGGTTTAAGCAGCCTCGGTGAGGCTGCACACCCGTGGGTCCTTGGTGATCAACACCCACAGGTTAAAACCAGCCACCACACTCAGGAGAGGTTCTAGCATGTACCATCTGCTCTGTTCTCATTCTATACAATCTATACAACTCTACAATGAACCGTATTCCTCAATAACCCCTTGTCTTCGGGAGGAACGCTCGAGTAGCCATTGAAATGGCGCGTAGCTGCGTCAACTGCTACATTAATGGTTGACTCTTCCAAGCAAAAGACATTTATTGTGATCCCGTCTTTAGTTAACACACACACACACACACACACCTGAATGTCCTGAAGCCAAGCATGAGCAGGTGCGAGAGTTCACGGTTTAAAGACACAAACACACAAATGCTAATTCAGCTTATTGAGAAATTTCGAAACCAGAGCAACTCATGCTTAATTTCCTCCTTTAGGCGAGATTCCCTCTAGAAATCTATAGTGGAGATGGATAGCTTCAGTTCATTATCGGTAAAACTCAAATATCACTACTGTCACTAAATCCATCGCCATTAAAACTATTGATTTGTGTAATGTTTGCCAGACGGTTGGCATCACCAATAACATGAATGAGAACACGACATTTTGGCAAACAGTTCTGCAATCCGCCAGCAGAGGACGCCAATTCGCGTAAACCTTTTCCCCCCCTCCAACCTCCGAGAGCAACGCGGCAGAAGCGTTCTGGGGTGGGTTTCCCGATAACGTTGTCTCTTAGCTCTTAGAGAAGACTTGAACGGTATACCTTACTAAAGTTGTTTACTGTTCTACGTGTGTTCCCCGAACTATCCCGTAGGCGGTTGCTTAAGGTATAGCTTCTTACGTCCGACGTTGCGCTGAAATCGATGACTCGAGAATCGACTTCTCACTCCAGGTAGCGACTGTTTCACCGCGTTATGAGAGGATGTGGTGTTTATCAATAAAACACTGCAGGAATACTAAAGAATATTGCATTTATCATGACTGAGAACATATTCATAGAATTTAAAACTTACAAACTCAATTATCAAACGGTAAATCTAATGATTGCCTAAAGGTGGCACGAGCCCGCCACCTCAGATTGTGATATCAAGCCTCTTCCCGCTACACCACCTCAGCAAATTACGCCACCTACCAGCACACCTTATTGGGCAAGAAAAGGTTGATTTAAAT
The DNA here is from genome assembly GCA_027704905.1 of Muraenolepis orangiensis. Classification (NCBI taxonomy): domain Eukaryota; kingdom Metazoa; phylum Chordata; class Actinopteri; order Gadiformes; family Muraenolepididae; genus Muraenolepis; species Muraenolepis orangiensis. The sequence continues at coordinate 27,366,371 of CM050999.1, forward strand.
ATTTTTTATATCATTGTCATGTTGCCTTAAATAACTTTGCAATTAGGGTTGATTAACCAGCAGCCCCATCACATAACTGGTGTAATTCACAATTCTCTCTGATTGGCTGACAATTTCAATAAAAGCGCACCAACAAGAAATGAACATTAGATATGTAACATTAGATATGTCAGGCAGTGGTGTTGCGCAATATTTCGGGGCTCCCCCGCAGGTCATGAAGTCCAACGGGGGGGGGGGGGGGGGGTTTGACGCGATCGTGAAGTCCGATGGTAGGGTGGTGGTCCGGGCCGGCAGGTATGCCAGATGGCCAGTCAAACCGTGGTGCCTAGCAACTTAACAGGTAGGGGGGGGGGGGGGGGGGCCTGGGGGTGGGGGCTGTTCAGGTTATGACCGATATAATGAATCACTCTTGACGACGTTCTTTAACTCCAGAGGTTGGTATTTATTTAGCTCCTTAGCTTCGGCTGACATGCGTACACCCGTCTCGTAGCATACCTGGAATGCTTTACTTCCGGGGCATAGCGCCGCTCAATACCGTCTGGTCTTAAAGACACACACACACAATTGTACCTGCAGTACATTCATTACATGACATCTCCCCTCCTTCGAGTCAGAGACAGTGTATACTGGTGAATATTAAATTAGTGCAGTGTCCTATCAAACATGCCAATAACATGGACTCTTAGCAGTGCAAGAAAATACTGTAAACATAATATCAATCAGTTTCCTTCTGTTCAAATGAACCAACAATAGAAAATAGAAAAGTGCCATTAATCAAAGTGCTATGATAACAAAACAATAATTCCCTTCCCCCTGGTCTTTTTTTTTTTTTTTTTTTTTAACAGAGAAAGGTACAGTAAGGCACAGTAGAACATAAACCAACAATGTTATTATTATTATTTTTTTTAACTGAGGTTATGGGGTAGACTACCCAGTCACCTCTATAGCTGCCGGAGGGTATTCTGCTCCATTGAGGCAAGCTATATGTTATTAACACACAAAGTCTTTGAACTTCACAGGTGGACGGATGACTCTGCCCCTGGAAGTCACCTGGGCTGGTTCTGGAAGACGATTCGCAGGCTCTGCCGGGACAGTCTCACGAACAGGGGAAACTCTAGCAGGTGACTCGGCCCCTCTGACAGGTGAACTTGGGGGTGTAAGCTGGGGTGGTGATGGTTGCTCGCTCACCTGCGTGTCCTCTGCCTCACCAGGAAGGAATGTTGGTCGTAGGTGGCGCCTGTTTCTCCGCAGGATCCCGTGGTCAGTCTGGATCAGATAGGACCTCGGAGCTGGGTGTGGCTGTTGAACGGTCGCTGCTGTCGTCCAGCCGGACTCACCGTCAAGTTTCACTGCCACGCTCTGCCCTGGGTCGAGAGGTGGAAGTGCTCTGGCACCGTAGCGTCGGTTGTAGGCATGCCTGTAGCTCCTCTTCGCCTTGGCATCAGCGTCACGCACCTTTGTGAAGTTGGGCCACTTAGGCACCAGGATTTTATCGACTGTAGGCACCGTCGTCTTGATCTGGCGGCCCATCATCAGCTGCGCAGGACTGGCACCCGTAGCTTGTATTGGTGTAGCTCTGTAACTCATGAGAGCCAGAAACGGATCATCCTGCCGCAGAATCTTCTTTGCTGTCTGCACCGCTCTCTCAGCAGCACCGTTGGCTTGAGGATAGTGGGGACTAGAGGTGATGTGTGTAAAATCATAGTTTACAGTGAAACTTTCAAACATTTTGCTCGTGAACTGTTTGGCATTGTCAGTGTGAAGCTCATCTGGACAACCCCACCTGGCGAAGATATTCTTCAGACGAGCAATTGTGGTCTCACTCTTCATGTCTGGTAGATGAGCTATTTCTATGTAGCGAGAATAGTAGTCAACAACTACCAAGTAGTTTTCTTTCTCATACTCACAGATGTCTGCACCGATCGTCTGCCAGGGCCTCTGTGGTAGTGGCGTTGTAATCAGAGGCTCCTTCCTCTGCGTAGGTCTGACTTGCAAGCACTCAGGACATTTCGTCACCAGTTCTTGGATCTCTTTCTCCAGCCCGGGCCACCACACACTCATGCGTGCCCGCTCTCTGCACTTGGTGATGCCCTGGTGTCCGTCATGCAACCGGTTGAGTATCTCTTTCCTCATACTGTGAGGAATCACGATGCGGTCTCCGTACAGCACAAGACCCTTTGATGTTGACAGGCTGTTACTGCAGTGGTGATATGCTTTGCCTTGTGCTGGTACACTGCTCACGTACTTCGGCCATCCCTCTGTGATCAATCTGCTCACCACCAGCAGGTCGTAGTCCACTCTCGTCTCCTGCTTGATCCGTTCCAGTTTGGATGGTGACGCTGGCCACGCTGCGTGAGCTGCATCTTCAAACACTGAAACCTCACAGGCTAGTTCTGACACCTCACTCAGGATTACAGATAATGGCTGTCTGGAAAGTGTGTCAGCTACTGTCAGTGTTTTCCCCGGCACGTACTCTGCAATGGGGTTGTACTTCATCATACGCATCAGCAATCGCTGGCACCTCAGGGGAACCCTATCGAGGTCCTTGTTGTTGATCAGAGGGACCAGCGGTTTGTGGTCTGTATGGACCGTGAAGCTGTCCAGGCCATAAAGGTAAGTGGAAAATCTTTCACAGGCCCAAACAGCAGCTAGACACTCTTTCTCTATTTGCGCGTAGCGCTTCTCAGCATCAGTTAGTGTTCTTGAACAGAATGCTACTGGTTTCAGTCCTTCCGAGTGTCTCTGTAGCAGTACACTGCCTAGCCCGTAACTGCTTGCATCTGCACTCACTACTGTAGGTTTATTTACATCGTAGAATGCCAGTGTAGGTGCGGTGGAGAGGAGTTGCTTCACCTTGTTGAATGCGTTGTCTTGTGCTGCGTCCCAGGTCCACATGGCCTCGCACTTCAGCAGGTCGTTGAGTGGTTTTATCACTTCTGATAAGTTAGGCAGGAAGCGCCCGAGATAATGGACCATGCCTAGGAACCTTCTTAAGCCTGGCACGTCACTTGGTGGCTGTAGCTCTGTGATGGCGCTTACTTTTGAGGGGTCAGGCTGGATGCCCTCACTGTCGATTCGATGCCCCAAGTAGCTCAGCTGCTTTTGGCGCAGGAAGCACTTCTCGTCATTGAGCTTTAGACCTGCGCTCTTCAGGATACGCAGAACATTTTGGAGTCTCTCCTCGTGCTCCTCATCATCTCTACCATGGACAAGAATGTCGTCCATGTACACCTCTACTCCCTCTTGGCCTCTGAACAGCACTGACATTTCTCTCTGAAAGATCTCCGGTGCACTGGAGATCCCGAAAGGAAGTCGCTTGAAAAAGAATCTACCCACTGGGGTGATGAACGTGGTCAGTTTAGCTGTTTCCCTCTCTAGTGGAATTTGCCAGAAGCCGCTTGCCGCGTCGAGCAGGGAGAACACTCGAGACTCTGCCAGCTTTGGCAATATGTCATCTATGGTGGGTAGAACAAATCTCTCCCTCTTCACAGCCGTGTTTAGTCGTTTTAGATCAACACAGATCCTCACCGCACCGCTTTTCTTGGGAACTGGAACTATGGGAGCGCACCACTCTGTTGGCTCTGTGATCTCCTCTATGACGCCGCACTTGAGCATTCTTTCCAGCTCTATCTTGACTTTGGGAAGCAGGGGAGCAGACACTCTCCTCGCTGCGCTAATGCTGTATGGGACAGCATCTTCCCGCAGGCATATTTTCACCGGTTTTATTTTTAAGAGGCCCAGATCTGCCCCGAATGTGCTCTGTACCTCCTCCACTCTCTTCACCAGTCCCATTGCCACTGCAACATTACGGCCCAACAGGTTGCTGCCATTAGCTGTCTTGATCACATGGACGTTGAACTTATATTGCTGGCCTCTGTACTTGGTTATGGTAGTGAACAGTCCTAGACATTGAAGCTTACCTCCGGGGCTGTCAAAAGCTGTGTAGTCACTGGATAACTGGGGCAGGTGTTTGAGCTGATGATAGGTGTCATCTGAAATCACACTGGCATCTGCACCAGTGTCAATTTTGAAGGTGACAGGAGTGTTACAGACGTTCAGTTTAACAGTCCATGGCCTACTGGAATCTGTCACGTAGAGGTATTTTGTTTTTATCTCACCAATGAAGTGTCCGTCACTGTAATTGTCATCCTGCTGCTCCATTGTTGTCAGCTCATTCACTCTTGCAGAGCGGCACACGACGGCGAAGTGCCCAATCTTCTGGCAGTTTCTGCATTTTGCCTGCCTGGCTGCACACTGTACGTTGTTCGGGTGGTCCCTTCCACACCTGAAGCACTTCGTTTCTGTAGCACCCCCATCGCGATGCCCTGCTGCCTGGAAGCCGCCGCTGCCTCGTGTCCTTCCCCGTCCTCTGTGTTGTTGGAAAGGCGCAGCGCGCGCATTGTGTCTGACCTCACTCAGGAATGTTGCATCTCCGCAGTTACAACTGTGTGCGACTTCACTCAGAAATGCTGCATCTCCCGAGCCAGCTTTAGACTGTTGGCTAATTTGCCCTTTTATCTGCTCAGACTGTCTCACCATCTCAACTGCCTTCTCCAGCGTTAGATCTGCCATCAACTGTAGTTTCTCTGACATCTCTTTATCCAGGATTCCGATCACCAGCTTATCCCGAAGATTTTCAATCTTCACTGGACCAAACCGACAGGTCTCGGCCAGCTCGTAGAGCGTCCGGATGTATTCCTCTGTAGACTCGCCTCTCTTTTGCGAGCGGAGGTAAAAACGAGCTCGTTCGTGGATAATGTTCACTTTCGGAATAAAGTACATATTCAGCTTGTCCAACACAGTCTTGTAGTCGTCATTGTCCTCCCCTACCTCGAAAAGCAGCGTGTTGAAAACTTGCTCAGCCTCTTTGCCGAGCGCATATAGCAACGTGCTAACCTGCACGGCTCCATCCTCCAGGTTTAGCTTCGTGGCTAGCCGGTAGCGCTGGAACCGTTGCCTCCACTCCGGCCACAGTTGTGGGCGAGTGAAATCAAAGTTGTCGGGAGGGTTAAACTTAGCCATCTTCACCGTTTAACTTCTGACACCATGTTCAGGTTATGACCGATATAATGAATCACTCTTGACGACGTTCTTTAACTCCAGAGGTTGGTATTTATTTAGCTCCTTAGCTTCGGCTGACATGCGTACACCCGTCTCGTAGCATACCTGGAATGCTTTACTTCCGGGGCATAGCGCCGCTCAATACCGTCTGGTCTTAAAGACACACACACACAATTGTACCTGCAGTACATTCATTACATGACAGGGGCCTCCTAAACTCCGGGGCTCCCCCGCACCGCGGGGTCTGCGGGGGCCTCCGCTACGCCACTGATGTCAGGGCAAAAACATCGCAAAAAGCGGTCCGCCAGCGTCACCAATGTGGACATGGAGGTCATGCTGGATGAGGTGGCGCTGAATCGTGAAGCACTGTTTTCGAGTTTTAGGAGTTTAAGAGGCGATTTCATGTTCAATAAAGTGCAAAATGTATCCACCGTAATGTACAATTTCGGCATGAAAACATTCCCATTAATGTGGTATTTTTGTTGTATATTATTACCGTTATGAACTACATATTGATTCACAGATTGAAATTAAACTAGGCCAACAGCTGATTTCAGAGGCTTGCGGGTCGGAACAGTGGTGGCCACTAGCGGAGTGAGCTGACAACATCGCTAAGGTAGAAAGAGAGGTCCAGACCTGCCCTACGAAAGTGTCACTTACGGAAGGTATACTTAGCTAAGAACGTTTCGGGAAACACGGCGAGACGTTAAGGTACAGCTTAAGGTGGAACTTACGAACGACGTAGCGTTAAGAAGGCTTCGGGAAACCCACCCCTGGACATTTCCTTTCGCATCGTCTTCGAGATGGTCTGCGCCAGCCCAGATGGTTTGGCGGGGTGTGTGTAAGTGTGTGCAAGTGTGAGGGTGGTGTGATTCGTCGCCTGCGTGTGTGAGAACTTCACAGGTCTGATTGGGTCAGAAATACTTGTTCCGATCTGCACATGTGTGGCACATTCCCCACTGTCTGCGTCCATCATCACTGGATAGATCCCAGGCCAAACGCAAGCATGCTGCATTGATTATAGCCTAGTGTGAATAGTCTCAATGTTATCATTAAGCAACTATTTCAACTGTGGTTTCTATAACCTTGAAGATATATCATAAAACGATAGGATACTTGGGACAGCTGCTAGGCAGCTATGTTTCCTATGGCCAAATGATACATAAATAACCACATGCATTAATATATACGTCTAATAGTGCTACATGATAAAGCCTGATTAGCGTTTCATTATGGTTATTACCAGAACAAAGAAGAAAAGCTGAGTTGTGTGGTGTTACGCTTGCCTGGCTCTTGACAATGCAACAAAGAGGGAGACCACACATGGTTATCATTAATAGTATATTTAATGAAGAAAGAAGAAGAATGTTATATTACAGAAAAGGTTGGATTGAAATAATGATTAGAGAAAATGATAACCACAACTAAAATGGCTGCTGGTCGACGAGAAAGAGCGAAAGATCCATGACCCTGGGCTGATCTTATTGTCTCCAGGACAATTAACAACATTGGGTACACCTGGTGGTCTATCTGGAAACAGAAGAAGAAACCCCACACAGGACACAGGATAACAGCGCCCACTATGGGACCATATGTGGAACGTCACATCCCCCCCCCTTAAAACAGAGGCCTACCAAAAAGGTCTCTGTAAAATCTGACCAACTCAACCTCCCCACAACCTGCCCACCCTCCAGCAATTCCTGGTTTAAAGGGAAATGAGTCAGGTTTAGTCACATTATTAACTTTTCGATAGTCTGTGCAGAACCTGAATCTGTCATGTCTGGTTTTCCTACCAACAAACACGGTGATGCCCAACTGGAGTTTGAAGGAACAGCCAGCCCGTTATCTATTAAATACTGAACCTCAGTATCCATGCGGCGGCGTTTCTCCAGAGGGACTCGATAGAACCGCTGACGAATCGGCTTCGCCTCCCCAACGTCTATGTCGTGCTGCACTAAGTGGGTACAAGAAGGGGTATCCAAAAACAATGAGGGAAATGCAACAAGCAACCCCTCTAACTCTCTACAGTTTCTCTCAGTCAAATGACCAAACAGAACTGATACATCAGCCAACATCTCAGAATTCTTGAGCCGAGGACGCAAAACACCGTCTCCAGGCCCACTCACATCCTCCTCAAACCCTGCTGCCACCACAGGAGTGGATGGAGATGGAGATACCCCATTCACTGTGGTCAACACCACCGGCTTCACCTCAAAGACCGCATCTTCTCCGGCCCTAGGTGAACGAGAATAATAACATTTTAGTAAGTTTATGTGACAAAGTTGTGTAGACTTTCTACGGTTTGGAGTATCGATCAAATAATTCTGTTCGGACACCTGTCGTACAACAGAGTAGGGACCAGTAAATTTTGCCTGGAATGGCGAACCAGGTATAGGCAATAACGCCAACACTTGGTCCCCAGGACAGAACACTCGTGGTTCAGTCCGGCGATCAAACCGTCTCTTCATTTTACTTTGTGCCACAGTCAAATGCTCACTCGCCATTTTTCCCGCCAGATGTAACCTCAGGTGAAAACCATGCACATAATCTATCAAGTTGGTAGGTGGATCAGCGGTCCTAAGACCATCTTGTAGCACTGCCAGTGGGCCCCTCACCTTGTGCCCAAACACCAAATCACTTGGACTAAACCCTGTACTCTCCTGTACAACCTCCCGTGCTGCCAACATGAGCCAAGGCAGTCCCTCCTCCCAATCTCTCTTAAGCTCCATGCAATAAGAGCGCAACAATGACTTCAGTGTTTGATGAAACCTCTCTAGGGCACCCTGACTCTGAGCATGATACGCGCTGGCGGTGTTGTGCTTAACGCGTAACTGACTCAAAACTTCAGCAAACATTTTTGATGTAAAGTTTGTCCCTTGGTCACTCCGTATGACCCAAGGAATACCGAAAATGGATATGAACTGAGTCAGTGCCTTTACAATTGATCTTGTCTTAATCGTACGAAGAGGGTACGCAGACGGATAGAGAGTGGTTTGACACATTACCGTTAATAGGTAAGTACACCCAGACTTAGAAGGAGGAAGTGGCCCAACACAATCGATGATGAGGTGCTCAAATGGTTCACTCACAGCTGGAATAGGATAAAGAGGCACAGGTTTAATAGTCTGATTAGGTTTTCCCATCAGTTGACAGGTCTTTATAAACTTAGAAACATCCCTCTTCAACCCGAGGCCAAAATAAATACCGTAGTACTCTATCACAAGTCTTTCTAACTCCCATATGCCCAGCCACGTCGTCATGTGCTGTCTCCAACACCACATTCCTAAACCTAGTAGGTACCACAACTTGAAAAACTGGGTCACTCACAGAACAATCGTTATGAGGAAGCCATTTACGAACCAACACATCCTCCAAGAGAAAATAACCACTTGCAGAGCTCTCCAGCTCATCCTTAGGCTGAATCCCACTGAGCAGCAGCTTCAGCTCAGGATCCTCCTGTTGGGCTAAGATCACCTCACTTCGAGACAAAGAAGGCGGCAGATCAGGAAACTGAAAAACAGAATTGTCAGGAGTGAACTTATCACTCTTTTCCATCATCGATTTTAGGGTCCATGCAACTCATAGCACGAGTCATGGCGCAGGCAGTAAAAACCTCAGGAAACTCCTTCCCACTAATGTCTGGTCCTGTTGGCAGTGTTGACCCAGAACTAACAACCAGAGGTGGGGGCACATCACTCCACACTCTTCCTCCAGCCAGGTTATTTCCTAAGATGACTGCCACACCCACCACAGGCAGAGAGGGTCGAACACCAATGGTTACTACCCCCTGGACCAGATCAGATTTAAGCTAAATTTCATGCAAGGGGACAGACAAAGTCTGCATCCCCATCCCTCTAATCAAAACGCTGGTCCCCACACTTGACTCCTGAGAGAACGGCAAAACAGATTCCAATATAAAAGATTCTGAAGCCCCCGTATCACGAAGTATCTGGACAGGCACTTTCTGTGGGCTACCCACCAGAGAAACGAAACCTGTAGTAATAAACGGGCCAAAATCAGGATCCTCCTCGCAAATCTGTATGGAGACAGAGCCCTGTAGTGCCACAGCCAACTCAGTAGCCGCAGGTGGGCTGGATGCTGAGGATGCTATCACCCCTGGTTTAAAGGGAGACCCCTCGGCAACCCCAGACACCCTTGCTCCACCAGCATGCGCTGCAAGAGCCAATGGTCTAACAGAGCCCCCCTTCCCACTGTAGGTTTTCTTTCCTTTTAGGGCAGGACTGTTTCCAGTGACCCTTCCCAAGGCAATAATTGCATGTCGAGTTAGGATCTACTCTACTCTGACTGCCATGCTCCGACCTTGAAAAGGGGACAGAATAACCAGGACCTTCGTTAGGGAATCTAGCACGATTTGCCAATAGGTTAGTCACGTTCAGATTATGTCTACGGATCCCATCGCTACGAAAACGATGTTCACCAAACTGACTCTTATGAGTCAGTACAAATTCATCTGCCAACACCGCAGCTTGATCTGCTGTTTTCACCTTGTGTTCATTAACGTAAGTGGCAATGCGATCAGGGACAACGGTTTTAAACTGTTCCAAAATAATCAAATTTGACAGATCCTCCAGAGTATTCACCTCTACCGCCGCGCACCAACAATTGAAATGGCTGGTTAGTTCTCTTACAACCTCCACATGAATTTGTTTATCATGTTTCTTCCATTGTCTAAACCGCTGTCTGTAAGCTTCAGGAACAAGTTCATATGCCTTAAGGACAGCGGCCTTAACGGTATCATATTCTTTCCTCTCTCCACCATTAAGAGCAATATAAGCTTCCTGAGCTCGGCCAATAAGCACACTTTGTAGTAATGCGGTGCGGTCTGAAGCAGGCCACCCCCTATCGTCGGCTACACTCTCAAACAGTGAAAAGAATACATCAGGATCCTTTTCATTAAACTTTGGCAACAGTCTAATCATGTCAGACAAATTATCCCTCTTAGAATGACCCTGGTAGCCACCTCCAACGTCAGATAACTTTCCCTCAGCCATCATTTTAAGGCGCTCCCATTCCAATTCCCTGTCCCTCGCAGGCTCTTGTGCCAATTCCATCTGTAATGATAACAATTCTCTCTGTTGCTCAAATGTTAACTCAGTGGACCCAGATGCAACCCCAACGGATATTTTAGGGACAGGCAATTTTCCCTTTAGTATGCCCATATTAACTAATACATTCTGTAAAGCCTCTACTACTTCCTGTTTCTTTGCTCGGACCTTCACCACCTCAAGCTTGACCTCATAATGTTCAACAACCTTCCACAGTTGTTCCTTTGTTAACTGTGACAACCCCTCGACCGACGGAGCTGCCACAAACTCCTCAAAAACATCCATATCTCAATTCAATCAAATAACCAATATAAATCAACCCTTACAAACGGGAATCTCCCCTCCTATTACAAACTCCTTCTATAAACTACTCCCATATCAGCCATAATCTTCAGCCCATTTAAAGCGAGTTACTGTGCACACATACAAAACAGAAAAGTAACTAACATACCGCGTAAGAGCTGCCCCGTATCTAACTCCTAGCAATAACTAACTACTCAGCTAGTCTTCAGTGCGTTCACATGCAACTCTTCCACCCGGCAAATGCCTGGTGGCGCCCCCGCGTTCAACACACCAAAAACAACCGAAAACAATAAACAAGCGTTAAGCGCTTCTGGTTCTAGCACGGGGGTTCACGTATAGCTCTGATGGTATCTAAACCACCCGCCCTACCTAACCTTCTCTGCTTTGCACAGAACACAGCACTCACCAAACTCCCTAACCCTAACCGGCCAGCTCCCCCTCGTCACCAGCACCCAAACCAACATACCAAATATACTAAACAATACCTTAAATCCAATCCAACCTAAACCTAATAACTATAAACAATAACCACGCGAGTCCCCCAATATAGAGTTGGACACATCCAATAATTCAATCCCGAATCTTAACCACGAAAAGGGAGAGAATATCTTTCTTACCCAAATCAATCCCGGACGAGCCCCCAATTTGTTACGCTTGCCTGGCTCTTGACAATGCAACAAAGAGGGAGACCACACATGGTTATCATTAATAGTATATTTAATGAAGAAGAAGAAGATGTTATATTACAGAAAAGGTTGGATTGAAATAATGATTAGAGAAAATGATAACCACAACTAAAATGGCTGCTGGTCGACGAGAAAGAGAGAAAGATCCATGACCCTGGGCTGATATTATTGTCTCCAGGACAATTAACAACATTGGGTACACCTGGTGGTCTATCTGGAAACAGAAGAAGAAACCCCACACAGGACACAGGATAACAGCGCCCACTATGGGACCATATGTGGAACGTCACAGTGGAGACACACACATCCTTACATCCCTCTGACTTTAATGTAGAAATAAATGAAGATAATAAAGCTATTTTTTATGATGGATGAGCTTCACGTTCTTTCTCTCTCCCTCTCTTATCCTCTTGCTCCTTCTCTTACCCCCCCCCTCTCTCTCTCTCTCTCTCTCTCTCTCTCTCTCTCTCTCTCTCTCTCTCTCTCTCTCTCTCTCTCTCTCTCTCTCTCTCTCTCTCTCTCTCTCTCTCTCTCTCTCTCTCTCTCTCTCTCTCTCTCTCTCTCTCTCCAGCCCTCCATCTGATGATTAAATGATAAACATGTTATTTAAAGATGGGTTTTTGCTGCCAGCTCCTCTGTACTCCTTATTAAGCACAAGGTGGAAAGCATGCTGCTGAAGGAGTCATACCGCGAGTGTGTGTGTGTGTGTGTGTGTGTGTGTGTGTGTGTGTGTGTGTGTGTGTGTGTGTGTGTGTGTGTGTGTGTGTGTGTGTGTGTGTGTGTGTGTGTGTGCGTGTGTGTGCGCACATGCATGGGGTACTGTATCTTAATCTGACATCTGGAGGATTTTGAATCCTCTTTATTGGTCACACACTTACATGTACACACACATTATGAGCAGTGGGCAGCTATTATATACACAGAGCCCGGGGAGCAGTGTAGAGGTCGGGTGCCTTGCTCTAGGGAACCTAGGCAGTGCCCCAGAGGTGAACTGGGACCCTTTTCCCAGTACCAGATCTCGCTCCATACTTGGTCTGTTTCGGGGACTTGAACCGGCGACCCTCCCAAGCCAAGTTCCTACAGACTGAGCTAGGGAGTGCAAGACTGTGTGTGTGTGTGACTATTTGTATGCATTGTGTGTGTGTGTAGTATTTGTACATCTATATATAAATAGTAAGTGATTTATGTGTGTGTGTGTGTGTGTGTGTGTTTGCATGGGTAGTGTGTGTGTGTGTGTGTGTGTGTGTGTGTGTGTGTGTGTGTGTGTGTGTGTGTGTGTGTGTGTGTGTGTGTGTGTGTGTGTGTGTGCGTGCGTGTGTGTGTGATGTTCTGTGTCTGTGTCTGCGTGTGCGTGTGTGTACACACTACTATAAGCAACACTATATACTATCTACTTTATACTACATATACAACACTATATACTATCTACTATATACTATATTAACTAAACTAAGTCTAATGGATGATATTTACATATGTCGGATGGTGCAAAAAGCTTTTTAAAGTGACAGTAGTGCAGCTCTGTAGTGAGTGGTAGCAGCATCATGAATACAGTGTAGTACAGTGCAGTTCAGTTCAAGTTTCCAAATAAAAAACATTTAAATATCCCATCACATAGTAGTAATGCATATGAAATACTTCAATACATCATGCATACCTAATACATACTAATACATACACCCAGATGTTCTGTTGTGGTGCTGCTGTACCTGCCACAGAAGCTTCTTTGGCTCATCCCGACGACAAAGACGCAGGTTGACAGGTTGAGGTTGTATTGCAAGGTTGACAATTGTTTGACTGACAAAGCAGATGGTACATGCTAGCGCTCCTCTTGAGTGTGTGTGTGTGTGTGTGTGTGTGTGTGTGTGTGTGTGTGTGTGTGTGTGTGTGTGTGTGTGTGTGTGTGTGTGTGTGTGTGTGGTGGCTGGTTTAACCTGTGGGCCTTGATTACCAAGGACCGACAGCTGTGCAACCTCACCCAGTAGCCCCAGACTCTAATCAGTCTGACTGGGGCTTGGTGAGGCTGCTTCAACCAGACTCTAATCAGTCTGACTGGGGCCAGGTGAGGCTGCTTCAACCAGACTCTAATCAGTCTGACTGGGGCCAGATGAGGCTGCTTCAACCAGACTCTAATCAGTCTGACTGGGGCCAGATGAGGCTGGTTTAAACCAGACTCTAATCAGTCTGACTGGGGCTAGGTGAGGCTGCTTCAACCAGACTCTAATCAGTCTGACTGGGGCCAGGTGAGGCTGCTTCAGCCAGACTCTAATCAGTCTGACTGGGGCCAGGTGAGGCTGCTTCAGCCAGACTCTAATCAGTCTGACTGGGGCCAGATGAGGCTGCTTCAGCCAGACTCTAATCAGTCTGACTGGGGCCAGGTGAGGCTGCTTCAACCAGACTCTAATCAGTCTGACTGGGGCCAGGTGAGGCTGGTTTAAACCAGCCACCAAACACACACACACACTCCACATATACCAACATTACTCAAGCTAACCATGTTTTTAAAACATGGTTTTACATGTTGCTAGTATACTGGTGGAGATAATGATGTGGTTGTGCTGGAAGGTAGTCGTGTCCCAGGGGGGGCAACCATGGGGATGGATTGGAGTGGAATGAGTGTGGTGTGTGGTGGTGTCTTTACCGGAGGGGAGTGGACGCCCTGTCGAGGCTCCACACACCCTTGGGTCTGTTCTGAGTGACTGACTGTCATGGCCAATCGGGCTGCGCTTGCATGGTCAGCAGCCGGTGTCTGTGGAAATCCTTCCAGACGACTGCAGCAGCGGTAAGTAATTGCCACGGCTTGGCCTAATATTTGATTTATATCCTATAGCCTACCTTCAATCTCTGGTTTCTGTCCAGGCCCATAGAGAATTCAACCTGCCTAGCATTTTCTCACTACAGCATCAACATAGCACAATTCATGCACAGTTATAATTCTAGTAATGATCCACCTTTTCCTCACCACCATTCACTTAACACCCTCTGCAATGACCCTGGAATTGGGTTGTAATGAATGAGCTTTAAAAAATACTAATAATTAAAAAATAGTTGTACATATAGATCCAGGTCATCCAGGTGTGTTACTGTTTAATTCAGTTAGGGTATAGGCGCTGCACGAAAAAGCAAGTAGCTTTCTATAACGTTCACCTCGTCCTCTCAACGCCTTTATTCCATCGCTCGTCTGCTGTAGTGTTCTCCTCTCCTCTCTCTCTTCCCGCCTCCCGTCTCGTGGCGGTGATAACCCTTAGCCATGCGCGCTCTCGCGCCAAACCGCCCTGCTTGCACTGCGGTCGCGCGCTGTGTGTGATGATGAGGGACCGGCGGGAGCTCGCTTTGCTGTTTGTATTGAGAGTGTTGCCGCGAGGACCAGTCGAACAGCGGGGATAGCGCGAGAGAAGAACTAACGAATAAACTAACAGTTTGTTAGCGTTGTTTTTTCTCCAGTCACCCAACGATAGCAGCGTTAGACATGTTTGTTACCGTTATTCCACCAACCGCGGCACTTCGAGAGACGCTGAGCTGAACTAGAGGAAGAGAAGGTAATATTCTATATTATATTCTATATTAGCTTTTCGCTCCGTGTTTGTGCACTTGTTGTAAGCGGGGCTGGAGGGTGTAGCAGGCAGCCGGCCCGGACCCACGGGAGTCCCTGCTGCTGCTGTGGCAGCGGACATTCAGCGTGTTTACTACGGGCGAAAAAAATCCGAAACATGTATCCGTTGAAATAAATATTTCAACAATATTTCAATATTTCAAATATTTCAATTTC
>CM050999.1:27386255-27401255 GCA_027704905.1 Muraenolepis orangiensis
TAATTGGATTGATTAAAAAAAGGGAGCTTTAGTGAATTTAAATGGAAGTGTCTCCTTGTATAAAGCTGATATGTCTCGGAAGAGCACAAGATTAAAACTGTGGTTCGGTATAATCGTCTCTGACTCCCATCCGGCCTTGTCTCATTGGTCGGATGAAGTGTTTGGGCTTGGCCATATTGCCTGAGGACGCCATGCATTTAACATACACACACAATGCAGCATGAATCGACTTTCACAGCCAACTAATCCAAAAGGTGTTACACCTCTCTCTCTCTCTCTCTCTCTCTCTCTCTCTCTCTCTCTCTCTCTCTCTCTCTCTCTCTCTCTCTCTCTCTCTCTCTCTCTCTCTCTCTCTCTCTCTCTCTCTCTCTCTCCATCCTATGCCATCCGTCTTTTTTCTTCTTGCTGCATAGCTCATAATTACCTTTGCCAATAACCAATGTCCTTTAAACCCTGCACATGACTGACTGCCACTAAACATGCCCAGTCATGCGTTTCCTGTTTCTCCCTCCCTCCTGTTACTCCCTATGGCTTGGTTTCTCCCTCCTCTGAAAGAGAGATACAGAAAGAGAGAGAAAGAGGAAGAGAGTAGAGAGACACACGACACACACACACACCACACATCACCTGTTTTTACACATGGGAAACACAGATCATGCTGGGATGGCAGATCCTTCCTCTGGGAACACACCCAGCACCCTCCTGCGCCCGCCCCCCTTGGTCTCTGATTGGCCCCTGGCCAGGAACTGAGCCACCGGCTGTCGCTCTATTGGCCGCTCGGACCGTCAGAGCGATACTCAACAGGCTTGCCTCTGTGGCACCTGTCTGTTCTGCCGCTACCCTCACAGAACAGATGGGGGGAAGGAAGAGAAGCAGAGGTTAGTTACAGTTCCAAGTGGACGAACATGATCGAGGCTTTCGGGAACCAAACAACAGCAGTCAGAGCCGCTTCTTAACCGTCAACAAGTTTCCATAAGAATCATGCGGATTATCAGTAAAAGCATCCACTGACATTTTTCGCTCGCCCCATCTGTTCGTCGTCAACTCTTTGTTGCCAAGTCAACTTTCCTTCTCCTCCTCTGTCTGCGCTTTCTCTTCCCCATCCTCCTCTTCCCCCTCCATCAACCTTCACTCCTCTTGTTATGTTGATGTTTCGGCCGGGGTGTCACGTGTCACTGTTCTGCCCCTCTCTACATCTTGTGTGTTTTGGGCATGGTTGGTTTTCTCATGTAGCAGGCTGATTTGGTTCAACTGTATTGACTGAATACAGTTGATTCCTCTGGGCTGCTGACAGTCATTTTACCAAGTGTACGTCTGTCTGTCTCTTTTTTTTTTTCTCTGTTATTTTCTGACGTTTCTTCAATTGATCTTCTCTGCTCTGGATTCTCTCTCTCTCTCTCTCTCTCTCTCTCTCTCTCTCTCTCTCTCTCTCTCTTCTCTCTCTCTCTCTCTCTCTCTCTCTCTCTCTCTCTCTCTCTCTCTCTCTCTCTCTCTCTCTCTCTCTCTCTCTCTCTCTCTCTCTCTCTCTCTCTCATTATCATTCATAAATAGATCCAAGCTATGGTCTGCCACTCTCTATCAAATCTTATTTAAACATATAAGGCATATTTTAAAAGGCTAATTTGCGCGCACACACACACACACACACACACACACACACACACACACACACACACACACACACACACACACACACACACACACACACACACACACACACACACACACACACACACACACACACACACACACTCACACACACAATCACACACACCCACGTGTGTGTGATTGCTAACATGTTTAATCTGCTATAAATAGCATATGTAAGAAGATAATCCCAGCATTTCTTAGTGTTTCTGTACTCTCATCATCTCGTTGACTAAGCTTTGCACTTCAATCAGGCTTCACAGCTGGTGATTTTCAATACATTGTACTGTGACCCTGCTTGGCAAGCCTCTGTACTGGGTGTGTGAATTACTACCCGGTTCCCTGCTGAATTAGCCAAAAGCATTGAAGAAGATGAAGCATTGAAGAAGATGAAAACATACATAGATATTGATTCCAGTGCTGTTTCAACACTCAAGGGCATGTCTGATGAGAATTGATCGATTACAATAATACTCACATTCTAATGAGACGCCACATGACCAGGTCTGGATCTATTATCCTGTAGTAACGGGAAATAGCGAAAAAGCTCTGAATCTTGAAAAAAGAAATGAGGTGCGGCCACATGGCTACTTCATAACAAGTCAGGTAATGCTACCAAATGCATGTGGTTGATGGGAGGAGATCAGAGTGGTCTCTGGGGGGCTCCCTGCAGTCGCTAGGTGCATTAGGGTGATCCGGGATACAGGAGGCACACAGCAGGGGTGCTGCATTGTTACCTGACTGTAAACACACCCAGAGATGGCACCCCGGGGGGAGGCCTCTTCATGCTGCCTGCGCCACGCTAATGACGCACCTGCACCAAGCCTGGTGGGCGTCGGAGTAGATCTGTCTGAAATAAATGTATGGAATATCGTTGTTGTTTTTTGAATAATCATAAACATAAGGTAGATCCACCACAGTTGCAACACGATGACAATTACTGTTATTTAAAAACAGGTATAGAAGGATGATATCAGTAGATTACAAACGTAAGCGTACTAATTTACTAATCAGCAGTCTATTCGTTGAAAAATACATCCATCTAAATTTGAAAAGGGGAAAGCTCCCATGAAGGCCCCTGCGTGAGGTGTACTAACACTGAATATATAATATATTTCATGGATGTTAACATACAAGGTTACACATAATATCATTAGCCTACATTTGGACTATACCAAAAACAAGTGTATCTTCTCTGTATGTCCTCGTCTCACAATTAACTAGACTAAGTTTCTATACGTTCGCTAAGCAGTATTCAACTTAAATCTTGCGTATTTATAATTACAATTAAATCAATTCTGCTATTGGTTGTAAATATACATATTCTTAGGATTTTTTTTTGCCTACTTTTAAAATGTTATGTAGTTACATAGCGTTTAGAAATCAACCGTCCTGAAATATTCAACTGCCCACTTAAAGTTTAAATTATACATACTTATGCAAATTAGATCAGTCATAAATGAAGCATTAAAGATTCATTGTGGATTGTCCTTCCTTTATATAGCCTAAATAATTGATCTTAAATCATCCCTGAATCCTAAATGAGAGGTAAATTGACACCCAAACGACCAGATCTCTCGACCAGTACTACCGCTGTGGACTATCTTTAGCAGCAGACGAGGGCTGCAAACTGGGTCTCGTTAGATGTTTAGCCCCTGGTCCTTGTTAGACCTGGAACACATAACAACAATCTGTTTTCCAACGCTGCTTCAACCGCTGCTCATTCACTATGACCTAGGACCTAGGACATGACCTAGGACCTGTGTGAACCCAGTCAGCGTCAGGGGGACAGAGGTGGACATTGTGGAGGAATACAAATGCCTGGACGTCCACAGCCACGATAAGTTGGACTGGACTAAGAGCACAGACTGGACGTCCACATAGAGACGATAAGTTGGACTGGACTAAGAACCAGGGGCGGACTGAGGCAAAAAAACGGCCTGGGAATTTGTGTGTAACATACAAACATACAATTGATGTAACATACAAGCCCAGTGGCTACATGCATCTTTGATTTTAACAGATTACAGAACATTGATTCAATACAATGTGGACCCATTTGCCAGGCTACTTATACAATACAATTATACTGCCTGCACCTTGATGACTTACAACTATTCAGCCAACCATGTGTTCCATAATGTACCAGAATCATTTACAGTTGAATCTAGTCCCCCCAGCCAATTAGTGGGGTACTTGAGAATAGGATATTTTATATATTTTGAAGTGGATGGATCACAGACATCAGGAAGTCATGGCATGCAAGTGTAACGGAGGCCAGCCGGTGGTGCTGTGCAGTGAGTAAACCTCACTCCCTGACACCTGAAAGACGTGTTTAGCTTCTCACGTAAGAGCATCGCCTCTCATGCCGGGAACCAAACCCGTGCAGGACACTCACGGTTACACAATGATATGCAACCAAATATTAAACATGATTGATTTGGGCTTGAAAAATAATAAAATCCATTTTAAACTTAAATTAACAATCATGGTTTCCAAGTTTTCTAGGCAACAGTGAGGGTACTTGCAATGAAATGCAATGAATATATTTAAAGTTTTATTATATCGTTTTTTCATTTGGACTGTGCTAGGGGGTGAATACTTTTTTCAAAGCACGGTATTGTGTTTCATGAAATATGGCATAAAAACGAAAAATTATAATGTGATAATGTGACAATACCGTGATGAACCAGATTCACAGTTAAATTCACAGTTAATTTGATTACGAGATATGAAGCCTCTTCGCATTGTTTGCACGTTCGCATTGAAATTTATAACTACTAGCATGCTAGCAGCACTGGTAATTCGGATGCTTGAACTACTTTTCTCACAAAATATGGCACAAAAATGTGTCTAAATGAGAATTTTCCTGCATCTGCCTCAAGCGACTTCCTTTTCTTCTCCCTTTACTTTCAGCACCACCCTTATGCATTGTAGTGTGTTATGGTAACTCTATGTTGCCACACAAAGAACTTGCCCAGCCTAGCTTAGGTCCACAGCCAATGTGGCCATATTCGTCTCTCTGTGCACACAGTGTCTGATTGACAGGTGACAACCAACAGTTGGGAAAGGGGTGTGACCAACCCACGTGGACCAAAGTTAATTGGCCAGCCACTACTAGTGAAACTATCTAAACACAGGCTATCATATTGAATGCCCATCCCACCTTGAGGGCCATTGTTCACAACGCTGTGTGCCGTCTAGGCAACGGCTGCAGTTTTTTGGTTTGTTTTTTCTACCGATTACCGGCCCAGGTCTGCAGAACCACGCTGCAGACGTTGATCTGCAGGAGAAACAGCTGAAACATTGGACAATGAGAACAACATATATATATTATGTGTAATATGTGCAATATTACTTTTTCAATATCATTTGCAATATTACTTTTTCTATATCACTGCAAATATTACTTTCAACATCATGCATTGTGAAATAGTACTTTTCTATTTCACTTTTAGTTTACTTATGTGACTAAATATTCCCTAGTTGTATTGTTATTCTATTATGCGCTGGTGTCAGCATTCATTCCTTGGACACTTAGTGCATGAATGACTGTGTTCCCTGTGTGTTTTAGCACTGGCCAATCTTTTGTTGCTGTAACCCACTCTGCTGTGTGGCATTGTGTGTAGCCTCTGTGTAGCCTCCTGGCTGCTGGAACAGACAATATCCCCAAATTCTGTGTGGCTGAGCTAATTCAACTAACCCACGCTGGTGTACAGCTAGCCCCATGTGTGCCCCCTGCACTCCATAAGAACCATGTGTATGAACAGAACAAGTTGCTTAGGACAGGCGCTACAGGATAAACGCACACACAGGAACAACCACAGGCGAATGCATGCATGTGCATTGGACACACTAGGTACTGACACATGCATGCGCATTGCGCACATACAATCACACACAAGCACACACTTGTATAATGTGTGTTACTGTATGCAGTCTGTACAAACACAAATGTATAGACAAATACACACACACACACACACACACAAAGACACGCAAGCAGGAAGATCAAAGCTCCAGTTGAAAAGGAAGCATCAGTTCAGATATTATAAATGTAGGAGAGAGAGGGGGAGGCAGAAAGAGCGGGAGACAGAGAGAGAGATAGACCGAGGAAAGCAGAGAGAGAGAGAGAGAGAGAGAGAGAGAGAGAGAGAGAGAGAGAGAGAGAGAGGAGAGAGAGAGGAGAGAGAGAGAGAGAGAGAGAGAGAGAGAGAGAGAGAGAGAGGAGAGAGAGAGAGAGAGAGAGAGAGAGAGAGAGAGAGGAGAGAGAGAGAGAGAGAGGAGAGAGAGAGAGAGAGATGAGAGAGAGAGAGAGAGAGAGAGAGAGAGAGAGAGAGAGAGAGAGAGAGAGAGAGAGAGAGAGAGAGAGAGAGAGAGAGAGAGAGGTTGTCTCAGGTGAATACAAGGCTATAAAAATAACTGCAAATGAAAGGTCTGCCTTGGTTTTTTACTGCCACAATCACAGCTTCCACTTCTTCCCTAATTTCCCCATTTTCTTTCCCTGGTTAATTCTTCACAATGAATGACTTGACCAATGTGGAATAAATCTTGATGAAGACCAAACATAATCATAACCACTTTGACCTCATGGTTGAAGTTATCACTGTACTGTGGAAGCGATTTAAAAGTCATAAGGTAATCACAGTAAGTCATTACGATCTTGTTGACGTCATTACTGAGAAGCGAAGAATTCGTAGCAGTGTGTGCGACTTGTGATCCGAGCCATACGATCACAATTCTGCACACAACCCCAAGGAAGCACATTCAAAATAAATAACAAAAGATAACAATATAAGGTGAACTGTAACTCTTTTTACAGAAACAAAGTTGAACAACGTGATGTTTCTCACAACACGGGTATGAAGCAGTGCTCTCATAAAATAGCCGGGCATACAGGTCTCCTTTAAACTAAATGGTGAATGGTAAATGGACTGCATTTATATAGTGCTTTTATCCAAAGCACTGAAAATGATTGCCTCAGATTCAACCCATTCAAACACACATTCATTCACCGCAAGGCGACAGACAGCCTTGGGTTCGGGTGTCTTGCTCAGGGACACCTCAACACTTGGCTAGGAGGAGCCGGGGGATCGAACCAGCAACCTTCCGGTTGTCAGACAACCCGCTCTTCCTCCTGATCTACCGCCGCCAAATGAAACTACATTGAACAGAATTACAAGCTAAATAAAGCAAAGCAAGCCACGACATGCAAAATTAAGCTACGATAGGCTAGCATTTGCTAAGTAAAGCTAAGTTAAGCTAATGTAGTGTATTTTTATACCCTCAGTATAAACTAAAACACTGTCTTTTGATACTCTATGCATTGTTAGAACCATGTGTTTAGATAAACATCTACTAGCGCCCCCCCAGGTGCCCCTAGGACGCTGGAATGCGGCCGACTGGTGTTTTATGGATGCCGTGTTTGGGCTTCCAACTTGGGACGTGACAAAAAGCACCAGTGAGACTCTATATAGAGCCGTGGTAGTAGTAGATGATTTATGTATTCCTTCCTATATTATGTGTGGTATCGGCAGTCAGATCAAATTGGCACTGTAGACTCCATCTTGCTGCAGCAGATGATTTTGATGCTTTGTATCAATAAAGATATTTAACTTAGTATCCGGACCCCTGCGAATGATTCTTATTTCCACCCGAGTAGAAATTATCCTACACCTAACATTTGCTAGGTTAAGCTAAAATAAGCTCACATTTTTTAAAGTTAAGCTTAGCTAAATTATTAAGCTAAATTCGAAAAGCAAAGTTACGATAAGCAGACGCAAACCAAAACCGACCAGATCAAGCCAAACCAAACATCATCACTGTGTATACAAACAGTGATTGCGCTGAATCAACAATACAGCCCCAATACATTTCATTTAAATACGCTAATGGGAGTAACTTTGCCACAACTCCCAGTAATTGACCACCTGGTACGAGCACAAGGTAGACAGGAAGTGAGAAGAGGAAGCTGCAATCAAGTGCTTCAAATGAGTTCATTCGCATGGTAATAGAGACTCATAAATTACATTTCTCTCCAACTCCCCATGGCTTTTACACAGCTATCCTGAAGCTAGACACTCTTCCAATGCATTAATGGGGAGGCCTGGTCTTAGCATGGGCGACTACCGTGGGGATTGAACCCCAAACCCCCTGGCAGT
Organism: Muraenolepis orangiensis; assembly: GCA_027704905.1. Taxonomy (NCBI): domain Eukaryota; kingdom Metazoa; phylum Chordata; class Actinopteri; order Gadiformes; family Muraenolepididae; genus Muraenolepis; species Muraenolepis orangiensis. The sequence goes on from CM050999.1 coordinate 27,394,064, forward strand.
GTTACAGCAATGCCGTTCTAACATAGCATGAACATGGCAAGGCAATGAATGCTCTACTAGTTGATCTCATGCTTTAGCAATTATGCTACACAGTACCACTGGGATCAAAACAATTAGGCTACTAACTAGCGACACTCCCGACGGCTGTGCTGCATGTTGGCACTATATAACAGCTGTATAAAGGAAAGTGTTAGTGAAAAATGACCACTAAAATAGAGCCCTGTGCTTGTTCATAAAGTGGGCGAGAGAGAGAGAGAGAGAGAGAGAGAGAGAGAGAGAGAGAGAGAGAGAGAGAGAGAGAGAGAGAGAGAGAGAGAGAGAGAGAGAGAGAGAGAGAGAGAGAGAGAGAGAGAGAGAGAGAGAGAGAGAGAGAGAGAGAGAGAGAGAGAGAGAGAGAGAGAGAGAGAGAGAGAGAGAGAGAGAGAGAGAGAGAGAGAGAGAGAGAGAGAGAGAGAGAGAGAGAGAGAGAGAGAGAGAGAGAGGAGAGAGAGAGAGAGAGAGAGAGAGAGAGAGAGAGAGAGAGAGAGAGAGAGACCCTATGACTGTTGACTTGACCCTGTCACTCATCCCATACTAAACTAGAGAGAGATGGATAGAGAGAGATAGAGAGGGCGAGTGGAAGACAGAGAGAGAGGGATACACTCCATCACTCATTTTCATAGAGGATGAGAGAGAGGGAGAGAAAGAGAGGACTATGGACTTGACCCTGTTAGTCAGGAGCCCTCTGCATTTGGCCTGTTCAGTCTTTCACCCTTTCATTGTAAATTGTTTATTTTTAAATTCTTCTCTCCCTCTCATTCCTCTGTTTTTCACCCCCCCCCTCTCTCTCTCTCTCTCTCTCTCTCTCTCTCTCTCTCTCTCTCTCTCTCTCTCTCTCTCTCTCTCTCTCTCTCTCTCTCTCTCTCTCTCTCTCTCTCTCTCTCTCTCTCTCTCTCTCTCTCTCTCTCTCTCTCTGTCTCCCTCTCTCTCTGGCTTTAAGCCTGCCATGGCCATGGTATTGTTTTGTTTGTTGAGTGGTGCAGCATGGCACTGACTGACACACGTTTCTCTCTCTCTCTCTCTCTCTCTCTCTCTCTCTCTCTCTCTCTCTCTCTCTCTCTCTCTCTCTCTCTCTCTCTCTCTCTCTCTCTCTCTCTCTCTCTCTCTCTCTCTCTCTCTCTCTCTTGAATTCTCATATTGTGCCTCTTTGTCTCCATATCTCTCTCACTTTCATTCCCTCTATCTTTTTTAATCTCCATATCTCATTCTCCCTCTCTCTGTCTCTTCCTCTCTCTGTCCTTCCCCCTATCTTCTCCCTCAACTCCCCCCCCCCCCCACCCCCCCCCCCCTCCAACTCTCTCCTACTCTCTCTCTCCCTCCACCCCCCTTTCACAAAGACACTCAAAGAAGCCACCCTCACTGGCTCACAGACAGACAAACTCACATTTTAAATCTTTAATTTGAATCCGCTAATGCATTTATAATAGACATCCTAACTGCCTGCTGTTTATACAGCGAATGGCCTTGATTCAGGAACTTCTAAGGATACAGAAACACTCTCGTAAACAGATTGGTGTTCCCCCTCGAAAGCGAATGCCTACACACACTGCAGCGGTACACACACACCTATGCATTACCCCAGCACAACACAAACATTGACAAGGACACACACACACACACACCAACACACACACAGTTCCCAATAGGTACACACATGAATGCAGTGCGACAGCAAGATACTGTGACAGCGAGAAAGAGAGCAAGAGAAAGACTAAACACTCACAGCGAGGAGTGGGTGGAGATTATAAGGAACAGCGCAGGAGAAAAGTACGGCGCACAAGAAGCTCACTAGTATAGTAAATTGCCAATCCCATAAGGCCGTGCTATAGTAGTGTTTGATATGCTGATGTCATGACATCGTATGTATGCATTATATACATCTGTCTCTCATGCGTATACGCATACTATATACTCCAGAGACCCTGTTTGGCGCTTATTTACTCCATGGTGTTGTGCGGTTTAGTGCCTTGCTCAGAGGCACTCGGCTGAGCTTCCAATAGGCTGTGTGTTTAAGTGGGGCTTTAATTTGAACCAGAATAGCGTCCCCAACCCTGACCTTGATAATGTAACTTTAATAAGGGTGAAATGCTATCCGTGCCCACCCATTAGCTCAGCCTAATGTGTGTGCGTTTGAGGGCACTAATATATTATGGGGGGTCCTCGAACACCATAGGAAGCATATATATATGCTTCCTATGGTGTATGAACAGCTGAATAGAGTATATATATAGTATATATATATATATATATATATATATATATACTATATATATTCATCTATTTCCATAAAGTGCACTTCTCCCATCCCATTAACATGCTAAATAAGCGGTGCGTTGATTCCAGGGTCATGTCGGGGAAAGCCCTGTTCATCTCTTGGCTCTGGTAATGGCCGTGCGTATGCGTTGTATGGCTCACAGAGAGAGAACAACACTAGAGAGGGCTCACCAGATGAAGGGTTTATCCCCCAGAATGCATTAACCCCCCCCTCCTTACCGGCGTCTAACAGCTGTACTCTGCAGCTGGCTGGAGGCTGATGAAACCGAGGATGGGTCCACCTTGGTGTGGCCATTGCCCTTTTGATGGGAATGGATAAATACATGGTTAAGTCAAAGATATTAGAAGGTTGTGTCACTGTCTTTTTACCTGGGGTGTGGTTTGGGCGCTTGGGTGGGTGATGTGTTGATGATTTGATCGATGATCTCATCGTTTAGAATCATTGGTGACTGTTGCTCAGTATGGCGTTAACACAATATTTAAAATGAATGGCAGGTTAAAGCCTCCGGCTGTAGTCAAATATAATATATTTTAAAACTTTTATCCACAAACTTTTCGGAACACAAATTTAATTAAATGTAAAAAATAAATAATGTTTCTATCCATAATTATCAAGCCCAGCTTAATTAGTAGGGGCACCTGTGTTTTAAGGCAGTGTTCGCCCCCAATTGTATGAGATGCAATTCATTATATTCACAGCCATGCTAATTGAAAGTACGATTTTATACTCTAAATTGCCTTGGGGGGTGATTGTGTGTTGGTTAACACAGGCACACTTGTCATGAGCCTGCTTGTGGGGACCGTAAAAACTAATTCTAATCTACAATCTGAAGTCAGGAAGGAGATTATTATGAGTGAAGGGGGAACATCTATGCAAATATTAAACCCCTATGATTGTTCCCTATGATGGTTTTGGATTTAATAATTTCCCATGATATCATACATAGAGTTTGTGAGATTGTAGCTCTTCTGTTCTGTATGTTATTAAAATGTAAATTGCTGGCGGATTCAGCATCTGGTAATTTTCTTTTATCATCGATCTGGACTATTGGTATAGCCTTTGATAAGTCATATCTTCATGCATAAATTGTCAATTTTCTGTGGTCCCTGGAACAATGAGAATCTTCAAACTGCTATCCAGGGGGTAAGCCGTTTTATAATGGTTTAATCAAAAACATCTCAGTCCTGTAGTCCTTGTCTCACTCATGGATTGAGACTATTTAACATTGCAGTTAACGTGTGCCATTCTGTGTACATGTGGGTATGTGTGTGTGTGTGTGTGTGTGTGTTTGGCTGTTCTTTCATAAACCTGTCGATTGTAATGGCTCATTTTCTCTACATCTTGTATATCTGTACTGCACTCTTAAGCTCTCATGTGCATTTATAATTTAATGATGGCTCCTTTCATTTACTGCAGCGGTGAGACCTCACACGGGGAAAAGTATTTGTTTCAAACAACTGTAATTGACTTAGCCATAGGGGGCGATGGGGCGCCGCCCCCCCCTAAACCACACGCACAAACAAAATATAAAAAAATAAAAATATATATATATAAATTGTCAATATGTGTGTGTTTAAAATATGGAATGCACCCAGAAATATGTGTAAAATATGATTTTAAAATAATTTGCGCAACATAATATGCTTTTCCTAGTACACATATGCCTAGTACACTGTGGCCGTGTTCCATTTCAGGGTCTGCAGCCTTAAGGGCGCATTTGAATGACGATGCTGGGGGGGCTGTAGAGAAATCGCCCCACGGAGGCGGGTCTCTGTAGCAGTTTAGCCAATTGCTGATTCAAGATATAAACGAGTGACATAAAATGTAGCCAATCAGCGTCCTCAAAACGTCTTCGGGGGGGCGCTTTTCAAACAGCCCTCCCGGAAGACTTTGGAGCATCGAGCATCGTCATTTGTGTGCGTCACAGTGTACTACTAGGAAAAGCATATTATGCTCTGTCTCTGCGGGCGCCATTTTAACTACAACAAGTTCAACAATGGCGAGCGTGAGCACTACCCCAAGACTCAACCCGGTCCCTAACTCGGTGAAATCTCTCATTCAAGAGCCGTTTGAGAGAAGAAGTTTGGCGGACAAACTTAAGGTGAAAGATCTGGGCCCAGATCAACCTGATATTGTGTTTTCATGTTTTCATTTTCTGACTGACATTTGAGTTAAGTTTCTCAGTTAGAGAGATACAATTTTCTATGTTTTACTGCATTTTACTGCAGCAACCCTGCACACTTACTCCTCAGAATGGACTGTTTAACAAGTCACTCAATTACAGTTTTATCTATGGGACCGTGTCATTTCAGTTTTTGAGCAGCCCCGAGCAAAAGCAATGGTGTGTTGGAGGGTGTTGTTTTTACATGTCCCAAGGAAGGTCTTTATATGTTGACATCCATTGACACACTTATTTGAATTTAAAAACCAACACTGAACAGTTAATGAGTGTGTGGGTTGGAGTTGGAATACAGTTCTTGATATTGTAATAAAGTCCTGATTGAATGTCTTTTCAGCATTTTTACATGTGTTAATATTTAGGTTAAGCTAATTCTCATTTAGATTTATAGTATAGCTTTGGTTTGCTTGGTATTGGTTTGCTTGTCCTGGTAAGCTAACTTGGTAATAGAAGTTGAACAAACAAAGTTTTACATGTTGAGCCAACTTGATAGACATTTGTAAAAACTTGATAAAATAAGTTTAACCAACATCTTTTTAAGTTATCTTAACTAATATTTTCTAGTCCAAATAACTTGACACATGAAGTTGTGTCAACAGACTACAAGTTGTATCAACTAATTTATTGAAGTGTAATCAACTTGACACTAAATGTTGAATCAACTTGACTAAACTTAACTCAGTCAAAGCAACAAGATGACTTGACTTAGTCAAGTTGAGTCAACAAATCATTTTTAACAGTGTAGCTGTTCAACTTGATGAAGGCTACAGGATAGGGATCTGTCAACACAATGAGGAGGTGGACAAAAACACATCCTGTCTAAAATAATAGACTGTGTGAAGTTCTGTGGTGCCTTTGAGCTGGCCTTGCGTGGCCATGATGAAAGTGATGGACAGAAGGGCGACATTTCAATACAAAAAGTAATTGTATATAATGTAATTAACAATATGTAATTGTAAATAAAAAAAATGGTATAGCCCCCCCCTGGTGAAAAATGCACCAGCTGCCACTGCTTATATTATAGGATATTAGGCACTCGTGGCAATATCTGATGGATGCAACATAATAATGCATTAGTTCCCCTAGGGTAGCAGCGTTGAGCTTGTCATTAAAAAATAAATACCTCATCAGCTTGCTTGTTTATATGTTTTTAGCGAAACACACCGTTTAGTAATGGCTAACTTGTGGCGACTTGAACAATGGGAAACACTGAGAAAAATCTAGATCGCTATAGAGAAGATACAGTACATAAAGTAGACGTGGAGGGATTTAAATTATGACACAATGACCGCGCAGCGTCATAGCTAGCTAGCCAGGACATGCCAGGGCTTGTCGCAAAGAGCGCTGGGGACTCCGAGCGCGCTACATGTTGCTCCTGGGTGCGTTCCGTTGGGTGTGTGCGTGACGTGCGCGGTAGTAGTGTGCGTGACGTGCGCGGCAGTAGTGCACGTGACTCCTCTTTGCGCACGGCACACACAGGCCATAGGCTGAAGATAATGACATCAAAGTATTATGAGAAGTTTCTGGATATAGTAAACATCCTGAAACCCTAATGCTGCCACTTCAAAATAACCGAATAATCGTCACACATTTCTAATGCTACATGTTAATGTTACATCCCATATATGTTAATGTACCTAATGTCGTATGCTAATATTATGTTCATGGTGTTTATATGTTAACGTGAAGTTCATAATGTAATCGCTCACAATGCCATACGCTAATGTTATGCTCATAGTGTCGTATATTGAACGGCATCCTCAGCTATACGATAATGTTGTCAAGCTTATCACATAAATCATATTGGGGGGGGGGGGGGGGGGGTGTGTGGCGGTTTGAAACTCCCTCCACAATGAGACACTTGGCCCGTAAATGTGTCATAGCGGTGATGTCGCAGGGCCCTAAATCCTTGCGGAGCCCAGGGGGACTGGGGTGGAAAACAGCCGGTAACCATTCTGTTGACGGCGCTTCGGGAGTATACTGCTGTTTGTGGTGTGCTTTAATGATCAATCATTCATTGGTTGTTATTGGATCTACTTTGCCTTTTATTTTTCAATGGCAGTCATTGTGACGACTGCAGTTTTTCCGGTGTGTTCCGGTGTTTGTGTCGTGTGGGTGTGTGTGTGTGTGTGTGCGTGCACACGTGTCTCACAATATCATGAGCACACATTGTGCGTGTGTTCTTGGGCCAGTATGAATGGAAACCCTAACCCTACCTTGTTAACGCTATGCTCTACCAGTTTAGCTAAACAGTATCATTGAGCCTACACTCGTGTATGTATGTATGTATGTATGTATGTATGTGTGTGTGTGTGTGTGTGTGTGTGTGTGTGTGTGTGTGTGTGTGTGTGTGTGTGTGTGTGTGTGTGTGTGTGTGTGTGTGTGTGTGTGTGTGTGTGTGTGTGTGTGTGTGTGTGTGTGTGTGTGGTGTGTGTGTGTGTGTGTGGGGGGTGGGGGTGGGTGTGTTGTGTGTGTGTGTGTGTGGGTGGGTGTGTGTCCGGCTCTATCAGATCATCCCAGAGAGCTTCGTTAGGGTTTTAAGCAACACGACTACTCTCTTATAATATGCTGTTATATCTCCAGACTTCTGGAACACACGCAGCTCCTAACGGCTCCCTCGAAATCAAATTATACTGGAGAAATAAGCCCATTCTCCAGGTCTCCACACGGATGGTATTTCATACCGTAGTTTATTTATC
>CM050999.1:27406255-27418755 GCA_027704905.1 Muraenolepis orangiensis
ACACATACACCACATCCACACACCCACACACCCCCCCCCCCCACACACACACACACACACACACACACACATCCACACACCCACACACACACCCCCACACACACACACACACACACCCACACACATCCACATACCCACACACCCACACACACACACACACACACACACACTCACAAACACACACACGCACACACACACACACACACACACACACACACAGGCAAAATCTTTAGTTGTGAACATGGATAGAATAATACAGTGAATTGGATACATTTTGTATGGACTTTGAGCTGCGGTATTGCACATTTAAAATTACAATTATAATCACACTCGACTTTTTTGTTCACCATGCAAACAGAATACTTCAACTTAGACGTGTTGCCGATAACATTGATGGTGATGAAACAGTATATGTCTATCCCTCATACGCACATCATTTGTTCAGCCGCCCTGTCTGTAAGTCTCACTGCTCATGTAGTATTATTAACTTGATCTATTATTGATCATGTCTGTTCTGTTCCTTCATCTTCTCCACTATGCGGTCCTTCCCCTACTCTGCTGTTGTCCCGGCGTCCCGTCTCCTCGACAACCCTTTCAGCAATTTTGGCTAAACATCGGTATATTGATAGTGACAGTGTTTGAATTGAATACACACACACATACACACTCATGTTTAGTTTGGTGTGTTGGCAGGCGGAGGAGCACGGCAGTAGAGGTTGGTCACACTCGGTTAGTCATGTTAATTCCTTGTCCTTCAATAATTCAGTGGACTTAAACCCAGATCATTCTTTAGCGGTGTCCATACTCCCTGAAGACTAGTCTGCGATAGTGACCCGCTGTGCGCACGGCTGACAGAGTTCTCCGTCTAAAAGCAGAACTCTGCTGCTCGCTGTTGGCCAACACTCTGGCTTTTGGCTTACAATGTCATAGCCCATTTAACTCTTCATTATTTGCGATGCCTGAGATGTGTCAAAGTAATGCATGTGCTGCTTTATATAACCTCTTTATTTTATTTGTTTACATTGTTGTTATGAAATATGTGACCGCAAGCATGGATAGTTAACTACATATATATATATATATATATATATATATATATATATATATATATATATATATATATATAAAGGATAAGGAAATTATGTTGGAACAGTGCCTGAAACAAGATTCTCTCTCTCTCTCTCTCTCTCTCTCTCTCCTCTCTCTCTCTCTCTCTCTCTCTCTCTCTCTCTCTCTCTCTCTCTCTCTCTCTCTCTCTCTCTCGCTCTCTCTCAGAGAGTGTTCATGGGCAGTGAAATCTTTAGGTTGATTGACAGGGAAGGAACAACTTCCTCCCACTTTCTCTTCCACAATGCAAATACACAATATTCGTAAATATAAACATATCTTTGGGGATGGCGACATATGCTATAAGAAATACATATGCTAATGCTGGCCGTACCTAAGTGTTATAAAAGTGGCCACAAATCTGCAATCTGCAACAAACAGTGGTTCAGTTAATAAGGCATCTGTCTGGGCTTATTTAGAGACCTAATACTTTGGAAGAGTCTGCTTCATGCATCATTCTCTGCGACAGTATAATCTCATCCTGTCTCCATGCGGGTCCATTATTGCCAGCCAGGCGCACAAAATGTTCCTTTCACTTGGGGCTTTTGGCCTTCTTCTGATTTATTTCGCACCATACTTTTGTAACTACTTCTACTTGGCCCATTTGGTTTCATTAAACGATACAGTGTGGTTTTGTGGTCGTGGTCTCAACGGGGCGGCGTCATGACACGTTAAGTGTGTTTTTAGGGCTGTCACTTTGAGGACGTTACCCACTCCCTGGGCTTGAGTGCTTCACTTCTCCCACTCTGACCTTCTCCTCCTTCGTCTCTGTGCTCCCCTTCTGGGGTCCTTCTGGATTCACACATCAACAACTCCAGTTCTCTTCTCTTCTCCTGGTCCCCTCCTCTCTATCCTCTCCTCTCTGTCCTCGCCTCTCCTTCTCCTATCTTCTTCTCTCCTCTGTCTCCGCCCCTTCCCCCTCTCTTCTCTCTCTCCTCTCAACTCCTTCTGCCCTTCTCTCTCTCCAATTTCCTCAGCATGAAGAGGTGGTTGATCTGGAAGAATATAGAACAGCAATCTACACCAACCAAGAAACATTGCAAATCAAGTCTCTGTGCGTCTGGGGGGGGGATTATGATTGTAGAAAGCAGATGGCCAGAGTGAATATTTAGCATTCACTGAATCTCTCTCTCTCTCTCCATAATGCCAGTGACACATCGTTTCAGTAAAATGCCTACGTTGACTGTTTCCTTAATGAAAAGCAATGAGCCGCTGTTTCCTCCTGCCTCGCTTCCTCTTCCTCTGGTAGACACCAAAGGATAAAAAACCCATTATATTGCATTTTGGCTGGGAGTAAAACTTTTATTTTTATTTTGGTCCTGATCATTGCTGGAAAGGTTCTGGGTTCGGGTTATGTCTAAAGTCTAACTTGAGGCGTCCATGAACAAGATGGCAGCGAGTATACCATCATGTGAGGTCAGGAGAACCGTCAGTTCTCTCTCTGTCTCCTTTCCTATTTCCTCCCATTGGATGCGGGTCCCCTAAACCCCCCCCCCCCCCCCCCTGATAGTTATAATCCATACGAGTGTCTCTCTCTTTAGTGTGACTAACCTGCCAGTGCTGCTCTGCGGTTTTTGTTATAATTGGCAGAAAGTGAGAGTTAATGCGCTGCTCTGGCTCAGAGTGTGTCCATCCGTAGGGGTTTTCCTGCCAAGGGTCTGACCAGGTGGGAAGCCTGAAGCTCAATAACACACACCAATCAGAATGCACCGTGTCACTGCCTGCCAATGTGCGGTGTCAACGATAACAAAGCTTGCTTATACATATATTATATATATTATATATATTTATATATGTATATATATATGTATATATATTTATATATGTATATATATATATATATATATATATATGTATATATATATATTATATATAATAAATATATATATATGATATAATAAATATATATTATATATACCTATATTATATATATTATATATATTACATTACATTACAGTCATTTAGCAGACGCTTTTATTCAAAGTGACTTACAATAGCGTGTTTCAACAAAGGAAGGTAAGAGAACAACTCGTCACCAGAAGTCAAAAGTGCATTTAATTTCTAACAAGTCTCCAATAACTGAACCAGTGCTCAGGTAGAAGTACAATAATTCAGGTAAAAGTGTAACGGAAAAGTACAATAAGTTGGCAAACAATATACAACAATATCTAGAACAATATCTACCTATCTATAATATGTAATCTACTTAGATAATTGACTTAGCGCTACGAGGAAGGATCCGGGAAGTGTGTCCTGAAGAGATGGGTTTTCAGCCTGCGGTGGAAGATGGGCAGTGACTCTGCCCATCTACCGGTATATTGATGTATATTGCTTGTATAGATCCCCTCATAGTGTAACCACAAATCTCAATCTTTGGATTGCATAGTCTTAATTGGTCACATACTGTACATGTAAACACACAGTGAAATGTGTTTCTCTGCATTTTAACCATCCTAGTATTTGGAGCAGTAGGCAGGCAGCTTTTTTGAAAATATACAGTGCCCAGGGGGAGGAGTGTAAGGGTGTAGTGCCTTGCTCGAGGGCACGTCGACAGTGCCCAGGTGGGGAGCTATTCTGCCGCCCAATAATAATAATTCAGCAGGATCCCAGCTCATGCTTGGTGCTGGTCCTAATGGATCCCGCGCTGTATTGCAGCATCACCAGCAGTAGCAATATGTTTTAATGAGTCTCCCACAGTGAGCCTGAGTTTATATTGTAATCTCAGAAGGCTGTCTACTGGGGGCTCACCACCCTGAGGGAAGCTGTTATGGAGGTCTCACGCTTGTCATGCGTCTACTAAAGTAGACCATACAATACTGTCCAATAATATACTCTGCCGCGCCCCGTACTACTATATTATATTATACTCTACGATACTATACTATACTATGCTACACGTTTCTATACTATACACTATAGTTATTCTTTACTGTTCTATACTACAATACCTTAAAAACTGTCTATACTATACTATATTATGCTATAGAGACTTGCTATTCAAGATTCAATTTGAATAACTTTTAATAAAAGTTTAAAGTTTAAGTACAATATAATGCCCATTCCGCAGTATGAATTTTCTATACTATACTATACTATACTGTACTATACTACAATATACTGTTCGATACTACGTTTTATATAATATACTGCTATGCTATACTATACTATGCTATGCTATACTATGCTATACTTACTGTTGCTAAATGAAGAACAAGAGGAGATGGAGAGAAAAGAGGCATGGAGCAAAGCATTTATCCTCAGGCAGTGCGCCTACTCAACTCCTAGGAGTGCTACCACTATCATAACATTGTCATCCATATTACATTAATTCAAGATTCAAGATTCAAGATGACTTTATTTATCCCGAAGGAAATTAAGGTGCAACAGTTGGAACAGGGGGAATAAATGCACACACAAATATACTAATACCTAAAAGCTAAAAACTAAATAATAATAATAATAACAAACTAACTAAACAAAACTAGTATAAACAAAATATAACTAAATAAACTCTAAATAAAATCTAAATGTATTGATAGATGAATTGCACAATTTACAGTATTGTAATACGTAGGTATATACAATACACAACAATACATATAGTGCAAATTGGCAGTAATAAAATACTAATAAATAACTCAGATGAGTACTGAAAAAGTGACATGTGAAAAGTGAAAAGTGAAATTGAATTTACAGTGCAAAATTACAGTGAAAGGATTTATCAGTGCGTTGACCAAAAAAATAAAAATAATAACAGTGCGTTGACCTCAGGTCACTGAGTCTCCACTGTCCCTCTCACGACCCGAGGTAGATTAGATTAGATGACATTACATTATCATACTTTGCTGGACTTTCTGTTTTTTTCTCATTACAGCGAATGCAATGTTCTGCACTGTATTCATGAGGCTGCTGCACTACTGGCACTTTAAATGCTTTTAAATGCTTTTTGCACAATTCAACACATGTGCATATCATCCATCAGTCACTTTATTGTTCTTTTCATTGTTCTTTTTATTGTGCACAGTACATACACATTTAGTTAATTTTTTAGAATAGTGTTTTATAAATCCATACTGCGGGAGAGAATGGGGAGTAAGCATTCCATTGTACTTGCAAATAAGAATCTTGAATCTTGAATTTTGAAGAATGGGGATAATTAATGCATGTGGGGAAGGTAAAGAATGAATGATGACGGACACAACACCGAAATGACGTACAAGAGAGAACAAAACAAGACAAAAATTGGAGATTAGAATGGATTATTGATTGCAGATGAGAGACAGGAAGAATCTTGTCAATGGACACATGAACAAGACTGAAGATTGGATGAAAGGGTGATGTTTGATTGGTCAGGGTCAGGAGACACGCTCAACAGAGTGGCTGGCTGGGTTCTGCTTTAATATAACACACACACGCATGCATACGCACATGCACACACACACTGGTGCGCACACACACACACACACACACACACACACACACACACACACACACACACACACACACACACACACACACACACACATGCAGGTGTCTCATTTCCATCTAAATGTGCTGTGGTGTGTAGGGTGGTGAAGTGGGCGAGGGTGGAGAGGGTCTTGAATTAAACGGTGTGAGTTGCAGACTGCTACCACTCTTCAACCACGGAGCCTCTTTCAATTACTGCTCCGGGGACCTGCCAGTGTGTGTGTGTGCGTGTGTGTGCGTGTGTGTGTGTGCGTGTGTGTGTGTGTGTGTGTGTGTGTGTGTGTGTGTGAAGGTTCTGCAAGTTTGGCGTGTAGTATGATATTGGCGTAGCTGTTTTCTGTTGCTTACTGCCACTGCAATATTTATTGTCCTGTTAGTGTGTGTGTGCGACTGTGCGTGTGTGTGTGTTTGTGTGTGTCAAACTAACACAATAAGAGGGAGAGATACTGTGGATTAAAACAAGAAGAATATGAAAACACTGCAGTACCAGCACATGTGTCTCCTTCCATCTCCTCTCTCTCTCTCTCTCTCTCTCTCTCTCTCTCTCTCTCTCTCTCTCTCTCTCTCTCTCTCTCTCTCTCTCTCTCTCTCTCTCTCTCTCTCTCTCCCTCTCTCTCTCCTCATCTCTCCGTCCCTCGACCAAGCAGGGAGAGTTAGAGAGTCAAAAAGAGAGAAAGGGGTTCCTCTCGTTGTGTCTCTCCTCCATTTCGGCATTTCTCCTCCACCAGACAGCTAACAATCCTTCAGACAGACAGAAAGCTAGACATCCAGACCGACAGTCACTCAGTCAGGCAGACAGACAGACAGAGAGACAGAATGTTCCCATTATACATTCTCACCAGTTGGATCTACCAGTCTGCTCTGGTATGAAACTGTGAGTCTATCTATTCTCTGTCTAGCTGCCATACAGACAGACAGACAGACAGACAGACAGTGGGCTGTAACAGGTTGCAGCCTGTTGTTAAGCTTCACTTACAACTTTCCCACTTCCTAAATCTTACTCAAGCTGAATACAGATCAGGTTTGGCTTGGAACGCGTGCATTCAAACACACACACACACACACACACACACATATACACACACATATACACACACATTTACAGGCAGGCTGCACCGCTCCCTTGAACCATGGATACAGTTTCTATGTCACCGTTCATCCCGAAGGACTCTCTCCCTTTTCCTCCTCTCTTTTTCTTTTCACATGTTCGCCAGCATATACACACACACACACACACACACACACACACACACACACACACACACACACACACACACACACACACACACACACACACACACACACACACACACACACACACACACACACACACACACACACACACACACACACACACACACACACACACACACACACACACACACACACACACACACACACAGTTAGTGTTTTTCCTTTTTCAAGGTTTCCTCCTTCATTGTTTTTTTTTTTTTTTTTTTTTTCAAATATGTTTAATATTATTTTTTTTTTATACACAACATACAGTGACAATACAACTTCAAAGACCAGACACCTTACAACATACACACCCACACACACACATACCTGCACCAATTCAGATTATATACTGTTAAAACAAAACCAACAATAAAACAAAAAAAAGGCAAGACCTCCGCCTCCATCTCTCATGAAACGCATGTATGGCTCCCAGAGTTGGGCAAAATCTTCTCCTTTGCCCTTAGAAATGTACGTTAGCCTCTCCAGGCCAATACATTCAGAAAGTTCCCGTTTCCACATTTTTAATGATGGCGCATACATATTTTTCCAGCAAAGTGCAATAGCTCTTCTGGCTAGAAGAAGTCCGAAGTCCAGTAGTTTAGTTTGTTTTGCTGTTCGCACAAAGTTCTTTGGATAGATACCAAGCACACAGAGTTTGACATTAAGAGGAACTTCGGTATCAAAGATCTTTGACAAACAATTTATGACACACTTCCAGAAGCTTTTAATCTTTGAACACTCCCATAGACAATGAAGTAAAGTACCTTTCTCTTCCAAACATTTAGTGCAGATATCCGGAATGTTAGCAGACATGTGGTGAAGTTGACTGGAGTTATGTACACCCTCATTAACCATTTATATTGAAGTAATTTAAACCTTGTGTTTATTGTTTGCTTTTGCGCTTTTAAACAAGCATCACACCAATCTTCCTCGTCAATGACTTCTTGTATGTCTATTTTCCAAGCATTTAATTTATCTAATGATGATTCAGTGCTATATTCAACCAAAATGCTGTAGTACCTAGAAACATGGCCTTTCCCTTCTAAATTTGTAAGTGTCATCTCTTCAAGTGTTGATAAGGGTGGAATGCGCTTTATCTCTTCACATCTCGATGTCATGAAGCTTCTTAACTGTAAGTATTTAAACAAATGTTTTTTAGGTATGTGGTATTTCTGACATAATTGATCAAAAGAAAGCAAAACTCCTTCTACATACAGATCTCCAATTTTTTGAACACCCTTCATACTCCATAATTTAAATCCTCCATCCCTTCTACCAGGTTTAAATAGTTTGTTACCCCAAATAGGAGTATATTGGGATACTACTGGCGTGTCACCTATATGTTTGTGCGTTGCATACCAAACCGAAATGTTGTTTTTAAGAAAAGGATTTTTAGTTTTTTTCTTCAATGTTTTAACATCTGAGGAGTATATATACGACTTTAATGGTAGATCTGGAATGGACTCTTGCTCAATGCTTACCCAGGCTGGGGGCGATGTTGTACAGAAGTAATACGATGCTGAAGTCAATTGGGCTGCCATATAATACCATCTAAGGTTGGGAAGCTGAAGCCCCCCTCTCTCATAAGGCAGATATAGCAGTCTAAGGCGGAGTCTAGCCCTCTTTCCATTCCAAATAAATTGTCTAAACAGCTTGTCAAGTTTGTCATAAAACATGTTCGTTAGTGGCAATGGGAGTGCTTGAAAATAATAAAAAAAATTGGTAAAATTGTCATCTTTATAAAATGTATTCGCCCTATCATAGATATAGGCAAACTGGACCAGCGACCCAATGTTTCAGTTATACTGTCTACCAGGGGATCATAGTTTGCTGAGATTATTTCTCTGAGCTCAGGGGTGATTTTGATACCCAAGTACCGAAATCCCTCCATAGTTGTTGTAAATGGAGTACTGAGTATGGGATTATGTCTTTCTTCTTCATTGAGAAACATCAATACTGATTTGGAATTGTTAATTGTATATCCGGAGAACGACCCAAAATTGTCAATCAAAGTGATCAGATCGGGTATACTAGTTTTTAGACTAGTTAGAAAGAATATAATATCATCCGCATATAAAGATATGCAATGTTCTCTCCCACCAATTGTAATGCCTGATATTCCTACATGTGTTCTCACAGCCATTGCTAGAGGTTCGATTGCTAGTATGAAGAGCAACGGGGACAGAGGGCACCCCTGTCGAGTAGACCTACATAAACTAAAAGGTTTTGAGATATTATTGTTGGTTAGGACTTCAGCGGTTGGGTTTGTATATAGTAGTCGAATCCATTTGAGAAAGGTCCCACCTAGCCCAAATCTGGGAAGTAACTCAAAAAGATAATCCCATTCCACCCTGTCAAACGCTTGTCGCGCGTCTACAGACAGCATTGCTGTGTCTTTTTCATTATGTCGTTCATATAGTATATTCAAAACCCTTCTAATGTTGTGATAACCTTGTCTATTTCGTACAAAACCTTGTTGATCATCAATAACCAGCTGAGGAATGTGTTTTATCCAATCTTCTAGAGAGTACTTTGCATAGTATTTTTGTATCACATCCCATTAGACTAATTGGCCTGTATGATGAGCATTAATTTGGAGGTTTGTTTGGTTTTAATATTAAAGTTATTATAGCTAATCTCAATGAATCTGGGAGCTTTCCGTTAGTAAATGACTCTTCAAACATGTCAAGCAATGGCCTCACAAGTCGTCTTGAAAAGGTTTTGTAGAACTCTATTGGTAGCCCGTCTGGTCCAGGTGCTTTCCCGCTGTTCATGTTTCCCATAGCTTCACAGAGCTCTTCTGCTGTTATTGGACTATCTAATTTTTTCTTTTCACCGTCTGATACAGTCCGAAATTGTAATTGGTCCAGGAATGTAGTTTGAGCTTCTTTATTTCCGTTATGTTCTGATTCGTATAGCAATTTATAAAAGTCTCTAAAACTATTGTTTATCTCCACAGGATCCATAGTCAAATTGCCAGCAGTTGACGTTATACTATTAATTGCTCTCTCTGACTGCATTTTCTTTACCCTCCAAGCCAGTAATTTACCAGCTTTTTCTCCTTGGTCATAGTATGTTTGTTTAGTCCACATTAAGCTTTTTGCCACTTTGTCTGTTGTTAATTTATCATATTTAGCTCTCATTATGGATAGATAATGCAATTTTTGGGGGTCATTGTCTTTATAAATTTCGGTCTCTACCTCTTTAATTTTGTTTTCTAATGTTTGTAATTCTTGGTTTTGCCGCTTGGTTTTAGAACTTGTGTAGCTAATGATTTCTCCCCTTATATAGGCTTTAAATGCCTCCCATCTAATGTTGGCTGTGGTTTCGTCCGTATTTAGTGCAAAATATTTGTCAATGCAATTTTCCATAAATTTAACAAAGGCTGGATCCTGTAACAGATAAACTTGTAGTCTCCACCTGGAGCACCGCTCCAGTTTACCCAAATATATTTCCATAGATACTGTTGCATGATCACTAATTACTATACTGTTGTACCAGCATTTTTTAACTTTAGACATTAATTCCATTGAGACTAGAAAATAATCAATGCGTGAATGAGTTTTGTATGTACTCGAATAACAAGAATATTCCCTTTTACTTGGGTTCTGCGCTCTCCAAACTTCAATCAACCTCAGGTCCCTAATATAATTAGTCAGTGTTTTTCTAGTTTGTACATGAGTTGCATCAATTTGGGTGGATCTATCCAGTACTGGGTCAATGGTACAGTTAAAATCTCCTCCGATGATATTGAGTCCCTCTAAGGCTGACACAGTAAGAAATAATCTTTCAAAAAATGATGGGTTATCCTCATTTGGGCCATAGATATTCACAAGATTTAGTTTCTGTGACAAAACATTACCCTGTACAATAATATACCTTCCAAATGTGTCTTGTGTAATGGGATTGAGCGGTGAATGAGAACAACTACACCTCTTGCATAGGTATTGTATGAAGCGTGAAATACTTGGCCAGGCCATCTTTTACTCAGTTGATGTATGTCTGAAGGAGTCAAATGTGATTCTTGTAGAAAGACTATTTTAGATTTGAGATGTTTAACCCTGTTCAATACTTATTTTAATTTAGACAGCTTTCTCATTCCCCGCACATTCCAGCTTGCAATGTTTATATCCAAACTACTTTCCATGTTTGTCCTCACCATACATGATTATCTCAGCATAGTATAAAGTCATGACATTGTATTTTCTTTTCTCTTGGTGCAAGTACATACACACACACACACATACACGCACACACAACAAAAACCACATAACATAAATGACGTAAACTGTACCCGCCCCCCCACCCCCCACCCCCACTTCCCCAAACGAAGTGTTATGTTTCCCCCCTTCTATACGTGGACATGAGAGAGACGCTGATCCACACTCCTTTGAGGAGCAGCTAGGCATGGACTCAGCCCTGAACAGAACAACCATCAATGTCCAACAACCGCACATCTAATGTATCCAAATCAACCCCCTTCTTCTAATTGAAATAATAGCAGAATAGTAGCGCACACTCAACGTGTTAGTAAGATAATATTGAACATAATAAAAAAAAATATATATATATATATATAAAAAATAACAACTGAAACATACTGCAATCTAGCCCAATCTACAAGACATTAACTATTTGAGACTATAATAACCCAGCCGAACAGCTGTCCAGCCGATCTTTGTGTTTTCCGGCTGAGTCTCAAAGTTTGTTGTGATCAGACTCAGTGATCGTTAGTGGAGTTACCGTAATGATGCGTGATGAACGCTACTTGATGTCACAATGGAACTTCTCGGCATCCTGTGGTGTTGAGAAGAGATGAATCCTCCCGTCATGTAGCACTCTGATCTTGCATGGGTTGTGCTGGAAGCCACGGAAGGCCTTCATTTCAACAAACAGCTTTGTAACATCGTTGAATACGCGTCTGGCACGAACCGTTTCTGTTGAAAGATCTTGGGCAAACGAAATCTTGGCTCCGTCGTGCGTGATGTCTCGCCGTCTTGTTCCCCGATAAACGGATTCCTTCTCCTGGAACTTCAGAAATCGGATGAGGACCGCTCTGCTTTGGTTAGGCCTTGCTGGTCCCAGCGTGCGGTGGACGCGCTCAAGAGTGAAGGTTTTATCCGGAGCCAGGCCAATCCACTGTGCACTTCAGCTTCGTCAATTCTTTTGGTGTTTGAGGAGACATCTTGTTCTACGTTAATCATTTTGCCCTCTAAGGATGTCATTGCGTTTGCCACGTCAATCAGCCGGTTATCGATGTTGCCTAACTTCAAACCAAAGTCACCAAAGTCACTGCGAAGTAACTTCAGCTCGGCCAGCACCGCTGCTATGTTCGCCATCTCGTTAGCTTCTGGGCTACTGCTAGCAGTCGGCGGGGTTGTCTCGGCTGTTATACCGCGTGCCGCGCGTGCTCTAGTAAATATTTCGTATGCCTGCTTTGTAGAGTCGTCTGACATAATCGATGCCACAAAACTTTTTCACATTACTCAGCGTATTCATGGGGTTTTTAATTGAAGTAGCGTACGGTTGTCGGAGTCTTTCAGGTTAAGCTGCCATCTCGGCTGAGGCCACACCCCTCTCTCCTCCTTCATTGTTAATGATCAAGTCCTTAATCACAGTTACAGTCTCAAAATGCTTTACAGACCATTACGTCTATGAGGAAGGAGGTAAACCTTGCAAGGACAGAC
>CM050999.1:27423755-27453755 GCA_027704905.1 Muraenolepis orangiensis
ATTGTGTAGTTTGCCTGGTCAGCCCCCCTTAATCGGGAAGTGCTCCAAGGGAGGTATAGGGGGCATTGAGTTGCTAAGAAGGTATACACACTTCATGTGCTTCATATTCTATCTATTTTTCTATATATATGTTGTATATAAAATATACATGTGTTCTATTATTTAGTGTTGTGTAGTGCAGCATGAATTCATAACACTTTTTGGGGTGGATTTAAAGGGGTTTTTCTTTTTTTATGCCACCGTGACACATTGTGGCCCAAGGCATTCAGCCATATCTGTCCAGATGTCAAGCCTCTTAACTTAGGATCGTGACTGTAGTGGTTCCAACCACACACAGGACCTGGAGAAGGGAACTAGTGTATTTGTCGTGGAGTGCCGTTTAAAAAAAAAAAGTTTAAAAAAGGACAAATACATGTAAAGATTCTTGATCCGTGTGCAGTAGTGCAATATTTGAATAAACAGGCGTCTTTGGTGATGAACGAAACACATTTGAAGGCAGCCTTATCCCCTTTTGAATAATTTAGTAATGGCAATAACAAGATAATTGCGAGGGAAGAGCATTTCTATGAGCTATGACCATTTTTGGCACAGTTTGTTTGTACACGGAGTACCATGCCTGGAGGAGTAGAGTGGCTGGTTCACATAGAGCCGACACCAGAGGCAAAGGAGGCATGTGGCTTAAATTCAAACGGATCCAAATTCTCTTTGATTGTTGTCTTCTGTGGTTACCACCCCAACCCCCCCACCCCCCCCCCCCCCCCTGTTTGCGTGACACTTCATTTACTTGATGGCATTTTATCGTGTAATGTGTTGTTTGCCGTCTGTGTGCCCGCAGGCGGTGGAGGAGTCCTCAACATAAAAGACAAGATCCTGTTTCTCCTTTTGTGAGTAATGAAGAGCTCCTGGCCTCACCCACCGACACCAGTCAAGGTTATTTAAAGGTACCACCCGCCCACACTAAACCTGTTTTCTAAGCCCCCCGATTGGCCCTTCAAAGCCCCCCCCCCCCCCACACACACACACACACACACACACACACACACACACACACACACACACACACACACACACACAAGCCTCCTCTTCTTCTATCTTATCTTCTTTCAACGTGCCCGGTTTCTCTAATTGGGTGGTTTTAACAAGGCACGTGTGTGCTGGACATACGCGTTGTTGTTAAAAGCGCGGGCCGCGAACCGGAGATGGAAAAATGAGATCAAAGATGTAGAAAAGGGGAGATTAAAGGCAAGATTAAATGAAAATTTGAAAAATATCCCCTGATTATGTCACCCTAATCATACACTTTATCCACAACACTGTTTACTTTTGTTTCCCGAGGGCTTTGTCAGTGATAAACCCCACACGTCAAAACATCCAGTTTCTAATTAGGAAAAGAGGAACTATTGATCACATGAATAATGGCGCTGCTACCAATTAGTGGGGACCATGCTGAAAAGTAATTAAAAGCAACGGTGAAACTTAATGCTGCTGCAAAGGGAGTATTATAAGTATTGTATTGATATAAAAACAAAAATATATATTTAAGGTGAGAGAAAGAGGGAGGGAAGGAGGGATGGATGGATTTAAAAGTGATGAAAGAGAAGGAAACAGGAAGACAGGAAGTCAAGGAGATCCAGAGAATAGCTTCTGATGTCAACCCAGATCCTGTATACAGACAAGGAGGTCAGCATAGTACCCAGAGGTACTAGCATCCTGGCCATATCTCCAGTTCTCCAGCTGCTGTATGAGAAGGTCGCCTCACAGAGGTGATAGCATCCTGACCATAATATCGACAGTAATGCCTTTTACTGCTTGAAATTGAGTTTCCTTAAATCACTGTTTTAAGAGAAGGAAAGGGAAGGAAAACAAAGTTAATCAAACCTTCAGTTTGTTAACCAACGATAACAAACAGAAGATGTTTCATTCCCCAGTCTGCCTGTAGGCACCCTTGACCCAAGATGCCCTACCTGCTCACCAGTGAACTATCTGGAGTCACCGTACATCCTTTTGGATAACCGCATCTGCTCTGTCATCAAATAGTAGCAAATAGGCAACGCTTTAGTAGAAATAGCATGATGTCTGTGTGGTATACACACACACACACACATGTAGAATATAGCTTCAATATCTCAGTACAACACATCATAGCTCAAGTCAACATCCCCACTAAGGCAGGGTTATTTATACATCCATGTTGTATGTCCACTAATTGTCCTATTTTGTGTAGCCAGTATGTAACTACTCACCATTCTTATAGGATATTTAGTGCTGGCAATGAGGTCAAAGGGTTTGTGCTGTCTATTTATGTGTGTGTGTGTGTGTGTGTGTGTGTGTGTGTGTGTGTGTGACAAGATAAAGGCTGGAAAGGTTGTCGAGAAAATGGCTGTTTGACAAAAAGCTTAGATTTACAGGCCTCGGGGTCATGCACATAAACACACATGTGGCAACTTCACGCGCACACTCCACATTAGATGCTGAACCCAAGCTAAATGCACCCGAAGAATTCAATGACACATATAACTTAAGGCCATTGATTTGGCCTGACAGTATGAATACTGTCCTGATTTAACCCCTGTGACGTGGTAAGAATCAGACTGAGGGCTGAATAGGACACACACACACACACACACACACGGGTCTGTCTCACATGCTAATCATGTGTTCCCACTCCATCCGCTGCACAGAACACTAGCCTTAGCTCCGGCAGATAGGAAAGACACACACATATACATTGATCTCTTTCAGCAACCTCGATTTCCCCATCCAGACTGGATCATCTCTATGATTGGCTCTGCTCCAGCCAATCGGTGACAGATTAGCTTTGTGTATCGAATGGATGGTCCTCCAAGCCAGGTTGTATCGGTGCAGTCTTAAGGACACGTCTGGGTACAAGCGCTCTATCCTGCGATGGCTTTATTGTGCCGAGGAAGGGTTTATGGGTCTGTCTGTAATGAGGGGACGGTGGAAGGATGCAGAGGTTGCGAAGTTGGACGTAATCCCAGCTGACCTCGTCCTGAGGTCCGCGAAGGACGCTGTAGAACCGCAGCCTGGCAATTCCCCCCATTGGTCGGTATATCAGGAAGCACTCAGGCTTTGGGCGGTCCGTTAAGCACCGTTAGCGCTGCTGGTAATTGGTTGTCATGACAGCCACCAGGCCAAATAGAGGAAAAAAATCAAGTGGTGTATCTTGTGTGTTTCGTCCATTTTTAACATGCATGTTTACAATGCTTTTAATGCCAGTCCAGTTGATATAAGTTGATATGACATAAGAATGCAGTAGTTACAGATGGGTTTTTTCACTGTGGATGGCTTACGAGAGACATGTTCACTTTACGAGGATAATACCAACAGCAGCGATACAGTGACGCCATGAAGCATATCCAATGTGTATTCACATAGTCAATAACGTATTACATGTATACGTCCCTCCTGATCCCTGTATTCAATGGGTTGGAAAGTGTCTACTTTCTTTACTCTGACTCTCAAAAAGACCATTTGTTTCTCTTTGGTCCCCCATGGTTCCGGGTCAACGTCCCCTCATTGCTTTTTGTCTTCCATGTCAGTGTGTGAAGCTGGTACCACCCATGTCTTGGGTTTTTCATTATGGCTGCAGTTACCCCGGGCCTTGTCACCAGCCCGGCTAGCCATAACTTAGCATGAATGTCGGCAGCCATTTGTCCTTTTGCGAGGAGCTATCTGACTTGATGGCTCATTTGTCTTGTAAATGTCAATTATTCCCTGTATCCAGCGGCCATTACAACTGTGAATGTGTGTGTGTGTGTGTATGTGTGCTTGTGTGTGTGTGTGTGTGTGTGTTTGTGTGTGTGTGCGTGTGTGTATGTTCCAGGCAATAGGACACACACGCACACGCACAGGCACACACACACACACACACCGCACACTTAGCCTATGACATAACCTATTCTCTGGTAGCAGCTGGTAACCACGGTGAAGTGCCCGGGGACCAACAGCAAACCTAATGCTCAGACTGGTGCGAACTGTTCTCCTAGTTAGACTCTTCTGACTGGCAAGGCTGCTAACTATCCTACCACCATAGTAATGAAGGGATTGAGAAACACCATTGATGCTGCTTCTGAGGTCTCGCTCTCGCTCTCGTTCTCTCTCTCTCTCTCTCTCTCTCTCTCTCTCTCTCTCTCTCTCTCTCTCTCTCTCTCTCTCTCTCTCTCTCTCTCTCTCTCTCTCTCTCTCTCTCTCTCTCTCTCTCTCTCTCTCTCTCTCTCTCTCTCTCTCTCTCTCTCTATTACACACACACTAACACACACACACACAGTCTCTCCCTCTTTCATCTTTTGATGGGTGTGTAGAAGAAGTGTGTCAGTCAGGGGGTAAACCTCACCTGACACCTGGCTGTGGACCACTGAGCAGCTCCTGAGCAGCATCATGGCTCCAGAGTTGATCGCTGCCTGCCTTTGTCAGCTGTCAGTCATTCAGTCTGCCTGAGCTGAAGGATCCTGCGGGATGCTGCTTCGCTTCACTTTACTTTCTCTGAAGCTCCTTGGGTCCTTTGGGTGGCATCTTAAGGGGCTTAGACTGCACTCTCAGAGCATCTTAACCACTCCTTCTCGGAGTCACGGGTCTTTTAGACGGGGCCAGAGGCGAGAGACGAGGAGGGATCTCGCCTCCAGGATGGCCCGTCGTCATGGTTATGAAGATGTTGCAGATGCTGGTCATTCACATGAATGAGGTAGTAACAGGAAATGAATGTAGCAGTCGCAGGAAATTAATGTAGCACTAATGTCCTCCGCAGACTACACGGTTTTCAAAGTCGTCCGATCGCTTGTCAGTTCACACTACACAACTCGCTGTCTTGGAAGATCGGGCGACTTGAAGTCGTTGTGGTGTCACACTAAGCGACTGAATGGCGACAGGGGGGCGGTCACACACTACGGGATCTGTCACCAGGGGATATCCCAGACGAGTCTGCCTGGTCTCCAAACTGCGTTTATCACGAAAACGCACGCGAGAAGTGACACTGGAAAAAGTGGCGATGAGCGAAACAGGACATTTTTATATTTTGTGTTGTTCTTGAGTGTCTTGAGGATGGTGCGACACAACGGCCTTCTGATTCTGATTCTGAATAGGCACCTTACCAACAAGTGGCCCAATATACCTGGCTTTACCCTGTGTGCATGTTTTGTATACTTTGATTCAATGCAACTTTTGTTTCAAACATTTATTTAAAGGTACATAGGGCGTAGTACAAGATATAGTTGGAATGTGAACAGTGATGTGCACACTGTCACAAACTTCTCACAGAAAGATGTTGTGCAGCTCCTCCCTTGGGTTTCCGCTCACCTTGTCTTGCGCTCTAATTGGCTGTAGCTTCTGCCTTAGCTTCTTAGATCGTGTCACTCGTAGTTCATCGGCCTTTCCGAAGACAGCCGATTTTGCTGCAATTTCCAAAATCTGTTGGCGAGTGCCCGATCGGGTTCAAAATCGGGTACTGTGTAAACTATGCTTAACAGGAAAGGAATGTAGCAGTGACAGGAAATTGATGTAGAAATTCAATGACAGAAAATGCTATTCAAACAATGAGGAGACGTGTGCACAAGGTCCACAAGGCGTGTTGTTGAATCACGCCATTCTGTCTTCTGGCCAACATACTTCTGATCCTGTCATTATTTCAAAAGGAACTAGACGTTCTGTGGGATTAAAAGGAATGTCAAGAGAATGTGATGACGGAAAGGTAGTGTTGCATGAAATCGATATGGATTAAATGATGTCTAAATGTAAATGTCAACCGTCCGTTCGTTTGACTCTGCATCACTGCAAAAAACGCCCCATTCTGCCCATCTTGGGCTAAGGATCAGAAGGAGTCTGCTAAAAGAGGAGAGGAAGATGGGAGTGGGACCGGGGGGTTTTGCATCGCCTGGTTCATCCTGTCAGATCTCTCTCTCCCTCTCTTTTCTCTTCCTATTGATTATGGTCTTATGTGTGTGTGTGTGTGTGTGTGTGTGTGTGTGTGTGTGTGTGTGTGTGTGTGTGTGTGTGTGTGTGTGTGTGTGTGTGTGTGTGTGTGTGTGTGTGTGTGCGTGTGCGTGTGCGTGTGTGCGTGTGTGTGTGTGTGTGTGTGCCTGTGCCTGTGCATGTGCGTGTGTTTTGGGCTCCCAACAGCATACACAGCCCCCTGATCCACAATGGAGAGAGAGGGCAGAGATTCTCTTCTTGTGGGTGATGAAAGTGCTTGTTTCTATGGCCCACCGGTTATTGAAAAGCTGCCATGCGTGAAAAGAGACGGACGCGTTTACAAACGTGCCCTGTGTGTGAGCGTCATGTGATGCCTTTGTCTTTGGTCAGAATTCTCCTTGAATTATTTTGTTGAATGCTAAAACAGGGAAATGTTTCTCTGGGTTGTTTGTCTTTGTCTGAAGTATCGGCCGAAAAATTGCCAATCTACAAAAAAGATTTGAGGCACAAAAAAGAGAAGTAATAACCAAAGATGGCTGTGTGATAGACGGTAAACAAACAAGCCGTGCAGGAACAATTTAAAGGGGGATACAACCAAAGGAATGAAGGGTGAGACAAGGAGTGAGAGGAAGATGAAACAGTGTGATTGTGTTTTGTATGCAGGACAATATGTAGGGCAGAAGTTAAAAAACTAGCTTCAAGCTCCTGGATGAAGCTAGCTGACTAGGTTTGGCCTTCTTATTGTGGGAATGTGTGCGTGCTTGTGTCCTGTGTGTGTGTGTGTGTCTTGTGTGTGTGTGTGTGTGTGTGTGTGTGTGTGTGTGTGTATTCCTGTGTGTGTGTGTGGACATGTGTGCTTGTACACATGTGAACAAACATACATAAGTTTCCATTCCTTGGTTTTGCATTATTCCCTATAGTCTCTCCCCTATAGACTGGATCAGACTCACTTGTTCGTTGTATTACTGCTGTCTGACCACATATTAAAAAGAATAATCCGGTACGTTATTATTTTAATGTGTTATGGAGTCTGCCTTTAGCCATATCTCTTTTCTTCTCGATCTCATCCTCTGCCTCTTCTCCTTCCCCTCTCTCTCTCTCTCTCTCTCTCTCTCTCTCTCTCTCTCTCTCTCTCTCTCTCTCTCTCTCTCTCTCTCTCTCTCTCTCTCTCTCTCTCTCTCTCTCTCTCTCTCTCTCTCTCTCTCTCTCTGTCTCTGTCTCTGTCTCTCTCTCTCTCTCTCTTTTGGTTTTTATCTGGAGGATTTTGAATCCTCTTTATTGGTCAAATACATGTACACACATAGTGACATTTGATTCTCTACATTTAACCCATCCTATTAAAGGAGCTGTGGGCAGCTATTGTATATATATATATATATATATACAGCGCCCAGGGAGCAGTGTAGGGGTCTAGTGCCTTGCTCAAGGGCAACTCTGCAGTGCCCAGGAGGCAAACTGGCACCTTTTTCCAAGTTCTCACTCCTTACTTGTTCCGTTTCGGGGACTTGAACCAGCGACCCTCTGGTTCCCACGCTGAGTCCCAACAGACTACAGAGAGATGTGCTATTTTGTCACTGTTACTAAAATAAAAGCTTAATGCAGAAATAAAAAAGGAAAAAAAAAAAAAACATTTATTTGTATGATTTTTTGGTTTATTTGTTACTTAGTAGTAGTTAGTAGTTAGTAGTTTGTTACTTGTAGTAGTAGAAGGCCCGAAACATTGGCCCTTGGCCCCAGGGGCAAATGATTGACAGGCGATGTCTGGCCTCTCAGTCAGGCCTGTGATCTTTTCAACACTAACAAGAGCAATGACTAGGCCTGCTGATGACCTAATGTATTGTGTGAGGGGGAGATGTGTTGCTGGGGACGCAACGCCCTGTCCACACTCAGGGCGGAACAATGTGACAGACTTCACAGCTCACTGTATCTCTCTCTCTCTCTCTCTCTCTCTCTCTCTCTCTCTCTCTCTCTCTCTCTCTCTCTCTCTCTCTCTCTCTCTCTCTCTCTCTCTCTCTCTCTCTCTCTCTCTCTCTCTCTCTCTCTCTCTCTGTCTGTCTCTCTGTCTCTCTGTCTCTCTCTGTCTCTCTCTGTCTCTCTGTCTCACTCTGTCTCTCTCCCTCTCTCATTTGCTTTGTCTCTCCCTGTCTCTCTTCCTGTCTCTCTGTCTCTGTATCTGTCTATCTTTCTCTGTCTCTGTCTTCTCGATATATATGTTTTGTTCCCCCACAGCATGTATTATATGGACCTTTTTATTATGTTAACCGGACATTTTTTATTAAGGTTGCGATGTCATGCACCCATGTACCATATTCACGATGGCCCTTTTGACACAGTCCCGGGAGTGTGGTGGTCGGTGGCTCGTTTTAACGTCCTCACCTGGCCTGAGTTAGACTGATTGGCTGGTGAGGCTGCACACCTGTGTGGGTCATTGTTAATCAAGGCCCACAGGTTATAGCAGCCACCACCACCACACGCACTCGAGGAGAAGAGCTCTTGCATCTACCATCTGCTCTGTCCAATCGCGCACTTTTTCAGTTTGGCTGTGAGCCCCGCCCGCCTCAGAGACTCGAGCACCGCCGCCACCGGCTGCATGCCCCAGTGTAGCAGATGACGCTGCCACTAGCCATTAACATGGCTTCTTGAGGGCTCCTCCCGAAGTTTGAATCATTGTGAACAGAGCTGATGGTACATGCAAGAGCTCTTGTGTGGTGTGGTGGTTGCTCCTTAGACCTGTGGGCCTTTTATTTTTAATTATGTTTATATTTATTCAGGGCTAATGGACTGGACCAGGTGGAGCCTGCCTATATAACTGGCTCAGGGGTACAGCCGACCCAAGTGATTTGTTAACATGTTAAAATAAGATATACTCTGCTCTGCTGTCTGTCCTCCTGTCTGTACACACACACACACACACACACACACACACACACACACACACACACACACACACACACACACACAGACCACCCCATGGCTGGTGGACTCCTAGAGGAGAACTGAGCTCACAGACTATTTTGGGATTAGATCAACAGCTTTATTTATGTTTAAATCGATCGTTTTTCAAGACGAAGCTAGACGATGACCGAGATGATTCAGCTGGAAAGAGTTTGATGTAAGATACTTACTGACTTTCTGATTCCCTTCCATTGGGTTGCTTGGACGCTTTTATCCATAAAGTCTTTCAATACTGTCACCCCAGATATCCTGTTATACCCCTAACCCTAGCACAATGCCATGCTCTACCAGTTGAGATAGATAAAAACACCCCATACACACACACACACACACACACACACACACACACACAACACAAAGTTGTTTGACGCAGTGGTCAGTTTCCATTTGTCATCCTTGAATCCATCCATGCTTCTTGGTCCTCCATCCATCCTTGGTCCCCCATCAGTCCTTGGTCCACCATCTCTCCTTGGTCCTCCATCTCTCCTTGGTCCTCCATCCCTCCTTGGTCCTCCATCCATCCTTGGTCCCCCATCAGTCCTTGGTCCTCCATCTCTCCTTGGTCCTCCATCTCTCCTTGGTCCTCCATCCATCCTTGGTCCCCCATCAGTCCTTGGCCCTCCATCTCTCCTTGGTCCTCCATCTCTCCTTGGTCCTCCATCCATCCTTGGTCCTCCATCCATCCATGGTCCCCCATCAGTCCTTGGTCCTCCATCTCTCCTTGGTCCTCCATCCATCCTTGGTCCCCCATCAGTCCATGGTCCTCCATCTCTCCTTGGTCCTCCATCTCTCCTTGGTCCTCCATCCCTCCTTGGTCCTCCATCCATCCTTGGTCCTCCATCCATCCTTGGTCCCCCATCAGTCCTTGGTCCTCCATCTCTCCTTAGCACTCCACCCCTCCTTGGTCCTCCATCTCTCCTTAGCACTCCACCCCTCATTGGCCCTCCACCCCTTCTTGGTCCTCCATCTCTCCTTGGCCCTCTTCCCCATCTTGGTCCTACATCTCTCCTTGGTCCTCCATCTCTCGTTGGTCCTCCATCCCTCCTTGTTACTCCATTCCTCCTTGGCCCCTTCATCCTTCCATGCCTCTTTGGTCCTTCATCTTTTTGTATTAAATTCCTCCGTTATGTCTCATCAATCTGGAGGGGTCATGCTCCTACTGCCACCATCTCTGAGATAGAAAATCGATTTTCTGTTATTATGAATCCACCAGCGTTTCCTCCCTCCCTGTTTTCTCCTCTTCCACTCTTTTCTCTACACCGATCTCACTCCTTCTCTCTCCTCCTGTCACACTCTCTCCATCCTTTTTGCCATCTCTCTCTCTCTCTCTCTCTCTCTCTCTCTCTCTCTCTCTCTCTCTCTCTCTCTCTCTCTCTCTCTCTCTCTCTCTCTCTCTCTCTCTCTCTCTCTCTCTCATGCTCTCTCTCTCTCTGTTTTGTTGTCTCTCTTTCTCTCTCTCCCTCCCTCTTGTCACTCCAGCCCATCCCTCTGACTTTCTCTGATTCCATCACTCTATTTATATTTTCTTTTCTTCCTCTCTTTCTCTATGCTGTCTCTTTTCTCCCTCTCCATTATTCCAGCTGTGATTGACAGCGACTTCCTGTGTGAGGTCATTTGGGAGCAGAGCTGGGGCAAAATGGGTAGACCCACCCGTTTAGACCTTTTTAGGACTTCCTGTCTCAAAGATAACTCAATCAGAGAAAGACCAGAGGTTCGAGCAGAGTTTGCTGGTTCGATCCCCGGCTCCTCCTTGCAAAAAAACTGTCGAGGTATCCTTGAGCAAGACACCCTAACCCTAACTGCTCCCCGGGCGCTCTATAAATAGCTGACCGCTTTTCCTAATAATAGGATGGGTTAAAAATTCATTTTGTTGTGCTGTACACTGACTAATTAGAATTATTACTATTGGTCACATTACTATATTGAATGTATAATTATTTTGTATAGCAACACTGTATTTTTCTGCACCTCATTTTGATCATTTCAATTTAACCACATCCTATTATGCTTACTTATTTTATGCAAACTTTTTGTTTGCAGAACTTTTTGTACGAATTGTTGTCGTATATTGATCAAACACCAAAACTTCAGAGTAAAAGCCCTCCTTGCCACTCCTATTACACTATGCTATGATAAAGGTAGAATTGAGCTGTAATAGAGCTTGTATGAGTGAAACACAATCAGAGGTCAAGACGCACAGGGAAATTAAAGTGAACTCTCGATATCTTCCTGTCGCTGTGTGGGTGTCTTCACACACGCACACACACACACACACACACACACACACACACACACACACACACACACACACACACACACACACACACACACACACACACACACATATATATATATACAATATATGTGTGTACATGCATGTGTACTCACACATGAATGAACACACAGTCATGAAGATTGGAGAATTGCAATGGGGAAGAATAAGCAACAGGGAGAAGGTTGGTTGATTGAAGATTGAAAATAAATCATTGGAGACAAGAAGCTTTATCTATACCACTTCCTCTCTCTCTCTCTCTCCCTCTCTCCTTCTCTCTGTACCTCTCTCCCTCTCTCTCTGTACCTCTCTCCCGCTCTCTCTACCTCTCTCCCTGAATTGGACTATTTGAGAAAGGAGCCCATCCATTGTTACAGTATTATCTTGGTCCAGACACTTATTTTATTTTTTTGACCGGAGAATGGAGAAAGCTAGCAGTGGTGCCTGCCGCCTAACAAAGTGATTTGGATAAACGGTCCGTCTCTACCAGCCAGGGGGACAGAGTCATTTTATATTGTACCATTTTATACCTCTTTAGTATTTCATATATATTTTCATATTCTACTTATTTTGTACATCCCTGGTATTTTATGTAGCTTTAAATTGAAAACCAAAATTAAATTGAAAAGGCGATACAGAGGAATAGATATATATAGATATATATAGATATATAGATATATAGATATATAGATATATATAGAGAAAGAGCACGAGAGAGAGACTCTAACGAATAACAACGAGAGACGGGGAGATATAGAAGTCAAGCAATCAATATCCAAATAGAAGGGGATTGTTAGAGAGCGAGGTTAGATAGTTGGACTCTATCTAAGAGAAACAGAGAGAGAGAGTGAGCGAGCAAGGTAGAACGACGGACCAGAGAGAGAGAGAGAGAGAGAGAGGGGTGTGCAGGGTGACACGCACCGGCTGATTGGACAACACAAAAAAACGAGGTCAGATGCCTCCACAAACACTCCACTGTTAGGAGGAGCAGGACAACAGAGGAGCGTACTGAGGATGGAGGGATAGAGTGACGGAGAACGTGATACTGGAGATGGAGCACGTGTGTGACAGAGAGAGAGAGACATTGAGAGAACAGTAGGATAGTATAGAGACAGTACTTGGGGTGCGGTTACCAGTGTGTTGGAGTTTCTTGCATATTCAGTATTACGTAAGGTTGTTGTTATTACGTAAAGTGAGGATCTTGAGGATGAACATGCCTCACAGACAGACAGACAGACAGACCGACAGACAGACAGACCGACAGACAGACAGACAGAACAACAGTCAAACATACAGACAGGACAAAGAGATAAAGAGTGCGATGTAAGGGATATGCTGTATAACTCCCAACAGTTTGAATTAAGTTCATACACAATGCAGACTACAATTCAGAATTACATAAACCATACAACTACTAAATGATTGTACTAAAACGATTCCAACGATTCTTTGTGGCTGCCGGCGGTGGGACCTCTGGTGGACCTCTGGTACAGCCTAACCACTCACTCTGTTGGGAGAGGAGGAGCATGGAAGACACTGTGATGTGGTAACATGAGTAGAGCTTTTTGTGCTCTGCATGTGTGTTTTACACATTTTTATTCTTGTCTTCTACTCTCCTCACAATCTCTCATCCTCGCGTCTTCTCATATTCTCATTCTCTCATATTTTTATCCTCTCGTCCTCTCATTATCCTCTTATCTTCTCTCCTCTCATCCTCTCCTCTCCTCTCATCTCCTCTAGATACAGTAACTCCAACAGTTTTACTTGTACAATTCCTAAATTCTCAATTTAAAAGATTTCTCAATTCAAAAAGATCCTCTCTTCTGCTGTCCTACCCTTTTTGTGTTCAATATAACACTTATGGCAGTGCCAAGTTCTCCATCTCAGACATTTTCCCCTTAAATAGAAGTCTCCTATTTGATGTTCTCAGAGTCGCTGGATTTGTAATTTCCTCTTCTGCAGGATGCACTGTTCTGGCTTGGACCATTACGGCTCTAACAGCTACCGCGCAATAACATGATCCTGTTCCCACCGAACGAGTCTCCTGGAACACAGGTGTTGTTTCCAAGATATTCATAATTAGCTTTTCGAGCACAGGCAGGCATCGAACACTTGTATTAATAATAACTTTACCAAAAGCCACAAAAGCAACAATGAACTTGTCCTTTTAATGCTTTTATGTTTCTCGCAAAGTGTTAGGTGAGGTTGTGGTGGGTGGAAAACTGCATTTTTTTATCACCTTAAATGTCAGTCGGAAAGTAGCTGCTTTTAGTTCACAACAAAGCTGTCTCTATTACATGAAATGCCACTGAGACCTTAAAGAAACCTGTAGAAACGTCACCTAACGTAACTTCAAATGTTCTTTAACCCTTTAGGGTTTAGGAAACCAATACGCAAATGCTCCGTCAATGGTTGGAATGTCATTAAAAACAAGCCATGCTATTTTCAACCGCTGAGAACATATTTATCCACACGTCTGTATTTATAATCTTGCACACAACATGGTCTTCTGCATGGCTAACCCTGCACATGACGTCTGACGTCAGCTTGGCTCTTACACAACACGGGTTGTTAACGAGACCTCCCTACAAGGAATGTCCTCAGGAGGTTTCCCCACACAAGCAGTGTAAATAATCAGAATTAGTTCTGTGTATGGAGGACAACAGCATGCTGCTCAGAATGTCTGCAGATGTCTGTGAACAATGAGCCCTGGGCAGAGGCGGACATTTAGGCCTTGTTAGACCCTAATATGACATTCATAATGTTCTAATGAGTGTATATATCAAATGACAGTATATATCTTATTCATATCAATTACACACATATATGTGTGCACACAGACACACACACACACATAAACACACACACGCGCGCGTATGTGCACACACACATGCACAAACATATGAGCATGCACGCACACACACACACACGCACACACACACACACACACACACACATACACACACATACACACGCATATTGTACTATAGTTGAACCTTATATAGTCATATAGTAGTTTAACCTTATAAAGTCGAACCTTATATAGTCCTGTAGTTGAACCTTATATAGTCCTATAGTTTAACCTTATTAAGTCTAACCTTATATAGTCCTGTAGTTGAACCCTAGTTAGTCCTGTATTTGACCCTTTATAGTCCTGTAGTTGTACACACACACATACACACACACACACACACATATTGTACTATAGTTGAACCTTATATATTCCTGTAGTTTAACCTTATATAGTCCTGTAGTTGAACCTTATATAGTCCTGTAGTTGAACCTTATATAGTCTTGTAGTTTAACCTTATATAGTCCTGTAGTTTAACCTTATATATTCCTGTAGTTTAACCTTATATAGTCTTGTAGTTGAACCTTATATAGTCCTGTAGTTTAACCTTATATAGTCCTGTAGTTTAACCTTATATATTCCTGTAGTTTAACCTTATATAGTCCTGTAGTTGAACCTTATATATTCCTGTAGTTGAACCTTATATATTCCTGTAGTTGAACCTTATATAGTCCTGTAGTTTAACCTTATATATTCCTGTAGTTTAACCTTATATAGTCCTGTAGTTTAACCTTATATATTCCTGTAGTTTAACCTTATATAGTCCTGTAGTTTAACCTTATATATTCCTGTAGTTTAACCTTATATATTCCTGTAGTTTAACCTTATATAGTCCTGTAGTTGAACCTTATATAGTCCTGTAGTTTAACCTTATATATTCCTGTAGTTGAACCTTATATAGTCCTGTAGTTTAACCTTATATAGTCTTGAGGTTGAGTACAAGAACACTCTGACTCCCCTGTCCCCCTGTCCACCCTGTGCAGTCATGCCATGGATCTCTGTTCAGTGAGGTTTGGGTTAAGCGCTCAGATATGGTTCACCATTTTATATATTCAGGTATATATGTACATACAGGTGTATTTATATATATATAAAGAAAGATTGCAGATTATGTAAATCAATTCACAGTTTACATTGCCCTGAAATGGCTGTCTACTTACTCTGCATCACAAAATGAAATGTTTCTCCTGTAACTCTATAAAAGTCTTCCATCCATAATGTAATGTCTACCATTTTTATGGGCCATATCTTGGATGCTTTGGACATGGAAACCCAAAGAATCATGGCCGCTGCCTCAATCTCTTGCCTGGACATATAGGCACACCCTGAAATGTACATAATAAGCCCATTTATCTCCACACTCCCTAAATTGTCCATAGGAACGTATCCATCTTCTCATTCCATATGCGTGGTGGGACTCCTCATTTGATAGAGATATATGGTGCACTGGCAGACCAATAGACCTCTGGACCTCTGTATTGATTTACAGTGGGGGAATTCACCCTTCACCCAGCCAGACTAGAGTGGGATCAACACTAGACATGAACCTAACATGGAGACAGAAGAACCTTCTTATGACGTTCACAGCCACCAATCAGATGACACCATGAGCTGTCCATGATATCATTAGCAGAAGAGTGGAAGTGAGAGTGCCAGAGCCCGACTTCGTTCATTTCTCTTGGAGTGCGTGGGCTTTCACAGTGAAGACACAATTCTAATGGGCTACGTTGTGACATCGTTTCAGGGCGGCAAGTTAGTCAAGGCGGTCATTAAGGTCAAGTCCTTGATTGGCTTGACATTGTGTGATCATTTGTTCCTGGTACAGACCATGACTGTACCAGGAAATGATATCTCTCTTTTATAGAAGTAGAAGATAAATATGTAGATCCATATTTTAGATCTGGAGGATTGAATCACAATTGGTCACATACCATGTAAACACACACAGTAAAATGTGTTTCTCTGCACTCAACCCATACTGTGGGCAGTTATTTTATGTACAGCACATGGGGAGCTGTTTAGGGGTCTGGTGCCTTGCTCAAGGGCACTTCGGCAGAGCCCAGGTGTTTCGGGGACTTGAACCAGCAACCTTCCGGTTCCCAAGCCAAGTTCCAACAGCCTGAGCTCCTGCCGCCCTGACTATTACTATTGAACTCATGCCAATATATTTGTTTCCAAGAGCTCCTGTTTTACCACCAAGTGTGATGTTGAGTAGCCATTACAAGCCGTTCCAAAATCGACCCTATGACATCACATGTGTGTGTATCTACCCAGCCGTATGATGGATAGATGGATTTACCGACCAGTTGGTACGACCCAGCAGGTTGACACACTTGGCGGCTTTTAACTACATTTATTCATTATTTATGTTGCATAACATAAAAACCTGTAAAAAACAACAACAATCACGCGCTCTCCTCATTGCTGCTCAAGCCGATGTGCAAATGAACGCTAATTATGGCTTCTATTCTGAGCAGCCTTTCTGTGGAACACAGTCCTCTGTGTCTAGGAAGTTAGGTGTATGCTATCCAGGCTCCTTCACATCCTTGACCTTGAACATCGGACACCAGGCAGGGCTTCCGATGGCAAAACTAGGACAGTGTTGACAAGAGTGCTGTAATCTACGTACTCTGTTGTTCTGGAACAGTGAGTCGGTCATGGTGGGCCCTACATGCGGGATGCGGGATACGTCCTTCACATGTGAAGGACGTAGACCTGGATCTACCTCCCAGATGGGACTGCAGGGATGCACTGGGAAGGTTGTGCTCCACAAAAGCTGGACTAGTTACGTGTGTGTGTGTGTGTGTGTGTGTGTGTGTGTGTGTGTGTGTGTGTGTGTGTGTGTGTGTGTGTGTGTGTGTGTGTGTGTGTGTGTGTGTGTGTGTGTGTGTGTGTGTGTGTGTGTGTGTGTGTGTGTGTGTGTGTGTGTGTGTGTGTGTGTGTGTGTGTGTGTGTGTGTGTGTGTGTGTGTGTGTGTGTGCATGCGTGCGTGTGTGGTAGAAGATATTGTTGCAGCTGGGGCTGGGCTGGGCTCAATATATTATACATATTTATTTATTCATACAGTAGTAAATTGTAAAAAATATATATGTGACAGGGATGACGATGAGACAGGCCAGAAAATATTACTATGAAGTGATGCCATTACAGTAATATATGGATGGGTGACAGAGTCTAATTTCTAGGACAATCTGTGGGACATGTACATAATGAATGAGGGTTAAGGGAAGACTAATGACAAGGAAACTCTTGACGGTAGAAAATCGTTGACGGTAAAGTAGAGGAGATGAAGACCAGACACATGCTTCATAGTCCTCACACTCAGCATCACGGCTGTGTGTGTGTGTGTGTTTCTCAATATGCATGGTGTTGACTCTCACACACAGGCACACGTGTGTTCCTGGACTGTAACCTCCATGACCTGACCCCACCGAGGGGTGGGTCAGGTGCACTCTAGTGTTAATAGAGGTCGTGACCCCGGGAGGGGAGGGAGCGGGAGCAAAGCTCCTGAATGTCTCGGTGTGTCTCTGTCCCCGAACCATCGCTCTCCACTTCCCTCCTTCTCTCTGTCTTCTCTCATCTTTTATCTCCCATCTCCATCTCTATTTATATCTCCAGCTCCAGCTCTAGCTCCAGTTCCATCTCTCTCTCTCTCTTTCTCTC
Source organism: Muraenolepis orangiensis (assembly GCA_027704905.1). NCBI lineage: Eukaryota > Metazoa > Chordata > Actinopteri > Gadiformes > Muraenolepididae > Muraenolepis > Muraenolepis orangiensis. Next base: position 27,441,422 of record CM050999.1, read on the forward strand.
TTTCTCTCTCTCTCTCTCTCTCTCTCTCTCTCTCTCTCTCTCTCTCTCTCTCTCTCTCTCTCTCTCTCTCTCTCTCTCTCTCTCTCTCTCTCTCTCTCTCTCTCTCTCTCTCTCTCTCTCTCTCTCTTTTAAAGTCCACACATGCCAGGGGTAATGTATACAGGGCATATTGAGCTGCACCTTAGGCATATACCCAGGTCTATCCGCAAGTGAATGCACACTTGACAACCAGATCACTGAGGGACAAGGCTGCTTCTCTCCCTGTCGATGTTTTCCAGCCGGTCGTGTGTGGTTCTGTATCAGTATGTTAAGGGGGTGGATGCAGAGCAGTGTATCGGCTAGGGTGTTTGGACTCCCAGTTGAAAGATTCTGGGTTCAAACACCCTGTGTCTGGAGCCTAACCCGTAGACCCCAGGTATTTTATTTTTTATTAATGTTTGCTATCTGAATTCAGCCTGTGTGTGTGTGTGTGTCTATGTCTATGTCTGTGTGTGTACTCCTGTGTGTGTGCACCAGCATACATAGGAACACACATAAGTGGGTTCTCTCCACAGTGTGGCTGTGAGCAGGGCTTGAATGTGGAGGCAGAGCTGAAGCAACAGCACCAGAGCCTGGTGTTGGTATGTCTCTCTCTCTCTCTCTCTCTCTCTCTCTCTCTCTCTCTCTCTCTCTCTCTCTCTCTCTCTCGTTTAGTTTGAAGTGCCGTCCTGAGAACCAAGAGACCTGTTCTGACTACCAATTGTTAGATTGTTGGAAGCCTAAGACCCCCCTTACCACCCCTCCCCATCCCTTACACACACACACACACCACGCACGCACGCACGCACACACGCACACACGCACACACGCACACACCACCCCAATAGCCCTGCTACCCTTGAATAGGAGACCCATATACAAAACTCCTGCTTCTTATATCCCTGTGGTCCCAGTATCGTCTTTTCCTTCTCATACTACAGTATGGAGGCCACATACCAACAGAGCAATTTAATGAATGGATCACAATCAGAATCGTCAATGAAAGTGTCTATAGATGATGAATGAATGAATGGATGGATCGAATTTATGAGGCAGGCATACCTAGACAGTTTGATGGAGATGTGTGTGTGTGTGTGTGGGTGGGTGTGTGTGTGTATGTTGGATTGCATTTGTGTGCAAAACAAACCACCATGAGTCAAAAGGAACATGACGATGATCTCTGCATCTGTTCAGGACTTCCCTTACGAGCATGAATGAAAGTAAAATGTGTTCATCATCCGTTGATGTCTCATCACATCCCAACGGGAAAAGAATAGACATGCACATGAACGCAGCGGTAAGACACGTTAGCCAGTAAACAACAAGAGGTGAAGTGTTAAAGAGACCAGATCCAAATGGTCTGGTTCTGCTCTTGTGCCGTGAGGGGGGGGGAGGAAGGAGGGGTAGAGGGGGACATGGTAATGTGTTATTGAGCCTGGGAAATTTATTAATACTGGTTTAATCATTTTCCCATCGTAGGCCACCACACTCACCTCTACTGGGACTTGTATGCCGGTGCACGTGCACCAGCATTCATTACCGTGCACACCCCCCACGCTCATCCCAGAATGAAACTGTGCATGGCATCTTGTTGCCGCGCGGAAGTCGCTGCGTCGGGAAATTAGCATCCTTGTGCTGTGTGTGTGTGATGTAAGCTCATGGCACTGTGAACTTGGATCTTAGTTATCATTATAATAACCTCAGGAAATGCAGTACAACTTCGGAGACTTTCATCTTGCTAATCTTGCACTTCTGCGAAGGGAATGATTAGCCCATTGGACAAGTGCATTGGACAGCAAACTCAATTATAACGCAATTTAATTTTTATATATTCGTAACCGATGAACTGTAATGAGTTACTGATTAAATATTCATGGGACATGAGTTTGGGGATCTCTGTCTTAAACCCAATGTGTCCGTGTCACTGAGCAGATAGGACCACCACCAGGTTAAACAAACCATGCATGACACTATGCACACTTTGAGTTAACGCTCTTGTGCTTGATAGATTGGGTAAATTATGAGTCAGTGTCTTCAAATCTGTATATTTAGCCCCACCACAAAATGACAATTGATTATTTTCGTCCTGTCGTTGAGGGGCCTTTCATTTATGACTCAGTACAATTATATCAGCATGTCCCCGCCCACTGCTCCTCCTCCCATCCCCCCCTCCCCCCTCCTCCCCCGCACATTGCCTGCCCGCGGGCCGTCCAACACACAGCTTACAACACAGCACACACAAAGACATAAACCAAGCGTGACAACCATGTTGAGTCCCTGGCAATGCATTTTGGGTATTGCAGAGAGTTGGCTTGTCATTGATCCTACAGCAACCCAACCAAGCATTAAGAGATTAATGCTCAGTGTTACGGCCATCTTCTTGTGATTGTGTGTGTGTGTGTGTGTGTGTGTGTGTGCCCTGGTGTGTGTATTTGGTTGTGTGTGCACGTGTGTGTGTTTGTAGACAAGTGTGCATACATGCTTTGTGAGTATGTGTATTTGTGTGTTGTGTATGTTTGTTAATTAATATGTATGTTTACATATTAACGTGCATCCATGTGTACGTTAGCACTTGTGTGCGTGTGTGTGATTGTATGTGGACGCGCGCGTGTGTGTGTGTATTTGCCACATAATAATTTGTCACATAATAACATGAATGTGTGCATGCATAACATCAGTGTGTGTGTTTGCGTGTGTGTGTTTGTGAGTGAGTGTGTGTGTGTGTGTGTGTGTGTGTGGTTTTAGCCTCTGAGAACCCGGCAGTTCTTCATCTTAAGCTGATCACATGACCTCAACAGTGGTCACACAATCACCGGGCTGTGGTCACGTGAACACATGCTTCAGACCTCTAGAGATACTGATGAACCGCCCCTCAGGTGGAGCCTCCAGCGCCTCATTCCCCTCCCAAAGACCCTCCACTAATGCCTGTGTGCTAAACTAGCACTCAAGTGCTGCTATCACTACCATTAATGCTGCTGCTACTGCTGCTACTGCTGCTCGTGTTACTGCTACCACTATCGCTATCACTACCACTAATGCTGCTGCTACTGCTGCTCGTGCTACTGCTACCACTATCACTATCACTACCACTAATGCTGCTTCTACTGCTGCTCGTGCTACTGCTACCACTATCACTATCACTACCACTAATGCTGCTTCTACTGCTGCTCGTGCTACTGCTACCACTTCTTACCTCCAGCCTGTTGTGTACGTACGTGCAATATTGAGCGACTTGACTTCATACTGTCACTTTGCTCCATTTTCTCACACATGTACTGATTATTGGTTTTACTATTAGGCTGTTTCCTAAATTCCCCATTGGGGCAATCAATAAAGAACAATCTTACCCTATTTATTATACATGCCCTGTTGCTGAGTGGTTTCCAGATAATTTGGATAAAGCTAAATGGCTGATGACATGATTGGCTCAGAGTTTGGGAAAATATTCTTTATTTATTTATATGTTTATTTCACAGGGATAGTGCATATATATATATATATATATATATATATATACACACAGAATATATATTTTATTATCAAATACTAGATACTAAAATACAAAATGATATTGCACCAGAGATAGCTCATTTCAAGCTCATTTTCATCTGTAGTCCAAGCGCCACCAACATGCTGGGTTCATCTCCTCAGGGTTGTGTTCATGACGGGGTGTGTTCACACGTTGTCCTTTCATGCACAAGCAGCCCGTTAACACATGTGGACAAGGTTCATGTGTTTGTATGCCTCGAAGGCGTGTAGACCTCTTTCAAACAGACACTCTTTCATAGACCTGTCAGGCATGCAAATTCTCTCTCCTTGGTCCTGATAAGGCTGCGCAGGTGCTCATCCAGGCTCTTGTCATCTCCCGTTTGGACTACTGCAACTCCCCCCTTGCTGGTGCCCCGGCATCTGCCATCAGGCCCCTGGAGCTCATTCAAAAAGCTGCAGCTCGTCCGGGGTTCAACCGACCCAAATTCTCCCACATACGTATATACCCTATTCTCTGGTCTCTACACTGGCTACCTGTAGCTGATCGCATCCAGTTCAAGACCCTGGTGCTCGCCTACAGGGCAGTGAAAGGAACAGCTCCTTCCTACCTCCAGGCAATGGTCAAGCCCATCATCCCTGCCTGTCCACTTTGCTCTGCTACTATCTACGCAGTCACGGCTCTTCTCTCTGAAAACTCACCTCTTCAGGAAGCACTACCCGGATCCTTCCACCTAGCGTGTCCTATTATCACTTTTTACTAGCGTACTTGTGTCTTACTAAGTAGATTGTTTGCTTGTTAGTTAGTTAGATACTGTTCTGTTTGCCAACTTATTGTACTTTTACTTGAGCACTGGTTCAGTTCTTGGAGACTTGTAGGAATGAAATGCACTTTTGACTTATGGTGACAAGTTGTTCTCTTACCTCGTGCCTTTGTTGAACGCACTAGGGTTGCTCCAATCGATCGGCCGCCGATCATTATCGGCCAATATTCACTCTAAACTGATCAATTCGAGCTCTAAAAAACGGCTGATCAGAAGAGCCGATCAGATGACTCTAAATACATGAGACTTTTCTTGGTACGTGGCCCAAAGAAATGCAATGTGTGTGAAGCTAAAAATGCCGGCAGCACTGCGAAAGCTACTGGTAAATACAGATCCATCATATTTTGCTCCTAGATTGTTTTATTTTATGTATGCTTTTAATAGTCGCCATGAGACGGGTTTGAACTGCCCGTGGGAAGAACAAACATGTAGGACTTTTCGCTGTCTACCTTTCTGTTTTTCGAGCACTTTGTGTGCAATTACTCAGACAGTTTCTTTCTCTTTCACTGTGTGTGTGTGTGTGTGTGTGTGTGTGTGTGTGTGTGTGTGTGTGTGTGTGTGTGTGTGTGTGTGTGTGTGTGTGTGTGTGTGTGTGTGTGTGGTGTGTGTGTGTGTGTGTGTGTGTGTGTGTGTGTGTGTGTGTGTGTGTGTGTGTGTGTGTGTGTGTGTGTGTGTGTGTGTGTGTGTGTGTGTGTGTGTTTTGAAAAGCGGTTTGCTAAATGACTGTAAATGTAACACATGCGTCGACGTTACGCTACACCAAAGAAAAACATCATGGGGTCGTTCATTACTGCGATGAGTCGCACGCGACTTGCCTGCGGTGCAGATAAAGTTTTCCTGGTTCCAACTTTTGTGCCAAGACATCCGTTGTTGCTGCATTAGGATGCGGAGCGCCGTATCCACCCACACAACCTGTCGGTGTGTCCGTATGTGACTTCTGCTGTCTCTCAGTGGCACACGTCAGTGGCTGCCAACGGAGAGACCGGTTATCGGAGCATATTATAAGTTTATGCAGAGAAGCTGCAGGCTGAGCCTTTTCTCTCTCTCTTTCTTTTGCAGACAAAGTGTTTGTTGTTTATCTTGTTTGCCTGGAAGAAGCTTACTTTGAGTGTGCACATATGTGTGTGTGTGTGTGTGTGTGTGTGTGTGTGTGTGTGTGTGTGTGTGTGTGTGTGTGTGTGTGTGTGTGTGTGTGTGTGTGTGTGTGTGTGTGTGTGTGTGTGTGTGTGTGTGTGTGTGTGTGTGTGTGTGTGTGTGTGTGTGTGTGTGTGTGTGTGTGTGTGTGTGTGTGACAAACTGAATTGCCACTATGTCTCTATTAATATGACAAATACACAATAGACACATAAAAGACATGAATGAAAGCGCTCATGTTTCATGGCCACAAGGGTTTCTATGAGCTTGGATCAAAAGGATGAATCCTTACCAGGATCCTGAACTGAAGAAACTGGCAGTTTCAGGTCACCATGGAGAGGAACAGAGGAGAGTAAGAGAGCACAGGAGGAAGAGAGGGGGAGAGGAGAATTTGTCTTTACACCATTGATTGACCACTGACCATTGATTCAGAGAAATATAATCATATTTCTGTGTTTCATTATTCATACCTTGACTATTCTGCCACTTGATAGTTCCGTCAAGTGTCTTTGCACCACTGCTTATTGTTTTTCTCCTTCTCCCCTCTTCACAATTACTATTATCCTTGGTGTTGAGCACAATTTGATTTCGTCCAATATGTTCCTTACTTTTGACCTTGTTTGAAGAAGTTTGCAAATATGTGTGGGTTCAAATTTCGATCCAGTATACCAAAACAACGTTCCCTTACTGGCCAGAATTCGGAAATATATATTTGGAAGTATAGATATGTTGTTTTATTCATGGTGTATCAGTGGTTCTGACACTCCTTTGTCCCTCATTGAGTTCTCAAACATAATCTGGGGTAGAAACACCTAGAACTTATCCTGATCATGATATCAAAGGCTTGGTATCTTTTGTTTTTGTTTGACAGGTTTGGCAGTCAGTTATCCTGTGTGCTTTCCAACCGCTTCACAGCCGGGGAATACTGTAAACTAGGACGGCAGATGTGAGATACAGATATAGACTTTGTTTTATATGTCTAGGTGAAAGAGAATAAATCGACTTTCTTCTCTCTCTCACAACAATGCACCTCATCAAGACCATTGTTGCATTGTGCCAAGCGCCTGTCGAGCCGCTGCTCCAAGTATCCCTCCACTTCACAACGTGTTTAGCAGATCCCTGTGGAAATCTACCCGGCAACAGTCTCTAGTGGCGCACAAGGAAGCGAAAAAAGCTGACAGGTTTCTATTGCTTTTGGTGCGTTGACGGAACCCGTGGGCTGCTCGTTAACTCACTAGTCGTAAATGAGCTGTGCACGTTTCAGGTGTGTAGACATGCGTTAAATTGGGCACAGGTGGGCTTTGAGTCTTGAAAAACCACATGGAAGAAGATGGCCCAAGTACAATTCACAATTCTGTGTCCACCATCGAAGTCCAAAACTGAAAGCTGAACAGTGAAAATGTCAGTTGGATAGAATGAATGAATGCGAGATATGCAAGGTGGCGTAGGTCAGAGCCAATCACAGGTCGGCTCCATGGCTCCCCAGAGACCTGCGATTAGCTGGCTCCAGTCTCCTGACGTTTCCGCCTGATCTCCATGTGACTAACCTCTGGGTAGCTATGTTTGGCTGTGATTGCGCTTGAAGTTTTGTTTTCCCCCTTCAAAAAACACATTGGTTGTCAGATCCCAAAATTGTGCCTTAAGTGTGAACAACAGTGTGAACGTGTGATATGAAGTTGGGAAGGAGATATTTTAGAGATGAGACGAGACGGGACACTTCAGGGCAACACATGAGTTGTCAACACAGTGTTCTGGCTTCAAAAGAACAGATCCGAAAGTAAGGATAACAGGGGGTTCTCAGTATACAGTAGCAGGGTAAGCTAAAGTTTATTAGAACTATGAACATATTGGACCGGATCATAACCGAGGCTAAATGTTTGGCCCTGGGTCGAGACTAGCATTACAGATGGTTATGTTCTGGTTAGGTTCTGATAAGTGGGGGGTTGAACTGTTTAGCAGGGGTACCATGAGGTGAGAGATGGTTAGGTTCTGGTCAGGTGTGAGTTAGGCGGTTAAAGGCTTTAGCTGTGGTACCATGAGGTGAGAGATGGTTAGTGTCAGATTAAGTTAGGACCCAAATGCAGCACACGGACACCAAGGACAGTTTGTGATATTTATTACAAATATCCACACAGACAGTGTTAGGCAGAGACGTAGTCAAGACAGGAAGTAGATCGGGAACCAGGCAAGGCAGACAAACCAGGCAGGGACAGGCAAAGGCGTAGTCAGGGACAGGCAGTAGATTGGGAAACAGGCAGGGCAGATGAACCAGGCAGGGACAGGAAGAGGCATAGTCAGGGACAGGCAGTAGATCGAGAAACAGGCAGGGCAGACGAACCAGGCAGGGACAGGAAGAGGCGTAGTCAGGGACAGGTTGTGCCAGATTAAGTTAGGACCCAAATGCAGCACACGGACACCAAGGACAGTTTGTGATATTTATTACAAATATCCACACAGACAGTGTTAGGCAGAGACGTAGTCAAGACAGGAAGTAGATCGGGAACCAGGCAAGGCAGACGAACCAGGCAGGGACAGGCAAAGGCGTAGTCAGGGACAGGCAGTAGATTGGGAAACAGGCAGGGCAGACGAACCAGGCAGGGACAGGAAGAGGCGTAGTCAGGGACAGGCAGTAGATCGGGAAACAGGCAGGGCAGACGAACCAGGCAGGGACAGGAAGAGGCGTAGTCAGGGACAGGCAGTAGATCGGGAAACAGGCAAGGCAGACGAACCAGGCAGGGACAGGAGGAGGCGTAGTCAGGGACAGGCAGTAGATCGGGAAACAGGCAAGGCAGACGAACCAGGCAGGGACAGGCGGAAGCGTAATCGGGGAAAAGCAGAGGACCGGGAACAGGAATCAGACTTGGTAAACGCTGGAATGTCTGCATAATCAGGAACAATCTGGCGACGTGTGCATGGGTAGGCTTAAATAGGAACGTTAACTGTGATGCGCTGCAGCTGCGGGTGAGAATTAACAAGGGGGGCGTGGCTATCCGGTAGTGTGTAGTGGGAGCGAGAAGACTGGAATGCAGATTGTGATTAGGGGGCGTGGCTATCCGGGCGAGTGCTGTGGAAGCGAGGAGACAGGAATGCAAACTGTGACAGTTAGGTTCTGGTCAGGTGTGAGTTAGGTGGTTAAAGGCTTTAGCTGTGGTGCAATGAGGTGAGAGATGGCTAGGCTTGGGTGTGGCTATAGTCAATGGATGAACTGTACTGTTGGTCTACTTTTGTAAGCCCTGTGTGTCTCTGTGTCTGGGTCCTGTGGGTCCTGTTATATCCCCGGGGGATAGCAGTGGGACAGAGAGAGAGAGAGAGAGAGAGAGAGAGAGAGAGAGAGAGAGAGAGAGAGAGAGAGAGAGAGAGAGAGAGAGAGAGAGAGAGAGAGAGAGAGAGAGAGAGAGAGAGAGAGAGAGAGAGAGAGAGAGAGAGAGAGAGAGAGAGAGAGAGAGAGAGAGAGAGAGAGAGAGAGAGAGAGAGAGAGAGAGAGAGAGAGAGAGATAAGACAAGACAAAAAAAGGAAAAAAGAGAGAGGGAAAGGGAGAGATAGGACACAGAAAAGGAGGAAGGCAAGGAATACATTGAGTGGTTTAGGGTTTCAATGCCTGCAGGGACTGTATCCCCACTGAGATTAACAATACACACGTGCAAGCGTGGACACACACACACGCACAAGGCATGCATCCGCGGTGACAGAGCGAATGGTTTGGTAAGAGTCGCTGGTGAGAAAATACATAAAGCGCGGAGACAAGAAAAAACACTAACACTGTCAGAATGTGGTGAACTCTCTCTCTCTTCACAGCAGTCTCACTAAATAGAGGGTCTTTAGTGTTGACTAACTGAATCAGATGGTCTACACTAGCGTCAAAAGTATTCTTTACGACTGGCAACCCCCCCATTAGTTTAGGGGACATTATAGAGACACCCCCCCCCCCCCCCGTTTGTGGCCAGATTTTATCTTCAGTTGTGCATTTTTTTGCATCTCTGTGCTTTGTTCCACTTGCAGACTGAGGGTGAAAACGCTCAGCTATACACATATACATATATATATAATCTCTGTGTGACCGGACTCGCCATCTTAAAGTCAAATACTTGCTTTGATGACGAAAACAATGAATAATTCAGCATGCAGAGGAAATGTGCAGGTTTTACCAGCTGCCCGTTGTACCAACCACACACAATGAAGCTGTTCCCCCAGTATAGTTGTCCTCTTCTCTCCCGGATCAAAAGCACTCTGGAAGGTGTGTGTGTGTGTGTGTGTGTGTGTGTGTGTGTGTGTGTGTGTGTGTGTGTGTGTGTGTGTGTGTGTGTGTGTGTGTGTGTGTGTGTGTGTGTGTGTGTGTGTGTGTGTGTGTGTGTGTGTGTGTGTGTGTGTGTGTGTGTGTGTGTGTGTGTGTGTGTGTGTGTGTGTGGTGTGTGTGTGTGTGTGTGTGTGTGTGTGTGTGTGTGTGTGTGTGTGTGTGTGTGTGTGTGTGTTTTTTCAGATGAATCTTGTTTGGTAAAGTGTTAAAGTGTAGATTTCCCCTGAGAGACGAAGAGAGAGAGGGATTAAGAGGGAGTGAGTGAGCGAGTGAGTGAGAGATGAGAGAAAATAGAGAGAGAAATCTGAATGCCAGTTTGGGTAAGGGTCAGGGCGAGGAGGATGAAGTACACGGCCCTAAAGGGACATGTAAGAGCTACTTTACTGTGTGTGTGTGTGTGTGTGTGTGTGTACTGTGTGTATGTGTGTGTCTGTGTTTGTTTGTGTGTGTTTATGTGAATTGGAGGCCACTCCACCAAATGTTGCTCTGAGGTAACTAACGCCGGTCAGACCAGACCTTTAATGGACAAACACACCCTTCATTAATCTCTATCCTGACCAGACATAACACTGTGTGTGTGTGTGTGTGTGTGTGTGTGTCTGTCTGTCTGCCTACCTGTGTGTGTGTTTGTGTGTGTGTGTGTGTGTGTGTGTGTGTGTGTGTGTGTGTGTGTGTGTGTAACTGTATTAGCTTGGGGGATGCATGCCGTGTAGCAGACACAGACTCACACTGACACACACACACACACACACACACACACACACACACACACTTTGTGTACCTTCAGTTGATTTCTCCTGCTTTCATTTGATTTCTGCTGGGACCTTTTCTGGCAAAAGCAAGAGTGGAGCAATCGATGAGAATCTTATCAGGTAGAAATGAAGTGAACAGAAGAGAATAGGATCGTCTGATGTTACCCTGAGTAAACACCCACGCGTTCTCAGCCATACCTGTAAGGCAGGCGTGTGCCAGGTCAACAGCAGACAGGCTTTTGTTCATCGAATGAACATGTGCTCCATCGTCCTACCGAAGAGTTAACCACTAATGCTAATAATGCATCATGATCAGCTGCCTGCTGCCTTTGTGTCTAGCGAGGCAGTATCCCTTGGAGGCTGTGTCTTTTGTATGGAGTTACCTGTAAAGGAGTCTGGATTTGGACTTTCCAAGGCGGTACGAAAATACTGACCGACATTGACCAAAATACCGACATTTGGCATCTGTCAGTTACTGCACTTATACCACCTGTCGGTCAACTGCTTTTTTTTTTAAGGATAACCGGAAGATCGGAAAGTCGGCACAGATTTCTTAAATAAGAATTATACATCCAAACAGAAAGGATATTCCTTGACCGAACTATAGATTTCGCTGTTTTATCTATTTCATTTTAACATATTTCTACTCACTCCAAGTAGGGAGTGAGTCCTTACCCCAAGTGAAGGAGTTCAAGTATCTCGGGGTCTTGTTCTCGAGTGAGGGGAGGATGGAGCGTGAGATTGACAGGAGAACAGGTGCAGTAGGAGCGGTATTGGGTGCCCTTTACCGCACCGTTGTAACCAAAAGAGAGCTGAGCCAGAAGTCAAAGCTCTCGATCTACCGGTCAGTCTTCGTTCCTACCCTCACCTATGGTCATGAACAATAGGTAATGATGAGATTTGCGAATACAAGTGGCCAAAATGAGTTTCCTCAGGAGGTTGGCTGGTATCTCCCTTAGGGATAGGGTAAGAAGCTTGTGAGAGACGGCTCTACTCATCTCTACTCCGAGAAGAGCCGCAGTAGACCACAGTATGTCTGTAGACTACTCATGTTTTTTATTTATTTGCAATGCCATTGCAAAGCCAACTGTATATGTTCGATGTGCAGAGATAAAATTACACCCAACATTACAATGTACATACCTTGTATTCATTAATCATTTCATTTAATTTGTCAATCAGTTGGATGAATTGATTGATTCGTCAAAATGATGTAGGGCCTAGGCTTAAAAATACAAATATTTGTATTTTTATTTTTTTTATTTTTTATTACTTTAAGCTTTGCTAACTTGTGATGACCACTTGATATTATATAGACACAAATTGTTTATCAATTAATTTGTTCATTGGCAAAATAATCAAGAGGTGATTAACAGTGGAAATAATTGTTTGTCTCAGCCCGAGCGGTAACGTAAGCTATCGCGCTTTGGAAATCTTTCTTTCTCGGTCTGCTTGGATACGATCTTCAGAAGGTCCAAAATTTGAACGTAGCGCCCTGTTGATTTAGGCCACGAGTCAGTGGAGGCTTTCAGAGAATCCACTGGGGTGTGACTGAAAAGGCAGAGTGAGAATATGTATTCGAGAGAGCGTGTGTCTTTTTTTGTTTTTGCTAGCAGCAAGGTTCAATTGAATGACCAATAACGATGGTGGTTTGTTTTCCTCCTGAGAGACGAGCGCAAAACAGAACCTTTCAGTGGAGGAAAACTACAGCTAACTCTCCTAATAAAAATTAATAAAAAACCTTTACCTTTGGACCTTTTGAAACTTTACCTCTTCCACAAAAGCTTGCAATAAAAAAAAACTGCCAGACATGTTGTCCATCAAT
>CM050999.1:27458755-27463755 GCA_027704905.1 Muraenolepis orangiensis
GCGCAACGCCACTGGTGTCAGCAGCCGCTGTGGTGTTTTCTCTCCTTTCTTTTTCTCGTTCTCCGCGGTCAGTTTAACAAACTCGCCATGCTGCGCTGGGTGATGGGTTTTCAGGTGTCTTATTAAATTTGTCGTGTTGAAATTTTTTTCCTTGCTTCCTCCACGAGATATTTTCTCTTTGCACACATTACAGATGGCAAATGTTACATCTGTATCACACACTTTGAAGAAACTCCACACTGCAGACACCGCTGACATGTTGAGGCAGGGCGAGTATCGCTCTGTTTAGAAAAGAGGCGGGGCCCCACGTGTTTTACTCGCTGGTAAAGGGATGAGCTCGCGTGTTTCTCACGTGCAGGATCGGCTATGAAATCGGCAACATTAAAGCAAGATCGGCATTCTCCGATTGCGCATTTTTCTTCAAAATCGGCCGATAATGATCGGAAGCCGATCGATCGTCCCACCTCTACTCTGTACACACATTCTCCACTACCCACATATTCATATTTCATCCACATCTCTTCATGTACATGATGAATTCAAGACTTATTTGCGGACCTGTCAGACACACCAAGACAACTGAAAGACATCCTGCTGGGCTCTTGTAACTTGTGATGGGCATTCACCATTAAATGACATCGATTCATGTCTTCATTGACTCATCCGTCAATCAAAAACCCAAACAAAAGACCGAATCAACAATGAAAACAATTATTGTAATTCAATGGTAGGACGTTCAAGGCTCAGAGGTTCAGCGCTGACGGAGCCTTGCAGCCTCTCATGTCTCTGCTCCGCTTCATCTGGTGAACATTTAATTTCTGCTGTTATCTCTTCTGGTAATGTCCCTATTTGAATGTCTATGAGACTGTATGGCCAGTGGTAGCTGGAGATAGCAGCTCCTGTTGTGAAGGAGAAAATGCGTGAATGTAAAACAGCGTGATACTGGCCCGACACCATGCCGGACTAGTCAGGATTTATATTTTTTCTATCCTGTCGCTGTCCCGCTGTATATATATATATATATATATATATATATATATATATATATATATATATATATATATATAAATTTATTTATTTATTTATTTATTCATGGTGAATACCATTCACAATGTGTGTTTTACATTCTCGTTTCATATTCAATTATTTTCTATTTTTTCAGATCTCTTGTTAGGAGTCACGCCTGACAACACACACACAACACACACACACCCACCACACACACAACACACACCCACCACACACACACAACACACACCCACCACACACACAACACACACCCACCACACACACACAACACACACCCACCACACACACAACACACACCCACCACACACACAACCCACACCCACCACACACACCTTCACCTTGTTGGTATTCAAGGCAGGTTGTTCAGTAGTGAGCCTGTAGTCTATGTTGGCAGTTGATTGATCTTGTGTAAGAGAGGGTGTGTGTGTGTGTGTGTGTGTGTGTGTGTGTGTGTGTGTGTGTGTGTGTGTGTGTGTGTGTGTGTGTGTGTGTGTGTGTGTGTGTGTGTGTGTGTGTGTGTGTGTGTGTGTGTGTGTGTGTGTGTGTGTGTGTGTGTGTGTGTGTGTGTGTGTGTGTGTGTGTGTGTGTGTGTGTGTGTGTGTGTGGTCCTATTCAGGGTCTATCTTTGACAATGTGAAAGTTTGCATATGTGTGCGTGCAAGCTTTTGTATATATGCATGTGTGGATTGTCCCTGTCAGGAAGTATTTGTGTGTGTGTGTGTGTGTGTTTGTGTGTATGTATGTATGTGTGTGTGTGTGTGTGTGTGTGTGTGTGTGTGTGTGTGTGTGTGTGTGTGTCTGTCAGTGTCAGTGTCTGTGTTCTCCCTGTGTGTAGTACCTGTGTGCAGGAGGCTCAGCGTGGGCGTGTGTACTGCATCCAGGAGGAAGGCATCAGTCCTCCATCACTAAACATTACAGTCAAACAAAATGGAGACAGAAACAGATCAGCCTCTTCCTCCTCCTCCCCCTCTTCCTCTTCCTCATCCTCCCGGCTTTCTCTCTCCCTCAACGCAGGACAGAGGATAAGGAATAAATAATGCAAGATGCTGAAGGAGATGGAAGAAGAAAGAGAGCGAGAGGGGGACAAAAGAGGGGAGGGGGCTGGGGGGGGGTGAAGCGAGAGAGAAAGGGGAGAAAGAGTACACTCAATCAACATTTTTGTGTTTGTGTGTGTGTGTGTGTGTGTGTGTGTGTGTGTGTGTGTGTGTGTGTGTGTGTGTGTGTGTGTGTGTGTGTGTGTGTGTGTGTGTGTGTGTGTGTGTGTGTGTGTGCGTGTGTGTGCGTGTTTGTGTGTGTGTGTGTTGGTGCATGCGCGCCGTGCACGCATCTTATTTGAATTCATACCTTATATCCTCAGCCAGCACGTGCATGTCCATAAAACTCATTTTGTGAGTGCACGTGTGTAAGCCTCATTAGATCCAATCTCAGACATGTCTGACAGACTTAGGTGTGAGACTGTGTGTGTCTGTAAAGGGCAGCAGCAGCAGCAGCAGCATCAGCCTTTAGCTCCACTCAAACACACAGCCTGCAGTTCTGGAGGCAGGGAAACTCAAATTCACCCTGACAACATGATGTCTGTGCAACAGATGAAGCGTTTTGCACGATTCCTGCGGGCACTGCAGGTGCACAAAACTCAGTATTAAGGACATAACGGGAAATGTGCAGATAGATATATGCGTTAAACCCAGAGATGTAAAAATACCAGATCGGTAGCTCGACTCATGATGTTAGCCATCATTATGTATGTTTTTTGATGGAGGTTAGATGGTGACACGGTAGGTACAATCATGAATGAAATAGAAATAATAACATTTATGACATAATGTCTTTCTACTGGAGGGAGGAGTTTTGAAAAGTGGAAGATGCAACAAAAAGACTAATCTGAAGAACATTTCCCTCCTATGTGCATGCAGCCCTCCTCCTCCATCCTTTTATTATCACGTCTACTCCAAGCAAAGAATGGCCGTCACAAACTCACCTGGTTGTCGGTGGATGTGAGTCACGGTTGTTTTCTGAAGGTTGGAAGCACGCACGTACCAGAGCTTTGGCGGAAATCTTTTGTTCTGCTGTACTGCTGCTTCTGCGTGTGTGGGGAGGGGGGTCCTCGAACAGGAACCTCTCAGAGTGACACATCTAAAAGGCTTGTTGTGTTCCGGAAATTCTATTTCTTCTGATAAAAAGTATACGGGAAGGTGATCTGTGGCTGGTGGATGGGGAAGAGGGGGAGAGAGTGAGAGATGCACAACTGTCATAGTTTTATACAATGCTATTTATATGTCTATAGTCTAGTTCATGATACATGCCTTGTGGAATAGTTTGGTGTATCTACTTTTTGTTTTTGTTCGATGCATTGTACAGGAATACACATACCGAAATACACTGTTTAAACTTAAAAGGAGAACACACTAAACTCAATTGTGCACATTTGACATCAAGCATTGATACTTTTTCCTCCACTTCTCTCTCTTTCTCCCCCCCACCCCCCCCCCCCCCCCTGTCTCTCTCTACCTCTACCTCTCTCTGCCTCCTAGGTGAGCTAGTAGCAGCTCAACCCATCCTCTTTTTCCTCAGCCTCTCACCCTCAACTTGAAAGACTTCCTGGTCGACCCAAACAAATACACCACCGCCCGCGTCACCACCATGGCTCTCCTCTCCTCCTCCTGTCTCTCTGTCTCTCTCCTCCTCCTCCTCTTCCTCCTCTCTCTGTCCTGTCACGCCGAGTCCCAGCGAGGTGGAGGTGACTCGGATCAGGACAGCCTCTGGGAGCGGGCCGGCACCAGCGCCTCCCCCTCTTCCTCCTCCTTCCTCTCCTTCTCGCCCAGCGGATCATCGCTGCCCTCGTTCTCCTACGAGAACGGCAGTGGCGTCGGTCCGGGCGTGATTGACCCCAGGAGGGCTAAGTGCGAAGAGCCCACCGTGTGTCGACCTGGGATTCTGCTCCCCGTGTGGAAGCCCAACCGGCCGGGGCTGGGGGACCAGGTGGCCAGGGCCTTGGTGTACTTCGTGGCCCTCATGTACATGTTCATGGGCGTGTCCATCGTCGCCGACCGCTTCATGGCCTCCATCGAGGTCATCACCTCTCAGGTGAGTTTGTAGTCTCCGTCGAGGTCATAACCCTCACGGGTTAGTCGTAGTCTCTAGTGCCAAGCTTTGTCACCTTCACAGGTGGTTAGGGTGATGATGTTGTGGTCCAGAGCCCTCTGTAACGGGTGGGTGTGAAGAGAGAGGCAGTACATAGGGGGTGGCTGAGAGACAGCACAAGAGAGTGAAGCTGAGAGACAGACGGAGAGAAAGAAATACCAGACTGATACATACTGAGCTGGAGACCTCTGAAGAGCGGGAAGGGATGGGAAGACCCATGAAACGGATACCAAGTCACACGGCATGCGTGAAATAGATAGAGCGAGGGATCACAGAGGGAAAGACAGAACAATGTGTTCAGTGTTCATCCACCTAATTCAAGGTTAATGGGAAAGTTAATGCTATTCGTCAGCGTGTCCTCACACCACACACAGCTGACACGGCCCCTCACTGCACACTAACACAGCAGGAGTTTAGCTTTTATAAGGGTTGGTCCTCAGAAGTTTGTGTTGTATTGTGGTGTGTGTGTGTGTGTGTATGTGTATATATATATGTGTGTGTTCTTGATGATTAGGATTTATGAGTGTACCCTTGATAAGATGCTTATATACAAAGGTGGGTGTGCGGCCGAATTCAGAGCTGATAGGGATGAATAGACCAGAGTGAGTGTGATAAATAGGGGCCATTCACTGCAAGGCAGGGCTGAGCTGCCTTGTTTTTCATGATACCACTGTCTTGTTCCACATAACACCAGCATAACAACACTAGAGCCAGCACTGTCACACATAGTACTAAACATCACATGAACCCAGTGCCATACGCACATTGAACACTGTCAAACACTGACTGTTTTGTGTAACTACAATACTGTAACACTGTTATTGGACATA
>CM050999.1:27466255-27478755 GCA_027704905.1 Muraenolepis orangiensis
GTCAGATGCTGAGCTCCTAGCAGAGCAGCTAATTGGTGCTGTGAGAGGAAGTAACTGCATCACCACTTTGGTAATTGATGCTGAAAGCACAGCAAACGACATGAAAGGGTTGAATCACCTAACCCTTTTATCTCAACACCAGAGTGACTCACTTATGGATGTGTTAACTTTGAATCAAGCGAATGGCGTTTTAAAATGGTCTGCCACACACACAACCACACACGTGCACACACACACACCCACCCACACACATGCACTCACTTATGGATGTGTTCACTTTGAACCAAACAAGGTGTTTTAAAATGGTCTGAAACACACACACACTCACACACACACACACACACACACACACACACATACACACACATACACACGCATACACACTCTTCTGAAGAAGAAGAAGAAGAAGAAGAAGAAGAAGAAGAAGAAGAGGATGCTTGACCACCGTGGAAGCAAACCCCGGCTCTCTCTATTGGACCAGAACATCCTCTATTGAACAACAGGCCTCATTCACACCAGCACGACGAGAACCGGGCCGAGGGGACCAATACACCAGCATTCCCATTACACCAGAGCAACCGCACTCACAGAGCTGTGAGGAACAGGAAGAGGTTTTTTTACTGAAGTCAGAGGTCAGAGGTCAGATCAGAATCCAATATAAGTATAGGTATATGAACATAAATGTGAATACGGTTATGCACATGCATAATTTAGGGGGCGGCAGTAGCTCATTCTGTTGGGACTTAGCTTGGCTTTACTTTGCACTGCCAAGGTGCCCTTGAGCAAGGCACCAGACACTGGTTATATACAGCTCCCTGGGCGCTGTATATAACATAGCCACACACTGCTCCGAATACTGGGATGGGTTAAATGCAGAGAAACACATGACCAATGAAGAGGATTCAATCCTCTCGATTTAGATTCAGTGATAGATGGGGGGGGGGGGAACTGTTTTAATGGCACTTACACCTGAACTGAGTGACAGAGACTGACCATGAAGCAGTGAGCAGTCAGCAGTCAGCCAGGGTTAGTAACCATGGTGGATCCATAGTGATTGGATAGAGGGTTAAATGTTAAAGAATGACAAGACAAGAAAAGTTTTTTTTATTACTTTGCATTACATTACATTACAGTCATTTAGCACAGGGGTTCCCAACCTTTTTTTGTGCCACGGACCGGCAGATACATGAAAAAAATCTTCGCGGACCGGTTGTCATGTGCTCCGCGCATGTACGCGGAGCACCCGTAAAAAAAAACACGGCTCGTTCGCGGGTGCGAGCCGCGACCGACACGTCACTAGCGCGTGTCTCTTTAGTAGCGCGTGCAACTGAAAGTCTCTCGTTATGCCGCCGATATATATTTAATCTATATATATAGATTATACCGCCCATATATACCGCTATATAATCTATATATATAGATTATACTATATATATAATCTCTATATATAGATTATACCGCCCGCCGTTCACCTATACTCAAATTATTTGAGTCAAATATGATGATAAACACACAGCTGTTTCGCGGCCCGGCAGTCACACCTCCACGGCCGGTACCGGTCCGCGGCCCGGCGGTTGGGAACCCCTGATTTAGCAGACACTTTTGTCCAAAGCGACTTACAATAGTGTGTTTCAACAAAGGAAGGTAAGAGAACAACTCGTAACCAGAATTCAAAAGTGCATTTAATTTCTAACAAGTCTCCAATAACTGAACCAGTGCTCAGGTAGTAGTAGTACAATAATTCAGGCAAAAGTGTAAGGGAAAAGTACAATAAGTTGGCAAACAGTATACAACAATATCTAGAACAATATCTACCTATCTATAATATGTAATCTACTTAGATAATTGACTTAGCGAGGAAGGATCCGGGAAGTGTGTCCTGAAGAGATGGGTTTTCAGCATGCGGCGGAAGATGGGCAGTGACTGCAGTCCTGACCTCCGTGGGGAGTTTGTTCCACCAAATTGGGGCCACAGGACGGAGAAGAGCCGTGACCGCGTAGATCAGCCACACGGGCCCCTAAGTGAGGGGGCAAGCAGACGGCCCGAAGAAGCCGAGCGAAGTGGACGGGTTGGGATGTAGGCCTTGACCATTGCCTGGAGGTAGGATGGAGCAGTATCTTTTACTGCCTTGTAGGCTAGCACCAAGGTCTTGAACTGGATGCGAGCAGCTACAGGTAGCCAGTGTAGAGTCCGAAGGAGGGTAGATGTGTGTGAGTACTTGGGGCGGTTGAACACCAGGCGAGCTGCAAGGGTGACAGTGACTACCGACACAGGTCATGAAGGAGTAGGTGTAGGGATTGGGCTGCCTTGCTTTGGAGACATTGGGGTTTTAAACCGGCCCGAAACCCTTTTGGCTTGGAATAAGCTAGAGCCGCTACTAATGTGCTAGCCATGAAGGCAGCAGCATTATGTCAAAAACACACCGTGTTTGGCCACAGATTTAGGCTCATATATTTGTAGCGCCACCCAAAGAAAGAAATGTCATCCTCTTGTTTTAAACTGAGCAAAGCAACGCAAAAAAAGGAGGGAATTTAGCAGGTCCCGTAGTCTCCCTGCTCACTTCATATCCGACTCAAGAGGACTATTTTGGAACGCGGAAAGGAAATCTCTTCCGCCCCCACCCTGCCCTGTGCTGCGGCAGTAGAAGATGGAAGGGTGTATGTAAATGTAAAATCCATGCCTACCCGCTACCAGTAGGACTCCTGGTTGTGTGTGTGTGTGTGTGTGTGTGTGTGTGTGTGTGTGTGTGTAAGATGGTAAGATGCAGACACCATGATATTCTCATCCTCCCGAATCTAATCTGTTAATATCCGCCCACGGGCTGCCTCTCATGCTCAGTCTCGTCCTTCACGGTTAATCTGTCCACACATCCATCCCACCGTAGTTCAGACCTCCGCTGTCCTCTTCTTCATTGTCTAGAGCCACTAATGACATAGTTTAAACCGCCCACGCTGTGTGTGTGTGTGTGTGTGTGTGTGTGTGTGTGTGTGTGTGTAAGTGTGTAAGTGTGTGTAAGTGTGTAAGTGTGTAAGTGTGTAAGTGTGGTAAGTGTGTAGAGCTTGCTTGGGCCACGGAGGAGAGTGGGTAAATGGGTGATTGGCTTGTCACCATCGTCATCAAGGATGGTCTTATCTCAGACAGATGTTTAATTGGATGATGCGATTTAGCACCTCCAGGAGGTCCAGCGTTAATTTAATCAACAGAAGAGCCTCTGTCCACCCACATGCGCACACACACATGCACACACACACACACACACACAGAGACACACACAAACACACACACACACACACACACACGCACATACACAATGGCGCAACTTTCTTCTAATTAGCTTTGGTGCCCACTCATTGTCACTCTCAGACACAGAGAGGCAAACAAACACACACACACACACACACACACACACACACTCTCTCACACACACACATGCAAACCAAAACACGTTGTGTGGTCACATTAACAAACATTAACAACATTTCGAACCAAAAATAGGCTCACTCCATTGACCTTAACAATGTGTTTAGATGTGATTGTGCTTCCAAGCCCGCCCTCCACGGCACTAAAAGGCTGCATGGACACACGCCACTAAAACACTTCATTGGCATGCCACGCATTGGCACTTCAATCAAATCCAATGAATTTAATGAATTAAAAAACATTTGTGTTGTTGTCGTTGCACAAGCAGATGGCGGGCATTCTCCTGAGGCCCACATGTCATTAGGCGTGACAGAGAATAAGTCCAGAAGCCATTTGGAACTTAGTTAAGCTTAGTTACAGGATAGTGTCTGTGCTTAGTCCTTAGTCCTTAGTTAAAGGATAAAGTCTGTGCTCTCTGGTCCCTCCAAGTGTGTGTTTTCAGTGCAATCTGAGTGATGATTTAAGCGTGTTGTGTGTGTTATCTCCAGGTCTGTTTTAAGCGTGCTGTGTGTGTGTGTGTTATCTCCAGGTCTGTTTTAAGCGTGCTGTGTGTGTGTGTGTTATCTCCAGGTCTGTTTTAAGCGTGCTGTGTGTGTGTGTGTTATCTCCAGGTCTGTTTTAAGCGTGTTGTGTGTGTGTGTGTGTTGTCTCCAGGTCTGTTTTAAGCATGTTCTGTTTGTTTTATCCAGGCCTGTTTTAAGTGTGTTCTGTGTGTTATCTCCAGGTCTGTTTTAAGCGTGCTGTGTGTGTGTGTGTGTGTTATCTTCAGGTCTGTTTTAAGCGTGTTCTGTGTTATCTCCAGGTCTGTTTTAAGCATCTTCTGTGTTATCTCCAGGTCTGTTTTAAGCGTGTTGTGTGTGTGTGTGTGTTATCACCAGGTCCGTTTTAAGCGTGTGTCGTGTATAGGTCTGCAAGTGTGTTTAATAAGAGTGTTTCTAGCGTGAGTGTTTAAACATGTTGTGCGGCCTCCAGGTGATCCGGATCCTGAAGGAGCTGAAGCAGAAGTACCCTGACAAGGAGCTGGACCAGCTGATGGAGCTGGCCAACTACTATGCCCTGCTGCACCAGCAGAAGAGCAGAGCCTTCTACCGCATACAGGTAACACACACACACACACACACACACACACACACACACACACACACACACACACAGGGGGATCGATTCAGATATCCAAACAGACACAACAAACATAAAGTGAACAGCCAGTAATTGCCAGATAAAACACAATTCGACAGGCACACAGAGTCAATGACACAGACACACAAAGAGTACGGCACCCTTATCTATCCTTTCTCGCTCTCTTTCTCGCTCTCGCTCTCTCCCTCTTTCACATGCTCTCTCACTCGCTCACGCTCTCTCTCCCCGTCTCCACCCTCTCTTCCCCCCTCCCCTGCAGGCCACGCGCATGATGATCGGAGCCGGCAATGTGCTGAAGAAGCACGCGGCGGATCAGTCTCGCCGGGCGGTGGTGGTGGACGAGGAGTCGGTGGTGGACGACGACTTGGAGCTGTGCAGCCGGCTGGCCTTCGAGAGCGCCCACAGCCAGTGCATGGAGAACTGTGGGGTGCTGACCCTGGCCGTGGTGTGCCAAGGTACCTTCACCTATACCCATAACTCAATTGATCCGGCCCAAATCCAGCCTCCCAGGATCTTTGCAGTGGCCCACAACTATTTATTTGAAATGGAAATCGGCAGTCTATTCATATACGGGACCTTTATAATAATAATAATAATAATAATAATAATAATAATAATAATAATACCTTTATGTATATAGCACATAATAAAGCATTACAGCACACAGTGCTTCACAACAAAACAGGTATATAAAATAAAATCTGAAAAGTAATTACAAAAATCTGATAATTAATTACTAATAATTACAAAAAGCTGATGGCATGATCAAAAAGTTAGGTTTGAAAATATATCTAAAACATATATGATTATGAGACCTTTCAAACCTTTTCAACTTAAAAAACAAAAATCAAATATCATATAAGAATAGCTTATAAGCCAGCATTCTTCCGTTGGGAAACACTGAGCTTGAGTCTTGTTCCAGAAACAGCTGTTTGAAGTGAGTTTGTTAGGTCTGAAGCACCCACCGCTGAACCTTCTTCCATTCTGGGTCCCGAAGATTGTCTCAGTTCGTTTTTTGCTGGGCCTTTGAGTTGTCCTTTTAGTGTTGTTGTAGTATCTGCTGTTTCGTGGTTTTGTTTCATGAGGGGTAAGCACAACCGCTCAGCTGTTAGGGCTTTTTCTGTTTGTTCGGGTCCACTGAGATCCAGGAAGAGCTATTTGAAGTTGGCTGCTTTGTTTGCTGCTGGGGCCGGCCCGTGTTTAGCTTTCCGATGTTTGTTTTTGATGTTATACAGTCATCGATTGATAAGGGGAGACAGGTGGGCTACCTCTCTCCTCTTCATCCTGAGTAACCAATTAACTCTAG
Organism: Muraenolepis orangiensis; assembly: GCA_027704905.1. Lineage (NCBI taxonomy): Eukaryota > Metazoa > Chordata > Actinopteri > Gadiformes > Muraenolepididae > Muraenolepis > Muraenolepis orangiensis. Next base: position 27,472,122 of record CM050999.1, read on the forward strand.
CTGGAGACTTACTCTGGGCCAATGAGAATCAGAAACAGCTAGAGGTGTCAGTTGCTGGGCCAGCGCTTCGATTTGTTTCTTACAAATAATTACCTGTTTCCGCTGTTTAGCGGTCTGCTCGGCGGTTGCCCATCGGAGAGACTCATTAAAAATGTAACTTATATAGGGAGTTTTCTGGGCTATACTTAAGACCAAACTAACGGTTCTGTCCCAACGTCTCCATCCACAGACAGGGGAGAGTAAGCGATAAACAGAGATCCCATTAAGAACCACAACAACATGTTAATGATCTCATTCTGACCCTTTTATCCATACAATTCCTTATCAGGTCAGTGGGAGACCTAAATCATTGATTTAAATCATTGTTGATCTAACCTCCAGTATGAAAAAGTAATTGGATGGGTTCCCCCCTAGCTCATGTAATCTCCCTTGCCCTTTGAAACAAACAAGAATGATTAGGACAAGCTCTTCTACATATGTTATCTGTGGGCTGTGAAAAGAGGGTTTTTTATTGTTTCTGCACAGCCAGATAAGACATGTAACTCAGTATGTAGAAGAAGAGTGGAGAGTGGTGGAGGGTGTTTCGATTAGATTTGCTGGGTCATTGAGCTCTGATCTGCATTGGGGAATTTATGAATGTTTCTCTGTTGCACTACATTTCATCCCATTTTTTTGGTTTGCGTTTAGAAAACGTTTTAGGAACGGTTTGTAAATACAATTATTTAATCTTAAATGAAATTGGATCGTTACGCCACGGTCCCCTGGTTTGCAGCTGCTACAAGAAACACTTGTGTTTGTGTTTAAGCCAAGGCGAGTCGATTATATTTGTAGAGCCCTTAATCACAGTCTCCTCCCTCTTGCAGAGGGTTAGTAGTGGGAATACGTGTAATAGTGGCTCAAAACAAAGCAGAAAACTAAGCTGATGTAAGACTTGGTGATGAGGGAAATAGTAGGTTAGTACTTTAAAAAAAATTCTGATTCCAAAACTTTTTTTTCACATTACACATACATGACATGCAGTGAAATGAAAGTGGCAGTGCCATACAGAAATTGTGCAAAAATACAATAGAAAATAGAAAAACTGCAATAAACTATGTATAAACTAAGTGTAACAGTCAGTGTCCCGCACTGGGCATCAAACTGACGACCTCCAGCATGAGAGGCAACGTTCTAACGTGGGAGCTAAAACCTATAGAATCTAGCTTCATCGCTAGAACGTCGGGTGAGTAAAGTTTACCACTGCACAGCACCACCTGTTGGCATGCGTTATATACAAATCTATAAGTATATACAACTATATAAAAAAAGTTAATGCAACAGTATTTACCACCAGTTAGGATAAATATAAGTATATGGACTGGAAACTTGAAATAACAAAATGGTAACATATAACTTTGTTTGTATGCTATATACTGTGTGGTGTGTGTGTGTGTGTGTGTGTGTGTCTGTGTGTCTGTGTGCATGAGATGGGCAGTATGTGGGACTTGATGTGGGACTATGTCTATCTGTTGGACACACAGAGGGGTTATCAAGCACACAAACACACACACACACACACACACACACACACACACACACACGCACTGGCGGTGAAGGTCTCTGACGATGACAGGTGCTGTGGTTGTGTGGTGCAGGTGGCCTGGGGGAGAGCACCTTCTACGTGGACTACAGGACGGAGGACGGCTCAGCCAACGCCGGCTCGGACTACGAGTACAAAGAGGGGACCCTGGTGTTCAAACCCGGCGAGACCCGCAAGGAGATCAAGGTGGGTGGGGATAGAGAGACCCGAGCCCGACACCGGGGGGGGGTCAGTCAGGGAGAGGTTTCTTCTCCGTCGTGTGTGTTTCTTCTGTCTGTTTCACCATGTACGTAGATCTGACAAATGTTGATAATCTAAACTCCACTAGAATAAACTTTACGCCAAGTACAGTACGCTACTGTACTTTCGAGAATATGCGTCACACAAAAGTGCACAACACAGCACGACACGATCAGGAGATTGAACAGTGCGGGTTTGGGAGCAAAAGGTGTTGTTTTTTAAGGGGGAAAGAAAGGGTGATTAAAGTAAAATCTCAGCTTGCCGCGCTAGTTCTTGGTAGATGTGGCGGGGGCCCGCCCACTCACCTGCCAGACTGCAGGCTGCCTTCCTCTAGGAGGAGACTAGCCTCTCTCCAGGGATTCAACGTTCAGCTGCTTCACGTCTGAAGCCAACTTTCAGCTTTCAGTCTTCCATGCATGGGTGGGTGTATTCTGTGTGTTCTGTCGTCTGAGTGCTTTTTATTGAGTCTATAAGCCACGTGAGGTGCTAGACTTTAAGATCACGATGAGATAACTCATACACTCATTGTCTTATACAATAACACTAATTCCATGAATCCAATTACTATAAGAAGATAATGAAAAAAGTACAAAAGTATATATTTATATATATATATATAATATTATTTATTTATGGTTGAAGGTTGTTAAGAATCGACAGCAAACTATTTGAGACAGCAGGGAGAAGAACAAAACAATGAAATCGAATAGAAAGAGAATAAGAGAATAAAAACATGATATCAATAATGAAGGTATATAGTCACATTGCTTATGAAGTGGGAGACATGGGTGGAACGTGTTCCGTGAGGTGTGTGATTCAAATGGGCCCCCCGAGCACACAGCAATCAGGGCCCCATGTTCCTCCCTTTCAGCTTGACCTTTATTCCTTTATACCTTTACTATCTACTAGCGGGATTCTGTTGTGTTCGCATTACCGCATGACTGAACCTCCTTCCTGCAGTGCCTGAACGTTGATCAAACCATTCAAAAATGATGGTGTGCTTGACTGATGCTCACCGCCCCAGAAAGAAGGAGGTAGCTTCATCTGTGGGTTGTTAAAGCAAAGCGAACTGTGAACGCTGGGCTGCAAATGTGATTGTCTGATCTGTCGAATGTCCCCGTTAGGCCTGCACTAAGCGAAAGGACAGGTTGCACCGAGTGCCTCCGTTCAAAAGGTCATTTTTACCCAGCTCCCCAAACCATGAGAATGTCAAACAAGGCATTAAATAAAATAGGTCTATCTTTGTCTAGTCTTCTCTCTCTCTCCGTCATAGTGTCTCTCTCTCTCTCTCTCTCTCTCTCTCTCTCTCTCTCTCTCTCTCTCTCTCTCTCTCTCTCTCTCTCTCTCTCTCTCTCTCTCTCTCTCTCTCTCTCTCTCTCTCTCTCTCTTTCCCTCTCTCTCTCTCCCTCTCTCTTTCTCTCACTCTCACTCTCACTCTCACTCTCACTCTCACTCTGTCTTTCTCTCTCTCTCTCCCTTATAGTCTATATCTCTTTCTCTCTGTTCTTCCCATCTCTCTCTCTCTCTCTCTCTCTCTCTCTCTCTCTCTCTCTCTCTCTCTCTCTCTCTCTCTCTCTCTCTCTCTCTCTCTCTCTCTCTCTCTCTCTCTCTCTCTCTCTCTCTCTCTGCTGAAACCCTGTTGTCGCTGTGACCCTACCTCTCCACCAAGTTCCATAGGCCATAGGTGACTTGCAGTGAATGTTAGATACAGGTCAATGGGGGGCATGCAGGGGTTAGGGGCATCATGCTCTAGCATCATGGCCTACTGGCTGAGGGCATTAGGGGTTCAAACCCAGAACCTTCCCACTCTTCATTTGAGTGACATCTTTCACTTAGAACTTATCTTCCTCCACAGCTTGGAGGAGGGGTTTCAATCATCGAATACAAGAAGAATACAAGTAGCCACCTTGCTACTTTTGGACCAAAAAAGTGCAACATTATTTTAACTGATGAATGTTCTTTAAATCTTTTCCGCCCCACCAACCGCTCAGTCACAATGTGGATTTCCTCTCAATTTAGTTTGATCTGCGGCGAAACAGCCAACAAAATCTGTGATAAAACCCATTCTGACAGTCTGAACACATTTTATAATGTGATTTTCCCTGGATGATGCAGTGTGTAGAGTCGGTGCCAGTCTCAGTCTAGTTCTCTCACTGGAGTTCAACGTAATAAGAAAGAACGTTATATCCGTTAGTATGTTTCGACATTTGTAGTCAAATTAAAGTCGTGAAGTCGCTGCCTCACATGGGTGAATGTCAAAGCAGTAATTGTTGCTTTGGAAAAAAAAGCGCTCCAGCCCAGTCCAGTCCAAATACAGACTACATTTGAATCATGCAGGCTGAGATTCATCACACTCGTAGGCATTACACATTATAATCGCTTGTCATTGGGCCAGGATATCCAAATTTCCAAATCTCCCAAATTCTTAATAGCTAAGGCCATTTGCCAGGTTTCTGAAGTGACTCAAATGAGGTTTCCTATGTCGCTGGGCTGTGTGAAGGGCTATCCATCCATATTAGTGCAGTCTATCGTGTGTGTGTGTGTGTGTGTGTCAGTGTCAGCACCAGCCTCCCTCGTGCCAAGCGGTTGGCTCCTCAGGTGGCCTTGTGTGTGGTAATCCGCTTGGGGAGGGTCCAGCGATGGCCATGGTCTTTCAATCTCTCTCTCGCTCTCTCTCTCTCTCCTCTCTCTTTCTCTCTCTCTCTCTCTCTCTCCTCTCTCCTCACTCTTTCTACCTATTATGGATGAACCATGCTCTCTCTCTCTCTCTCTCTCTCTCTCTCTCTCTCTCTCTCTCTCTCTCTCTCTCTCTCTCTCTCTCTCTCTCTCTCCCCCTCCTCTCTCTCTCTCTCTCTCTCTCTCTCTCTCTCTCTCTCTCTCTCTCTGCTCTATCCCTTTTCTGTCTCTCTCCTCTCCCACTCCCACTATTAGGGCTGCATCATGCTCTCTCTGTCATGTCGTGACACTCGCCTGTGGTTCTGCAGCCTTTGTTGCCTTCTGTTTCCCGTTCACGGTTTGGCTCTCTCTGTCTCTCGCACTTTCCGTCTCTCTCTCTCTCTCTCTCTCTCTCCCCCTCTCTCTCTTTCTCGCCCCCTCGCTCTATTGGGTCCCCATCTGCTCAGAACCCAAAACTCGATGTGTCCAAATGTGTATTCTGTGTTCTACAAAACGCAATAACTTGACCCAAATAAAACTTTTCCAGACGGTATCGTCCTCACCTCAAACTCCCAGTATCACTTGCGTCTTGTGCGCACTACCAATTGTAATCGTAGCTGAAGAATAAAATAATAAAGGATACAAATAATAAAACAGTCCCGCAGTACAGGAACCCTGAACATTATCGTATGAAGAGTTATTTTGAGGATCCTTTTGACAACTTTCCTAAACCTGAATCAACCCCCTCATCCCCAGGGAATCATCTCTCACCTTACGCTTTACCTGCTTTCTTTCACCACCCCCCCCCTTCACTCCACCTCAACCCCACTCCACTCTTCACATCCACACACTCCACCTCCACCCCATCTCCCACTCCCCACTCTACCTCCACCCCATCTCCCTCCACCACCCCCCCCCCCCCCTCGCACGGAACTTCCACTCCACCTCCACCTACCACACCTCTACTCCCACCTCCACTCCTTCCCCAACTCCACCTACACCATGTCCCAACTCTCCACAACCACCCCATATCCCGCTCCCCACTCCCCGCCTCCGACTCCACCTACAACCCCCCCCCCCCCACTCCCACCTCCACTATACCCCACCTCCACTCCCCCCCCCAACTCCACCTCCACTCCCTCCCCCAACTCCACCTCCACTCCCTCCCCAACTCCACCTCCACTCCCTCCCCAACTCCACCTCCACTCCCTCCCCATCTCCACCTCCACTCCACCTCCACTCCCTCCCCTAACTCCACCTCCACTTCCTCCCCATCTCCACCTCCACTCCCTCCCCATCTCCACCTCCACTCCCTCCCTAACTCCACCTCCACTCCCTCCCCTAACTCCACCTCCACTCCCTCCCCAACTCCACCTCCACTCCCTCCCCAACTCCACCTCCACTCCCTCCCCAACTCCACCTCCACTCCCTCCCTAACTCCACCTCCACTCCCTCCCCAACTCCACCTCCACTCCCTCCCCAACTCCACCTCCACTCCCTCCCCAACTCCACCTACACCATGTCCCACCTTCCACACCACCCCCCCCCACCCCCACTCCCCCCCCCCCCCCACACACACACACACACACACAGGTGGGCATCATCGACGATGACATCTTCGAGGAGGACGAGCACTTCTTCGTGCGGCTGCTGAACCTGCGGGTGGGCGATGCAGAGGGCATGTTTGAGAGCGACGAGGCGGGCGCCGCACCCAAGGGCCGGCTGGTGGAGCCCCTGGTGGCCACCGTCACCATCCTGGACGACGACCACGCCGGCATCTTCACCTTCGGCGACCGCATGGTGCGCGTCAGCGAGAGCGTGGGCACCATGGAGGTGACGGTGGTGCGCAACTCCGGCGCCCGCGGCACCGTCATCCTGCCGTACCGCACGGAGCCCGGCAGTGCCAAGGGCGGGGAGGACTACGAGGACGCCCGCGGCGAGATGGAGTTCACCAACGACCAGACCACGTGAGTAACCCAGGGGGGGGGGGGACGGAGGAGGGAGGGAGGGACACTCTGCGTCTGCTAGGGGAGGAACCCGGCGTGTGTGTGGGGGGGAGGGCGGGTGGGGTTAGGAGGGCTAATTGGAGCGTTGACGTCACTGACGTCACAAATGTACAAATATTACATTTACAAATTTGCACTATTTATTGGTTGGTTT
>CM050999.1:27483755-27576255 GCA_027704905.1 Muraenolepis orangiensis
TAGTTTATCAGGCATGGTGTGTGTTGATATCTACACAAACATGCATGCAAAAAATAGTACTTAGTATGGATTGTTACATTTAGATTTAGCACCTTATTATACATGCCTACGTATTTTTCTCAACTTATAACACTAATGTTGCGCTTTACTTCCTACTTACCGTTATATGTATTTTTACATTCCTGGTTTTACTAACACACTAACACAACACACACACACACTACACGCACACACACAACACAACACACTTAACTGGAGCTGTAATCCGCCAATGCTACTGCTATTGCTACTGCGTGTGTGTGTGTGTGTGTGGGTGTGTGTGTGTGTGTGTGTCAGCAAGATAGAGAGAGAGAGATACATAAAAAGCCAGACATTGCTCCCGTCCTCTTGCTAACGGCAGTGGTTAACTCTCTGGTTTAGTCTTAAACTTTGGAGAAGGTGAAGGTGTGATTTTAACAAGGGACAAGATGCTAAACATCAGGCGCTCAACCTCTGATTTAGGTCCCTATATTTTTTCTCTTGCCTCATCCGTGAATTTCCTGGACATGTTTGTCAACGGTGCTCTGCCCCATGGCCAAGCAGTGAGGCTGAGAGAGCACTACGCACGCCTCTACCGGGAATACTCGTCTCAAATGTCTACAAAATGGACAAATCGTGTGTTCTTATCAGGACCAAATGTACACCGGACTCCGCCTGTTGTGCAACTGCCGGGCGTTGGGCTCGGACACACGGGCCGCCAGCCGAGTCCGCCAGTCGAGGCCGCCAGCCTCCACACCAAACAAAAAGGTTGAGAGCTTTGTGTCCATATGAATGCCTGCGGGTGCAACGATATTGAAAGTGATTTTACAAACTTGCTCTCCTAACCTGGAAGAGTTAAGTTGCCCTTTAACAGGGGCAACTTAACTCACAAACTCCCCAAATAGTTAATTTTGTGCCTGACCAGGGAGGCGGAGACCTTGGATTACAACACCATCAGCAGAGTTTATCAAGCAGCCCCCCCCCCCCCCGGTGTGGCACTGGGCCGATCTGATAACGCTCGTATTAATCTGTTTATCATGGCATACAGCCAGAAACTAGGACTTTCTTTCTACATGTTGGCCGGAGATCTAAGAATTGTAGCAGCAGAGAAGCAGTGGAGGACTTGTGTGACTGCCTGGATCAGTCAGACTACGACATTTGTAGGACTGCTTCCAACAGCCTGGATCAACACACCGCGGCTGTGACGTACGTCAGCTTCTAATAATAATTCAAATTTGTTAGTGTACAGCACAGTGAAAGGAATTTCTCTGCATTTAACCCATCCTAGTATTAGGAACAGCGGTCAGCTATTTACACAGCGCCGGGGGCAGCAGGGTTAGGGTGTCTTGCTCAAAGACACTGCGACTGTTTTTTTGCTAGAAGGAGCCGGGGATCGAACCAGCAACCTTCCGGGCGACCACTCTACCTCCTGAGCTATACTGCCGCCTCTATACTGCCCCCTCTCTGAGGACAGCTGTATTCCAACACCGGGGACGGAGTTAAAATAATGAAAAACTCACAGGTTCACAGCAAGACTCATACAGCTACGTTTGGAGAAGGAGAGGGCTTTCAAGAGTGGAGAAGGGGATAGGTTTAGGGTGATTAAGGCCAAACGACTACGTACTTTGAGAAGCTGAAACAACTATTCTCAGCCAACGACTCCTCGTCAGTCTGACCATGGAACAGCCCTCCCGTCACACCTATCACACCTTTGCTCTGGAGCAGCTTCCTGGTGCAGCCTTTAAAAACGATCGTAGCAGACTTCAGGACCCCCCCCCCCCTCATCATGTGTGACCCCCCAACTAACACGGTGGAGTCATTCAGTCACTCCTGGGGATCTGGGTCATCTCACAAAGCCTCAGGTGGGAGGGGAACATCACCTACACAATCAAAGAAGGCCCAGCAAAGGATTCCTTCCTGCTGCAGCTATAATAAATTCAGCCGGCCCCACAAAGCGATGCTCCACTTCTACGCGGTCATCATTGAGTCTATCGTCGCTCATCTATCACCGTCTGCTTGGACAAAGGCCGACTGCAGTGGAAGGTCATGGACTGCAACTCAAAGATCAGTCTCTCATGGACCTGTATCACTCCAGGATCAGTCTCTCATGGACCTGTAACACTCCAGGATCAGTCTCTCATGGACTTGTATCACTCCAGGATCAGTCTCTCATGGACCTGTAACACTCCAGGATTAGTCTCTCATGGACGTGTAACACTCCAGGATCAGTCTCTCATGGATGTGTAACACTCCAGGATCAGTCTCTCATGGACCTGTAACACTCCAGGATCAGTCTCTCATGGACCTGTAACACTCCAGGACCAGGATGAGTGCACGAAAGATCCAGCCGATCCTTTCCCATCCAAGTCATTGAATGGGCATTGAGATGGCAGTGGGTCTCACAAATAACATACCCCCTGCCTCTCACTGACTCTGAGATATCCACTCCTCCCGACCCCCCCAGGGTCACACACCCTGTCACACACACACACACACACAATGCACTGATTTTCCTGCACCAACAACAACTCTTACCTCTCATGTAAAATGTGCAATGCAAATGTATGTACAGTACATACACACATGTATTTGTTTATTTATTGACTTATATGTATTCTAATTATTAGTGTACATGGCCATTGTATAGCCTCTCTATATATGGCTCTCTCATGCCTCTTAGACTTTCACAGCCAACGTAATTGATGGTTCTTAATAACTGAATGTGTAAAATGTTTTAACATCTTGTGTTAATTCTTCATGTTCAATATCTTGTTAATATTTAGCTCTTAACATGTTGCTTGATGTCTTTTTTTAGCTTTCCGTGTATGTGCAAATATACAAATATACTTAATGAAATAATTCATATTCTGAAGTGAAAAGACCATCTTCGCATGTACAGTACGTCTCACAGCAGTTTGCAGCAAATTGCAGCTGCATTTATGTGTGTGTGTGTGTGTGTGTGTGTGTGTGTGTGTGTCAGTGTGCACGTGTGTGTGAGTATGTACGTGTGTGTGTGGGTGTGAGCGTGTGTGAGTGACAGTAGTAGGTGACTGAGGCTGGGACTCTGCCTCATGTCAGATCTTTCACAATGAGAGGACTGCTCTTTACAGCCGCTATCTCACACACACACATACACACACACACACACACACACACACACACACACACACACACACACACACACACACACACACACACACACACACACACACGGATGTACATGGATGAGCTAATGCACACAAGTGATACAGTAGGAAATAAAATGCTGACTCGTCCTACATTATTTATACAGTTATGACTAATAGATTCGTGCCGCAATGTGCTGCAATTTCAACTTCCCGCTCTTAAAATCCCTCCTCTTCTTTCATCTGCTCCCTTAACTTCTCCTCCCTCTCTCCCTCTTTTCTCCTGCTCTGTTCACCTCTGTCACATCCCTCTGCCTCCTCCCCCCCCCCCCGTTCTCACCTCCACATCCCCCCTCCCATGCTCTCCTTCCTACCACCCTCCAACTCCTGTACCACCTCCTCCATCCCACCTCCTCCATGCCCACCTCCCCTTTACCACCTCCTCCATCCCACCTCCTCCATGCCCACCTCCTCATTACAACCTCCTCCATTACCACCTCCTCCATCCCACCTCCTCCATCCCCACCTCCTCCATCATTACCACCTCCTCCATCCCACCTCCTCCATCATTACCACCTCCTCCATCCCCACCTCCTCCTCCATTACCACCTCCTCCATCCCACCTCCTCCATCCCCACCTCCTCCATCATTACCACCTCCTCCATCCCCACCTCCTCCTCCATTACCACCTCCTCCATCCCACCTCCTCCATCCCCACCTCCTCCATCATTACCACCTCCTCCATCCCCACCTCCTCCTCCATTACCACCTCCTCCATTACCACCTCCTCCATCCCCACCTCCTCCATCCCACCTCCTCCATCCCCACCTCCTCCATCATTACCACCTCCTCCATCCCCACCTCCTCCATCATTACCACCTCCTCCATCCCACCTCCTCCATCTCACCTCCTCCATCCCACCTCCTCCATCCCCACCTCCTCCATCATTACCACCTCCTCCATCCCCACCTCCTCCATCATTACCACCTCCATCCCACCTCCTCCATCCCCACCTCCTCCATCCCCACCTCCTCCATCATTACCACCTCCTCCATCATCCCCACCTCCTCCATCATCCCCACCTCCTCCATCATTACCACCTCCTCCATCATCCCCACCTCCTCCATCCCCACCTCCTCCATCATTACCACCTCCTCCATCATCCCCACCTCCTCCATCATCCCCACCTCCTCCATCATCCCCACCTCCTCCATCATTCCCACCTCCTCCCAGACGACGATGGCCAGATGAGTTCGGAGGAGGAGGAGGCGCGCAGGATAGCTGAGATGGGGAAGCCCATCCTGGGGGAGCACAGCCGCCTGGAGGTGGTCATCGAGGAGTCCTATGAGTTCAAGGTAGCCAGTGAACACTGTTCGTTTTAGTGACAGTCGACCGTCAATGGACCAATCAATGGACCCCGATAGGCTGTTCTCTCTCTCTCTGCAGTTGCATCTTTGCAAATCCCCCTGTAGGTCACTCCATTCCCTAGCAAGTGTACAGGGTAGAAGTCATATTGGAATTGGCTATTCCACTGCTGTTGTATTACTGCTATCTATCGTCTGCTGTTGCCTTTTTAAAGTGGCATGAATTGACATCATTCCCAATCCTTCACCCAAACAGATAATTGTTGGTTATTTCCAACAAAACTGATCAGTACTACATGGTCTGACTGCGACAGCCTCTCTGGACTCATGCAGCACCGGGGATTCCTGCAATTACTTCAATGTTGATGCTATGTTCCGATTTAGTTTGATCGATTGTTCTCAGCTAAATCACTGAAATATATATATGTAAACAGCAGTGGAAATCGTACCAGGGGGTTTAACCAGAAAGCCAGGGAACACCCGTGTCGTCTTATCAGTTCCTCCTTCAGGGCCATGTCCCCTGATGGCTCCAGGTGGTCTGTGTCTGGTCTGAGGAGATAAACCTCTCCCTGGGAAACACTTTAGTGTAGAGAGCTCGTTCAATGTGTCTACAGCGCGATGTCAATCTCTGTATATATATATAATATACCTAAATAAATATATAGCTCTGGATCTTCTGAAAGCTCTCTGACATGAGCTTTAAGTAAGTTAAGGGTCATACTCTACTTTTACTATCCCCTATGTTAACCCCACCCCCCACCGCTATATCCTCTGTGAACCAAGGCAGAGGCAGCAGCAGCAGCAGCAGCAGCAGACCTTTCTTCTAACAGCCCAGCTGTAATGTGGTTCTTAATAATTTACATCCACGAGGCCTCACATGATAGATCAGCTCATTCGCGGTCAGACAGAGGTCTGTGGCACGCACACTCCTGCTTCCCCCTCCTCCTCCCTCTTCCTCTTCCTCGTCCACCTCCCCGCCACGCCTCCTCCTCCTCCTTGGAGCTAAACATGGTCTCAATCAAGTGGGATTTGAGGAATATCTGGTTAATCCGCTAGAAAACACGCTAAAGTGTGTGTGTGTGTGTGTGTGTGTGTGTGTGTGTGTGTGTGTGTGTGTGTGTGTGTGTGTGTGTGTCTGATTTCGAAACACAGACACGGAATGATGTTCTGTGCATTGAACCCAGTGAAACAACAAAAAAACATGGTTTGGCACGGACAGCAAAACAAACACTTGAAAGACATAAAGATGAGAGATACCCAAATACCATTCACACACCCTCCTCTCAAGCAGCCCCTTCTATCCCATCCCTCTATCGCCATAACGACTATGACAACGCAGCAGGATTCAAAACCTTCGGTGTACCTCATCATATACAGACGCCAGAGCCGTGGTTCCCAAATGATTTGTGTCCAGTCCCTCCACCCCCCTTGGTAAAAAAGACTTGCTGCCAACACTGTGTAACAAGGAGATAAGGACATAAGGAGAAGATGGATAAGACGGCGGGACAAGAAGGCGGGTCAAAAGGAGAAATGTCATGTGAAGTAATGCGACTGTCGGAGGCAAAAGACGAATCCCTGACATTTTGGGCAATTTTTTTATAAATATAGGTCCCAAAAAAAGAGGACATGTCCGGGAAATAGAGCAGAAGACCTTTCATCCTATCCCCCTGCTCCAGCCCTGCTCAGTACCCTCTATGCCTCCCAGGGCCGCCGCCCACTTTGGGAAACCATAACCATATATTATATAACCATATAGCCCAAGATGATTGGAGTTATATATTTTTGTCAAGCCGCCAGACGAGAATGTCTGAGCCTGTGCGGGCTCATATGTGCAAGCATCGTAAACAGGGAGGCAATTTATCTGTGTTGACTGAAAGTCCATATCAGATGGAGCCATTTCCATATCCCCATCGATGTTCATTGATGTGTCTATATATTCATATGGTATATTGGTATATGGGTTATGAAGGACATTAAAGAACACCGCTGCAGGCTCGCTTTTGAATCAGGTGGCTTGCTACGGTTTTTATCAAATGTTTTAGCCACAGAGGATGTGTTTAGGTGTACAAATAATAATAAAGGTATAGCTTTGTATTTGTTTTTAGGTGCGGATGCCCGTGGTTTGTATAATAAGTTTGTGTGGCATGGTGATGTATGCTGTCCCATATTACACAACAAATTGTGATCGATTTAAATTAATCAAATGAGAATGAAATATGAAGAAAAAATGAAATATGAAAATATTTAATATTACATATAATAATAATAAAAATGGGATAGTGATCTCAAAATATATATCATCCACGTCTCCTGTGTGTGAGACACCCGTGTGCATGTCTTTATGACACAGGAGAGTCCAGCTAGTAACAAACTCACTCACACACACGGTTTTTGGGGGTTTTTTTTGGTCCATAATGAGGACCCTGCCATCTAATTGGTTGCTGACCAAGAGTTTTCTTTCTTGGCTTCTGATTGGCAGAGCACCGTCGACAAGCTCATTAAGAAGACCAACCTAGCGCTGGTCATCGGCACACACTCCTGGAGGGAACAGTTTGTGGAAGCGGTTACCGTCAGCGCAGGTGAGGACACTGTGTGTGTGTGTATGTATGTATGTGTTTTTGAGTGTATGTATGTATGTGTATGTTTGTGAGTGTATGTATGTATGTATGTGTATGTTTGTGAGTGTATGTATGCATGTGTTTTTGTGAGTGTATGTATGAGTGTGTATGTATGTATGTATGTGTGTGTGAGTGTATGTATGTATGTGTGTATGTGCATGTTTGTGAGTGTATGTATGCATGTGTTTTTGTGAGTGTATGTATGAGTGTGTTTGTGAGTGTATGTCTGTGAGTGTATGTATGTATGTGTGTATGTGTGTGTGTATGTGTGTTTGTGAGTGTATGTATGTATGTATTCAATTAACTTCATTGTCATGGCAGTGAGAAACCTAATGGCCAACCTCCGTCTTCTGAGAAGACAAAATCAGACCCAAGTATGACGCTACTATGAGGACTCAAAGGAAGACAAGCTTATAATAATTAAAGTCCTATCTCTTAGAATATATCACTTTTCAAATGCCAAAGAAAGCCATTTCTGAATAAACACAATAACAACAACATTAAAGCTCAACTAAAACAGTTTGGTAAGCTGAGCTAACATATTCCTTAAATGTATTCGAGACCTGGAGACATGGAGACCTACCGTGTGAAGAGAATTCACAAAGTAGCCCGTTGCCCTACGTTCAAATAAAATAAATTACTTAGGATGGGTTAATACCGCACTCTAGTGGAGAGAATTATTCATTACAGTTCAGTGATGTCGAGCTGCCTCCAGTCAGTGGCAATGTTGGCTTTGGCTAAAGACTCATGTTGACATGGCATGACTTATGTTCAGTTATTTTTATTTTTTCTTCTGGCATGCGTTCCCTTGGCTAGCTCAGTGTAGCAGGTCACTCAGCCACTCGCCACCTAGATGGGTTTTCTGAGCTCCTTATCTGGGCTCCTCCGACAGGCCACAGTTAGATGTTGTTGATCTGGCTGGTCTTGACTCGGGCCAGGGTGAGGCTGCTTCAACCAGCCACCACACACAGTATTTGGTTCATACTTTTACCCTACAAAAGTTAATCATTTAGAGTGTTGCATTGTGTGTTTTTAAGCAGTTTTGGATACAATTCGATTTCTTTACTGGCATGTGTTTGTGTATGTGTTGCTTAACAATTTCAGTTGACACTATGCTGGTCTGCTAACAGCCAATAATTATCGTTCTCCACTCCCCCTCTTCTCTCTCTCTCTCTCTCTCTCTCTCTCACTCTCTCACTCTCTCACTCTCTCTCTCACTCTCTCTCTCTCTCTCTTCCCATGTCGGTTCTCTTTCCCTTCGCCAGGCGATGAGGACGATGACCAGGAGGAGCGCCTGCCCTCCTGCTACGACTACGTCATGCACTTCGTCACCGTGTTCTGGAAGGTGCTGTTCGCCTGCGTGCCGCCCACCGAGCTCTGGAACGGCTGGGCGTGCTTCTGTGTCTCCATCAGCTCCATCGGCCTGCTGACGGCCGTCATCGGGGACCTGGCGTCCCACTTTGGCTGCACCGTGGGCCTGCGCGATTCTGTCACCGCCGTGGTGTTCGTGGCCCTGGGAACCTCCATCCCAGGTGAGCTGAAAAAAAACCCTTTGCGTTAGTCCCCTGGTGCTGGTCTAACAGACGCCAGCAGGTGGTGCTGTGCAGTGAGTAAACCTCACTCCCAGACCCCTAAAAGATGTTCTAGTGATGAAGCTAGAGCCTGTGGCTTTGAGCTTCTCACGTTAGAGCGTCACATCTCATGCCAGAGGTTGTTGAGTTTGTGCCCAGTGCCTCACTGTTACCCTGGGACTCTCTTATGGGTGAGGTAGCCAGTCACTGTGGTTGGTTTAGTTTAGTTTAGGGACCAATCGACCAGTCGTGGTGCCCCAATAATAATATATTTAGGATGTAGGATAGAAAATGTATGTAGGATGTAGGATATATTTAGGATGAAGTATATATATATAGGATGTAGGCTATTGAATGTATAAAGGATGTAGTATATACACTATATAGGACGTAGGATATATTTAGGATTTTATTATATATATAGGATGTAGGATATAACATGTATATAGGATCGAAGATATATATAGGATGAAGGATACATATAGGACGTAGGCTATAACATGTATCTATGTATATAGGATGTAGGATATACAGTATATAGGATGTAGGATATATTTAGGATGTAGTATATATATAGGCTGTAGGATATCAGATATTCAGTATATAGAATGTAGGATATATTTAGGATGTATGGTAAATATAGGATGTAGGATAGATTTTGGTGTAGGATTTATATAGGATGTAAGGTAGATTTAGGATATAGGATATATATAGGATGTAGGTTATATTAAGGATGTAGGATATATAATGTATTTAGGAGGTAGGATATATTTAGGATATAGGCTATATGTAGTATGTAGGATATATATAGGATGTAGGTTATATTAAGGATGTAGGATATATAATGTATTTAGGAGGTAGGATATATTTAGGATATAGCCTATATGTAGTATGTAGGATATATATAGGATGTAGGTTATATTAAGGATGTAGGATATATAATGTATTTAGGAGGTAGGATATATTTAGGATATAGGCTATATGTAGTATGTAGGATATATATAGGATGAGGGATATATATATATATATAGGATGTAGGATATATATCCTAGTGTACACCTTACTAACCCCCTAGATTTCCCTGGTTGCCCGGCTTCTTCCTACTCTTCTGATAGCATAACGCCCTCCCTGTCCTTGTCCCCCTTCCCCCCCATCAGACACGTTCGCCAGCAAGGTGGCCGCCACGCAGGACCAGCACGCCGACGCCTCCGTGGGCAACGTGACGGGCAGCAACGCGGTCAACGTGTTCCTGGGCATCGGCGTGGCGTGGTCGGTGGCCGCCATCTACTGGGCCTCCAAGGGCAAGGAGTTCCGCGTGGACCCCGGGTCGCTGGCCTTCTCCGTCACCCTCTTCACCATCTTCGCCTTCTTCACCATGGGCGTGCTGCTGTTCCGGCGCCGGCCCTCCATCGGCGGGGAGCTGGGCGGGCCCAGGGGGTCGCGCATCGCCACCAGCCTGCTGTTCCTGGGCCTCTGGTTCCTCTACATCTTCTTCTCCAGCCTGGAGGCTTACTGCCACATCACATTCTAGAGGGGGGGGAGAGAGAGCCCAAAGAGAGAGGGAGAGGGAGTTGGAGAGGAATAGAGAGAGAGGGGGAGTTGGAGAGGAATAGAGAGAGAGGGAGAGTTGGAGAGGAATGGGGCGAGGGAGAGGAAGAGGAAATGTAAGAGCAGCATGTTAAACACACATATTGTACTCATTGTTCAGTGTAGCACAGGGAACAGATGCTTCTGTTCATCCACCGTTCACGCATCGCCACTCCCTCCATGCATCAGGACACTCCACGGCACCGCAACACATTGTATCAGCACACACACACACACCAGTGTTATTTTTTTATTTGTTTATATTTTTATTTTGTATTTTCATTTTTTTTGTTTTCATCTCCATTTTGGTTTGCAACATCCATTTTATTCAGTGTCAGTAGTATCCGTTTTTTAAGTTAGCTTTTTTTTTATGTGTTCTGCTTCCATTGAAGTATTTAAAAATTCTAACTTATTGAAATGAACCAGGTCTTGAGCAAGCTTAAGGATAACGAGCCAGTCTCGCATCCCAAAAGTTACATTTTATAGTATTTATATTATTACTATCTAATTTTAAAGTCCGATATTTTGTTTAGTTTTTTTCTGCAAACTCAGTTTTAGTTTTTATGTCAGTTAAAGGATGGCTTTTTTTATCAGTTTTTGATGATTTCAGTTTCGGTTAACTATAATCACACGGAACACACACACACACACACACACACACACACACGTCAGTCACACCAGTCACTGCACTAGGACACACACATTTTCAGACTTAACATTGGCATTGACCCAGGGCAGAGAAGGGTCGACAGGAAGTGGGTTTTAGTGAATATTAAGTTATATTAATCACTATAGTGATTAATATATAATTAATATGATGTCAAAGCAACAGAGATGAAGAAACCTTCAGGAGGGTTTTAACGAGGGAGAGTTTAGGATGGTGAGAAAGGGAAGCAGAAAAGGTTCCGGGGGGATTTGTGCAAAACTAACTTCAACTTAAACACCGCCAAGGACTAGGCCGACCATCCATCAGCCCTGAAGAGTTCTCTCCTAGTGATGATGAAGAGTGGACCAAGACTAACTTCTTCCTCCAGACGATGCCCATGAGAAAAGCAGCATGCCCCTTCATCAGCGGATGTTTTAGACCTGTGTGTCGTTCCTCCATCCACCCCTACTCACTTTGACCAAACCATCCTTTTGTTGTTTTTTAAAGAGAGCAGCAGAGCTCTGTGGAGGAGAGGGAAGCAGTGCAATGTTTACAAAAAAAAAAAAACACCAACAATGACAAGTGAGCTCTGCGACGTTCTGCTGTGGAAAAGGACACCCGACGGACGGCCTGACGATGCTCGTCTGGACGTACAGAACCCTGCATTGTGCTTTCCCACATACCGGAGTATTTAGAGGTCATAGAAAAATCATCGCATTCAATCGACAACGAGAATAGGACACAGAGCCAGACTCATCTACACACGACATACGGTGTCTCAAGCCACGACAGGCCATAATGCTAATGCTAACACACTACAACACACAATAGATGAACACACAATAGAGACCCTTACGGCACACAATACATTGACTCACTACAAACACCACGTCAACACCACGCTAGCTAATGTACAGACTGTAAATACAGTAGGATTCATTTCCTGTGGCATGGCAGGACAAAAATAATCACTTATACTGTCTCACTATGGATCCATACCGTCTTGGAACTGTGGACCACTGAAGACGAACTCGACATCAAACTGCAGATTCATCCTCTTCATGTCCACCCCTCTTTTTGTGTGCAGGAACTGTGTAGCAGTCCGGATGTGAAGTGATTGATTTAGCAGTAGTGTAAATAGGGTGTTTGTGAAGGACAGTCACACTTGTAAGTTCATCGAAGGTGAGTTACTGTCCACTGATGCGGAGCCGAACGCTAACGTTGAGGCAGAGGACCACAGTACATTGTAGAGGGTATGTCTACGTTGGAGCAGTGATCTTAACACTTTTAGATTTTAGATCAATGAATTCGATTTTGTTTGCGTTCTTATCAAAATATCTTAAATGATACTTACTAAATTGCTTTACATCATTTTAGCGCAATGAATTGACGCTGATGTTATTCTAAAGTTATTAACATTTGCAATGCTAATTAGGTAATACTATCCATGCTGTAATACACACTAGATAACGGGCAAAGCAAGGTCACAGCAAGCGAGATGAGCTTATATTGATAATAATATACTTTAACATTGATCATATTATGTCACTGATTGCCATGCTAATTAGATATCACAAAGGACAAGGAGAGCTCATTCTTAAACGACAAAGCAAATCATGTCTGCCTGCTCTAATCCTGTTTAATCCAGAATTTAAATGCTGTTAAGATTATAGAAACACCACAACAGTAATTGACAATTCTGGCTGTTTAACCCTTTAGAATCATACAAAGATTATATTATATTCGAGATGCTATTCTGATTTAGAATATATATATATATATATATATATATATATATAGCCTGATAATACTGTGAAAGGGATTAGTGTGTGATTGAATATGTATGGTTACTGAGGAACCAGCTAATTGAAAGGTTTCCTTCCTTTGTGCCTCTACTTAATTGTAATATATAAGGTGTTATATATTACAAAGTTTCCAGATCAGTGGACAGTAACCAATCAGCTATCAGAGTTTGGCAGTCCTTCTACTCAAATCAAACTAACATGTGACATGTGACAGTGTGATCATCAATCCAGAAAAAATTATGAAAGAAAAAAACCGAAAAAAAATAAGTGTTTTTCCAAGGACCTTCTAATATCATTGGCTGTTAAGTCCACAGAACAGCTGTGGACTACAAGCATCCAAGTTGTGTGCTGTTATGTTGTGTTTACAGAAACTTTCCTAGAGGCCATCTCAGTCCACGACGGGACATATTTAGGGCTAATTGTGGAAAAAAGGACAGTTTAGTTGCCTGACAGCTGCGGCGGGGAAGTCTAATCCCTAATTGGATTTCTATGAATCCATTACTGTGGCATGCATCCCGACAAGACTATCCTAGCATGGTTATGGCATGGTTAACTCCAACAAAATATGCATGGGTAGTAAAAGGCTGAACAGTGTTAGTTTTGATCATAATACAAAGGGGAACCCTGAGGGAGGTCACGGTGACCTCTGACATAATAGTGTGTGATTGAATATGTATGGTAACTCTCTGACATGACCGAGCTATACATCATCCAAGAGCATTACCTACCCATATCCAGATAGGGAAAACAATTACGACTATACAGGATACTACCCATCTAATGCCTTAACTAAACGTTAAAAACACTACTAGTATGTTCACGCTTTTAGTTCTCCAAACTTTGTCTTTGCTACCCTTTAGGTTTTTGTTATTATCATTTATGTTGACCATGTTTTTAAGAAACCCAGATGGCCCTTTAGTGATGCCATTCACTGACTCATAATTCTGGTTGAAACTTACCATCTCTTCTCTGGGTGTCTCATTTGAGTAATGCTGGGGTACAGTTAACCAACCCCCAATATATGGTGGAAAGTCATAAACAGGTATATATGAAACATAATCACCCACCCCCTATCCCCAACCCATCAGTAGGACCTGTGTAAATGATTGAGGATAAGTCATGACCTATTACCATGACATGATGAGGTATGATACTGGCGTGTGCTGTGCAGTGTTGCACGACGGACTGGAGAGAGAGGTGGACATGTTTAAGTGTTCACACAAGTGCCGCTTAATGCTGTCCTACAGAAGAAAAGAAAACTCACAGAACACAGAAGTGTGGTCAAAATCTAAACATTTGGTGAAGTCTTTTCCAGTTGATTTGAAATTGGGGGCTGTCTCCCTTTTGTTGTTTGATATTAAAAATGTGAAAAGTATTAAGAAAGATCTGATGAGGGCTGATGAGCAGGGAGTGTGGAAAGCATTAATACGTCCAGATAACTAGAACTATACTAAAATAAATCCACTGCCTAATATTGCTATTATTATAATTATTAATATTATTAGATATTTCTGCAAGGGTTTCCTTTCTAGCGCTGCCACGACGTCATTGCAATTCTCCCCCCCCCCCCAAATGCTCTAAAAGTAGATTATATTACTCCTCTTATTCCTGGTAATATATCTTAACGATCCAATTTGTTTACCCTATAGACAAACCATACTTTGTACAAATTTCTTAAATCGACTTTATACCGTTTCCTCACATATATAAGTAAGGTGTTTTTTTGTATTTCTTAACAATGTAGTAGTAGTGAAACAATGCAGATGGTAGTGAGGTGATACTGTTAGAAAACAAACGTGGGTTACATGTTGATCAATGTTTCACATGCAGGATGAAGTTACTGAAAGTCCTTCGATCAAACACACACATTTCTTGTTTGTTGTCAACTTGTTTGTTTCTGTGTTACAAACACCTGTTTTTTTCTGACAAGATTATTTATTTAGATATTTATTTTATTTACAGATGATTTATGTATAGATACATGTTACTGCAGTCCTCGGTGTAGTTTCAACGTGCAATACAGCTATCTTTAACACAATATTACTTTAATATATTCGATATGAACTGAGCTACATTTTTACTCCAGCTAGGAGAAATAAGACTTAATTGTCGGGTTTTTTTTGTTTTGTTTTGTTTGTTTTAATGTTAAGTAGCATGTTTACAAAAGGGAACCGTGTTGAACATTTCCAGTATAGGCTAACTGTCTATAGCTTTGTGGTGTCATGGCGAGCCGAAAGGGAGCATGAAAAAGAGACCACTTTAAAAAGCACAGCGGTCGTGACACGAGCCGCTAATAAGCACAGCGGTTGTGACCAGAAGAGCCGCTAATCAGAATGGGGCGCTCGAGCAGCGAGCAGCAACTGTAGCCTACGGCTACACCGTTCGTCCTTCCCGCCAATTCTCAAGTTCGCGCCAATTCTCAAGTTCGCGCCAGTGAGCGAGAAAAAAAGAAAAAAGGAACGGTACAACAACAACAACACAGTCAGCGGTTTACCTGGGGCCCGTGTGGCGCCTTTCACTGAGAGTGGGAAGAGGTCGTCTCTGTGTGTGGTGGGTGTGTTAGTATGTAGAGTGTTACTAATGTAATAGAACACCACATGTGTCCTGCTACCCCCCCCCCCCTCCACCTCCATAGAACTGTTTACAATGTCGCGACATGATTCTGTGTTTTGATAAACTTCTGTAGGCCTACTGGCTGTCTGGCGTTGCCCTTGGCTTGTTCTTGTAGCTAGATGTGATGTCTGTCCGTCCCGTCCCCCCTGTGTTTTTGTTTCATGTTCGTTTGAGTCGTGTTTCCTCTAAAGACGCATGGTGTTGTACGTGTGGTAGCAGCATGATCTACGACGATGGACGTTTCTAAGCCTATGTGATTGATTGGTTGGTTCCTATAGGAGTGACTTCTAATAAAACCCAAACTTTTATTTTTTTTGTGTAACATAAAATAAACGAAAACAAACAAAACAACAATACAATACATGTGAATAGACGCACCGACGACAAACGTGTGACACCACCATGGTAACACAACAACATGGACTTCTAAAACAACACAAACACACATATGAAGGGATTCTGTGTCTACTGTGTATTTGTATTTCCTTTACAAGCTGTGAAATGAGAGCCTACTCTGTTTTTGTTAAGGCTGTGCCGCCTGCGACAAGTAGGCCTATACCATCCAAGTCCATCTTGTCTGTGTAAAAGATGTGTGTGTACTCCCACCCCCCCCCCCTCTCAAGTCTCGCTCTGTAACTGTCTTTGTGGCGTTTTACCTGTGATGAAATTTCTCTTTGCCTGAACCTTTGTAGGGTAACGACGACTGAGTTAATACAATACCATGTAATAGAGATATACATTTATTCAATACTGTAATACATTATTAACCAAAATTGATTTTTTTTAACGAAATGATTGTGGAAAAATAAGGAAAAGGGGATGACACTTGTTTTGGGAATATGGCATGAGGTGTTATGGTGTTACTGAAGAAAATGAAGCTCTTTAATGAACTGAAGTAGACCTTATTTAAATATAGTTTATTTATTTTCATCGCTTACTGTGTCTTGAGTCGTTATTTTTTGCAGCACACCAAGATAGAAACTGAACCAAAAATGAACTTTATGTTATTTCACAATTCAATAGGGTTTTAGATTTTGTGTGTGTATATACATATATATATATATACACACACCAAATTTAACTGTAAAGTAAATCTTGCTCATCCATTCAGGTCACACTAAGTGGCCACAGGGGGCACTGTGTTGGTGCGTTGTTGGGGGGGAGTCATTAAATATTCGATTAGTGCCACGCCCCCCTACAATACGTTACACTGCGCAGATGCGGATGTGGTGGCTTCAGGGGGATCGCTGATTGGGCAGCCTGCTGAGCTAGAGCTTAGCCAGTTAGCCTGGCGGAAAGACATGTTTAAGATACGTTAACGCTCCTTACATTGGGTTGCGGGCAAAATAACCAAACAGAATCAACATAGTTTCGGTTAAACACAAAGTGTTGGTTGCTGCTGCTCGTGTGCAGGAGAAGCGTCTTCTCCAGTCGCAGTTGACGTTGGAAACCAACGGAACAAGGTAGGACAGCTAACGCGTGGGTTCGCCATTGTTTATGAACGGATACGGGCGCCGACTACTTCTAAGAGATATATGCTATACATGTTATACTTTACAACATATCAACTTTCTATTTCTATAATTCTAGTTTATTTTCGGTCCGTTGGGAATACGTTTTGATCCGATATCATTTGTCTTCGATGTTGACATTTCCTAATTCATTAATTAACTCTGAATCGGACCATTGTTTCTATATGTCCAGCACATAGACGGAGCCGCTCTCAGGTGTATATCTTTTCGGGTCGTTTTAATGAACACAATCGAAGAGTGCGTTTGGTCCAATGGTGACCGGTAGGGCTATCCCTGGCCAGCTAGCACACACTAGCTCGTCAAAGGGTCGGCTTGTTTTACTCGTTTAACGTTTCATTATATCTCGATAAAATTGTACCGGAAGTTCGGTCGCACGATTTTTATTTATGCCAAAATACAGCTTGTAAACATTGTGTGTGTATATGTATGTATATATGTATGTATGTATGTATGTGTATATATGTATGTGTATGTATGTATATATGTATGTATATATGTATGTATGTATGTATATATATATGTATGTATATATATGTATATGTATATATATATGTGTATATATATATATATATATATATAATGTCGAGGGACACCACGGCCAATATCTGTGTTCGATGCTGCCGTTCGAGAGCCTCCATACTATAATTATATACTATACTATCAACTATGCGATTGTTTATAAAAAGGCCCCGGTGAGGATATGGCAAAATATGGCGCGGTTACAGGCTGCCGATTAAAGGTCGTCACGCTGATTAATAATTGATCTACAAACACACCGGCTCCACTGGAGTTACCAAAACCCCTCGATTGTTAATCCGATGGTGGGCCTTTGATTAAAGGTTCACTCAATCAATGACAAGGTGTGATAAGACATAAAATAAATAAAGTAAGCTTTACTTTTTTGGGTGGTGCATTGGTGGTTCATCTTGCATCAATATAATGGACACGGGTCCCTCTCTCCTCCTCCCAGCAGACTAGGTCAGATGTCCCACTACTCTTCCTCTCGTAGCTCGTCAAGGGCCACCGACTGTAAAGTCTACGTCGGTGACTTGGGCAATGGTGCGGCTAAAGGGGAACTTGAACGGGCCTTCAGCTACTATGGTCCCCTCCGCACCGTGTGGGTGGCCAGGAACCCACCGGGGTTCGCCTTTGTAGAGTATGAGGACCCCAGAGATGCAGAGGATGCGGTGAAGGGAATGGATGGAAAGTGAGTATTCAAATTCATTTGTTGAAAGGGCCTGGTCTGCTTTTTAAAATCCCCATGCTTGAGCACACCTCAATTTTGGGGTTCATTTTTACTTATACGTTGTTGTTGTTGTTGTAAAAAGTCTGAACTTTTCTCACAGCAATACTCTCACACCAAAACTGTGGCTGGTCGTTTTTTATTCCCCTTTCATTTAAATGTTTCTTTTCCACCAGGGTCTTGTGCGGTTCCAGAATTCGTGTGGAGCTGTCGACGGGCATGTCCAGGAAGAGTCGCGGTCGTCCCAGTCGCCGCCATTTTGATCCCAACGACCGTTGCTACCAGTGTGGTGACCGGGGACATTATGCATACGACTGCTACCGCTTCAACAAGAGGGGTGGAGGAAGTGGAGGAGGCGGCGGCGGCGGTGGTCGTCGCAGCAGCAGGTAACAAGGGAGTTAAGCAAATGTTACTTACTCATCCACCCAGTGATGACTCGACTCGATCCAAAAATATGTCCTCAGATTACTGGTTTCTAATATGCAAATGAACTGTAAGGGGTCACCACTATCATACCATTGTCATCCATATTACATTACACTATCACACTTTTGCTGGATTCATGGACTCATTTGAGCAACTGCACTGTATTCATGGTGCTGCTGCACTAATGGCACTTTAAAATGCCCTTTTTTAATGTTTATACACCTTTTGGTACATGTCATCCATCAGTCACTGTATTATTGTCGGAAATTCATACCACAGGAGGGGATGAGGAGAAAGCCTTCCATTGTTCTTGTGTATGGTAATAAAACATCTTGAATCTTGATGAGTGACAATGCCCTTTTTCTGCTCTCCAGGTCTCGCTCCAACTCCAGATCTCGCTCCCGGTCCAGGTCCCGCGGCCGCCATTACCGCTCTCGCTCTCGTAGCCGTAGCAACGAACGGTAAGTTGTATGTATGTATAACCGCCACGGCGGCATTTTATACAGCCTCAACAACGATTCATTACTGGCATGGCTTTTTAATGATATACCCTGCTCCAAATATCATGTATTTGTAGGCTGTCAGGAAAATCAACACAATTCTATATCAACTACATTTGTTATTGTTGATTGCTTGACAAGTACTTGTTTTTAACTTGAGTATATGTTTGCACCACCTAACTGCAAACCATTTTCCCACTCACTCATCGATATGCATTACTTGAGAGAACGCGTTACACGGTAGGTAAGAAACACGGTAAGTTTCCTAACCTTTTTTTTTTACATTTGTATTTTTTTTGATTGCAGCAGCGGCGGACGCCGTCGTTCTCCATCGTACTCCAAGCGCAGAAGCAGGTGAGACTCACTCTGAATTTACTTATTTCTCGTCACCAGAGTTTAAGTTTCTTTTGTTCTTCCCTCACCCTGAAATTTAACACTCTGTCGACGAGGTGCCGTCTCTGTTATTGTATTACAACTTTAACACAAGGACCATTAAACCTGAGGTTGGTCAGCATGTCTTGAACCAGTCTAGCCAGTTTTTTGTCTTATTCACCAAAACCTTTTCCATGGCAACAGGTCTGGTTCTCCAGCACGCTCCAATAAATCTAGGAGTCCTGCGAGAGGGTGAGTTTCACATTTCTTTTTTTTTTGTACGACACTGTACTCAAAACCAAAATGTGACAGTTGGACCAGTCTTTCCTAAAATGAAGTTAGTTGCAATATCCAGTGGTTGTTGACATGTTCGGTCTGCTGCTCCAGTCGCTCCAGGTCTCGCTCAAGGTCCGCCGCTGCTTCCCGGCGCCGGTCCGCCTCTGCTACCCGGCGCCGGTCCGCCTCTGCCACCCGGCGCCGGTCCGCCTCTGCCACCCGGCGCCGGTCCGCCTCTGCCACCCGCCGCAGGTCAACCTCTGCCACCCGCCGCAGGTCAGCTTCTGGCCCCAGGCGCCGGACAGCTTCGCGGTCCCGCTCTCGCTCCCGTTCTGCCAGCCACAAGAAGACCAGGTACGCCCCCGTCTCTGCTGCCTCAGTCAAGTGATCAGCTAGCCTTTTAGTTGAGCTAAGTGGTCAGATATGCATGTTAGCCAGGGGAGATGGGGTTTGTCCTCCATTTTAAGTGGTAGACAAGCCTTTTGCTTTAGTCTGCCTCCGCCAGACAGCCTCAAACCAGCCCGGGAACCACAGGCTGGCGCTCGCCACGGACGGGATTGCGGAAGGCTCTGCTATTGTTCCTCAGTAGCCGGGTGGAGCGATGGAGACGGGTGGAGGCAGGGACGGTGGATATAAAGGGAAGTTGGAGGTTTAGTACAGCAGCCCTCCATCAAGTGCCCAGTTCTCTGCTCTTACTACCGCCACCAAGTTTGATGGACGATGGAACCTCTGTCAGGCTTGGTGGTGGCTGAGGACCTGAGAAGAGGGCACATGAAAGGAAGAATGAACACTTGTAATCTTGGTATAGCCAATGGTTATAATTCGAGTAGTTACAGCAAGGCACAGTTGGCCAAGCCTCTTGCTGTTCATTAGATACAGTCAGAGTCTAAATGGAAAACAACAAGATGTCCAAAGGCAAGAACCGCACCATCTCTGGAAACTAGTGTCCTTCTAAATGCAGTTTCGATTGGTGGCGCTCAGTATGTTCTGCTTTTTGAAGTGTTTGGTTACTCTATAAACTGACTGCAGTAATGAACTGAAAGATTTGCTTGGCAGTAAGCTTCAAATTCAATGTTTTTCCTAACATACATTTTCTAAATTTGGGTGGGTTCTCGTGTACAGGTAAAAGAGGGACCTTGTGGGGAGGAGGGCGGGGGTCAGCAGCACCAGTGGTGACTTCCAACTTTGCAGAACAGTTTTGTTTATTTTTCATATTTTCTTTAAAGCGTGTGGCGGCAGCTGACCCCAGGGTCTGCCCGCTGCCGATGGTTACGTCCTGCGGGAGGGTGACTTAAGATCTGAGATCAGCCTCCGCCTGCAGCTGGCGTTAGAGTGAGAGAGAGAGAGAGAGGTCGACCGACCGACCGTCCGAGCGCTCCCCCCGCTGTGAATGGGCGACCGACGCACACGCTCAGACCAGAGCCGCCCGCTCACACACACGGTTGTTCTACTAGAGCCAGCCTTCAGACCTTCCAGCGGGGCTGACTACACAGTATCCACCACACCCTTCTTGAATCCCTTACCCCCACCCCACCCCCATTCCTTTCCCTTCCTCCTCCTCCTCCCCCCTCACCTTCCTACCTACCAGAGCTCTCCGGCCTCTGTCTTAGCTTCTGAGAGTGAAAGAGTGAGAGGGAGCGTGCTGAGGAGACATCAGCAGTCTTCAAGAGCCTCCCAGCGCAGTGTCGCCGCGTTGTAGTCATCCGTCCTTCAGTGCGTTCGTCCTTCGCTTCACTGTACTTGTTGTTTCTGGCTCAAAGGTAAACATCCAGATGTACCCCCCCCCCCCTCACACTGATAAGGCTAGATAAACAGCTGGTTCCGATGTAAAGCACTCACTTGATGGGGCGGGGCTGACTGTTGGCCATTATGGCAAAGGTGCTGTGCATGCTAATGAGTGGGTCTTTGACTGGGAAAGTAACTGATTGTGATTTAAAATGGTCAAAACTCAGCAGAACAAAAAGGTTCTTTAACCATAACCTGCCAACAACAGATTTACATTGATTATTACGAGGCAGGGCTCAAGCTGGTGTTAAAGCTGCTGGACATTGACTACATGTTGGCAGTTAGCTGACTAATGAATGGAATTGTTATCCATGTTGGCAGTAAGCTCAGGACTGAATGGAATTAAATGTGCTCTGGGATGTATAATTTCAGTCAGCCAAAAAATAAATCTCCCATTCACAAATGGAGTAGTTAATGATAAAACAAACTGCCACAGTCCTACCCAGTTAACATGTATACCCATTAATGTCTTGAGCCCTGCAGGGAAGGGCCAGTTGCCCAATAGTGTGAAGATGGCTTTCTAAAAGTCTAGTTTCACTCCTGGCCCACTGGGTGGTGATTGTCTTAAGTCTGTTCCCACAACAAACCGTTAATCCCAGCCTAGCATTAACGTGGATGCATTGTTCTTCATTGCAGAGAGACTTATTTGTATAGAGGTTAAACGGTGGGGTGTATTCAGAAGTGTCGGTCCCGACTTTGGATTTCCATTTGAAAGAAGAGGACCGACCTGCTGAAACTCCACTCATGTCATACTCACCCACACCGACGCCATTTCCCTGCCACCAAACACTACTTGATGCATAGAATCTGTACTGTGATAGATTATTTATTTTTTATCTAATGTGTTTTCCCTGTAGTCTTTGTAAAAATAATTAATAAGTGCAATATAACGACCTTCCTGACTATGTATAGTAGGGAGGGAAAGCCAGGCAAATGGCACAGGATGCAGGGTGGGGGTGTGAGACGGTTTGTTTTCCATTGTCCTCCCACAGCAGCTAATAACCAAAGTCTCCCTCTGTTGCAGTCGTTCCCGCTCACCAAGCGCAAAGAGGAGCCCGACCCCCGGAGACGATTGAACATAACCAACCACATCCTGATACACATGCTAATACACACACACACACACACACACACACACACACACACACACACACACACACACACACACACACACACACACACACACACACACACACACACACACACACACACACACACACACACACACACACACACACACACACACACACACACACACACACACACACACACACACACACACACACACACACACACACACACACACACAGAGAGACCAAACCCACCCCTCACTCACTCACCCTGAAGTCTCATATCCCCTACCTGGCTGCTTCGCCAACCTTCGAGTTGGCTGGCGAGCATGAATGTGTTGCAGGTTGTTGCTCGGTCCGTTGGTCCCGGCCAAGCTGGGTGGTAGGGTGTATGAAATTGCTCTGATGGAAACCACCTCGTGTAGATGTTTCAACAGCGATTTGGGCAGCTGGAACGCAAGACATTGTATCGACCTGGTGTATAAAGCTACCGCACCTGCGTCTGTTTAATTTAAATTTTCAAGAACCTTGCAATAACTTGCTTGTATATCCTTTAAAAAAAATACGTTGTAATCTTAATTCCTAGTTCTGAATGAATGAATCCTGAAGGTTTTAATTTATGGAATGAAAAGTTTCTTTTTTTTTCCCCCCACAATGAAACATGCTTCAAACAGACCCCAACCTCAAGTTGCTTAGCTATTGTCTTTCAAACCCCTTTCAAAGTTGTTCTTTAGGGCTTTATGTTTTAATGGGACAACCTGAGCCCGACATACTGTTGAGTTCCACCTCCCCCCGACTGTCCTGTAGGGACCGGCCTGCATGTCTTCAGTCCATGGCTACTGTGTACATTGACGGCGTTGCGGTCCTACAGCAGATACTCAGCATGAAGTCTGTCCTTCTACTGCACTGCCCTTTTTACACGTTAGCAGCTCACTGTCCACTGATTGGTTTTTCTATGTGCTGTTAATTTGTTTCTGTGTTTTTTATTTTTATTTTTTATTTTTTTTGTATAGGTTTTTAAAGCTATAGAGGGCTGTTTCTTAATGTTTGTTCTCCCTGGCTCACAAGTGGAAGTTATTTTTGAATAAATCTCTTGGACATGCCGATCATCTTGTATTTCATTCTTTAGCATAAACTTTTTTGAGATGTATCAAATCAAATGAGCAACTGAAGTTTAAGGTTCCGGTAATGCGTTGTAACCCTTTAAGCAACGCGAACTACTGCGTTCAAATCATGGATGGTTCAAATACCCCTACTTAAAATACTTAAATATAGTTACAATTATATATTTGGCTGACATTGCTACGTGTACATGGTGTAAAAAGATGCTGCTAAAAAATGTTATTAGATTAACTTGCAGAATACGTGCATACTTTGTTGGAGTTTAATTAAAACGACCGTCCAAATCCAGCGTTAATTAGAGGGCATCTTCGGTGGCGGGGGTTATTACGAAACTTGAGTTATAAAAAACGATGTGCTATTTGCTCCTATAGAAATAAACCTTAACAAGTCAGGAAATCAATATTTTATATTTTTGACCATTACTCCATACATTCTAACTAATCAAGATTATATTCCTCGAAAGGGATAAGTTGCATTGATTATTCAAACGTTACCATGATTAAGGCTAGGATAGTAATGTGCAATCCTATTGGCTCTCCCTCGTGACGCATCAAAACGAACAGGGGTTTAAACCAATCAGTGCGCCCAAATGGCAGCAAAGGGCGTGGTCATCGGCGGGTCGTTTTTCTTGACTTTTCCGTCCATTTTCACTCCGTCACTCCAACCTTCCTTTTAAACCGGGGCAACATGGCAACTGCAACAAGCCGTTATTACAGCGAGGACGGCCGGGCAACCAAACGTCAGAAAACCGAAGGAATGGCAACGGTAAGCTTCCTCGCCGAATCTAACGTTTTAGGCGAAAATCGGTTATAAAAAATACGAGTTTCTCGTTGTGAGAACCCAACGCCCGCAGGGGTACCGTCAAACGGTGACATTCAAAAATTCAAATGTGTGTCCTATTTAACTTTAAAAAATCTCGTTCGTTTATATTTATTCGACGAATCCCACGTATATCTTATTATAATACACATATATTTGAGATCGCCATGCATTCATCCACCATAACAAGTGTGAACGGATCGTCTGCTAACTGGGCCGCGCCACGCCGAGGGCTTTGTTCGCACCATGCTAATGCTAGCTAACATGTAGCCCTGCCTATATAACGGTGGGGCCACATTTAAGTCGATTTTCGTTTATCAATGTTTTAAAACTGTCACGCTCACATTTGATTGCTTTACACAAGTGGATATGATTATTCTACGTAACGGTTAAACCTGTAACAACCCTTCTCATTTGCTAAAGGGTTATGAGGACCCGCACAAGACCCTTCCGTCTGTGGTGGTCCATATCCGAGGACTAGTGGATGGGGTCACCGAGGCGGACTTGGTGGAGGCCCTCCAGGAGTTTGGAACCATTAGGTAAGTTGCCCCAACCGCCCTATTCTCACTTTAAACACCAGGCCCGTGTTTAACCAAACTAAGATGGTTTGGCCAGCTTCCCCTACCCGTGTCCCCACAACCGCTACAAATACAACTTTGGTTTGTGTGTTCTAGCTATGTGGTTGTGATGCCCAAGAAGCGCCAGGCCCTGGTGGAGTATGAGGACATGAACGGGTCTCTCACTGCGGTGACCTATGCTGCGGACAACCAGGTGTACATCGCCGGCCACCCCTCCTTCATCAACTACTCCACCAGCCAGAAAATATCTAGGCCTGGAGACTCTGACGACTCCCGCACCGTCAACAATGTCCTTCTCCTCACCATCATGAACCCCATCTACCCCATCACCTCGGTAACCGCTCGCCTCATCATTGGTTCCGTTCTCACCACCCGGGTTTCCAAATTGCGCCTTTTGATAGTTGGACTGGTGGTTTAATTCCTTTTTGTCCTTCTTGCATAGGATGTCCTGTACACCATCTGCAACAATTGTGGGCCTGTCCAGAGAATCGTCATCTTTAGGAAGAATGGCGTCCAGGCCATGGTGGAATATCCTTGACATGAGAACTACCACAATGTTTGACTGCTTCACTGAAATCATACAAACTTGCAGAGTTCACACCTCTGAGTCATGCTATTGTCTCCTATCTGATGCTTATGTACACCCTTTTGCCACCATGTTTTCCGCCATTGATTCCTTGACTCCAGCGTTACATTCGACTCGGTCCAGAGTGCACAACGGGCCAAGGCCTCGCTCAACGGGGCTGACATCTACTCTGGCTGCTGTACTCTCAAGATAGAGTATGCCAAGGTACAAGACACTTTCCTTTAGTCATGCCCAAACTGGTGCAATCAAGCTCTTGTTTATGAGACCAACTAATGTTAACATTGCTTCATCTTAATGGTGCCCACATTTCAAAGCGTTTAACTGGTGGTAAAGAGTGCTAGTTTTGTGCAGCTGGTAGATTCTACCAGCTGCTGGTAGAATCTTTGTGGTTTTGATGATATCTTGTCTTCTCAGCCTACTCGTCTGAACGTGTTCAAGAATGACCAGGACACTTGGGATTACACAAACCCCAACTTGGGAGGACCCGGTAAGTCATTAAGCAGGACCTCTAGTCTAAAGCATCAGCTGATCAGACACAATAGGTTCCCGCAGAGCTTGTCCGTTACACCCAGCACTACTGCCCTTGTGGGGAGGTTGAGTTAGCAGGCTACTGGTGGAATGGGAACAGCTTGGTATTAACTACACATGCTATGTAGCCCCCCCCTGTCCTGTTATTCAGCAGTTGTCTTTCAAGTTGCAGTGACGATTGCATAGCATGCACAAAGGAAAGTTTTAAATGGCAGAATTGCAACATATCCATGTTGACACAACACTTGAGTGGTTTTGTGTCTTCATAAAGCCACTGGTGCACAGGCAACCACAGCATTTTCACATTTTGTGCAATGTCACAATAAAAAACATAATGGACTGGAGAGGTACATACTGTTGCTGACAACACAACCAGTACCACCGCCTCAAACATCCACTTCTTCAACGAGGACACACCCCAAGCAGAACAGACGGCACCCCACTACAACACAGATGGACAGAGCACAACGCACCCTCCACCCAAACACCACCCCAGTAGGACTGATCCGACTGCTGCTCCTACACCACGCCTCATCTCCTCCGCATGTCAACACCAGAGCCCTGAAGACTTTCATTCACCTTACAGTTCCATACAGTCACCATACCTGAAACTGGGAGCTTGGTGGTCGGTACTTTTTGGGCTGGAAGCTATGCTTGGTCCCGTCCCCACCTCTGATCTCCCTTTCCATCTCTCTCTCTCCTCCTCTCCTTATCCTTTCCCCTCTTCTTACACCATTGGTGTACCATGTGCTCCACACACTGAAACAGACCTGGGGCCTATCGGTGCCGGCAGTCTCACTTTGATAATGGAGAAATGTTTTACTGACCTGATCGCCATCTCACAGAAGAAGGCTGCACCAAGACAACATCCACAACAGAACATCTACCACCCACCAAGCAGACTGATAATCCTAATGGCAGACACGTGTTACTACAACAGTACTGATACCACTGGGGCTGAGTGCTATCAGTTTCTCTTCTCTCTGTACTGTGCTCATCAGTTGCAAGCCATGAGTGACATTCAAGCGACACATTCTGCTGCTGATGTACCAACTTATCCAAATAGATGCCTGCACAGCAACTGAATCATCATTTGACCAATCACACGGGAGGAAACACAAGACCAATGAAGATGACACTGACAACACCCAAGCACTTTTTTTTTTCCCCACATGAAAATTTAAAGTTCTCTGGGTTTTCTTATTATATGCATTCTTGTCTAGCTATATTTTTTTTCTATTCAATTTAAACAAGAACGTGTGTAACACCTTCCATGTAATGCAGGTTTGGCAATTTTCACCTAAGAGGAGCCAACTTCGCGTCCGCAATGTGCTCTAAAGGAGACAAACTCAAACTAAAAGAGCAGGAGCTCTGGTCCCCACACCCTGGGAGCTGGATAGCAGCCAGGACTCGGCTGCTGGATAGCAACCAGGACTTGGAGGCTGGAGGGGGGCTCTCCCAGGAGTGGAATGGGCCTAAAGAGTGTTGGATGAAATGGGTGGAGAGTGGTGGAACTGCTGCAGCTAATGTCCTTCTCTCCCTTACCTCAGTATGTAACCATGCAGTAAGTAAATACAGATCCCCGCCCTTTCCACCGGGGAACACGACAGCACCACACCTCCTCTGCCCAGCATCCAACACAGCCACACCAGACTGATGCTGACTCTGTTCCCACTGGAACAGCCCAACCCTGTTACTCCGTCTCTGGGTGTATTTGTGCGGGAGGGGACAGTTGGTCTGTGAATTGAATCAGTATAGTCAAGGGACGGGTCTGATCCCTTGACGTGGGTAGTCTTGCCCTCTACCCTGGCACTGTACCTGTGCCAATTATCAATTTGTCACACTGGCTGATTTTATAACATGTTTCATTGATATACTACATGCTGTCTGTTTTGTTTTTTTTGGAGGATTCTCAAATTTAGTTAACGTTGTTGGTGGTTTTATTTTAACCTCGGCTGATTGTGTTTGACTGTGTACAGATGGTGAAGCAGATGGAAATGGGAGCAATGCAGGTGTGTGTGATACTTATTACAAGTATTATATTTTGCTAGGATTTACCTTTCTGTTCTAACTCTGTACTCTCACACAGCCCTATTTTATTTAGCATTTATTAGTTTACAGTTGCATGGTATTTGATGTTTTAGTTTGTTTACTGGGCTGTTTATATGTTCTTGATGTCTATAAACCCTATGAATGTGACGTGTTAGCGCCTGTTTACCTAGATAAGATTAAATGTCCGGAACCGGTGTTCCGGTTTATTTCTCTTGTATGATTAATCAGTTTTTATGTACAATGTGAAAACAATAATATATTTCTAGAAAAGGTAAAACGCCTTTGTCAATGTTTCTGTTATACTGACTATTTTCTTCTTCTCATTCTCAGAGGATGTGACTGCAAACCCCAACAAGCGGGCAAGGCAGCCGGCTCTCCTGGGCGACCACCCTCCAGAGTACTGTAAGTCGCTCCCTCCTCTGGGGACACCATGTTCAGCACACGGGCCTTCACTACACAACATACTGCCCTGTTAAAGTAGACACTCGGAGCGCCAATTTCATCTAAAAGGGTTAATGTCTGACTGGTGGATTTGGATATCGGGTGTCCATCAGCTGGATGAAGTTCTTTGGCCCTGGCATACAGAACATAGCCAATTGTTTTAATGTTGTATAATGTTAAAAGCTATAGTTGAGGTAAAAGTAAACTAAAAAATGCAATGTGTATTTGTGACGCTGGCTACATTTGTAATATTTCCTTTATTTCAAATGAGTTGTTGTTCAATCCAGGTCCACAAGCCCCTCTTGTGTATAGCCCCTCCAGGTGCTGACAATGTATTGCTCTTTTAGCTGGTGCGTACCACGGCGGTGGCGGTGGTGGCGGCGGCGGTGGTGGCGGCGGCGGCGGTGGTGGTGGTGGTGGTGGCGGCGGCGGGGGCTATGACGAGAGCTACGGCTCCCCGCCCTACGAGGGCCGTCGCATGGGCCCCCCCATGAGGGGCCGTGGTGGACGCGGTAGCTACGGGCCCGGATATGGCCCCCCTCCTCCCCCTCCAGGCGAGTACGGTGCCCACGCAGACTCACCCGTGGTCATGGTGTACGGCCTGGAACCGGTCAAGATGAACGCCGACAAAGTCTTCAACGTCTTCTGTCTCTATGGCAACGTGGAGCGGGTAAGTGACCGGCAGAAGTTCTTAGTGATCTTATGGTAGATTATGAGCCGTTCACGAGCCAGATTACACGTTTGCTGTGGTGCCTGCAGTAAGTGGCCGTATGTGACCGGTGTCTCATCCCGTGTCTGCGTCCCTCCAGGTGAAGTTCATGAAGAGTAAACCCGGTGCAGCTATGGTGGAGATGGGAGACTGCTACGCCGTCGACCGTGCCATCACTCACCTCAACAACAACTTCCTGTTTGGCCAGAAACTCAATGTCTGGTGAGTGAGTAGGGCTGTAACACTGAGGCCAGATTCACTACAAAACATCCTTGGAAAATAGTATGAAGTGTAGCACCTGCTGATGTCCTCCCTTTGGTAACGCATGCTCCTCCCCTGGTGTGCAGCGTGTCCAAGCAGCAGGCCATCATGCCGGGCCAGTGCTACGAGCTGGAGGACAGCAGCAGCAGCTTCAAAGACTTCCACGGCTCCAGGAATAACCGCTTCACCTCCCCGGAGCAGGCGGCCAAGAACCGCATCCAGCACCCCAGCAACGT
The DNA here is from genome assembly GCA_027704905.1 of Muraenolepis orangiensis. NCBI lineage: Eukaryota > Metazoa > Chordata > Actinopteri > Gadiformes > Muraenolepididae > Muraenolepis > Muraenolepis orangiensis. Next base: position 27,513,639 of record CM050999.1, read on the forward strand.
GTTGCACTTCTTCAATGCCCAGCCAGAGTCCTCCACGGAGATCTTCGGTCAGGTCCGTACCCAGCCCCACTCTTTCCTCCCCTCTTGGGCCGGTAGCTCGATGGCCACGGCAGTCTGCGTGTTCCCTGATTCCTTACCAGATACTTGTTACCTCCTGACCGATTGTTTTACTGGTTTGCGGGATCGGGTCGTGGTGTAGCAGCTCCAGCATGGGAACCCAAACTTTCCTTCCCCTGGCCACATGAACTAGCTCTGAGTAGGGGATACAGAGGCTGATTGATAATGTAATTAACTTTGTATTACAGATTTGTGAAGAAATTGGAGTGAAGTGTCCCATCAACATCAAGCTGTTCACCGGCAAGAGTAAGCGTTATTTTATTCATTCAAGATGGGAAGCTTTTATAGCACCTTTTCTCTATCGTTTCAGACATGTTTTTTATTTTTACGGAAAATAAAGTGCATGCTCCTTGACCCTGTAGTAAATGAGATCTCCCCTGTTTTGTCAACTCACTAGATGTGCCCCTCTGTCCACCAGGTGGCGCCGCGCCCAGTGAGCGCAGTGCATCCGGCCTGCTGGAGTGGGAGTCCATCAATGATGCCATGGAGGCTCTGGCCATGATGAACCACCACCAGATGAAAAACACAAGTATGTACTTTTATTATTTATTTATTTATAGTACACAGAATTGCACACAGAAAAATGTGTACTTAAAAGGCTTTTTCTTAACCAGCTTTTGACCCATACAACACTTGGCAAACATGTGTGCAGAAGTAGACATTGCTGCATTATTTGTTATGTTGTAAACGCAGCCTGTTGGTTTGTCTGCTGACGATCCTGTTCTCCATGTTGTCTCTTGTCTGACTGTCTGCTCCTCTTCCCCCAGCTGGCCCATACCCCTACACCCTCAAGCTGTGCTTCTCTACTGTGCAACACGCCAACTGAGGTTTCTGGATGCTTCGGAGACTGCCGGGTCCACCATTCCCCATCGATCTTGAGCTTGGACCTGCCTGAATTTTTTTTGGATTTTATTATATTTTATTTAAAAAAATGTCTTCCATTTTTGGCCCATCCCGTGATTCAGGTTTAGTGTCATGGTCCCATCCAGATGTTTGAAAGGGTGTGTGCGTGTGCGTGCGTGTGTGTGTGTGGTTCCTCCGGTGGCACTCCTGGCTTGTCTGTAGTGCTTCTGATCCAATGTTCTGTTGTCCTTTTTACTTTGATATTCTTAAAAACCTCCCATATGTGAGATGGTATATTTCATACATTGTTTTTATTCTCGGGCGGTTAGGAAAAACATGCTTTTGTATGAGATTTTTGTTTTATTCTATTTTTTTTTTTTAATGGCTGCCCTCTCAAATCTGTTAATATGCAGGGGTCTGTTTTTTGTTGTAAGAAAAATAAAACGATATAAGTCATCCTTGCTTGGGCAACATTTTTATTTCAGCCTTAGACTTTGAAGTAAGTTGACTTAAATTGTTCTGAATTATGTCAAACTTCACCTGGGTCCCAAAAATGTACATTCTATGTGTGATGGGAAGAGTGACGCCACGGTCTATCATGCACCTGCTGGGGCTGGTGGCCCACCCGGTGGATCCTCTGGGTCTGCTCTTCATTCGCAGACTCCAGCGATTGTTTTGCTCGCCAGAGCAACACAAACTCCAGGTTCTCAGTGTCCCCCGACCTGCAGTATTGGCGGAGCGCGCCCCCCGACGATTCTTGAGGGGGGTTCCCCTTGGCAGGGTGGCGTCATACGCAGTGGTCTTCACGGACGCATCATTGACTGGTTAGGGAGGGACATGTCTCTCCTACTTGGTTGGAAACCAGTGGCGGACACGGAGTGCTGACTCATTTCTCTCACCTGGAGCTGGTCTGCCACGTTCTGATCAGAACGGACAGCAGGTGTCTGCTGGCTCATCGGAACCTGCTCTGTCTGACATATCGCGGGCCTTCAGATTCTTGGCGGTTAGGTCCTAACATTGTCAGACTAGTCTGGCAGAGGTTCGGGACGGCCCAGGTAGATCTGTTTTCATCCAGAGAGAATACCCACTGCGAGATGTGGTTCTCTTTCAACCCGAAGGACCTGCCTCCGCTGGGGGTGGATGTGACGGCGCACACATCGTGGCCGTAGAAATATATTGGGGTATTTCTGTTAAATTGTTGTTTTTGTTCCTTCGCTGTACGTGTCAATCTAGTGTAATCTTGAGGTTAACATAAAGGTGATTAAGAAAAAAATGAACTAAGACTATCCACTTAAAATTGGCCAATATCTCACCTGTGATAACTAGGTCACTGATAAAACTCAGTGCACAGGGCGGACTGCTTATCAATCAACTTTGTATTTACATTACACTACAGATCGGCACCAATGCATGAGGAAAATATTAATCAAATTCAGACTCAATTTTACAAAACAAATAGTGGAATTGAGGTAAGCCAACTATGGCCTAGAGTGGAATTGAAAGAATGTTTAATATAATTCATAGAGTACATGCATTAAGTATAACAGATGAATGACATGAGTATTTATAGCCTATTTAATGATTAAATGCATTTCATTATGGCCATTTCTGTTCCTCCCCTCATGAGTATTTATAGCCTATTTAATGATTAAATGCATTTCATTATGGCCATTTCTGTTCCTCCCCTCCTATGTCAGTTTAACCCATTCAGTCATGTCTCCGTTGAAAAAGTACATTTTTGAATTTCGCTTCCTAGCTTTAACGTTTCGAGAGGATGTATTTTAAAAGAGGTGTTTTGAAGAGCTTTGGTGCACTCTCGTCCAGCTCAGCGGGACCTTTCAGCTCTTCAATAGCCAGATGAATGGAATGTTTTCCCGAGTGTGACCCACGTGGTGTTTAAGCTCCTCCCTGGTTCGTCAGCGTTGTCGCGTGGTCCTTGGCTCCGACTGCCTTGATGAGCAGCTACACAGCATGCAGCTTGGGAGTGAGACTGTGCTTCAGACTGGTTAGTGGAAGCTCATTTCTGATGCTGGTGAACCACATGGCTGAGCCTTGACTCTCCAAGAATGCTTCACACCTATAAAAATAATAATAAAAGATGTCAAGTTTGCATTATGTTATAACCTGTTGGATTCTATGGGTGTGTGAATCTGTCTTGTCAGTCTCTCCCAGGATTTAAAGTGTTTGGATAGAATGACCTTTGAACTGATAAGGCCACGGAGCCTGAAATGACACACGACTTACACAAAAAGTCACATATTGAGTTGTGTTATAGAAGTAGAGTACTTTCCTCACTTGATCCTTGTAATAACACGGGGAAGATGCTTGCAACTGTGAGTCGTAAAGATAAGCAGAGGAACTAAACTGTTTGTGCCCCTACTTTGAGTTGTCTCGAATGCTTTATTGCTCCACTAATAACTTTCCCTTATCTGTGTATCCAGGGCGCCCACTCCAACATTAGCCTGGGAGGGACATGGGTGGAAACCATCAGCTGCTTGCGTTTCCTAGGGCTACAGATTTTCGATGTGTGTCACTTTTCTGTTCATTTTCATTGTGTATAGTATTTTTTATAGTATTGTTAGTTCGAAATTCATACCGCGGGAAAATAAAAATAAAAATTGCAAATAAAAATCTTGAATCTTGTAAAGGCGGAACAAATTACTCTAACTCCTTGTTCGATGCTTACTCTACTAGAGAGGAGTCTGGTGTGTGCGTACATCAAATACTGTTGTATTCTACAACTATTGTGTGTGGTACATGTAGAAGTCTCATCTGTCCTTGACCTCAGATTTAAAGGTCTCAGATTTAGAGATGCTGACCCTCGTGCCAGGTGCGTCACACCCGGCTGCAAACCAATCATGTGAGCGCTGAAGGTCACAGATCGCTGTTGCCCACAGGACCACATCATCTGCAAACAGCAGTGACGCAATTCTGAGCCTACCTCCTCCTCTCCTCTACTCCCTCTTCACCCACGACTGCACTCCTGTACATGGCACAAACACCATTATCAAGTTTGCAGACGACACAACGGCGGTGGGCCTCATCAAGAACAACGATGAGGCAGCCTACAGGGAGGAGGTCCAGCACCTGGTGGCGTGGTGCGCTGACAACAACCTGGTCCTCAACACCAAGAAGACCAAGGAGCTCATCGTGGACTTCAGGAAGACCAGAGCTGACGCGCACCCCCCAGTCCTCATCAAATTAAATAAACACGATGCAGGCCGCGTAAGCATCCCAACAGAACAACGTTTTCATACTCATCAAAACTATATGTGGTGTGATGTTTTCTGGAGGCGGAGGGAGGCGGTTGCCTGTTTATAAAGTATATTTTCTATCAATCATAACAAAACAAACTGACGCATAGGAAACCATCTGACGTGAACATGTTTTTGTTCTTGCAACAACCAAATAGAGAGAGGGAATAGCAGAATAGGGTGTGTGTGTCTTTGTAAGTGGGTTTATTTTTGACAGAGAGGCTTTTACAGATGTTTTTATCTGCGTACCCCTGAGGATACAAGTACCCCACTTTGGGATTAGCCGGCCTACATCATGGTTATATGATGTAAATGGTTGTATGAATGTAAAAATAATAATATAATAATAATAATAATAATAAGTATGAGGAAGGACAAACAGGTGCTATAACTTGAAAACGGCTACTAACAACAGCGGTTGGTTTTGGGTTTTGAGAGGTTTAATCGAGATAATATGAAGTGGAATATAAGTCCATAATAATTTTAAATACCGGTAGATATAATGATAAATATAATAACAAGTATGTCCAGCAGATGGCGCCAATGCAACAAACTGCCACAAAGCAGTTAAAAACAAACGCACCAACGACGCTCGAGTTTTTACCTACGGATTGGCAAGAGGGACATTTGCCCCCTTGATTTAGCTTAGCTTTGTTTGGTGCGTTGTTTACTGCTTTAGAAATGGCAGCGCACCTGAAAAAGCGAGTTTATGAGGAATTCTCCAAAGTGGTTCAGGTAAGATAATCTTTTAATGATGTTACAGGTATTCGTGTTTTTCAAAAGGCCTTATTTAAAGCTGAACACTGCGCAAGCTAGCGCCACACGTCTGGGTTGACCCTCTGCCTCTTACATTGATGTCACTTATGAATATTATGCAGAAGTTAGCTACTAATAATTGTGTTGATTATCATACACTTTTAGCACTGCAGTAGATTCCGTTGTGTGTATTGAGTGCAAAATTAAAACATTTTCAACTGTGACTAGCCTGTTTAATCTGTGACACATTGCATACTCGTCGTTGTTGTTGTTAGCATGTGTGATCAGTTCCCTTCCCACAAACCGGCGTTTACAACTCGCTGTAGCTTAACTAATTAAACTATTCGATAATTTCCAATTACATTAAATGTATCCTCATGATGACATGATGATGTATGGTCATCAGCCAATCACCAAGCTGTCATCTTGAGCTAAGCTCAAGTGGTCTGCAAGTGCAGATACACCTGGAGAAATAGTGTGATCTGCACAATGACTATAAAGCACAACGCTCGTTACATTTAGATGGGTATTTCGTTGGATTCCTAATTGGTCTTTAGGAGGAGATTTAATGATCAAACAAATATATAAAATAATCACTATAATAAAGAAGATTAAGAAAGATTACAGCATAGCAACGTTTGTGTGCATGTGAGCGTTGTGATTGGGTGCATGTGGGTGTTTACATATTGGGCCTCAGGGTTTGTTTGTTTTCGGTTGGCATCGGGACAGATTCCTCCCGAGGAAGTGCCAGTGAAGAAGCTCCGTCTCTCCAAGCCCAGTAAGTCTGCGGCTCTACACATCGACCTGTGTAAGGCCTCCTGCTCCACCGATGCTCTGCAGTACCTGCTGCAATTCGCCCGCAAGGCCGTGGAGGCGGAGAGCGTGGAGGGAGTGATTCGGATCCTGCTGGAACACTACTACAAGGCAAGCATGCTTCACAATGTCTTCCTGTTGTCGAATAACAGAGGCCAGTCACTGGACCTTGATCTATGAGTGGCTGAGCTCCATTCAAACTTGAACAGTACGACATCAATTAATACGTAAACATAAACATGACAAGGAACACACTAAGAAACACTAGGGCAGGCGGTAATGAGTTTGAAGGCTGTTAGCCTGGTTATTTTGTGGTGATGTGGAGCTAACCGCTGCTTGGATGCTCTGTCCTACCAGGAGACAGACAACTCTGTGAGGCTGAAGATCGTCTCCCTGCTGGGTCTCCTGTCCAAAACCAAGGGCTTCAGCCCTGACTGTATTGTGGATGATGCCATCAATGCCCTCACCACTGAAAGTACGGCACGCCTGCTTTCTACTTTTACACAGTAACATAGGCCCTCTGTCTGTTTACTAAGGTGTGTGTGTGTGTGTGTGTGTGTGTGTGTGTGTGTGTGTGTGTGTGTGTGTGTGTGTGTGTGTGTGTGTGTGTGTGTGTGTGTGTGTGTGTGTGTGTGTGTGTGTGTGTGTGTGTGTGTGTGTGTGTGTGTGTGTGTGTGAAGAGTCCCACCAGGTTCTGGCCCAGTTGATGGACACACTGCTGGTGATCGGTTCTCAGCTGCCTGACAACCTGTTAGTCAGACAGAGGCTCATAGATATGGCCTGCAAGGTATAGTAAGGCTAGCATGCAGCTTATTCACTCACACATACATAATGAATTTATGACAAACAAACCTGCTCACTGGATTAATAAATTAATGTTTCACCCACACTCTGTATCTCTCTCTGTCTATCTCTCTCTGTCTCCCTCTCTCTCTGTCCATCCCCCTCTATCTCTGTCTCTGTCTCTCTCTCTGTGGGAGCAGCACCTGGCAGACACGTACTTCGGGGTGAGGAACAAGTGCCTGGAGGTGCTGGGCTGTCTGGGCACGGTGGACACCCCACTGAGCCAAGACGGAGAGGCACACAGCTCACTGAGCGGTACGCCAACCACACCACCGCCAACTGTGGATACCATGTAGTGAACAAATGAACCTTTCCCTACAACTGGGATGTGTAATAATAACATGTGTTCACCTTATGTCGCTGGGTTGTGTTAACTTGTTGTGTGTTGAGGCACGTCTGAGCAGTGTGTCATGCGTGGGTTACTTACTGCCCGTTATGGGTGTTGTTTTACGTGGTTTTGGAGTTCATAGTTGTGTGGCAATGTGTGTTGGGAGTAACCTGTGCGTGTGACGTGTTGTACGTGTGGTGTCTATGAATCTCTGTCGTCTGATTGGTTTGCAGGGTCGAGGGATGTCCAGAGTGTCATCAGTGACTACTTTGGAGACCAGGAGCCCAGGGTCCGCACGGCAGCCATCAAGGCCATGGTAAACCCTGCCTCCTGCCTCACCTCCAGGTCACCTGTAATACAGGATTATAATCTAACAAAAGGTACACTGTGTGTTTTCAGCTGCAGCTGCACGAGAGAGGAATGAACATTAACCAGATTATTTATGACCAGGTAAGATTCTCTTTGTTGTTTGTTGGGAAAAAGGTGGTGCGTGCGTGTGCGTGCGTATATTCATTCATGTGTGTGTGCGTGTGTGCAGGCCTGTCGCTTGCTGTCTGATGACTATGAGCAGGTGCGTTCAGCTGCAGTCCAGATGGTCTGGGTCCTCAGTCAGCTGTACCCAGAGAGGTGAGTGTTTCGGAAATTCCTGTCCGGCAGATGGTACTTCTGTTCTGTTTTTACTATACGTGCTTCTGATTCATTACTTTGCTTTGCTGTTGCCCAATCAGCATTGTGCCCATCCCATCGTCCAATGAGGAGGTCCGACTGGTAGACGACTCGTTTGGGAAGATCAGTCATATGATCAGCGACGGATCCTGGATGGTCAGAGTGCAGGCAGCCAAAACACTGGTGAGTCAGTGTTTCAGGTAGGGGAGGGACCGTCAATGGTAGGGGTTAACCGGTGTATACAGGTCATTAAGGAGCAGGTTGGGGTTAGATGGAGAATATAGAGACAGGTCATTAAGGAGCAGGTCAGGGTTAGATGGTGGACAGAGAGATGGGTCATTAAGGAGCAGGTAGGGGTTAGACATAGTACATAGACAGGTCAGCAAGGAGGGGATATGGGTTAGACTGTGAATACAGAGAGGTAATTGAGGAGCAGGTAGGGGTCATTGAGGAGCAGGTAGGGGTCAGACAGTACAGACGGGTCATTAAGGAGCAGGTAGGGGTTAGACAGTACAGAGACAGGCCATTACGGAGCAGGTAGGGGTTTAGACTGTGGTTGAATCTCTCTGTGCTCTCAGGGCTCCATGCTGCAGGTCAGCCATTACTTCCTGGAACAGACACTGGACAAGAAGCTGATGTCAGATCTGAGGGTCAGTGTCCCCAACCTCCACAAAACTACAATAACAACAACACCACCATAATGCACTGAACTTAAACCCCCTCCACTACCACAGAGGAAGCGCACGGCCCACGAGCGAGCCAAGGAGCTGTATGCGTCCGGCGAGTTCTCCTCGGGCAGGAAGTGGGCGGACGATGCCCCCAAGGAGAGGCTGGACACAAACGCCGTCAACCTGATCGCCTCAGGGGCCTGCGGAGCCTTCGTACACGGGCTGGAGGACGAGATGTACGGTACGTACGAGATGGTTCAGGACGGATTGAAATACTCCTGAAAGATTTAACACATTTTGGTGTCCCAGCCATATTATTTCTATCATAAGTATTATAAACAGATACTTTATATGAGCAGGGCTTTACCATACTGATATTGTACTAACGTCAAAATATACACAGACGGTAACCATGACTACTGTTTATACCATCGAGTCCGCAGTAAAATAAAATAGGGGGAGGATGTCAACATATTGAGCCCTTTTAAGATGTTCATGTAACTCTAAAACTGCCTAAACTGACTAATTTACCAACTCAGTAATCAGCCATCAGCTGGGCGTGCTTATAGCGTTATTCCACAGTTAAAGACACAGCGAGAGAGACCCTTTCAATGTACTTTTTTTTTTCCCGCTGTCACCCCGGCCACTTAAAAAAAAAAATGGCCGCGGTGTGCAGAGGTGCGCATCGCGGCAGTGGAGGCGCTGAGCCTGTTGGCCCAGTCGTCTCCCAGCTTCGCGGAGAAGTGCCTGGACTTCCTGGTGGACATGTTCAACGACGAGATCGAGGAGGTGCGGCTGCAGTCCATCCACGTGCTGCGAGAGATCTCCAAGAACATCATCCTCCGGGAGGACCAGCTGGACACCGTGCTCGCTGTGCTGGAGGTACACACACACACACACACACACACACACACACACACACACACACACACACACACACACACACACACACCACACACACACACACACACACACACACACACACACACACACACACACACACACGCACACGTACACATGTACAGCCACACACACTCACTCACTCACACGATCGTGGACTACAGGAAGCAGAGAGGAGAGCACGCCCCTATCTCCATCGACGGTGTTTCAGTAGAGAGGGTCAGCAGCTTCAAGTTCCTCGGCGTGCACATCTCCGAGGACCTCACATGGTCCACGCACACCACACACGTGGTGAAAAGGGCCCAACAACGCCTGTATTTCCTCAGGCGTCTGAGGAAATTCAGCATGGGCCCCCGCATCCTGAGAACATTCTACACCGGCACAATTGAGTGTTCTTGTATCACCACCTGGTACGGGAACTGCACGGCACTCGAGCGCAGAGCGCTTCAAAGGGTGGTGCGGACGGCCCAGTATATCGTTGGAGGTGAGCTCCCCTCCCTCCTGGATATAAACAACCAGCGGTGTGTAGCCAAGGCCAAACGCATCATAAAAGACATTGCCCACCCCAGCCACGAACTGTACTCACTGTTACCGTCAGGCAGGCGATACTGCAGTATCAAGTGCCGTACAAATAGGCTTAGAGATAGCTTCCACAGTCAGGCCATCAGGCTGCTGAACAAGGGCATATAGCATATAACAATGTATATTTTATTTATATATATATATTGCTCTTTTTTGTGCTAATATTGCATTTCATATATGCACCTAATATTTTTATATATTTTTAAGGTTTTTTTGTTTTAATTTTTTTTTTTACTTTTATAACTGCTGTCTGTCGTCGGGTATTGCACCTAAGATTTTCACCCATTCACTGATGTGACAATAAACTTGACTTGACTGGACACACACACACACACACACACACACACACACACACACACACACACACACACCTTCAGTAACCAAGGGTGTGTGTTTGCAGGACTCGTCGCGGGACATCCGAGAGGCGCTCCATGAGCTGCTGTGCTACACCAACGTGTCCACCAAAGAGTGCGTCCAGCTGGCGCTGCTGGAACTCCTTAAGAACCTCAACAAGTACCCCACCGACCGCAACTCCGTGTGGAAGTACGTAGTCCCCCCCCCCCCCCCTCCCCCGGGGTCACCGGTCGGTCCCGGACCTACTCCCCTCTTTCTGTCTGTGTGTCTGAATTAATGATGCCCCCCCCCCCCCCCCCCTTTCCACCAGGTGTTTGAAGTTCCTGGGCTCCAGGCACCCAACACTGGTGCTACCTCTGGTACCAGAGCTGCTCAGCACACACCCCTACTTCGACACGCCCGAACCCGACATGGATGACCCTGCCTGTATCCTACAATACACACGCACGCACGCGCTCGCTCGCCTTACACCTGGAGTGGTGTAACACCGCTAAACGGACTCAGATTTGGCCCTACCTCTAAGTAACAGTGTGTGTCCCACACTGGGGCTCGAACTCACGACCCCCGGCGTGAGCGGCAGACGCTCTAACCAGGGAATCTAAAACCCACAGGCTCTAGCTTCATCGCTAGATCATCCAGGTGTCGGGGAGTGAGGTTTACTCACTACACAGCACTACCGGCTGGCTTCCGTTACACCTACACCCATTGTATATTGGGACACCCCACACCCGTGAGAGAGCAAACTCTAGTGGTAGAGGCAGGGCTTCAATCTCCCTCTCCCACCTCCTGTGTGTATATGGATCTGTGTGTGTGGTCCTTGACCTCGGTTGTGTCCAGACATTGCCGTGCTGGTGCTGGTGTTCAATGCGGCCACATCCTGTCCTACCATGTCCTCCCTGTTCTCAGACCACACCTTCAGACACTACGCCTACCTCCGAGACAGTCTGTCTCACCTGGTACCTGCTCTCAGGGTGAGACACACCCACACCCACACCCACACCCACACACACACACACCCACACACACGCACACACACACACACACACACACACACACACACACACACACACACACACAGTGCTGACGTCTCTCCCCCCCCCTCTTCCCCCCAGCTTGCAGGCCGGGGAGGGGGCCGCGTGGTGGAGCTGGTGGACTCTGCTGCCGGTCCCGGGTCAGTGGAGTCGGCCCAGGTCTTCCTCCAGGACAGCCTTAACCGGGTCAACACCATCCACAGCCTGGAGGCCCCTGGGAGCCAGGACCTGCTGGACTTCACCATACGGTACACAACACGTGTTTCTGAAGGTCACATTTGTATTCACGTCCAATGACCGCTATTGGGTCTCCGTGCCGGTGTTGTTTGCGTTTCTGGTTCTGCGTCAGTGATTCTGAGCATAGTCTGCAAAAAGACAAACAGGGGATCTTTCTAACGCGGAGATGATGCAAATGCATATGTGACAACCTTGTCTATCGTTAATGAACCAGGAAAAGAGCAGTGCATGTGTACCCATGGTGTACCTACTGCAGAGATTAAATTTGTATAATTTGGCATTTAATTGAGTGTGCGCGCGTGTGTGTGTGTGTGTGTGTGTAGGGACCTCCAGAGGCTGGGGGAACTCCAGACCGAGCTGGCCGGCGCTGCAGACTTCTGTGCCACCTACCTCCGCTGCCAGCTGCTGCTGATGAAGGTAGACTGACACAAAACCAGACCTTGTATTCGTACAATCACGACACATTGTGCATTAATGTGTGTTCATCAATGTGTCTAATCAAGTATACCTTGGGACACGCAAACAGTACCATATAGTGATGGGGAATGTTGACATTTGAACCTCTCTGTGCCAGGCCCTGCAGGAGAGGTTGTGGAACATGGCTGTCCCCCTCTGCCTCAAACAGAACGCCATGGCAACGGCTGCTGCCCGCCAGGTTGGGCACACACGCACCTACGCACTACAGCAGTGCAATAGTAGGTTGAAAAGGCGGGTGAATAAGGGTGTTTTTGTGTGTGTAGATCCTGGAGGAGACGTATAAGCTGGAGTTTGTGTACAGCGGTCTGGAGAGCAGACAGGTGGCCACGGTGCATCACATCAGACTGCAGGCCAGGGCCCTGCAGCTGGTGCTGACCGCACGCGCACGCAAAGGGTACTCTCTCTCACTGTTTAACTCTGTCTGTCACTCTATGCCTCTCTGTCTGTGTGTCTGTCTATCTGTGTCTGTCTGTCTGCACTGAACTGTAGAAGTGTAACTTAGTGTGTGTGACTAAATGTGTGTTTGACTATTTTCCTTTCAGGCTAGAGCCTCTCAGCACCAGCTGTGACAAGTTTCTACAGGAAATAGATTCATTTCAGAGGTGGGTCCTTCTCTCGCTACAGGAAGCAGATTCACAGTAGCATAGAATGACTATGTAGTAGCTAGTTAGCTTCTCCCCAGTGCTGAGTCCCTCTCTCTCTGCTCCCCCCCCCCCAGGCAGTTTCTCCCAGAGCTGCCCCACTTCCAGGAGACCTTTGTGGGGAAGCTGCTAGAGCTGATCCCCCGACTCTCCTCCTGCAAGACGGTGGAGCTTATCAAGATCCTGCAGAGCACTCTGCGGCAGAGCAGCATGCTACCGCTGACCCTGCCCCAACAGGTCAGCATACAGATATACACACACACACACACACACACACACACACACACACACACACACACACACACACACAACCGCTAACCCTGCCCAACAGGTTAGCATACCCAAAACTACAATAGCCGTAACTTATTGCTTATCGACCTCCAGCTGCACCGTGCCACGGCCACCATCATCGAGCCGACGGGGGAGTCTGACCACCCGCTGAAGTTCACCACGGGCCTGGTGGTGGCGCTGGACATCGACGCCACGCTGGAGCACGTCCAAGACCCCCAGACCCGAGTCAAAGTTCAGGTGGGTGGTGGTGGTGGTGGTGCAAAGTATATCAGTATAAGGCAGGAAAGGAGGAAGCACCTTTCCTGCCTTATACTGATATACTGTTTTTATTTTTTATGAAAGCACATGCGTGTGTGTTGTGGTTCTGTAGAGGGCTGATATCCCCTGGATGATTACAATATTCCCTTAAATTGTTTATTTTTGGTTGATAACGTTTTTAGATTGACTTTTCTATTACGTAGTCTACCCTTTCAGACCCTGTTTTAGTATACTGTGCATTGGTGAATATAACACTTTCACACCTTGGTACAAACTCTACCTTCGCCTTCCATCTCTTTCTATGTATATTTTAAGGGTTTTGTATGGGTATGGGTTCCAGGTTCTGTATCCAGACGGACAGGCACACGTGATCACACCCAAACCAGGAGACTTCAGGAAACCTGGTCCCGGTCGGCACAGACTCATCACCCAGGTGTACCTGTCTCACTCTGCATGGACAGGTGAGTTCACTCACTCACACACTAGCTGGTGATAGTAGAACAGGACTCATGAACGTTGGTCGAGGTAAAGATTGACAACGTGGATGATTCATCACAAAAATTAAAGACCCACCATCATGTCATCAGAGTCTGATCCCTTCCTCCTCTTCCAGACCCTGGTCACGTAGAGGTGCGCCTCCTCCTGGCGTACAGCTCCTCCACCCCCTCAAAGACCGGTTGGGCCGACAGCACAGACAGCCTCCCGCCACCGGAGGCCGCCATAGAAGGAACCATACCCTTCAGCAAGTCGGTCAAAGTCCTCATCATGCCCAAACCTGCTCGACGCTAAAAACCAACCCATGTTCCCAGAGCTTTGAACCTGCTTTCTTGATCACACTTTTAATGAATTTGACATGTGTCTGGACATCATCATCTCATTCTTCTCTTATCACATCCCCTGCCGAATTTCACGGTAGATCCTGATGTTTTGTACAACATTTGTTACATACTGAAGACATTTGTCTTTGTAGTGAAGAAACATAAACACCATAAGAAAAATGTTGTATTGTACACTTGTATTTTATTTGTACACATACGCTCCTAAATGCATTGCATTACAATGGTCAGGACTTTCTGAAAAAAAGAGTTAAAGGCACGGTTAGGTTAACAACTCTTACATTGTGCAACGCTACATATTATCTGTGGTAGTTCCCATAATGATTTCAAGGAGGATTTTATCCAAAGGATCTGGGAAGTAAACAATGCATCAAGTGTCAATTAACACAAGCCACAGGTCGTCAGACGGTGACCTCATCAGCAGGTGGAGTGGAAGACTCCGCCCACCCGGGCTCCCTGACCAACCAGGACGTTGTACTCGGCCACGGCCTTCTCGGTCTGCAGAACCCTGACGACCACACCCTTCTCTCTCAGGAGGTCCAGCGTGGAGGACTGCACCTGGGAGAGAGGAATACTCACTGATACACACTGACGGATGTAAAGCAACACTAGTTTGGGTGACCAATGACCACGCTTGCCCCAAAGGAAAATAATGGTAGCACAAGCTATTTTTCAACTGATCATTGGACTGGGTCTTAAATGTATTTGCTATATAAACCCTGCCTGATCATTCAAGTGTTCAAGTGCCATTGGATAAAAAGGTTTTGTTAATAAATAAATGATTAATTAAAGATGTACAATCGCAACAACAATCATAATTTAAGAAAAATACTTCAAAACGTCTACAAATCTCCGTGTTGCCTAAAAGGTTAATCTCAGACCCAGCAATCCTATTGATGAGACTGCACAGAGCCTGGGCCGGAAACCAAAAACTGCAAGGGGCAGAGTTAGGCCTTGTTTTCTGTTTGGTCGCATAAATATATTTCTACCTCAAGAGACTCATTCCTGCGGGTAGATTAAGTTCTCACAAAAGCAATGTAATAAGTGCATTTCTATAGTGGCCAGTCTACACTGTGTTGATTAGAAACCCGTACCCGACACTAATTGTATTTATTTATATTTGTTTACAGTTCACTACTGCTAGCCGAGTTTGTGTTCGTCAATTACACTCTTACAGATCCCCGCCTCCAGCAACATGATGGGTCCAAACAAATATGAAACGAAAGAAAGTGACACCTCGTTCACACAGATTTCAGCTTGTCTTCTGTCAAGTAATCTAAGCTGATGTAGTGAGACTACCATTGGGTGTACATCGAGTGTGGTACCTGCAGGGCTTGGTTCATACCACTGCCGATGACCAGTGTGTCCACACCCATGGCCACCACCTCCTCCACGTCGGCTGGCTGGACCCCTGGCCGATGCTAGGGGGGGGTGTTGGGGGAGGATGATTACACTGACCTCCATTAGATCCATCACTTCATGACACCTATTTTCTGAACTATTTTCTGTGGAAAGGCACATACGATTCCTTCCCCTGGCACGCTGTTCCCAAACCCAATTTACAATATTTTGGCTACTATGGGCCTGATTCACCCAGTGTGCATATTCAATTAATCTGGAACTGTATGCGGAATTCTGCTGTTGTTGTGCTGTTCTCCACTCACATTTGTCCCGGTCTCCCTCCAGTCCCAGGCCCGGCTGCCTCCTGGCCAGACCTTACAGTCTTTATAGGCGGACCCCCCCTTCACCTGCATGTGGCCCCAGGACAGAGAGACGACCTCCGGAGACGACATGGTAGCGACACTTACTGGCGAGACAGGGTATTGCCCCAAGCGCCCTGTAACCACAGTAGGTGCAGTTAGCTCTAAACACCGCTATCTGTGGGGAGCATCAACTAAGCACTAACTAACCACGCCGCGAAAGTCAATAGTTGATTTATTGATTGTGTCCCTGAAGGTTCTCAATTATTATTGCATCAACGTGCGACCTAACAACGACGGTTAAACTGCTTCTTTCGTTAACGTTGAGTTATCCAGCTATTTTGTAGTCATCCTGCTATATCTATAAATACATATATAGAGAGATGCAACACATTATGTGTACAACACACCAAATAAAACTGCGACGGTGTTTATGTTCTTCTTCTTCTTCTTCTTCTTCTTCTTCTTCTTCTTCTATTCTATTGCTTTCTGGCGGTCTGGATGCCTTGCGACACACTGCTGCCTCCTCCGGGTCAGGCTAAGATTGCAGTGTATTCTATTTCCCTATTTGCACTGACGACTGCTTTCACAGTCCTTGGCTGGTTGTCGGAGGCTCTTCCTTGAGGGCTGGCTTGATACTGCTGCGTGCATCCTCTGTCTTCCGGCTGCAATCCATGAATGCCATGAGTGATGTCTCACAATTAGTTGTTCCTTGCATGTTTCACAAAGTCCATCCTCGTTTTTGCCCCATCTTCACCAAATCCCATGCAAGCCCAAAGTGTCCCAGTCTTAGTCTTGTCGTCACCACAGTATCCCTCCTGCCGGCCCTAAAATAACAATTCTTAACACTGCTCTGAATACTATGGCAATGTATCTCCTTCTTGTGTGTCTGGCTGCACCTCCTTCACCCACTGCAACGCCCATATTATTGTCACCAGCTGCATACACCGACACCCCCAGACAGTCGATTGTGCACTATCATTTATCATTTAAGCTAACTCTGACTTCTCAGTTTTGGGGTCTTGGGCCCCATCTGTATAGATCTGAAGATGATGCTCCCAGGTGTTTTCCAGTCTTTGAGCTACTATGTCATTATAAGCAGTGCTACCCTGTGTTTTTATTGTTTCTAGTAAAGTTAAGTCTATCTCTGATTAGATTAGATTAGATTCAAATTTATTGTCAGTATACAGTATACAAGTACAGTACATCGAAAGGAATTTGGCATCTAACCAGAGCGCAAATGTTGCAGTAAAGTGTATGGTAATATATAATGTACAGTTGTTGAATAATATGTAAAAAATAGTCTACTAAAAAACTACTACTAAAATTAATTATAGGTATATATATAATATACAAGGTAAGTATACAAGTATAAACCGGTAGTGAGCAGGGGTATGCAGTTGTATCAGCAGTTGACGATTAATATATATATATATATATATATATATATATATATATATACGGTAAGTACAGTAAAAATGTACATGACTATCATACAGGTATGTAAACAATAAATATGTAAACTATAAATGTCATCGGGGCATTTTGGTACAGAGTTCAGAGAGATGACAGCTGAGGGGAAGAAGCTGTTCCTAAGCCTGCTTGACTTGGAACAAAGCCTCCCGGAGGGGAGGAGGTCCATGGTTGGGGTGGGAGGCGTCTTTGACTATTGTGTCACAATGACACAATGAAAGGTGGCAACCCTAGGTGTGGGTAAAATCCATGGAGGTACGACTGGCCAGTGAACTTTAGGGGCCACCCCCACCTCCCCCAACTCCAGTCTCTCCATCTCCTTATTCATCTTAAACATGAAACACTCCTTCTTCCCCTTGGCTTATCCCCATTTCCATGCATCCATCCTTCTCCTCCCTGGGTGGGTCTTGGCCGTCTGCCGTTTTTCTTTCAGCGCAATGCATGGCGGTCTATATGCTTGGTTAGTGACCATCGGCTGTACACTACCTTTCATGATGCATTGTGGGATATGATAGGGGTGGGATATATGCACTATATAGGGGTTTCTCACTATACATTCAGACAGCACTACAAAACAGAGAACTCTCTATATAGTGCACTATGTAGTGAATGATTTCGGACACAGCCAGAGACAGTTAGCAGACCGTCTTTAAAAGGGTGGATTTAAGTCTACATAGGGCCACTGCAATATATATCCATACAATTTATGGCCTTTTGTGGCACATCTGTTTTGTTTAGTTTAGTTTTTTTAATTATTTATTTTTAAATTTTTTGTTTGTAAAGGGTGACTGTGATTTTTGGACAATTTCATTCGTATTTGCACAATAAATATAAATAAAGGCCTTCCGATTCTGCTTCGGAGTCTCAACCATTTGGACATCCAATATCCATTTATTTTCAGGAATAGCATCAGAATCTGGTAATGTTTCCCATTAGGGAACTAATTAGAGCACTCATTTGATGTACTCCTGACACATCATATCTTGCCACATCCCTCCCATATTATTATATAGTGCAAAGATTTGAGGATTTTTTTATATCTTTAGATATATACATATCTACTATTTATCTATATATACATATCTATTATTTTTCTTAAAATAGAGATTATATAGAATCTATAAATGCACTATAGAGCCGAAGCACCTCCCCTTTTGGTGGACCATCATGAGAAAAAATATGCACGCTAGTCAACGGCAATAATTACACGTGTTGTCAATTAAGACGATTATTTCTGTGAATTTCTCTGAAGACTGTGATAATACATAATAAGGAAGACTACACACCCAAAACACACTCAAAACATTAGAAAATAGTTTAATTGCCTCTTTTAAATGAAATTGAACACTCATGTTTACATGACGATGAGGATGGAGACGGTGATAATGGTGATGTTTTGTCCACACCAGGGCGGACGGGATGATGGTGATGTTTTGTCCACACCAGTGCTGACGGGGATGAGGATGAAGGTGACGATGATTTTTTGTTCACGCCAATGCCCAGTCAAGAGCAGCCCGCTCCATCCTACCACCAGGTGAAGTTGACCTTATAGAAACAGTCGTAGCTGCGGGACAGGAAGCCCCGGTCGGCGGCGTGGGGCTTGACGGAAACGTTGTAGCCACGGCGCTCCACATCCATGGTGATGCAGTCCAGCAGGTCGGCCACGGACGGGGACGCCTTCCACGGCCCGAACGTCACCACCGACTCCTTCCCCACCTCCAGGCTACCCATGGCGCTGTCATGGAGCCCCAGGTCCTCTTCCGTCCGAAGAACACAGATGAGGATGCTGGAGTGGCGGCTGGCGATGGCCTCGGCCCGCGCAATGCGGATCAGAACCTAGAACCATGAGAACACAACTTCAGTCTGGGTGTAGACCCAATGAAAACACAATGTCTGTCTGGGTTTAGACCCCATTAAAACACATCAGTCAGGGTTTATCGTTTATAGCAGCATTTGAATATGTATAAACAGTATTTAACTGTTATTAAGGAATAACTGTACACGATGGTGTATGAATAGTATATTATTGTGTATGACTGTGCATGTTGGTGTATGAATTGTATATTATTGTGTATAGCTACATAATCGTGTATCAATAGTATATTATTGTGTATAACTGTACATGATCTTGTATCAATAGTATATCATTGAGTATAAACAGTATATTATTGTGTATAAGTTTATATTATTGAGTATAAGTGTTTATTATTGTGTATGAACGGCATATTATTGATTATAACTGTATATTATTGTGTATGAATAGTATATTATTGAGTATAACTGTATATTATGGTGTATAAACAGCACATTATTGAGTATAACTAGCGCCAACCTCGATATTTTCCAGGTAGTGAGGGACTCGGGAGAGGAACTGCTGCCGCCCTACTGTCTCGCCGAAGTGCTGCGGTGTGTCCTCCAACCGCTTCACCAGAGGCTTGATATCATAGTGGAGGGCTTCTCTGAGGACCTACACACACACGTCTCATTTCCATTTAATAATAATAATAATAATTTTTTATTATTGTAATTGAATAATGGGGGTCTGAGGTTTCACTCGGCTGCTATTCTTTCTTTTTCTCTTTTCCACACACACACACACACACACACACACACACACACACACACACACACACACACACACACACACACACACACACACACACACACACACACACACACACACACACACACACACCACACACACACACACACACACACACACACACACACACACACACACCTCAAGATATAACACACTGGGTGATAGATGGTAAAAGACCTTTAAACCTACACAGTGCTTTGTTATTGTCCTAGTATGCTCCCCTCTACTAAAGACACACCCCTGCTACAAACCTCCTTAATGTTCTCTGTGGGCAGACGGTCCGACCGCAGGAAGTCCAGCACAGCGCTGAAGTGCGTGCCGTCCCGGTCGATGAAGAAGCGTCCCTCAGGGTCCGTCCCGAGCCTGGGCTTGTGGCCGCTGAACAGCTCCGCCAGCCGGGAGTCCGGGTGTCTCCTCAGGGTGCTCAGGAAGGTACAAAACAGGTGCCCACCCACGTTGAGCTGCACCACAGGGGACTGGGAGCAGAGGATGTTGTTAAAGACTCAACACACAGAGCGATACAGTGACGGTTAATCAATATATATATATATATATATATATATATATATATATATATATATATATATATATATATATATATATATACACATATATATATATATACAAATATATATATATATATATATACAAATATATATATACAAATATATATACAAATATATATATATATATATATACAAATATATATATACAAATATATATATATATATACAAATATATATATACAAATATATATATATATATATATATATATACAAATATACATATAAATGTATATATGTACATGTGTGTATATATATATACAGTGCTGCTCGAAAGTATGTGAACCCCCTAGACATGGTCATTGTAATTGTACAAAAATGTAAAATAACCTTATTAAATGTATATCCAAACACCAATTTGTAAAGCAGGACTTTCCAAATAATGGACACAAACAAAGAAAAATGATGTATTTTCATTATTTATTCAAAAAAAGTGGTTTCTCCCACAAAAACTGAAAATATGACTTGTGCAAAAGTATGTGAACCCTTTTGGTTAATAGCGTGTGGCACCTCCTTTTGCAGCCATTACTGCAATCAAACGTTTTCTATAGCCACTGACCAGTCTCTCGCATCTGCTGTGGGGGATTTTTGCCCACTCTTCCTTGCAGAACTCAGCCAGTTGAGAAAGGTTGGAGGGACATCTGGCATGTACCCCCCGCTTCAGGTCTAGCCACAACATTTCAATTGGATTGAGGTCCGGACTTTGACTTGGCCAATCCAGAGTACGAATCCTCTTTTTTCTGAACCATTCCTTGGTAGATTTGCTGGTATGTTTTGGGTCGTTGTCTTGTTGAAAAACCCATTTACGGCCCAGTTTCAACTTCCTGACTGATGGCTGGAGATTCTTATCAAGAATTTGCTGATACACTTCAGAATTCATGTTTCCCTGGATGATATGGAGTTGTCCAGGTCCAGAAGCAGAGAAGCAGCCCCATACCTTAACATTTCCACCACCATGCTTCACTGTTGGGATGAGGTTCTTTTCTTCATGTGCTGTGTTGGTTTTTCTCCAAACAAAGCGCTTACGATTATGACCAAATAATTCTATTTTGGACTCATCTGTCCAGAGAATGGACTTCCAGAAGGCCTCTGGTTTGTCCAAGTTCTCTCTGGCAAAGTTTAAACGGGCAGCTTTGTTCTTTTTGGAGAGCAGAGGCTTCCTTCTAGCAACCCTCCCATGAATGTCGTGTTGGTTCAATTTTCGTCTAATTGTAGACGCATGTACATTTACACCTGACGCTGCCAGAGAGCTCTGCAACTCTTTAGAGGTGATGTGTGGGTTGTCCTTTACCTGATTTATTATTCTACGGGTGCTTCTTGATGTTAGTTTTAATGGGCGTCCACTTCTAGGCAAAGATGCGGTCATCTTGGACGCCCTCCATTTGTAAATTATTTGCCTCACCGTGGATGGATGGAGCTGGAATCGTTTGGAGATTGTCTTGTAGCCTTCTCTAGACTGATGGGCTGTCAGTACCATTTTCTTGATTTCCTCGGGTATCTCCTTTCCTCTTGGCATGGTTGATTCGTATGGGTACACCCTGGCACTGCAGTCGTTTGGTTGTTTTTCTCTCTCTTTTAATCTGTGTTGTCCAACCCTTTTCCTAATGATGTCTCATTTGATTGGTTTGCTTAATTGACTAATTAAGCACCCAAAAGTGTTTCACCTGAATCTGTTACCTCCTTGACTTTACCAATACAGCTGGGGGTTCACTTACTTTTGCACATCCACTAATTCCATGTTTCATGTATTTTTTTGGCTACTCACACAATTCCCTCTAAAAAAGTACATGGAACTGTTAAACATAAACCTGACATTTCATATATGTAAAACTTGTGATGATAAAATAGGAAAATCATGGTAAAACAACAGAAAACTCTTAACTGTTCAAGGGGTTCACATACTTTCGAGCAGCACTGTATATATATATATATATACACACACACACATAAATATATATATACATACATATATATACACACATGTACATATATACATTTATATGTATCTTTTTTTGTCTGATACGGTCCCTGCCTTGCGATTGGCTAATTACTTAGCGTCAGTTATACCCGCCGTACCTGCAACTAAAGACACGGCTCCGTATCTGTAGCCACGGTCTTTTTGAAACCATATGTTCATAAAGGAACAGGCTACGTCTACCTGGTAAACATTGGACAGATGGTACATGAGTCTCACAGCATGACAGGTCGAGCCTGCCAGACCAAAGTAATCCAAAAAGATAAAGACAAACAAAATAAACAAAATATTCAGGGCCGTCGGTTGGGGGCCCCTCCCTCCAAGATAATGTTAATGACGAGCCCGAGTGAGTATAGTCTGTGTGTTTAAAGAGTGTACGTAGTGTTTGAAGAGTGAACACGGTATGTGTGTTTTAAAGAGTGAGCAAATTATGTGTTTGAGCATAGTGTGTCTGTGTGTGTTAAAATAGTGAGCATAGTGTGTGTGTGTTAAAAGGGTGAGCAAGTGTGTCGACGTGGGTTTAAAGAGTGAACCTTGTTTAAGGCAGCCTCGTTTTATATACCGATCTTAAAGCCTTGTTTTATATACCAACTGGTCTTAAAGCCTTGCATTACATGTATCGATTTAAAGGTTTGTTTTAAACACGTACCGATCTTAAAGCCTTGTTATATTTAGTGATGTCACAAATTAGCGAACTTCTTGGAGGTTGAAGATTATCTTAGTGAAACGGTATAGTTTGAATATTAAGTCACCATTAATCATATTTAGTTCATACGTTAGTTTCAATAAGTTACCATAATAATTACTTTAACTGAAACTTATTTATATTTCAATGTTAAATTCCCTTCTATTTCCTCGTCAATAATTCGGGGTAAACAAAACCGCTGAGAACAAAACAGACGGACCTTTAAAACACTAGATCGATTTACAAAGATGTTTTAGTCGATAGTTCACTGTATTGTCCGAGGTAAATATTGAATTAAACTGGTTAACTGCCATTTATTGTCCATTTATTTTCAAACGTTAGAAGTTAGTTGGCTAAAATGGCGGTTTGTCCAATAGAATCGACAATACGTATTAACGTTAAGGGTTAGTTTGTTTAGGTAACTTTAACCATTAGTTACCTTAGGGGCTGTAGCCGGCTGTTTCCCATGTGATTTAAAGTCGGGCAGACTCATGTTTCTCTCCGCACCTGTTGGCCAAGTAGAGATGGGTTGTCGCCACCTGCACAGGTGAGTTCTGGCGACAGGTGAGTTCTGGGGGCGTGGCCCAATACTAACGTAGGCTTCTTCGTCACTCTCTTATCCTCTTCAGACGTCACTTGTGTTCTATCATAGGGTAGTAGTACCATCATACCTTTATGTAGGTCACCAAAAGGCAGTCATGGATATACACTACTTTGCCCAAGCAGAATTATGATTTGTGTGAAATGGCTCCATACAGCAGAGGCATCTTTGGTTACTTTATAAAGTTTTATTTATTAGTTATAAAATATTATATTAATATTATTATTATTTTTAAAGTAGCTAATCATTTAATTTGATTATTGTGGCAATGCTCTGTACATCACAGCAAAGAATACTATGGCATGTGGTTCATTCAACAGACAACGCAGGATTGACGCATTTCCAGATTTTATTGGGTTTTTTGTACACAAAAATCTCAGGGTCTTTAATCCATCAGGAGAACAGAAAACCTGCAAGATAGAACAGGAGAATAGGTTAGTGATCCACTGCATCAAGACATTTAAAAAACATAACACTCTTATTCCACCATGAATTACTATCAAAATGTTACAGCAACCCTTCTCAGACAAATGCCTCATATGTCTTCAACTGAGAGACAGTCCGCTCTGAGGAACCGGACCAGAATCACAGAACGTGACCCTGGGTCAGTCAATCCCAGAGCTGGGCTGCCCTGTTCCGACTCGTCATCGTATCATCACTGAAGGGAGGAGGAACTAAAGACCAGCTTCAGTCGTTAGGCATGAGCCACCGAACAGAAGACCAATCACAGCTCACAGAGCTCACTATACAGCGAGACAAAGCTTGTTCATGGATTTGACACACTACACATTTAGCACAGACAAGTGTAAGACAAGTGACTTGCACTGAATACAGATGCGGCATCTTGGTTAAGGGATACCTACTTGTTTAACTGGACATAAGGGAAAATCGAACCCAGTACCATTTGATACATCATGTACTCTGGACTGAGCCTTATCTTTCTATGTGGTGGTAGAGACTATCACCCCAACATAGAAGCGTAGGGCTCAGTCTAATACCATACAGAAGGGATAAAGGGTAGGGCTCGGAGACTCACCCATCTATGCAGTGGGTGGAGGGGGACCTCCCTGGGGCATGACGGGGGCCTCTGGCTTGGCTCCCTTCTGCTCTGAGGTGGGGGTGGTGGGCAAAGGCTCGTCCTTGGGCTCCACGATGCTCACGTGGTCGGGGAGGGGCTTCTTGGGGCCGATCTTACCGCTGGGGTCCCAGGGCAGCATGATCTTCACCTTGATGCCCAGCACACCTGTACGCAAACACAGGCGAGGTTACTCATACATGGAAAGACGTATAGGCTGGTTCACAATGACAACTAGCCACTCCAGCCAAGTCACATGACTACCAATCACTGAGCACCATGTATTGGTAACCAGAAAGTCTAGTATAGTTTGACACAAATCAACTTAATGCGATTGACCTGGTTAGTCTCATTTGTACAGAAAGTAATTTAACAAAATAAACACTAAATAACATTTGGATGACTGCTGCCTGCCTCATCACGACAAAGGCATCCACCATGTCAAAACATCCAGCTATGAGTTTTAGTGGTAGGTTTCCAATAGCAGGTAACTGACAGCACTATATGAAATAGTCAAATAATGAGTAATGAGTAGATAGTAAACAAACTCTCTTTATGGTCTCTAGAACCCTTCTCAGACAAATGCCTCATATGTCTTCAATCGAGATAGACTGTCCGCTCCGAGGAACCGGACCAGAACCACAGAACGTGGTCCTGGGCCGGTCGGTCCCAGAGTTGAACAGCCCCGTTCCGACTCGTCATCGTATCATCACTGAAGGGAAATTTATATGCTGCATTAAGTGTGAGAATAACGCTAGGAAGTATAAACTAGCTATCTTTGGCAAGAAGCAGTAAACCTGCCACTACACATTAGCCTAGATCAGTGAGTGAAGTGGAGAGAGCATTAGTGAGTGTAATGTAGAGTATTATTCAGTACCTTGTCTGAGCAGGACGTGGCGGACGGCGGTGTCTACGTAGTAGTTGACCGGGTCTCCGCTGTGGATCATCAGACCGTCGACGAACTTCATGGACTTGGCCCTCTGACCTCTCAGCTTACCGGACACCACCACCTCGCAGCCCTTAGCCCCGCTCTCCATGATGAAACGCAGCACACCGTAGCACGCCCTAGGGGGGAGGAGGCAACACTACAGGGTTAGTGACATCATGCTTCTAGTCCAAACGCGGTAAGCCAATTAAGTTGGGGCTAGATGGACTATTTAACTTCATCCCAACTCCATGAGCGTTTCATACCTACCAGTTACCTTGTTAAGACGTTACTTTAAACTTCATATTACAGTTATGAAGCACCGCTAAGTCTTTCATAATTTAAATTTGAACAAACATCGTCCACACTTAGTTCTATGTTTATAGCCACTATAACCCTTCTCAGACAAATGCCTCATATGTCTTCAATCGAGATAGACCTTCCGCTCTGAGGAACCGAACCTGAACCACAGAACGTGACCCAGGGCCGGTCGGCCCCAGAGCTAGAAGGCCCCGTTCCGACTCGTCATCGTATCATCACTGAAGGGAAATCAATAAGAGTCATGATGGGTTTGCTAAAGAGTATGAATGGGTGATCTTTGGAAAGACATGGCTAACCCGTTAATACACCACACATACCAAACCAGATCAGTAAACTAGAGCTCTACTGTACCCAGTTATGAAAGCCACAGCGCTTTCGCAACAGAATACATATTTATGATAGTAAACAAAAAATTAGGGACAGGGTTAAGATGCAAGTTTCCATACCTACGCACGGCCAGACCTCCGAGCAGCTTGTAGCGCAGGGACTCTGCCTGGGCGATGGCACACAAACCACGGGTGGCCACCTTCTCAGCGTACAGCTAGAGGGGCAGGATAGGGATTAGTACAGGTTCTGGTCCACTGCTGGCATACAGGAAACCCACCCACCAAACCATCTAGTGCAAATGTTCAATCCAGGATTACTCAAGTCTACAGCCTCAGTTATTGGGGCAACCCTTCTCAGACAAATGCCTCATATGTCTTCAATCGAGATAGACTGTCAGCTCTGAGGAACCAGACCAGAACCACAGAACGTGATCCTGGCCCGGTCGGTCCCAGAGCTGGACAGCCCCGTTCCGACTCGTCATCGTATCATCACTGAAGGGTGCCCAGGTAGTATATATAAATATATAAAACTGTTCAAACTACGATATATCACTTTTTGGCAATACAGACAGCCAGCTTCCCTCAGGTTGAAATTGTCCAAATTAATGAAACATTTCTTGCACAGAATAAAAATATTGTTTCATTTCATTGAGCTGAACCAATATGGCAGTTGCCACAACGTCACAGCATGGTTTAACATTGTATATTGGGTTATAGCCTGGTTTAACCCATTAGCTTGGTCTTTCCATAGGGTTAGATACTACAGATATTAGTACTTTGTCGTCTTACCTCCACACTGCCCTCAGGGAAGCCAAACCTCTTCTGGACGACAGCGGTCAGCTCCCTGATGCGACGGCCCTTTTCACCAAGAACATTCTGGGTCCTGAGAACACAAAAGGGTGAAATGGTTTACAAACTGCCCATAAACTTGTACATCTACTAGAACCTACTCAAACCCTACTTTGACTCTGGTTGTTTCGAACTAGGTTATGCAACACTTACTTTGTAGCTACTTTCATTTGTATTGTATGCTTAAAAAAAAACTATGATCAAGATGTCCACCCCATACCAGACTGCCTTCTCAATCCTCCATCTAACCCCTACCAACTCCTTAAATATTATTTAAGTTTACATGACAACCCTTCTCAGACAAATGCCTCATATGTCTTCAATCGAAAGACTGTCTGCTCTGAGGAACCGGACCCAGAACCACAAAACGTAGCCCTGGGCCGGCCGGACCCAGAGCTGGACAGCCCCGTTCCGACTCGTCATCGTATCATCACTGAAGGGAGCCCAGGCTGTTTTACCTTGAATCATTGCCCCTACCTGCACTTATATGACCCATCTACGGTTACTGTCCAACCCGTACTCGCTCCAAATGACCAAGTACTATCTATATACACCCTTCAAACACCTCTACTGATGGACCTAGTCTAACTGCAAGTAACAAACCACCAACTCCGTTTAACCCCCCCCCAAAAGCGAACTAGGAGCCACACATTTACCTCATACCCCACTAAAGCAGCTCGAGTCCAACTATACACTAATATTTTGTATTCACCACCTAAAGGCCTACCACCGAACGACGACCTCTTCATTCAGTTCACCCCTTAAGGCCAGTATTAGGATCCCTGTAGTCGGGAACTCACCTTGTGGCCAGGATGATGATCTCTGTGCGGGTCGGGGTGACTCGCACCTCCACGCCGGAGTAACCATCCTCTGCGAGCTCTCGGGTGAGGAACTCGTTGAGTTCGGCCTTGAAGATCCCGTCGGCGACGAACTAAAACACAACGTGTATATGTTTGAACCCAACTCTATTTTTTTTTTAAAGCGTTGCATATCGGCGCTAAAGTACGGTATATGGCTACGGTGGCTCGCTGTTGATAACGAGTGGAAACGTGCGTTTGAAAGCAAATTTAAATTTCGTTAGGAAATGTGCCAACAACTTGACGGCTTCGAGGAGAGGATCTGTGCTAATCCTAACAGTTGCGGGGATCAATAAACCCACAACATAACCAAACGGACACACAACACCCATGTGTACAATAACTCGGTGCTATTTTACGTAGTAGTGTGTTCTGAAAGTAGATATGTGATAAACGGTTTCGAACCTTCCTCTTCTTTGAGATTTGCACCGCCATCTTCCAATAGGCCGGAGACAGGAAAGGATTGGAAAAGGAGGCGGAAATGAATTTATGCAAAAAAGTCTGACTTCCGTTAAGCGCGAGTGCTAGGTGAATGTTGGTATTTGTAGTTCAAATATTATTTATATTTATATTATGTTTTATTTTTGTATCACAATTATAACAACCTACCAGACACATATAGCATCATTCTGTATGGGGAAATGTCTGGCATTTTATACCTTTCATATTTCGGTAGTTTTTCTTCATTATCGAGCAATATCCAATAATATGATCGTAGTGTGAGAATGTGATTCAGAATGTGATCCTGCAGTTCATTAGTTTCACCAGCTGGCGGCGACGACAGCGCCTCGTTACTAAGGATAACTCAAACCTCCAGATAAGAAGAAGAACTTGACCTGTAAGTGACAGACAGTGGCTGTGTCATAGAAACATCCCTGTCCTACTACTATTGTCATACATCTATTCATATATTTAGATTTATCAGTATATTCACATTTATCAGTTCCTCCTCCACACAGACCGTGGTGAATCCTCACTTATCCAGGACATCATCTCAAAGTTGAGGCTGAGCAATGTTGTCATCCTTTGTAAGGTCAGCCTTCAGAAACAGTAAGTTTGTATAAATATATAGACTATATATATTGGGGAATGCTAAACGAATACGCGTGTGTGTCCTATGCGTCTACGATCGTATCTACTGAGCGTTGCGTTACACAAAATAATGTAGGTGAAAGGTGAATAGTAAGTTACTTTACATCCGTACATGTCTTGTAGGTGCGTGTGTTGCTGTGGTTTATATAACAGTGTACAACTTTATGCTATGAACATACTGTATATCATAACATAACATAATAACATTCAAGTCGTTTTGCAGACGTCGTTGTCCAGAACGACTTACAGTCAATACAGAGACGGGTCATTAAGGAGCAGGTAGGGGTTAGACAGTACAGAGAGGGGTCATTAAGGAGCAGGTAGGGGTTGGACAGTACAGAGAAGGGTCATTAAGGAGCAGGTAAGGGTTAGACAGTACAGAGACGGGTCATTAAGGAGCAGGTAAGGGTTCGACAGTACAGAGACGGGTCATTAAGGAGCAGGTAGGGGTTAGACAGTACAGAGAGGGGTCATTAAGGAGCAGATAGGGGTTAGACAGTACAGAGACGGGTCATTCAGGAGCAGGTAGGGGTTAGAGTCTAACCCCTACCTGCTCCTGAATGACCCGTCTCTGTACTGTCTAACCGTTAGACAGTACAGAGACGGGTCATTCAGGAGCAGGTAGGGGTTAGACAGTACAGATACGGGTCATTAAGGAGCAGGTAGGGGTTAACCAGTACAGAGAAGGGTCAAACACAAACACGCAAACACAGTGTCAAGTAGTTGTCTTCCTCCCAGCGCCAGCAGTGTGTCAGCTGAGAGCCATGTCCACCAGTGGCTCCTTCAGCTCCCTGTTGGTCAGCCGACCCACTGAGGCCATCACACACGTCCAACTCAACCGCCCCGAGAAACGGAACGCCATGAACCGTGCTTTCTGGAGGTAGGGGGGCCTGGGAGTCAAAGTGAGATTACTACAATTTGGCGACTTGTTCAGATTGGAACTGGACTATCGGCACTACTATCTGCACTAGTAGACACTTTATATTTATTTATATTGTTACTGTCTGCAATTATGTAAATATTTACATTTTGTTGTTGTTTTTTGGTTCTTGTAATTTTTGTAATTGTTTTACTTGTATATTTGTAATGTGTACATTTGTGTATTTTTGTTATTTTAGCTACCTGTACTGTATATTCCTGTGATATTTAGCACATCTTTGGAGCTGGTAATAACATTTCACTGTACATTGTAACAAATACATGTGACGAATAAACCAAATCTGAATCTGAGATTGTTTTTAGATACATGTCATTGAGGAGCAGGTAGAGGTTAGGTGCCATCTTGTTCAAGGATGTGTACAGGTAGGCTGTTGACATTGGAGTATCTAACCCAGAACCTTTCAGCTGGGAATCAAACACCACAGCCGCTACACAGAAGGGACGTGGGGCTTTCCTCAACCAGATTGGTTGGTTTGAGGTCCAAAATCCAAATCCCAGACAAAGAAGGAAATTCAGGTGTCACAGCAGAGAGTACAGGACCATTCTAAGAATTAAATGTAATAATGTTTAAGTCACAGTCAAAACAAAACAAATAAACATATCACATAGAGTTAAGGTAGACATTAACAGTATAGGCTACTGTTATTGGGTTTATTGGGTTTTTTCTGGGACAGTGCACACCATCAACATTTTAAACTGACCGTTGACAACAGAATTGGATTACTAAAACAAACTGGAATTACAGTTTGGGGGCTCTGACCACAGACACATGTGGCAAGGTCTGAGGGTCCTCTCCAACTACAAGGGGAGCTCAGGGGCAGTCACCAACAATGACCCCTCCCTACCAGACGAGCCAGGGTGGAACTCTGACAGAATTCCACCATGTGTCTTCAATACCTGCGCAGACCAGCTGGCTGCTGTGTTCACGGAAATCACTGCAACAGTCTGTCGTCCCAGTGTGCTTCAAAGAGGCAACCATTGTGCCGTTACCCAAAAAGACCAAGGTCACAGGCCTCAATGATTGTTGTCTAGTGGCATTAACACCCATTGCCATGAAGTGCCTGGAGAAATTGGTCATGACACACAAACTATCATTCCCGACTCCCTGGTCCCATGGACAGTTTCTACCCACAGGCAATGCACCTACTTAACTGTTAGGAGTGCTGCTACAACCATATCATAACATTGTCACAATTCTCACCCTTGTCATACTTCTTTACTGGACTCATTATTGTACTGCACTGTTCTGTACTCTTTATTATTTTATGATGCTGCTACCACTCACTACGATGCTGCACTACTGTAACTTTAAAATGCTTCTCACACCATCCGCCATATGTATATATCATCCATTAGACACTTTGCTGTTCTTGTTGTTCTTTTATTGTGTATAGTATTGTTACAGCATAGTGTTGTTTATAGTTTATATTATATAGCATAAAGTATAGTATTGCATAGTACTGTATAGTGTAGTGTAGTGTAGTATTGTATTGTTGTAGAAATTCATACTGCGGGAGTGAATGGGGAGTAAGCATTCCATTCGTACTTGTTACACACATGGAAAAAATAAATGATATTGAATCCGTACTCTTGAACAGAGGAAAATAACAGTATGGTGCATTATTGTTTGTTTCTCCGTCAGCGAGATGGTGGAGTGCTTCAACCAGATCGCAGAGGACTCAGACTGCAGGGTGGTTGTGGTGTCGGGGGCGGGGAAGATCTTCACAGCAGGTAAACAACATCAACAACGAGGCTTGTCTATAGACCGGGGAAAACCAGTGGTAAACAAATGTTGTCTTGTGAAAACAGTCCCTAGCATTTTGTTGACGGACTGTGACAGGTCATAATGTTCATCTTTCATTTTGACTGCTTATTTGATACCTGCAGCACCCACCTGGGATGAATAATAATAATAATAAACTATCTTCTATCTCCAGGCATTGACCTGATGGACATGGCAAGCGACGTGATGCAGCCAGCAGGCGATGACATGGCGAGGAACGCGTGGAACATGAGAAAGATCATCAGCAAGTACCAAGAGACCTTCTCTGTCATCGAGAAGGTACACACACACACACTGGTCATGTGTCTCTTGAGTGTCTGCAAGCAACACTTCTAAATCAAAAATGCTTATTAAATTATTTTTGATTTAGGCCTTTTTTCATACAGCTATAGAACTATTATGTTTGTTTGTCTTGGTTATTCTAACCTGGTCGGTGTGTTTTTTTCGTCCGAAAGTGTCCGAAGCCAGTGGTGGTGGCTGTGCACGGGGCCTGCGTGGGAGGAGGTAATCAAGCAAACTTCTAAAAGCTATCTCTTCATGCCACACGTTGACCAGGGGGCAAGACCAGCTGCTGATTGCAAACAGAGAGCGCTACATCCATGCGTCTGCAGTGCACCATGGGTGGATTATACCTTATTCAAACTAAATCTAGCCGTTATTCTACTGTGTTATTTAGGAGTGGACCTGATCACTGCTTGCGATATACGCCTGTGTACCCAGGACGCCTGGTTCCAGGTTAAAGTAAGATACACACGCGCACTGAAATGCACGCACGCACCAAAATGACCAAGAGTGGATCATTGAAAAGAACATACTGTATATATATATTGTTTTACCACCAGGAAGTGGACATTGGCCTTGCAGCCGATGTAGGAACCCTGCAAAGACTTCCTAAAGTAATCGGCAGCCGCAGGTAAAAGACACCTCCTCCTCTCTGTACATTGAGCAGAACAAATGAGAACACGGGTCCCCATGGTTATTATGGGGTGTATCGCTGCACACCGCCTCACTCGCTGGCTGGTGTTGACCTCATCTCTGTCACCACGTATAAAAGAGAAAATACATCACACCTTGTGCTCACTCCTACAGCCGTGTTGTTCTAGAGTCAGAACTTGTTTTAGATTTATTTTAGCGACTCCAACTGTGATGCCGTGCTCTCAGCCTCACCTCTATGTAGCTTTGGGACAGAAGTGATGACTTTTAATGTCTGGTCAACAGTCTGGTCAACGAGCTGGCACTGACGGCGAGGAAGATGTACGCAGATGAGGCAAAGAGCTGTGGCCTGGTCAGGTGTGTGTGTTTGTGTGCAACTCTTCATGACTGTATATTAGTCTCTCCTGTGCATATTGGCCGTGTGTGATGTCGCTATGAGATGGGACGGTATAGTGAAAGTAGCTCAGTCTATTGAGACTTGGGAACTGGAGGGTTGCTGGTTCAAGTCTGACCAAGTACAGAGTGAGAACTGGTTGCCCCCCCCCCCCTCTAGTCGCGTGTTTGCGGATAAAGACGCGATGATGGCAGCGGCCATGGAGATGGCCGGGGAGATCGCGTCTCGCAGCCCGGTGGCGACCCAGGGAACCAAGGTCAACCTCATCTACTCCCGGGACCACAGCGTAGCCGAGGGGCTTGACTACATGGTGAGGGAACTCCAACGTTAATAATTAATATCTTGG
Organism: Muraenolepis orangiensis; assembly: GCA_027704905.1. Lineage (NCBI taxonomy): Eukaryota > Metazoa > Chordata > Actinopteri > Gadiformes > Muraenolepididae > Muraenolepis > Muraenolepis orangiensis. The sequence continues at coordinate 27,546,973 of CM050999.1, forward strand.
AAGCTTCATCAAAAGACTTCCAGGTAGAAGCATTTCTGTTCATATCGATATCTAGGAGACTTTTTCAAATAGACTTGCAGTGTGAATACAGAGATGGGTCATTAAGCAGCAGGAATAAGCAGGGTTACAACAATGTTCTGGATGAGATGACCAGGATGAGTGGTTCTGGTGATAAGACTCTTTCCCCCCCCCCCCCCCACTACTTCCCTTCTCTAGGCGTCGTGGAACATGAGCATGCTCCTCACACAGGATGTGATGAAGTCTGCCCAGGCCGCCATGGAGAAGAAGAGTCTGAAGACTGTTGTTTTCTCCAAACTCTGAACCCCAAACAAGCCTGACCTCAGACGGTTCACCTGGGTTTTTGGATCTGTATACAACGGCACATGGTTCTGAGAGCTTATTGAGATGACGGGACCTGTGAAGGAACATGGAATGATCTTTGGAGGTTTCAAGAACACAGATGTACGAACCCAAACTAATCGTCAGCGAAGAGTACCATCCCGATGATTTAAACAGGAAAGACCAAATAAACGTTAAACTTCTTGCAATCAGAACCTCTTACGGTTTGTGGTGGTTGGAAAACCTGTTTGATCTGTAATTCATTAACATTTGAAGTTTGATTGTAATAACGGCTCTTCTCCACTCTGATTCAGTAGTGGGAACGAAAGGCAGATCATGTGAACTTCTCAACTTGGCAGTTGGTTGGATAGTGAAGTAAATGGTTGATTGTGAATCCAAATAAATGTGGTGTAAAGCCTAACTTAGATTGTATATTCTTCAGGATTGATACATTACAACCAAGGCCACCCTTTTGTACATATATTAATAAAATAAAGATCAACAATACATTTATCAACACTTTTCATATTGTTCTATATTTTCCTGAACAACAGCATTTATATCCACATGGTTATATAAGATAATTTCAGTTAACAGGCATAAAGTAAGTTACTTAAACACACTTTATTACACCTTCAATTATAAATAAGAAATGTACAAAATGTATATTAAAACAAATGTTGATCATTGTGTAGTCGGCTTGGCTCTAAGCTTCTGTAACGTTTTCTGAAATGAAAAGAAATGCAGTTTCAAAATTTGCTCATTTACTCCGCAAAGACACCTCATGATTTCAGATCAACAGCCCTAACTAACCATAACCCTATATCACAGTCAGCATTCATGTTTACTTTCTAGAATTGCTTACAATTGACATTGAATTCTACACAGCAAATCACCAGCATGGATTAAAGGTTAACAGTTATGAAAAGTAATAAAATAATAGTTACACCACAAAATAATGGGATCCCAGTGACCTACCTGGTGGAACTCCCTGGCCTTGAGGCGGTTCTGGGTGTAGCTCTCCTGCCTGCTCCTCACCTCCTTCTGCTGCTTCACCTCCTCCAGCCGACCGTACAACCTGGAGCACCCAGACACCAACTTCTTTAAAATGTACTGACCACCGATACAGAAGGTATTCCTGTTACCTCCAGAATTTACATGAACTTAAGAGTTTGTAAATGCCTGAAGTTCAGGAGAACTTCCAAGGAGGTTTAAAAATAAAATAAAAAATGTTTTAGTAAAAAGCCCACATCACACTTGCATGAGCCAAGGTGCGCAGCCAATAGAAAACCATCACTCTAGAACAGCTTTTTAGCAGGAATTAGCAGACCTCTTGTATTTTGGAGAGATAATTTCCTTTGTTTCACAACTCCAAAATAACACACACAGAAATGTTCTGTGTGAGACCCAACAGTTTAACTGAAAAAAGTGATTTTGAAGTTTATACAAAATCCCCGCTACTGAGATGCTACACAAAACAGAATGTTTCCAGTAGCATTATTATTATATTACATTATAATAGCCCGAACCATCCGCAGACATGGTGTACCTCTGTGTTCTCTGGTGCATCTCCAAGACCTCCAGCTTCCTCTGGGAGGGCGTGCACGTCCTCACCTCTTCTGACCTCTTTGTCCCTGCATCGCCCGCTGAGGAAGAGGAGTATACCACCCAGGGTCAGGTTAAGTGTAGAGGGAAAGGAAATGTACTTCAGTTTAGTTTTCCCACCTGGGATTAATACATCATCATTTTAACAGGCTTTTATTTAAACAGACTTTGTGATTGTGTACCAACTGGTAGGATAGATAGATCAGTCTACCAGCCACATAGTAGACTGCACCAACTGGTGCAGATCTTCACGTGGGGTTCTTTGGTCTTGGAGCTGACCGTATCACCAGGGGGCTGACCTTTAAACCTTGTGTGTTCTTTAGGCCTGACCTGGCCCGGATGAGGCCCCGTTTGTCTCTGGACGGACTGAGTCTTCCCCTGGGTCTGGCTGGGTTGTGGTGGACTACCCTGGGTCTGGCTGGGTTTTGGTGGCCTAGCCCGGGTCTGGCTGGGCTGGATCTTTGCCAGTGCTTGCTTGGCCCTGATCTCCTCCATCCTAAGAGCAGATCTCTGGATCAGGGCCTGGCGCTTCCTCTGGAAGGCCTCGTGGAGAACCCCACTGGGACCCGCCTGGAGCTCCAGATCCACACCTGGTTGCGACTCTGGGCTCTCCTCTTGTGTAGCAAGCAGGTGGTTACCAGGTAACAGTGTTGAGTCAAACTCCTGAGAGAAGAACATTTAAACATGAGAACTTGGGAGGGTCCTCAATAGACCCGCTGCTTGATCCATTGATCAGTGGACCAGCGACCGGCTGCTTGCCTGTTCCCGCTCCTCTGCGTCGCTGCAGCTCACCAGCGTGATGTCAGACTGCTCCAGGATCCCCTTCTCCCACGAAGCCCCCTGATTGGAGGAGAGAGACAACTGTCAGCCACCACAGCCAATGAGAAAATGTAAACCATTAAAACCGTCTGACCTAGATGTGCCTTTAAACATCTCAGCTTCCAAGAACTTTAATACAATAATACTACAGTTACACACAAATACATATATAATAATAAACAACCCTGGGGAGGGAAACGTGTGGTAATAAAAATAAAAACATACTATTATTTGATCCCAGACAGGAGCATGACCCTTCAGGATAAACCCCGGCTTATTAGTGGGTTCCCTGCTGGTCGAGTCACACGCTAGAACCAATCGCTGGCATCCATCAGTCTCGCCATCCTCCTCTACCATCACCTCCTTGGGAGACTCCAGGAGGGACTGCGGCTCGGAGGAGGCGAGCTGGCAGAAGGAGTCCAGACAGGAGGCGGCAGTCACCTCCTCCCCCCCCTTCTCCTGGGCTCGTAGGCGTTCGGGGGAGGGGTCAACCAGGGAGTCATCCTGGTCCTCTCCTTTCTCCTCCTCCTCCTCCCCCCCCAGGAGTGGAGAGAGCGTTGGATCTGCAGGGAAGAGGTGAATCCATGTCTTTAAGACGGACTAAGACCAGACTAGAACCAGAGCACCCACGTTGAGGTCCTCGGCAAAAAAAAAATCATTCGGCTAAAATCAAATTGAACCAAATGTAGGTTTAATACTGTAGGTTTAGACCGCCTCAACTAGTTGACAGCCTGGATATTGACTCAAAGTGTGAATGATGCATTAGGAGACTTCGATTAAGTATTCATGACTTGAACGTTGGCCATACCTGTAGACGCCGCCGCCTCCAGTCCTGTGGACTGGCGACTTCCTTTCGAGGAGCTGGGCCCTTCCTGTAGGGGCAGGTGGAAGGTCATGGAGGGTTCCAGAGTCTCGTTGTAGGTCACCTCAGACAGGAGTGGGTGGAAGGAGTCCTGAGCTACAAACACTGGAGAAAGAAGATCGAGTTACCAAATAGAAACACCACCAGAGACTACTTCTTAGTAATGCTCTTATGCAGAATAAACTATACACTTTTAAAAGTGAGCGACAGGGTTTTGAAGTACTGCGCACACACACACAGGTTATTGAATAGGTAGGAGTTAGGGGTCATTAAGGAGCCGGTAGGAGTTTGGGGGTCATTGAGGAGCAGGTAGGAGTTCAGGGTCATTGAGGAGGAGGTAGGGGTAAGGGGTCATGAGGGAGAAGGTAGCGGTTAGGGATCATTAAGGAGAAGGTAGCGGTTAGGGGTCATTAAGGAGAAGGTAGGAGTTAGGGGTCATTAAGGAGAAGGTAGGGGTCATTAAGGAGAAGGTAGGAGTTAGGGGTCATTAAGGAGCAGGTAGGGGTAAGGGGTCATTGAGGAGCAGGTAGCGGTTAGGGGTCATTGAGTAGAAGGTAGCGGCTAGGGGTCATTAAGGAGCAGGTAGGGGCTAGGGGTCATTAAGGAGCAGGTAGGGGCTAGGGGTCATTAAGGAGCAGGTAGGGGCTAGGGGTCATTAAGGAGCAGGTAGGGGTTAGGGGTCATTAAGAACCAGGTAGGCGTTAGGGGTCATTAAGAAGCAGGTAGGCGTTAGGGGTCATTAAGGAGCAGGTAGGGGTTAGGGGTCATTAAGGAGAAGGTAGCGGTTAGGGGTCATTAAGGAGCAGGTAGGGGTGAGAGGCATTTAGCTAAAGGACACCTACGTTAGACAGCAGACATTGGGGATCAAACCCAGAACCTTTTAACTGGGAGTATTCTACACATCGAGGGGTGTTTCGTTGTCTGAACCGACCTTCAGAGCATTCTGGGTCCTGCTGCAGTGGGTCTCTGGAGCCCTGCAGGACCGGGTCTGGATCTACGACCGCCGTGGCCAACCCAGCAAGTCCTCCAGTGTGGTGGAGGTGTTCTTGGGTCAGTCTGGTGTGGTCGGTTCTGCAGCTGCTGTAACCTGTTGATGGAAGATTCCAGGAACTTTATTTGTGACATACACATACAAGAAATGCAGTGAAAGGAAAGTGGCAGTGCAATGCAGAAATTGTGAAAAATACAACAGAAAAACTGCAATAACCTAATAATGTATATACAAATATCTAACATATATATTCAGATAACTTTATTTATCCCGAGGGAAATTAAGGAAAATATATAGCTTAATGCAACAGAAATTACAGTTCGAGTAAGTATAAAACAAAAAAATATATATGTAACGAATAAATATGAGTGTATGCTATAAACGGTGTTGTAGAACATTGTGACCAAGCAAGCTTTGTTTTAAGGCTTTTAAGGTTGGCCGTGACATATCGAATGAAAGATAAACGATATATCTCGGTTGTATGAAATGATGACGTGACCATATCAATATAGTGTCAAAATATGTCCATTGTTATAAGTGCTTGTTAATTATTTTCCCACACCTGAGCTCCCTGCAGCCAGCCCTGCCGACTCGTCCAGCTGGCCAATCAGAGGCTTCATCCCACCCTCCTCCTGTCCGCCATCCAACCATAGAGATGACTGCTGTAGCCCCAGCCGTCCAATTGGCCGGCCTGCACAGAGGTCCCGACCACCGCTCGGCCAATGGGAGCCGGGCCGGTGAGATAGGGGGGTGGAGGACTGGCGGTGGGGCTCTGGGACCAGGACTGGGTCTGGGGGGGCAGGAGGAGGAGCCACCAGGACCGACCCAGCAGAACCCAGACTACTGCTGCTGCTGCTGCTTCTGCCGTCACCTTCAGACAGAGGAGGTTAGAACTAGACTGTAAAAGTAGAGAGGCCATTAAGGCCGCAGTTGGCCCGTGGGCCGTAGTTTGGACACCATTGATATACTGTATAGCTAGCAATAATATAGCTATTTGTTCTGACAGCTACCTTTTGACTTACTGTTGGAAAGCTTTACCCAGGACAGACAGACACACAGACAGACATACAGAGCTCAGTTCAAGTGTAGCAAAATCATTATGTGTACTTAACATGCACTTCAATAACAGTAGTTACATCATCGCTCAGTGCACAAACATACACGTAAACACACAGATACAAATAAACACAACAAACGCACACACAAACACACACAGAGCTCAGTTCAAGTGTAGTGAAATCATTACGTGCACGTAAGTTGCACTTCAACAACAGTAATGTTACATCATCGCTCGACACACACACACGATGTGTTGGACCCTTCCTTCCTGTACCTGAGCTTCCTGCCGTCTGCATGGCTGAGTCATCTAACTGGCCAATAAGGGGCTTCATCCCGCTATCCTCCTGTCTGTCATCCAACCACAGAGACGATCGATCCAACCCCAACCCGCCAATCGGCTGGCTGGCATAGAGGTCCCGCCCACTGCTAGGCCAATGGGAGCCGGGCTGGTGAGTGGGAGGAGGAGGCGAGAGGGGAGCAGAGGGCTGGTGGTGGGGTGTCTCCGGTGCCTGTGGGTCTTCCAGGACCTGGCCGGGCTCTGATCCTGTAGGACCAACACTGCTGCTGAGACCCCCTGTGAAGACCAGCAGGTTAAAGGTTGATGCTCCTCAACACACAGCTCTGGCGAAATGGGTTCAAGTTAAACATTCAATGTTGATATGAAATAATCAATGGTCCATTGTGTAATTTGGATTGTGGAGGTAGTAGTGTGATTTGGCCTTCAGAACACTAAACCTTTGCCTTATTACTTAGTCCTGTTTTTTCACTGGACTCATTGCATGGCATTTATCTTCAAGAGGAGGCAAAACAAGCCGTTGATAGTATTCATATTTGAACATCCTTACATAATAAAGATGTAATGTTAGAAACAAGAGTCTTCCTAGTGTACCTGTGCTTCCTGGTCTCTGGATGGCCGACTCGTCCAACTGACCAATCAGAGGCCTCATCCTGCTCTCTTCCTGTCCCTCTTCCAACCACACAGACGGCCAGCCGCTCGACCAATAGGAGCTGGGCTGATGCGAGAGGCGACCAATCATGCGGCTCAAAGTAGAATCCCACGCGCCCCGACTGGCTCCCGCACGCAGAGACTGGCCTGGCAGCTGGCCAATCATGGAGGAGTGGGCCGACGGCTGGCCAATGAGGCGCCCCACCACAGAGTCCCGCCCCTCTGTTGCCAGACAGGACGACTGATCCGCCAGCTGACCAATCAGGGGTCTGAATGAGATGTCCTGAACCAATGAGACGCTTTCAGAGAACTGCTCCAGTATCTGGTTGACGGCGTTGTCCCACTCCTGAAAAAACAGCATTTTTCATTATCGATACGCCAGCTAGGGAAGACAGCATAGTAGCATGACCCCTTACCTGCTCCTTTATAACCTCTAACCCTTACCTGCTTCTTAAACTTACTGAAATAGCAAAGCTTCAGCTAAAGGGGGAATACTTTCAGCTTATTGAAAATAATGGATGTGACTCTGCCTAAGAGAGCGAGTGAGTGAGTGTGTGTGTGTGTTGTGTGGTGTGTGGTGTGTGGTGTGTGTGTGTGTGTGTGTGTGTGTGTGTGTGTGTTCTTACCAGTGTCTCAGGGCGGGGGATCAAGGTCTGAGTAAGACTCGGTGGGGTCTGGTTCTCCTCAGGTTGGGTGGTCTGGACCCGAGTAGGACTCAGTGGGGCCAGGTCCTCCTCCCCGGCTACAGATGACCCTGGGGGGAGACGAGAGAATGTTACCGCCACTGTAGCCGTCAATCCTGTTTACCTCAACAATCGATAAATTTTACATTCCTACTTTTGTTGTATTGAAACATCTTCAGCATATGTTTTACCAGTCATACACACATTCTAACAAACACACACAGAGCTCAGTTCAAGTGTAGAAACATCATTATGTGCACTTAACATGCACTTCAATGAGTTATGTTACATCATTGCTCAACACACACACACACACACACACACACACACACACACACACACACACACACACACACACACACACACACACACACACACACACACACACACACACACACACACACACACACACACACACACACACACACACACACACACACACACACACACACACACACACACACACGAGCTCAGTTCAAGTGTAGAAACATCATTATGTGCACTTAACATGCACTTCAATGAGAGTGGTTACATCATCGCTCAGCACATACACACAGATACCAAAAATACATAAGTAAACACATTAAATACCCAGAGCTCATGTCTTCAATAATAGCAAAGTTACATCGTCACTCAGTGTGTATGTCTCACACTCCCTAACACACACTTTTACACTCACGTGTGTGTGTGTGTGTGTGTGTGTGTGTGTGGGCCCCTACATATGGTGTTAAGGTGTCTTAGTGCAGTGATTTTCAACCACTGTGCTGTGAGAGATTGTCAGGTGTGCTGTGAGAAATTATCCAATTTCACTAAATTAGTCCAAAATTATTATTTAGTTATTGCAAATAAATTTCCATCTGTGCCTGCAATGTAGTGACTGGCAGAGAAATTAAATACCGTATTTTCTGGACTATAAGCCGTGCCTTTTTTCCCGCTGTCCTGTGACTTATACTCCGGTGCGTGGTCAAGGCCAAACGCATCATAAAAGACATTGCCCACCCCAGCCACCAACTGTACTCACTTTTACTGTCAGGCAGGCGATACCGCAGTATCAAGTGCCGTACAAATAGGCTTAGAGATAGCTTCCACAGTCAGGCCATCAGGCTGCTGAACAAGGGCGTATAGCATATAACAATGTATATTTTATTACATTGATCTATATATACATATTGCGGTTTTCTGTGCCGATTTTTTGGCCGACATTTTATAAATTGCATTTTTATTTTTATTTTTTTAAACTATTTTTATCTTATTTTTATAACTGCTGTCTGTCGTCGGGTATTGCACATACGATTTTCACACCACTGCTTTATACTTCCGGTAAATACAGATCCATCATATTGGGCTCAGAGATCGTTGGTAGATCGTGGGTATGATTGCTGTGTGTGTGTGTGTGTGTGTTCTGCTCGCTCACTGACTGCAGCGATTTCATTGGTTGAGTAGCGTCACGTGAGATGATTTGGGCCCTTGTCGTAAAGGCTAGAAAAGATTGTAATTGGTTGATTTTATCAGTAAATAATATAATAAATATAATAGTTATCAATTGATGATGTTAAATTGGTGGTGTGCTGCATTTTTTTTATGTAAAAAAATGCACCTTGGCTTTAAAACAAAAAGAAAAAAAAAAGTGTAGTGGACCCCTACCTGTGCTGTGCAGGTGTTTTAGTGGACTCCTACCTGTAGTGCAGAGGGAGGCGTTGAGCTCTCTGGTGTACTTGTCTATGATACGCTGGATGCTGCAGTCATGGAACAAAGCAGCTACCGCCTGGCCAGGGGACGTCTGGGGGCCAGGGGACGTCTGGGGGCCAGGGGACATCTGGGGGTCAGGAGACGAGGCAGGGCCCAGAGACATCTGGGGGCAAGGGGATGTCTGGGGGCCAGGGGACGAGGCAGGGCCCAGGGACGTCTGGGGGTCACGGTACGAGGCAGGGCCCAGGGGGCCAGGGGACAAGGAGGGGCCCAGGGAGTCCACCACCAACGATCGCTCCACACAGTAGGAGCCGCCGCTGGTCAGACTTGGATGGGGGGAGGCGGCCCACAGGAAGCTGGTGGTCGGGGCTTCCTGTTGACTAACCCCCGACCCCAAGTGGGACTCGGAGACGTCTATGTGGGGAATCAATTTTAAAACCGCTTGTCACCATAAGAACTTTTCATGCAGAACGGCAATACAAAGTGTTTAACCAAGGAAATCCATTTAAGAGGGAAAACATACTAGACTTCACACTAACATACTAGACTACACACTAACGTACTAGACTACATACTAACGTACTACAATACACACTTACATACTAGACTACACACTTACATACTAGACTACACACGAACATACTAGACTACACACTAACATACTAGACTACACACTAACATACTAGACTACACACTAATAAACTAGACTATATACAAACATACTAGCCTACATACTAGTTGATTAGAAGAGAGCAACGGCAAAATCAAAAAAATTAACATATTGACACAAACACATTGGTGTTCCCTCAGTTCATCTGTGAGACGGGAGAAGGCGTGGTCGTACTTGTGTGGGCGGAGTTGTGCTCGGGGTCTGTGGTGACGTAGCTTCCGGTGGAGAGGCTGGTGGAGGAGATGGAGTCGGGGTAGGCCGGCCTATGAGCACACTGACACAAAAAGAACACACATTCAGAACACAAGTACATTATGGACAATACCCCCCCCCCCCACGACCAGCGATGACTTGGCGCGTTCCTCCGTAGAGGAGACAGCGCTCTGGGATGGTTAGGGTCTTCAGTCAGAAGGTTTTGGGTCTTCAGTCAGAAGGGTTAGGGTCTTCAGTCAGAAGGGTTAGGGTCTTCAGTCAGAAGGGTTAGGGTCTTCAGTCAGAAGGGTTAGGGTCTTCAGTCAGAAGGGTTAGGGTTTTCAGTCAGAAGGGTTAGGGTCTTCAGTCACAAGGGTTAGGATCTTCAGTCAGAAGGGTTAGGGTCTTCAGTCAGATGGGTTAGGGTCTTTAGTCAGAAGGGTATTCAGTCAGAATGGTTAGGGTCTTCAGTCAGGGTTAGTTTCGGGTAAAGGTCTTCAGTCAGAAGCATCAGGGTTAGGGTTATCATTAAACACTACTACACCCACACTACACATACCACTACTACAACACTTACCACTACAACAACTACAACCACTACTATAACTACTACTACCCCTGCCCGACACGGGAGCACACACACGTGTTAGGGACACCATGCTCACCTCTGTGTTGGCGGTATAGCCGCTGCTGACGGAACCCGGAGAAGCTCCTCCCTGGTCACATAACCGCCAGGAGAGCCTGGGAGGAGCAGCTTCTAGAGAACAAAGCAGAGGTTAAGTTTGTATTACAAGGCATGGATCAGTCATCTGTGAATCCCCCCCCCCTCTCACACAGAGCTCAGTTCAAGTGTAGAAACATCATTAGGTGCACTAAACATGCACTTCAATAAATGTAATGTTACATCATCGCTCAGCACACACACTACAAACACACATAAAACACACACACACAGAGCTCAGTTCAAGTGTAGAGACATCATTAGATGCACTAAATGTGCACTTCAATTAACAGTTGTTACATCATCGCTCAGTGCACACACACACACACACACACACACACACACACACACACACACACACACACACACACACACACACACACACACACACACACACACACACACACACACACACACACACACACACACACACACACACACACACACACACACACACACACACACACACACACACACACACACACACACACACACCTGAGTCGGGGGGGTGCAGCCTCTCCCTCCACGACGGCTCAGTGTATGGTTCCGAGGCGGGCAGGGGGCGACAGACATCGGGCCGCTCCTCTACGTGAGTCAGCAGAGCTCCAGGTCTCCAGGGGCCATACCAGGCCCCAGGGGTCCCTACTGGGGCAGGGGGCTGTGACCCTGTGCTAACCTCCGGCCCTGGGGAGCACATGTGTTGCAAGGGGAAGATTTACATTTAGATAAAATGTGACATAAAAATAAAAAAGACCAGGTAGCATGTAGGGTAGGATAGCGGTTACCGGCCTTGGGGTCAGGAAAGTGACTTTGGATATTCGATTAGTTGCACCCAGCTCTACATTGACCAGTCCTCTGCTCTCCTCACCTGTGACCACTAGGCTGCAGTCCCCTGGCGTCTCCACCTCCTGGATGGCACTTAGTTCATGTTGCCCTGGCAACGTCACCATGGCACCCAGCTTCAAGCGGGTCAGCGGGGGCTTCTGGGCCCGAGGAGGGGCCACCCAGGACAGGAGGGGCTTGCAGAGGACGATGCCCCCAGAGGTGGGATCTGGAGCCAAGGAAAAGAGCCGTTCAGAAATGAGACAACTCCAACCACTTAAATGCTTCTCCCACTCCCATGCCACGGAACAGAGAGAAGAACCCAACACAGCACGGCACTGAAGAGAAAATTTTACTTTAAAAAAAATTAATAAAAAGATACCATTAAATAAGTTTTACTTTATTAAGCCAGAGCTAGGCTAGAGCCAGAGCTAGGCTAGAGCCAGAGCTAGGCTAGAGCCAGAGCTAGGCTAGAGCCAGAGCTAGGCTAGAGCCAGAGCTAGGCTAGAGCCAGAGCTAGGCTAGAGCCAGAGCTAGGCTAGAGCCAGAGCTAGGCTAGAGCCAGAGCTAGGCTAGAGCCAGAGCTAGGCTAGAGCCAGAGCTAGGCTAGAGCCAGAGCTAGGCTAGAGCCAGAGCTAGGCTAGAGCCAGAGCTAGGCTAGAGCCAGAGCTAGGCTAGAGCCAGAGCTAGGCTAGAGCCAGAGCTAGGCTAGAGCCAGAGCTAGGCTAGAGCCAGAGCTAGGCTAGAGCCAGAGCTAGGCTTGAGCCAGAGCTAGGCTTGAGCCAGAGCTAGGCTTGAGCCAGAGCTAGGCTTGAGCCAGAGCTAGGCTTGAGCCAGAGCTAGGCTTGAGCCAGAGCTAGGCTTGAGCCAGAGCTAGGCTTGAGCCAGAGCTAGGCTTGAGCCAGAGCTAGGCTTGAGCCAGAGCTAGGCTTGAGCCAGAGCTAGGCTGCTGAGGAGTTAGTCTCACCACTGGTATGAGGAAATGGGGGGCAGGAGGCTGGCTGGGGGTCGTCCTGCAGGTGAGACAGAAACCCCCCTTGAGACTCCTCGATGGCTCTGAGGAGAGAAGAGAGGAGACGCAACCGCCTCCGGCCCTCCTCCTCCTCCTTGGTCTCCAGGGCTTCAGCTACTGGAGGGTTCTGAGGGCAACAGTCAGGTCAATGTATTTATAAGGCACATTTAGCAACCAGGGTGCTGTAGAACTTGGATACATCCTGTAGTTATAACCAAGCATGCAGAACACACACAGTAAGTCAGGGATATAAGGCCGCATCTAATCAATACACTCATCAAAAGTTGAACTCACCGTTTCTGTGTTGAGTAGAGCCTGCAGCGCCTCCCTCTGTGTCCTCATCTGCACCTCCTTTCTTTGTTGCTCCTCCAGTCTCCATCTATCCTCCTCCAGTCTCCGTTGCTCGTCCCGTTTCCATCTCTCCTGGTCTTGTCCCTCTTCCTCTAGTCTGTATCTCTCCTCCCGTCTCAATTGTTCCTCCTTTCTACAGCTCTCCTCCTCCCTTCTCCTTTTCTCAACCAGGTTCCGTCTCTCCTCGTTCCGTCTCAGTCTCTCTTCCTCCTGTCTGCATCTCTCCTCCTGTCTCTGTTGTTCATCCTTTCTCTGTCTCTCCTGCTCCCGTCTCCATTGCTCCTCCTCTTGCTTGCGGAGCTGCTGCTGCACCTCCTCATTTTGCTCCTGCATCCGCCGGTGGACTTCCAGCAGCTCCCGTCTCTGCCTCTCCACATCTTCTTCCCTGGGGGCCAGAGAGCCATGCGCTGGGAGGAGGTGGCCTCGCAGGAAACTCTGAGGGTTGGCCGAGACCAGCCCTGGAGGTGGAGCTGTTGGGCCCGGGAGTCTGGCAGGAGTGGCACCGAGATGGGGTGCTTGAGTGTCGGGTCGAGAAGTCTGTCGGGTTCGCGCCATGTCCATTTCTGTTGTCCCGAGCGGACGGTGAATGAAGGGGTTGGGGGTGACCGCCGGTGGTCTGAGCCTCTGGGGGAGGTGCCCTGACGCCCGCTCCATGATGCTGTCGGTCAGCCAGGCGGAGAGGCCTGTTCTCTGGGAAGAAGGTGGGCCGTGTGTAGGGTCCTCTGGCGGGTCTGTGGGGATCCGATTAAAGTGTCGGGTCACGCTGGTTCCTTGACGCGAGCTGGGCCCGGGAGGGCGGGGCGGAGGACCTGTACAGACATCTGACTCCCTGGTGGGGATCTCTCTGAGGACCGAGGGCGGCGCTGCATGGTCAGTAGGGAACTGTGGCACGGGAGGCGGATGGAGAGGTGGACGGGGGATGAGGGCAGTAGGGAGACCGGCGGGGGGCCCAGACTTGGCCGTGTTGTAGCGGATACGAAGTGCCTGCTGGTACTGCTCCAGACGCTGCCGGGCCATCTCCACCGACTGCTGGTGGATCCTTTTGCAGAACAACTAAATAAAACACTTTGACACTGCAAATATATAGAATAATACACAAATAACAAGCCAAGTAGAAACCATGATCATGCAGCACTATATAGTAATAAAAGGTGAACTTTATTCACACAAGATGTGAAAAGAATTTTTTTTTTTATAATTGCAGACAATAGAGCACCTTCTATAAAAAAAGCAGTTCAAAGACCTTGACATGATAAGATGATCAGTAAAAAAGTTCTTCAAGTTGCAATTATGGCACATCGTTAATGGTCTGCAAAGGCAGTCACACACACCTGCTCTGCTCTAGGAGGCACTGCTGGTGCTGTCGGATGAGACTGCTGTGACCCTGGGCTGTGGCGCCCTCTAGCTGTGGGAACAAGAACAGCAAGTCATCTTCATTACGGAGGATGAAGTGGTTTACCGCCAGTTGAAGGTTTCTGGGTTTAAACATCAATCAATGAAAGTCTCTTTGGATAAAAACTAAATATGTAAATCTCCATTTGTGAATAGTGGCTGTTGGAATAAAAACAAAGCTTTTTGCAGCAAGACTTATAAGGCTTATAGGGCCTAGATTTCACCCGCTTATGTTTAAATGTAGCCTTAAGTGACATCATAAGTGGGAGTGTCCCCCCAGATGTATAATGAACAAATCAGCCAACCAGCCGACGCAGTGGTCTGTACCAAACAGCTGTTGGTACTGATCTTGCCATCATACATCTGGGATGTATGGAGAAACGTACGCTTTGAAGGCCTTACCGGAGGAGCGTCAGGGTTAACTTCCCGGTCGTGGGCAGGTACTTCCTGGTCACAGAGAGGTGCTTTCTGTGTGATGGTGGCCTGCACGTCTGCCCTCTGCCACTGGGCGTCCAAGAGCATGGCCTCCAGCCGCGCTTTCTGCTCCTCCAGCTCCTCCAGGAGAACCATCTGTTGCCGCTTCTCCTGCTCCAGCGCTTCCTCCTGGACGCAGCAGGGGGCACACATCAGAGCCCTCTTAGACTGTGACATTGTGTCTGTGTGAGCTTGTATATTGTGTGCCACAGGAGTTCTATATATAGTCCTGCTAGTTTCAGCCACTTTGTAGAAATACCTTATTGTTCTTAAGCTGGCTTCTCACTGATGATCCCTCTTATGGGCCAATAAAATCTCTTGCTACATGTCCACAAACAATGTGTCGGTAAACACTGAATGCTCACAGCTCATTGGGCGGCCATCATCCAGACATGAAGCCTCAGGAGGGGATGGACTAACGAGGTAACCATGACAACTGACATGAATGAGCAGTGAAGTGAAAACTCAAACCAATGGTGGAATAGTCGGGGCCCCAAGATAACAGGTGTGAGGGTCATTCAATTCTTCCGGTGAGTAATGTTGGAACATACCTTTCTGGTCCACTCCTGCACCCTGCTAGACAGCACCTCTGGGGGGAAGGGAGCCGCTTCAGACTCCTCTCCTGTGGTTGTCTCCAAAGCTGCTTGGACACAAAACAAACACACCGTCTATAGCTCTACTGATGAAGAAAGAAGTGATGACGAAAAGAAAGAGAAAAAGGGAGAACAAGGCACACGTGGAGCCTCCGAGTTGAATATACAATGTTCTTTAATCATCATGATAAAATCAACCCCGGTTCTATTCACACACTATGCTACTTATGTCCTCCTCTCTCTCGCTCTCTCTCTCTATTTCTACCAACATTTTTTGTGACTCCCCAAAAAAAACCAGGCACAAAAAGCTAACAAAGAACCTCATAACATGAAACCATACTGATGCTAAAGATAACAGAAGTTACTTTGCAAGTACATCTCCAAAGAATATTGGAGCACCTGTACTTCCACCACAGGTCTACAGATGCAGGTCTACAGACGCACCAGAAGGAGCCTCTGCGAGATGGTGGGGACTGGAGGACTCTCTCCCTGGCTCCTGCATGGACAGAGACCCCGTGTCAATGGACGAGTCCCGCTCTGGTATGGCGTCCGGGTCAACTGACGGCTTACTGGCCGCGGCAGATGAGACGGGGTTGGGTTTCTGGTGGTGGTCCCTTCCCTGGTCTCTCTGGGCCGAGATAGGCTCCAGGACCTGTTCCCTCCCCTGGTCTCTCTGGGTCCTAATGCGATCCAGAAGTTTCCGCAGTGCCTGTCGAGGGGCGGGCCTGGGTGGATCTACTGCGATTGAGAAAGAAAAGTTGAATTATTTGTTCCGTTCAGACTCCACAAGCCATGCATTGCGTGTATTCACCTCTCCCTCACCTCGGTCTGCGGTTGGTCCTGGATGCTGCTGGTTGCCGTGGGGATCAGTTTCGGTCGCTGGGGTGACCTCCAGGAGCGTGTCCTCGCCGTTGTCCGCGGTTACGTCCAGCTCCTGGTCCTGACTGGAGCTGATGGACGGAGCTGGCAGGGGCTCCGGGACCAGCTGGAGCACCAGGTCCCCCTTTACTCCTGGGGGGAAATTGACCACATATTCTATATAAAAATGAATTGATTCACATATCTCTCTGAATGAGCAGAAGATAAAATGGTGGAGCAAAAGTGTGAGAGAGAGCGAGAGCCCAGATGTATGATGACTATATCAGTCAACCAGCCAAGGCTTTTCTTTCAATCATACATATGGCTGGACACCGTGTGATGTCACTGTGTCAATGACAATTGTAGTCACATGAAAATTTTGTAGCAGCCTATAATGGCTAATCACCCTCACCCCTGGTGGTATAATAGGGGCCCTTTAAATGATGAAGCAAAACACTTCATGGGCTCAGTGTGATAACAACAAGCCTTACTCCTCTCCCCGGTGTACATGTCCTCGAAGGCAAACTCCATGTCCCTCTGCCCGTCCTCCCAGGCCTCCCGCCTCTGATGGAGCGGCTGAAAGATCTGCGCTGGCATCTGGGCCACCTGCTGCCTCCTCCTCAGCAGCTCCGTCTGCTGCATGTGCTCCAGCTCCACCACCAAGCGCTCCCGGTCCTACCCCACAGAGTAAACCGTTTTAATACTCATGGCGTACATACTGTACCTGCCACACAGATTATACACATTGTTTATTACTCATAACATACATAGTGTACCTGCCACACAGAGTATACACATATTGGTAATACTCATACTGTACAGTTATAGTTCTAACACTCATACAGTACATGCCTCATCTGGCCTAATTAAGGCCTACAGGTTAAACCAGCCATCACCACGCACTCAGGAGGAGCGCCGTTTACCCCTCGACCTCATCTGTCTTCGTCATCGGGAGGAGCCCAGAGAAGTCCTTTATGTGGCAGCCTGTGTACGTTTCTATATAATTTCCATACCTGCACTTGCCTTTCTGCTCTCTGTAAAAGCGCATTTGCTCAGTGCGTATTCGGCCCCAGGGGAGACCTATTTGATGGCACCAACTCCTACCTTCTGACTGAGTAAAGAGAATCGGTGGTATGGTAAGAACAGTAAGACGGGCTCCGTTCACCTGAGTCAGCTGTTCTCTCCTCAGAGCGGACCTCCCTCGGAGACGGGCTTTTTCCTGCTGCTCTTCCTGCTGCTGCTCCGCTGCGGTCCTCCACTCATGCAGCCTCTGTGCTTCCTGCTGCGCCTCCTCGTGTGCGTCTAGCTGTAGGGCCCCCGGCATGAAAAGAATATCGGCCAATCAGGATGATGAACCCCCCCCCCCCCCCAAATGGGATAAGCCATGCCTGCTGCAAGACCTGAATGTCAGTTCTGGGACTAACAAAGGGACCGGGACTAACTTATCTTTAAGGGCATTTTCACACGTGAATTCGGACTTGGTCCGGATCAGTGGTGAACAAGGTCTGAGCTAATCCAAACAGTTGACGTGCATTAGTGACAACTTTCACTTTGTGATGCTGGTACTCCTTTCTGTTCTGAGATTGATGGAATATTTAATGACCTGTGTAGCAGGGGCCTCCCTGTCCACTGTGGGCTCCAGGCGGTGATGGTACGTTGCTGAGAAGACGCTGACATCAGACCTCCTCGCATGAGGCCTGTTCGCCTCGATGGTCTGCTCACAAACACAGAAAACATTTTCTATTAGTCACAACTTAGAAACATAGGACTCAAAAGTCATACCCAAATTAAAAACTGTCACAGGTGTTTTTGTAGAAAGCCATGTGGTGTACATGAAAATATATATAATATATTTTTTTATAGTTATCATAGGTTTGTTTATTTTTCTTCCATGACATTGGCTCCTATGACTTACATTAAATCGTTCAGCATTTCCATGGAAAATGATGGGCAGAGTGTAGTCAATTTGGTTGTGTGATTTTGTTCTATGTGCATTGTGGTTGTGAATGGGTAACCGTGGAGCGGTCAGCATCACCTCGATTGGGTGTGGAGGAGGTGGGGGGAGGCTGGCCACCCTGGCTGCCCGCTCCACCTGCAGGGCCTTTCTCCTGGCGTTGGCCAGACTACAACGAGCAGGTCAAAACACCACCACAGCTCAAAACACACAGGATAGGATGACATGTATTCAAATGACAATTATGCCGTTACAGCAGAAAAACCGACCACATAGTCTATATAACAATATATATTCACATATCTCTATGAATGAGCAGACTTGAGATAAAAATGGTACTTTAAATTAAATCCCAGACAGGAAACTTTGAGACTATGGTCAGGTTGCAGTGAAGGAATAAATAGCACACCCTGACACAAGTGTGGGTCCCGTATGTGGGTGGTGCTTACCTAGTCTGCTCCTCCTGTTTGCCGTGTTTCTGGGACGTGAGCTCCTTGAGGGCTTCTCTGTAGCGCTGCTTGGCCTTTAGCTGGTTCTCTTCGGCCTGCTGAGCCATGGCCTCCCAGTCGGGCTCCTGGAGACACACCAACACTACCGTTGTATTGTTGTGTATGCTGAGGTATAGACGTGTATTATACTTGCATACGCATATGCCTACATTATGTACTTTCATGTATATGGAGATTTCATTTACAAACATGAATTTTTTTTATATGCAGATTGTTCTACATTTGTCTTGCCTAACCGTACATTTTTGTATATTGTTTATTTCTGTTTGCATAAACCATTTCCCTTGGGACCAATAAAGTCATCTTAATCGGAAGTGTTAAAGTAACAGTAAAAAATTCACTGAGCCTTATGTGTAAGTTGCTTGGATAAACGTCTGCTTAATGACCAAAAGTGACATTGTTGTTTACGCTGTGGTCGGCGGTCATGCCATCTGCAACTGGGACGCTCCTACTCACGTTTTCCTTGGCGCTGCGGTGCCCCTGTCCCATAAGGCGGAGGCTCTCTTCATACAACCTCTGCAGAGCTTCGATCTTCTCCCGCTGCTGAAGCTCCCAGTCCTGCCTGAGCTCCTCCGCCAGCAGCTGGAGCTCCCGCTCGCGTCTCTTCTGCACATCTGTCCTGATGTGGAGGGCAGCAGTGCGCGACTGCTCACGCACCTGCACAACAGACCAGATCAGTCGAGATGATCACACTGCATCAGGTATCAGGAACATTCTGTATAATAATAATAATAATAATAATAATAATAATAATAATAATAATAATAATAGGTATGTCTCTATATTACAAGAGACCTGATAATACAACAGCCACAAGACATGAACATATATCGAAATAATACGCAGACGAGGCCATTATAATACGATGCCTTGTTTTGAACATGCCCTTGGGCCTAGAGTGTAGTTAAACATAACTAAATAAAGCGCAAAATACATGACAACGCTACTACGACTGGTACTGGTACCATCTCATATTATCATTACCGGTAGGTTGTTCATGTCACGGCTTTAAATGACTTCTCCTCGTTGTTCTCCACACATACAACCTGGATTCAAAACGACATGTATACTACATCTAAATGTATACAATATGCAACTACAACTACATGTAACTATGTACACAACATGGAGCTTTAACTATTATGCACCGTTCTTCTTACCTGCTGTATACGGAGCTTCCTCCTCCTGTGGTGCTCCTCTCGGAGGAGCTGCTCCTCCTCGTTGGGACTCAGCCGGAGCAGCCTGGGTGCCTTCCTTTTCATCGCCGTTGCGTGCGTTCAGTATCTAATGCGGAGTGGGGACGTAACACTACAGCGGCGCCGTCAACATTAACACTTGTCAGGTGTCATAACTGCCGCTTTTGTGTTTAAAAGGCAGATAAATACAGAAACACCAACAAGACATTCGGTGTGTATTCGGTTCATCCTAAACCCACGCAAACACAACAAGAGAACGTTGCGTGTCGTCATACGTCACATCCTGTGGTTTGAACTGCCCGCCTTCCGGCCGCCCTGCCGCGACGACGGCCAATCAGCTCCCTCAAATCCCCAACTGATAAAAAGTGATATTATATTACATTAGATTCAAATGTATTGTCATTGCACAGCACAAGAAAACTACAGCGAACATAATTTGGCATCTAACCAGAGGGAAAATGTGACAGTTAAGTGCATGGTAATATATAATGCACATCCATCCATCCATCGTCTCCCGCTTATCCGTGGTCGGGTCTTGGTAGCAGCTCCAGCAGAGGACTCCAAACGTCCCTCTCCCTGGCAACATGGACCAGCTCTGACTGGGGGATCCCGAGGCGTTCCCAGGCCAGTGTGAAGATGTAATCACCCCACCTGTACCTTGGTCTGCCCCGTGGTCTCTTCCCAGTTGGATGTGCCTGGAAAACCTCCCCATATAATGTACAGTGGTTCAATAAGATGTAAAAACAGTATGTGTGTATATATATATATATATATATATATATATATATACACACACACACACACACAGGTAAGTATCAACAGGTAGTGAGCAGGGGTATGCAGTTGTATCAACAGGTGAAGATTAATATATATATATATATATATACAGTAAGTACAGTTAAAATGTACATGCTATCAAACAGGTATGTCAACAATTAATATGTAAACTATAGGTAGAGGTAGGGAGTTATGATTTTTATGTGTATATTAACAATAAACAAAAAATTAATCGTTTTTCCAAGAGTCTAAATAAAGCCTTCTTGATTATTAGTATTATTATTATTTTATTGCTAATAATAATTTCAATAATAATACGTATTTCCTCTCAGGGAACCATCACCTTATCGTGGTGGAGAGGTTTGGGTGTCCCTGTGAACCTGAGAGCTGTATTTTCTGGAGCCTAGTGCTCACGCTGACTGGCACATGTTCCGCGTTGCCTCGGACAATAACATCAACGAGTACGCGTCTTCGGTCACCGGGTTCGTCAAAAAGTGCATAGTTGACGTTGTTCCGACCAAGTCGGTTCGGATATACCCCAACCAGAAACCGTGGATTAACAGCGATGTTCGCGCTGCCCTACACGCGCTTAACGCCGCCTTTGACTCCGGGAATATGGAGGAATATACGAGAGCCCGCTACGACCTCCGAAAGACCATCGTCTCTGCCAAGCGGGAGTATAAGGACACAGAGTGGAGGAGAAATTCAAGAGCCACGACGCAAGGGGTATGTGGCAGGGGCTACAGACGATAACGAACTTCAGAGGGAGAACCAGTTGTGTAGACTGTAGAGAACTCCTCTACCTCCCTCCCAGGGGAGCTAAATCCTTTTTTTGCTCGGTTCGACGTGAACGGCAGCCCGCCGAAACCAGCACCGCCTGAGGAGACCAGCCTGCTGAACATCTCGGAGGTGGATGTGCGCCACACCTTCAAGCGGTTGAACATCCGTAAGGCGGCAGGCCCCGACGACATCCCGGGCCGCGTCCTCAGAGCATGCGCAGACCAGTTGGCAGGAGTCTTTGCAGACATCTTCAACCTCTCCCTGTCCCAGGCTGTTGTTCCCGCGGTCTTCAAGATGTCCACCATCGTGCCTGTCCCTAAACAACCCAAGGTAACATGCCTGAATGACTATAGACCCGTCGCCCTCACCTCGATTGTCTGCAAATGCTTCGAGAGCAATTAGCATATTGTCAAAACAGATCCACGGACGCAATTGCCATGGCCCTCCACACTGCCCTTTCCCACCTGGAGGGAATGAACTGTTATGTGCGAATGCTGTTTGTGGACTACAGCTCAGCGTTCAACACGATAGTTCCTGCCAAGCTCGACACCAAGCTTAGAGGTCTAGGCGTGCCCCCATCCACGTGCAGCTGGATACTGGACCTCCTGTCGGACCGCCGCCAGGTGGTGAGGATGGGCAGCACCACCTCAGAGCCACTGACCCTCAACACGGGAGCCCCCCCAAGGATGCGTGCTGAGCCCTCTCCTCTACTCCCTCTACACCCACGACTGCATGGCTATGCACAGCTCCAACGTCATCATCAAGTTAGCTGATGACACGACAGTGATGGGCCTGATCGCCGGCGACGACGAGACAGCCTACAGGGAGGAGGTCGGATCGCTGGAGCAGTGGTGCCAGGAGAACAGCCTCGCCCTCAACGTCAAGAAGACCAAGGAGCTGATCGTGGACTACAGGAAGCAGAGAGGAGAGCACAGCCCTATCTCCATCGACAGGGTTGCAGTAGAGAGGGTCAGCAGCTTCAAGTTCCTCGGTGTGCACATCTCCGAGGACCTCACATGGTCCACGCACACTACACACGTGGTGAAAAGGGCCCAACAACGCTTGTATTTCCTCAGGCGTCTGAGTAAATTCAGCATGGGCCCCCGCATCCTGAGAACATTCTATACCGGCACCGTTGAGAGTGTTCTTACAGGGTGTATCACCGCCTGGTACGGGAACTGCACCGCACTCGAGCGCAGAGCGCTTCTCAGTCGCAACAGCAACAGACAACGGAGCCACCGTCCTCTTCAGGAAAGGAGAAAGCGTCATGATAAGCAGCGACGATACAAGGTTTGACATCCATGAGTATGGAAAATTGTACTACCTTCATACAGTTGATGGAAATGTGGATACAATGGTTGCCATGACATGCAAACCTGGCATGAAAATTTGGGTCATTGCAATTACAAAGATGTGCAAAAATGACAAGAAGTAGAAGAAGGCATGGAAATAAAAGGCAGGGCCATCAGACCAGTCCAGTTATGTTAAACATGTACATGAGGCAAGTCTGCCCAGGCCACAAACAGAGACCCAGATAGGAGAGCAGAGAAGCCCCTACAGCTAGTGCATACTGACCTAGCCGATCCTATGCAAACCAAGTCCATAGATGGTGTGGTACCCCAAGCTACCCTTGGGGTCCCACCAGAGCCAACAGGAGGAGAATTACCTTCGGTAACGTTATTGGGGGCATATATCTCTCGAGGGAGATACTTGGAGGGCTTTAGGACCTGGGGGATAATAACATGAGAATGGGAAGGTGAATGAGTTTCCTGATTGAAACCCCCAGCTGGGAACAATAAGCACCTGAGTAAACCAGGAGCTTAAAAACACAGGTAGAGGGTTGTTTGAGAGAGAGGTGAACGGAGTGAGACCTTGCTGCCGAGAGGTCTAGCCATTTTGTTACCTGCTGTACTACTGTTTGTTTGTGACCAGGAGTAGAGGAGAAGCAGTCTCACCAAGGAGCTTGGGAAGCCGCCAGAGGGTGAGAAGACCGCTGACCAGGCGTGAGACGCTGAAGACCAAGTTTTTGTTAGTTTTCATCCCTTACCCTAACCCACAAGTTATAGCTAAATGAAAGGACATTTTTTGTTAAACCTCAAAAACAAGCCCTTCTTGTGTTTTCTTGAATGCGGGCGCTCACAATGGACATGTATATGCACAGTGGTTCACCGACAATTACTCTAGTAATGCAAAAGTGACACAATAGAAGCTACTGTAAAGTTCCTAACAGACATAGCTCCTTATGGAGAAGTCAAATGTATCCATTCAGATAATGGAACAGAGTTTACAAGCAGGGGTTTTCAGGCACTGTTGAACAAGAACAGGAATAGACACGAAACATCGGTGCCTTATTCGCCTCACCAAAATGGCACGGCAGAAAGAGGCTGGGGAACACTTTTTGAAATGGGCAGGTGCATACTGTTAGACAGCCAGTTACCTAATAGGCTGTGGAATAGGTGCTACAGCAGACGCACAAAACAGACACCATACCAAATGTTAACTGACAGGAAGCCAAATGTGTCCAAAATGCAGAAGTTTGGATCTGAGTGCTTCACATACAGACAAGAGAAGGGGAAGATTGACTCTAGGTGTGACCAAGGTGTTTTCGTAGGATGACAAAAACAGCCCAGCTTACTTAGTGTACTACCCAAACGAAGAGAGGGTAAAGAAACACAGGTTGGTTAAATGTATGACCAAGACAGCTAAGGCAAAATAAACACAAACACAAGAGTCATACACCGAGCATGGCACTGAGGTGCGTCTTAGGGCTAGCAGTACCAAAGAGAATACTGCTAATGAAATCGAAGAAAATGTACAGGAGCAAAGCGGACAGGGTCAAGGTGTTCAAAGTGGTGTTTCTGAGACCATACCTGAACAGATTGACCAAATACAGCCGGGTATGTCCAACAGTGAAACGGGGACTAGAAGGAACCCACCTAGAAGCAAGAAAAAGCCACCTTACCTTGAAGATTTCAAAATAAGTGACACTGAGGATAAACTGCAAACATGCGTAGACATTTGTTACAAAGCCGTATGTGATATCCCTCAAACCTACCAGGAGTCCAGGACGCTATGTCAGTCAAGGCTGTGGTATAATGCTATGGATGAGGAATACAGTCATTAGAGGAAAACGAGACATTTACCCTCACCAACTTGCCACCCGGAAAAAGGCCAGTGGGGGGTAGATGGGTCTATGCTGTAAAAAATGACATTGACGAATCAGACCGATTCAAGGCAAGATTTGTGGCAAAAGGCTACAGTCAGAAAAAGGGGACTGACTATGAGGAGACATTCTCACCCACAGCCAATATGACAAACGTGAGAGTGGTCATGCAAAAAGTGGCACAAGATCATTTAATTATACACCAAATGGACGTCAAGACAGCTTATCTGCATGTACCGATAGACTGTGAAATATATGTAGAGCAACCAGAAGGTTATGAGAAGACAAATACAGGTGAAAATCTAGTTTGTAAGCTACAGAAATCATTGTTTGGTTTGAAGCAGTCAGGCAGGATGTGGAACGCAATGTTACATACATTTTGTGCAAAATCCTGCTGACCACTGTATTCAAAAGAGAAACATGGTGAAAAGGTCATCATAATCATATGGGTTGATGATCTGATAATTGCAGCCAGTAATGAGAAAGTACTGAAAGATGTCAAAAGAATGCTTACTGCCGAGTTTAAAATAAAGACAGACAGAAGGCTGTATCAAAATGTCACAGGGAAGGTATGTAAACAAAATACTACAGAGGTTTGACATGCAAGACTGCAAACCACGAGAAACCCAAATGCTGTAAAAATGAAAGAACCCAAAATGTACAGGGAGGCAGTAGGGAGCTTGATCTATTTATCCACTTGCACTAGACCTGATTTGGGCTTGGTAGTGAGTTAGCTGTCTCAATACTTTGCTGAGCCAACAGAGGAACACTGGCTCACAGTAAAACATGTACTCAGATACCTAAAAGGGACAACAGAAAAAGAGTTATGCTGCAGGAGAAGTGACAAAGAAAAGCTAGGCCTACGCGTATACACAGATGCTGATTGGGCAGCTGACGTGACAGACAGGCACAGCACAACAGGGTACTGTCAGTCTAAGTAAGAGCAGTTATTTGATCTCGTGGAAGTCAAGAAAACAGCCAACAGTGGCTCTTTCCACATGTGAAGCAGAATGCATGTATCTGGCTTCAGCCATGCAAGAATGCATCTACTTAGAATAATTACTTGAAGTTATTGACAAATATCAATATGCACAGACAAAAGTGTATAATCAGGGTACCATAGCTCTAGCCAAGAACCCAGTGAGCAGGCAGAGATGCAAGCACATTGACATAAGGTATAATTTCATAAGGGAAATTGTGAATGGAGGAAAAGTGATGTTGGAGTATTGTCCTACTGAGCAAATGATTGCAGATATGTTAACAAAACCTGTAACTAAGTTACAGAAATTTGCCAGAGATATGTTTGGTACTTACAGATAGGCATAGTGGGAAAAGTGTTATTGTTTTGTGGTTGTTGATGTGGAGACAGTAGACTAAGATCGAGTGGGGGTGTAGAGTATTTACGTTGTACCATTTACGTCCTTACGACCTACTGCTTATACTGTGTATACTACGGTTACCTGTTCTTACGGTAATATGTTAATATTTTGTTAAGAAGGTGACGTCACTACGCAGAGCACGTACTACTCTGCGTCACCCGAGTCACGAAGAGCGTGTGAGGCTTGCGCGCCTCAGTGTGTCTGTTCTAGTGATGGGAATTCCGGCTCTTTTGAGTGAGCCGGCTCATTTGGCTCGGCTCACCAAGAAGAGCCGGCTCTTTCGGCTCCCAAACGGCTCTTCTATTTTACCACATACCTTTTATAATTCAATCAAATTTAGCCCTATTTTGACTAATTATTTATATGTGTACACATATCACTTAAATTATTCAATACATCCTTTGTACTGAAGTATTCAAAAGTAAAAATTAAAATTTTAATATAAATTATTTGCTGTGGCCAATTGTTTTCATTGCATTTACAGACCCTTGTAACTCTGATACCACCCTATGAATGCACTGACTTGCTTGTAGAACCACGCTACACAAAGCAGATAGCAACACCTATATAACAACTTAAGCATAGACATTTAAAAAAAGGACAGCTACTGTATTTTTGTATATTTTACATTTTTATTTAAACCAAAAGCCCTAACAAAACAGCAGTATAAACTATAGAACAAAAGACAGGGCCAGGGTAGAAATGATTGCATCCTTTGACTCCAGAACCCGTTTCAGCATGTACAATGTAGAATTCCACCTTGTGGCACAGTCTTGCTTGAGCCTCAGCTCAGGCATATCCATTTGGCGCTGAGTAGACTTCAACTTCTCTGTTGCTCTTGTGCTCTTATGGAAGAATTCTACCATCCCCTTCACTTTGTCAAGAGTGGTCTTCATGACCTTCAGGGCATCTCTTACCATCAGGTTGATGGTATGCGCGAGACATGGGTGGTGGGTCCATTTCAAAAGTTTAATGGCTTTAGTTATGTTAGCTGCATTGTCACTAACACAGCAAGCCACTTTATTGTCAATGTCCCACTCTTTTGTCACTCTTAGCAGTTCCTCTGCCAAGTTTTCTGAAGTGTGTCTGTCACTAAACTCAAAACAGTCCAGAAGACAGGCCACTGTTTTATAATTTTCAATAAAGTGACATGTAACAGACATGAAAGAGGTGGTGGTTCTTGCTGTCCAGCAATCAGGGGTATGGCAAACTGCAGTAGCTTCCTTAACCCTGGCCTGCAGTGAAGCACGCTCTCTATCGTACAGTCGCGGAATTATTTTTTGAGAGAGTGTTTTCCTGCTTGGAGGAACATATGTTGGATTGAGAGCCTGTGTGAAGCATCGGAATCCCTTGTCCTCCACAATGGAAAATGGTTGGAAATCACTTGCAATCATTTTTGCCAATTCTTCATCCACTATGTTCCGTCTAGCTGGGGTCATTGCCTTTGATATAAATTGTCTTATTGAGGTCTGTGTAGCTGTTGGTTGTTGGGTACCTGGTGCATGGGGGGTAGATCCTGTAGCTGCAGCAACAACAGGTGGAGTAGACACACTGGCAGAAGCAGGCAGTCTGGCCTGCCTTTTTTCTTCCAACTGAACTGTTGGATGCTCAGTTCTCAAGAGCCTGTGGAGGTGGTTTGTGGAGCTGCTCTATATGAGAGCTTCATGCTGCAGATTCTGCATTCTGCCTTTGTGTTTGTACAATTGCTAAAATGCAGCCAAATGCTGCTTCTTTTCCGACTTTGACTCATGTTATTAGCGCGACGCAAACTGACACTTCCCCGCGTGTTCTCCTCTCCCTCTGTTAGCAATCAGCACTGAGCACACGCCGCCCCTCCCCCTTGTCTATCCTCACGTGATGCACAGCATGCGCGTGACATTCAGTCACTGCGTGTACGCGCAGCACCCGTAAAAAAAAAAAAAAAAAAAAAAGAACGGCTCGTTCGCGGGTGCGAGCCGGCTCCCGTCGTTCACTTAAAAGAGCCGGCTCTTTGTGCCGGCTCGTTCGCGACCGACACATCACTAGTCTGTTCATGGGCAAGTTCATGTGAGCCAACTAAATAAATCCGCCGGACGGCTAAAAATGTATTACGTCTTACGCAGGAATGAGTTAAACACTCATCAAACTTTTCCATATGTCATTTATATTGTTTGAGCTGATTTGCATACCAATTGTCTAAAAATATGAGCGGGCTTTCAACGAGGCTGAATAAAGAGCACAATAGTTAATAACACTGTCACTCTTCATATGTAACATCAGATGAGAGGTAGAGGGGGTACACAGCAGAAGGTTCAATGTTTGAGGGGTACAGGACCTTAAATGTTTGGGAACCATTGATATAATGTTTATACCATATGTTATGAATGATATATTTAGAAACTGGGAACAATGGAGGAAGGGCATACACGTTTGACGGCACAATATCACGTGACTGGTGACGTCACAGCCATTTGACTGGTCATGGCCATGTGACGTCACCAGGCTAACAAGCCAGCTAGCCTAGTTTAGCAAACATTGCACTAGTAGCTGTTCCCCTCCTTATTTAAGTTCTGCCATCTCAACAAGCACAACAACAACATAAATGGATAACTCTGGGAAGGAGAAGGAAGCCCTGGCTCTGGTTGCGGAGGCTGAGAAGAAGATGAAGTCGTCATCGTCGTTTTTGGCGTCGCTATTCGGGTTAGAGTTAGAGTTTTCCAACCCAATTGAGAGAACCCGTGAGCCAACACGGCGGAAGAACTGTAGCTGTTAGCCTCGAGCTGTTAGCTGAGCCGAGTGGCAAAACAACAACACACATAGACAGTTACTAGTTAATGACGTCTGCTATATTATATTGGGAACCAGTACTACTATATTATACAACACACCAGAACTACTATAGTATACTCCAAACCAGAACTACTATATTGTATTGGGAACAATTACTACTATATTATAATACAAACTAGTACTATATTATACTGGGAACCAGCACTACTATATTATACCGGGAACCATTACTACTGTGTTACACTACAAATCAGTAGTATATTATACTGGGAACCATTACTGCTATATTATACTGGAACCATTACTACTATATTAGGGTGATAATTGCATGTCTATGTTGAATGCACTTATAAGTCGCTTTGGACAAAAGGGTCTGCTAAATGACATTTTATGTAAAACCATTACTATTCTATGCAAACTGCAATCCACTGCTGTCTATTATGCAATGCTGAAAAAAGTGGTGATGTCGTCACAGAAGTCTCTTAACTGAAAGTTGTGTCATGAAGGAGCTCATCCAAGCAGGAGGAGGCGTGTGACCTGTATGTGAGAGCTGCCAACATGTTCAAGATGGCCAAGAACTGGTGTGGTAAGGTATCTCAGCTGGTATTGAAGTGTGCTGTGCATAGTGTTCGATAACCTCCGACTCTTCCAATTTGTACACTTTGAATGTTTCCAGCT